>JAOCZM010000216.1:0-1202940 GCA_026122235.1 Vinca minor
GCCGACCTTCATCAGTCATCTCGAGCCTCAGAGCCTAGGCCCTGACGACCTAAGTAAAGGCTAAAATTGGTTTTTCCGCTGAGTCACATTTCTAATGTTCTCAAACTCATGCCTAAGAGTTTTTTCAAAGACTTTTAAATGATGTTTAAGAACATAGACATAAACCAACACTATAACATATGTTTTCAAAACCTTTTCAAGATTGAATAAAAATATGAATGAGAGTTTTAAAATTATGCAAGAGTTTGACATACTTAAGTGTAGTATTCTCAAATAAAATTAGTCGCAAGAGATATACCTATGTAGATGTATGGCTAATCTTCAAGGTCTTCAAGTCTTCTAGATGTAACATCTTCTTGAGCTTCACTTGAGACCTTTATCAATCTCTTCATGGGGTGAAGTCATTTTGTTGTCTTCTAAGATGTAGTACCAAAGACTTAAACAATTAAATGGTTAAGATCTCACTTCTTGATGAACTTCAATTGTGATTGAGTGGATCCTAACTTCTTGATCTTCCTTCTTTGCATGGAAACAACTTCAAAGGCAATGTAGTATTCACTTCAAGCATGTGCCATGGAGTCTTATTTTTTGTAGCTTCTTCTCAATGAATCCTTCAAAGTAATCATTATTGCTTTAGTATCTTCAATGTTGTAGGATTGCACCCTTTTAGGTTCATCGAAGCTTCCTTACAAGTTTCATCAATGTAGGTGTGAGTTATATATCCTATCATCAAAGCATAAGCTCATACAAAGATGAGAACTTCTTAATGGTTTGTTATCATTAAAACTAGATTGATCGCATTTGCCCTTAGGGCTTGTAATCTCCCTTTTTTTTTTATGATGATCACAAAACATTGATGCAAATGAGAATAACAATTTAAAAGGATAAAGGCAATTCATCACATAATAACAAGATCTTGAGATAGGGCATGCAACATATCACATGATCAAGGCAAGTAGATGATTTGAAAACAAAAAACATTATAGAACTCCCCCTCTTTTAAAGAATTCATTATCTCTCACATTTTGCAAAGTTTCTTACTGAGGGGAAGGGGAGGGGAATTAGGTTCTAAAACGTTTTAACTTTTCTAAAACTTCTTTGCCTAAAAGATTACCTTAACAACAAGCATATAAGGTGAATTAATTGGTATGGCAACTTAGATGACTTAGGTGTTTTATGCAACACATAGACACACAAGAATATGAATATAATCAAGGGAAGACTAAGTCAAGTGTTCTATATGCAAAGCTTGTAATATGATACACCATAAGTCATGTGGTCAAAGCCAAGTAGAGATAAGTTAAGCAATATATAAAAGCAAGGAAGCATGTGTGAGTTTTACTATTAACTCTTAAACAAATAAGTTCATGTAATCAAATAAACATTATAAGCAATCCATGAACTATAAAGTAAAGGAGTAAGAGATAGAGAAAACTAACAAAAGGATTTATAGTGGTTTGATCATAAAGATCTACATCAACTACCTTGGGACATACCTAAGGATTTCAACACTTCACTAAGAAGTTCCCGTCACAACAAATGCAAGGTGGGATAAACCTTTTACAATTGCCTCACAAAGAGAACTTTTGCTTCACAAAGAAGACTCCGCTCACAAAGAACATTAGTATAGTTCATAAAGAACTAAACTCACAAAGAGCCAATCTCACACATGAGATACCTCACAAATAGGACACAAACACTCACAACGAGTGAAGCTCACAAAGTGCTTTTTCCTAGTTCACAAAGAACTATTTCTAACAAAGAGAAAAGGGAACTAGCCTCTTACAAATGAGACTTTTACAATTAAGCTCTCTTACAAACAATCCCTCTTGGGTTGGATATACAAATATAGGCTCTAATCAAGTTGGAGAATCGAAGAGATTGAATATGTTAAAGATCAACTCAAAATGATATATTTTGAAAGAATGATCTGAAAATTAAAGCTCTTGAAGTGTTTGTTTGCATGCTTATAAAGTGTATATCAAATGCCCTTTTATTGCTTGGTTGGTTATAAAGAATCCGCTTTAGAAGCTTTATATTGGGGACAAAAATCACAAGTAAAATTGAGTTACAACGACTATATTTTTCCTTGAATTGACAGACTTCGGTCGATCAAACTAGGGGTGTAGGTCATCCGAATTGCCTCCGAAATAAAGAATAAAAGGCCTCCGGACACATCTCGGTCAATCGCATGAAGTGGTCGAGTCTTCCGACGAAAGGTTCGGTCGACCAACCTATAGTATGGTCGCTGCGAGGGAATATAATCGCTGGAGCGTTGGAACATTCAAAATCGACTAAGGACAAAACTATATTGGTCAATCGGACTTCATCCGAGTCATCCGAGGCTAGACCTATGTCGACCGAGACTTCAATCCAAAAGTGGTTTTTCCACTTAGTCACATTTCCAATGTTCTCAAACTTATGCATAAGTGTTTTTGAAAGATATTTAAAACATTTTTAGAGATCTTAGGTATCAACCAACACCTAAATAAATTTTCAAAAACCTTTTGAATGAATTACTAAAAATAAACATGTGGTTTTGAAAACATGCAAGAGTGAGCTTTAAACATACTAAATTCTAGTATTCTAAAATGAAGATTAGTTACAAGGATATACCTGAAGGGATTCATGGGCAGAAACTCATTCTAAACACCCATGAGTCCTCCCCCGAAGGATCCGCTCATACCATAGGAACCGAAATTAAACTAGACAGAAACTTACTTTTCGGGTTCAAGAATCTGATTCTTGAATGGAAGTTGCTGTTTCTTGGATACTTTGTTTCCACCAATGGATTTTCCTTTTCGGAATGTCCCTCTACCGGTATCCACGCGACGAAATGAATAGTGATTGCTAGCTCTTCGGTTTTCTGAGTTTCGGGAATTAGAGAGAAAAGGGAGAGGCCGAATAGAAAATCTGATTTTCTAGGTCTCTTTGGTATTTCGGCTGAAAAGCATTAACCCCTAGTGGTTTCGGCCAAGAGAAGTTTATATAGGGGAGTGAGAGGTTGTTTCAAGCACAACTCCCACGTCCTATCCACCTCTTTTGGCAGTGGGAGTCGATAACTCCCACGTCCTCTAGACTTCTGCTAGTAGTGGGAATCTTTATCGGATAATAACTCCCACGTAATCCCAGCTATACTGAAATGCCCCTTATCTCTAATTCGAATAATAACGCTTTATTATTCTCAGAAAAATGAATGTCAGATACAATGAACCTAGACGCATTCTAGATTCATCGAATCCGGACATGAAGCTTTCGTTAGCTCTGTCTATTACGTGTGACCATGTAGGTTCATATCACAATGGCAATGAAAACACACTTAGTAGTAGTGTGAGTTCATAAATCACAAGCGATCCCTAGCAGGACATTGTGACTACCCAAAGTGAATGAACATACAACATAACCTAATATCAATCCACTATTTAATCCCTTTGTCTCACGATATCCTAATTAAGCATAAGACATGGTAGTGGTCACCCTTATTAAGCTTAATTGTATTTATGCTCGATCTCCGGGTAAACTGTTACAACAAATAGTATTTGATAACCACTTTATCAAATATATTTGAGCACGGCCATGCATTTAAACAGTTTTTCCCTATCGAGGGGCCCATGGATATCTCTCTCTAATAAGAGAGGGACAAATTCCTTACAATGCCTCTCACATTCAAGCCATGATAGGACACTGCATCCGATCATCAGTCGTATTGATTACTCGATTAAAAGCAACGTATGACTGAGTCAAAACGTGGCTCCATTCATGCTAGAATCAATGGAGACATAAGGTCTAAGGATTCTAAAATAGTATTGAGGAAGTAATACTTATGACTAAGGACCATGAAGTATTACTTCTCTAACGGATCACGTCCGATACGATATATCTCAATATATTGCATCTATGATATGATTTGTACTCATTACACATGATTAGTAAAACATAATCATCAATCAAACATCATACTAGTTTTATTTCATTGTAAAGAACATTACATGAAGCTAATGAGTTTTACTATCAAATCACGCATTTGATGTTCATAAGCAAAATTAGCTATTCAATTACATGCTCAAAAGATAAAAACGCACAACATATGATAATGGTCCTAGGGCACTACTAGCAATACCTATGATGCATATACTAATCTTCTTGTAGGTCTTCAAGTTTCGTAGTTGAATTCTTCTTTGAGCTTTGATTTGAAACCTTTGATCAACTCTCTTCTTTGATTGGTGAAGCCCTATAGCAATCTTGATGATGTACTCGTAATGGACTTCATCACTTCTTTGTTGATAGTCTACTTCATGGAGGAACTTCATTGTGTGATCGAGTAGCTCTTCAAGAAGTTGATCTTCCTTCTTTGTCTTTCCAATTAGCTTCCAAGGCATTGTGGACGAACTTAAAGCTTGTGCCATGAAGTCTTGCAAAGTGTAGCTTCTTCTTGTATGTAGGATGTTGTCTTTGATGTACACAAAGACCTAACTTACCATTTCATCAATGTCGGTGTGAGTGTAGATATCCTAACAATGAAACACATGCTCACACAAACATTAGAACTACCAATGGTTTGTTATCATCAAAACTAGATTGATCATATTAGCCTTTGGGGCTTACACTTAACTTTCTCCTTTTGTAAAATATCTTTTCATGGCACATTTGCAACACTAAAATTTCTCCCATTTTTGTCAAAATAAAAAAAAGTTTATCAGTGCGCCAAGATGAAAATAATTTTCTCCTCATTTTTATTAAAATAGAGATCCAAAGGATCAAAACAATGAATAACTTTTAGGAGGGATAAGTTGGAAATCAAACGTAGAGAAGGTTTTTGGTCAAATAGTTTGAATAAATTGTAAACCAAGGGAAGCGTTTTGAAAGACCAAAACAAGATCAAGAAATATCAAAACCAAAGAAGGAAATATCCTTAAAGCTATATAAGCACATAATTTTTTTAAAGGCCATTTGAAAGGAATATGAGTGGCCAAGAGATGATACTTATCTTAAAGATGACCTTTTTGAAAGAGGTTTTAAGCTTGGTTGAAATCAAAAGAAAGAAAACAAAATAAAAACAAATGCAAAGATAAGTCATATGGCTAAAAAATGAATCACCAACCCAAGCTAAAACAAAGGAGATATGAGTATAAGACCTTAAAGAAGAATCTACCCTTTTACAAAAAACTGTAAGCCCTAAGGGCGAACAAACTCAGTTTTTGATATTGGACAAACTTTTGATGTTGTGTCTAATGATCTTAATCTTTGTGATAGAATATCGGAACTCATTATGGAAGCTCTAAGTACTTCAATCAAGCCATTGGTATCAAGATTCAAAGTTATGCAAGGCTCATTTATCAAGATTGAAGATTGAAGACTTAGGTTTGGTTAGTTTAGCTTTGTCGTCATAAGTCGTTATCTTATAAAGCTCTAACCAAAGCTCTCATAAACATAAGCTCTACACCCAAGTCTTGCATGTTTTCATAAACACGTTTTCAAAAGGCTAAGTTTCAAATTGATCCTTACATGTGTTCGTATTTTGAAAGCCTTTGTTTTCAAAGTATAAGTCTTTTAAAACGGTTTTCTAATGCTCTTACTTGTTACATATTGAGAAAACCTTTTAGACTTCAAAAGATTTCAAAACGTGTGAAAAATCAACATCTCTCACACTCAGGAAGTTCGGTCAACCGAGCTCAAGCTCGGATCAACCGAAGAGAAACTGAGAGGTCTGAAGATTTGGTTCGGTCGACCTATAGGCAGTTCGGTCGACCTAAAGGGACAGTCGGTCGACCGATCTAGGTCAAGGTTCAACCGAACTTTGTTCGGTCATCTGAAGTCTTTTGAATGGTCAACCGAACTCTGGAAAAACTAGCCATTTTTTTACCGTTGAAGAGTCGCTTTTTCACCCTATTTTTGAAACGTATATATACTCCAAAGCTAGAGAATGACTCTAAGACTTGCACATAACATTTACATTGATTTCTTATCAAGTCTAAACACTCTCAAAGCAAATACACTTCATCCTTATGATCTAAATCATTGAAGAGTGTTCTTTCAAAAGCAAGACAAAGTGTGTGCTACTTATGTTCAAAGAGCTTATCATTGTTGTACTTCAAAGGTAATATCTTTCACTTAGAAGAGTGAACAATCTTTGTATTAAACATTCTTATTCCCTTTCTTAGTGATTGGGTAATTGTTGTAAAAGTCCTACTTAGTGTGGGCAAGCTCTTAGTGAGTTGTCCACAAGTGTAAAATCCTTCTTAGTGAAGTTGTTGAAATCCTTGGGTGCGGCTCAAGGTAGTGGATGTAGATTCTAAGTGAATCGAACCACTCTAAATCCTTTGTCTTGTGTTTGGGTTTACTTTGCTTTTTGTTTATCTTGCACAAACTCACCCTAGCATTGAATAGATTCGAAAAAGTTTGCAAGATCGATTAAAACCCAATTCACCCCCTCTTGTGTTTTACAATTGGTATCGAGCCTCGTCTTCATCTTTAGCTTAATCGCTTGAAGAAAAGATTAATGGCCGGTTATTCCGTTGTAGCCTACCAAGAGGGATCTTCCACAATTAGACCACCTCTCTTTGATGGAAATAATTTCAATGCTTGGAAAGACCGTTTCAAAATCTATGTGTGCTCTATAGACTACTCCTTATGGAAGATTTTTGAAGAAGGTCCTTATGTTCCTATGAAAGAGGTAGATGGTGTTCAAGTTCCAAAATTGGACAATGAGTTTAATCATGAAGCAAACTAGGTTCACAAATGTTGTCAATGGGTTGAGATCTTATGGAAAGGAATACACTATGGGTGAAATAAATAGGAAGATTCTCAACTCACTTCCTAAAAGTTGGGAAGGAAAAGCTCTTGTTATTGAAGAAGCAAAGAACTTGAAGACTTATCCCACTGGAGGAGCTCATCGGTTCTCTTCTCACTTATGAGCTCACACACAAAAAAGGATGAGCATCTTGAAAAGGAAAAAAATGAGTAGTGCTTTAAAGGCTATTCTTGATCTTGATGAATCCAATGATTCAAGTGATGAAGAAGACATCAACTTTGATGATGAGACCATGGATTTGGTGATAAAACGCATGAAGAAAATGTTTTCCGGGAAAGGAAGAAAATTCTTCCAAAATAGAAGAAAACAAAATCCTCATGGGATGAGATGCTATGAATGCGGAAGTGACCAACATCTCATAGGAGAGTGCCCCGTCACCAAAGAAAAAGAGCTCAAGGAAAACAAAAAGAAAAAATTCTTCAAACCAAAGAATTTCAAGGGCATGCTAAGCACATGGGATCAAGAAGGGAGTGGTGATGAAGAAGAAGATGAAAATGCAAATGTTTGCTTCATGGCTTTTGGTAATGAGGTACATCTTTCTCCCTCCCCTTCAAATTCTCATAATGATAATGATGATGATGATGATGAGGATGATGATGAGGATGATCCTAATGAACTCTTATGTGATATGTTTGATCAATTGAAAAATTGTGCAAAGCAAAACAAAGCTATGAAGCTTAAAATTGAATCTTTGCTTGTTGATAACAAAAAGCTTTGTGATGAGGTTGATTGCTTGAAAATCGAAAATGAAAAGCTTATTGCTACATGCAACGCTTCCTCATTAAAGTATCTAGAAGCCTATGATAAATTGTCTTCTCTTGAATGCAAACTTGTTGGGTTTGATGGCTTAAAAACCAAAGTTGTTGATCTCACCTCTCTTGTTGATAAGTTCTCCAAAGGAACAAAAAATCTTGATCAACTTCTTTGTGTGCAATGTGCTTCAAATGTTAAACATGGATTAGGTTATATTGCTTATCATGATGCTATTGCTAGCTCTTCTAAGGCACCTAGAAATCAATTTGTGCATGCTAGCACTTCACATAAGCAAAATAAATATCATGAGCATATTCATAAATTTGCTAAGCCATCTACTTGTTGCACATATTGTGGTAAATTCGGTCACACAAGTGTTAGATGCTTTGTGAAGAAGAAGATTGAAAGGGGAGTTAAAACCATTTGGAGAGTTAAGCGTATTTTAACTCACCCCCATGGACCCAAACAAAAGTGGGTACCAAAAGTTACTCTTCCCTTGCTCTTATAGGTTCTTGTTAGTTAAAGGGAAGCTCCGGCTCTATGATGTTTCAATGTGTATGATTTTATCACATAACCGGAGAAGAAGAAGTGCTTATGAAAGGTGTCAAATCTCTTTGCAATGGAAATATCACTTTGGTGATAAAGCTAAAGATGAGAATGATAAAGAAGATTGAGAAGCTCAAAGAACTCATTGAAGGAACTCAAAGTGCAAAAGCATTCATCAAATTCAATGAGATATTACTAAACTCAATCTCTTTCATTTCCTTGAACAATTATTGATCTTACTTTCCATATAATGTTTAATTGTTCTTGAAATGGGCACCTTGGAGATTTTATAACATGTTTTGCTCTTCATATGTTTTGATTGTTTTTGAGCATGTTATTAGAGAGCTTAATGATTTGATCTTTGTGATGAAATCTCTTTTTAACAACCCCTCCCCTCTTTTATTTAGTGTCTTATGCTTTGGGGGAGTTTGTTTATGCTATGTTTAGTTTTTACTTGATCTTTATTGCATATAGGGTTGTTGGTGTGTTTATATTCAAGTCTATAGCATTAATCTTATGTGGTTGATCGTCTAGATGCTTGACTTAGGATGTAAACTCTATATGTGATGTATGCTCAATTGTCTTATTTTACATCATCACATCACTTATTGGCTTGCCTTTCATCTCTTATATCTTATAGCCAACTTGTGTAAGTTATTTTGGAAGTTATATGTGTTATAAATGTTTATGTCTTTAATTGGTATCACATATACTCTCCCTTAATAACTTTGAGATCATATTCTTCATTTTCTTATCCATTGTGATCTCATTATAGTTTTTGGTTAGTATCACTTTAAGAGTTGCTACACTCATTTAGCTAACCATTAACTTGTTAGAGGAATGTACTCAAAGTGTTATTTTACACTTCCTCTACTTCTTTTGGTTGTGATACATGTGCTTAACTTATGTAATCATGGTATCACTTCCACTAGTACTTTGTTAGCTATATTTTCAAACGTGTGTTACAATTGGCTATATTTACAATTGATATCATGTTTTACAATTGGTCAATGGGTATCAAACTTGGTTTTATCTCAAATAGCTAACATCGTATGTTTTATAAACGGGGAGATTGTGCTTAAAGGTTATATTCCTTATCTCCTTTGTTTTTAGCTTAGGTTGATATTCTTTTTGAGCCATATATAACCATCTTTATATTTATGTGTCATTATGGACTCTTTGTATTTTGAAATCAACCAAGCTTATTCAAAAAGATCATTCTTCAGAAAATTGGTGTATTAACTTTGCTTGTGCTATGAACTGTTTATGTTTTTGCAAGTACACCCTTATATCTTTGGAGTTTGAAGTCTTTTTTTATTATGCCAAAGGGGAGAAAAAATGGTGTATTAATCATGTTTTTCATCCTTTTCGACATGTTTTGAGGGGGAGCTTTTTATATATCTTATGTCTCAAAACATATTAAATGGAAGGAAGGAGGAAAGGAGGTTGGTTGGGAAATAGGGCTCTTCTAAGAGTCCCTAGCCTAGATTATATGGCAAAAAGAAGTTATCATGACTAAGTGCTTTTGTCTTCATTTGTTTTATCTTTTAAAGCACTACTCATTGCTCTTAATTGATCTTTAACTTTTTGCCATGCTTCCTTGTTCTTAATTTTGTCCATATTCTATCTTATTACATAAAAGTTTGTCATAATCAAAAAGGGGGAGATTGTAAGCCCTAAGGGGCGAACAAACTCGCTTTTTGATATTGGACAAACTTTTGATGTTGTGTCTAATGATCTTAATCTTTGTGATAGAATATCGGAACTCATTATGGAAGCTCTAAGTACTTCAATCAAGCCATTGGTATCAAGATTCAAAGTTATGCAAGGCTCATTTATCAAGATTGAAGATTGAAGACTTAGGTTTGGTTAGTTTAGCTTTGTCGTCATAAGTCGTTATCTTATAAAGCTCTAACCAAAGCTCTCATGAACATAAGCTCTACACTCAAGTCTTGCATGTTTTCATAAACACGTTTTCAAAAGGCTAAGTTTCAAATTGATCCTTACATGTGTTCGTATTTTGAAAGCCTTTGTTTTCAAAGTATAAGTCTTTTAAAACGGTTTTCTAATGCTCTTACTTGTTACATATTGAGAAAACCTTTTAGACTTCAAAAGATTTCAAAACGTGTGAAAAATCAACATCTCTCACACTCAGGAAGTTCGGTCAACCGAGCTCAAGCTCGGATCAACCGAAGAGAAACTGAGAGGTCTAAAGATTTGGTTCGGTCGACCTATAGGCGGTTCGGTTGACCTAAGGGGCCGGTCGGTCGACCGACCTAGAGTCAAGGCTCAACCGAACTTTGTTCGGTCATCCGAAGTCTTTTGAACGGCCAACCGAACTCCGGAAAAACTAGCCATTTTTTTTACCGTTGAAGAGTCGTTTTTCAACCTATTTTGAAACGTATATATACTCCAAAGCTAGAGAATGACTCTAAGACTTGCACATAACATTTACATTGATTTCTTATCAAGTCTAAACACTCTCAAAGCAAATACACTTCATCCTTATGATCTAAATCATTGAAGAGTGTTCTTTCAAAAGCAAGACAAAGTGTGTGCTACTTATGTTCAAAGAGCTTATCATTGTTGTACTTCAAAGGTAATATCTTTTACTTAGAAGAGTGAACAATCTTTGTATTAAACATTCTTATTCCCTTTCTTAGTGATTGGGTAATTGTTGTAAAAGTCCTACTTAGTGTGGGCAAGCTCTTAGTGAGTTTTTGTATTGTGGTTGTGTTGTAAAACTCTTAGTGAGTTGTCCACAAGTGTAAAATCCTTCTTAGTGAAGTTGTTGAAATCCTTGGGTGCGGCTCAAGGTAGTGGATGTAGATTCTAAGTGAATCGAACCACTCTAAATGCTTTGTCTTGTGTTTGGGTTTACTTTGCTTTTGTTTATCTTGCACAAACTCACCCTAGCATTGAATAGATTCGAAAAAGTTTGCAAGATCGATTAAAACCCAATTCACCCCCCCCCCTCTTGTGTTTTACAAAAACAAACACCGTTAGCTAAACCGAGATAAAACTCAAGTTAAAAACCAAAGCTAACAAAAAAAAACGATACCATGTATTTTTTTTTCTCCTAACAAAAGGTGGAAACAAATCCACCGCTTACATTAGACAATATACTAGATGCGAGACTTGATCATTTATAGTATGATCAAGGATGTATACAATCAAATCTATAGATTTAAATGCATAGCAAAAAATACATTATGCAAATCCTATCTAAGACGCAAATAAGCCGTGTTACATTGATCCAATTTAATAAGACCAATAATCTGCGAAGGTAGGGATTCAACAGTGTAGAAACTGACTGAACTCCGATCAGAAATGGCATGATTAGCCAAAGCATCCGCTACAGAATTAACTTCCCGGAAAACATGTACCAACCTGCAATAGCCAAGAAGAGAGATAGCCCTACGAAAAGAAGTATCCAGAGACCAATTAGAAATCATACCTGAGGAAACCGCCTTTACAAAAATATCCGAATCTGATTGAATCAAAATGTCATGTGTGCCGCCTTGAGGAACCATTTGCAAGCCATGAACCAGCGCTTGTAATTCAGCCTTCATACTGGTACCACTATCCCCAATAAAAATAGAGAAGCTGAAATAAAGTCCCCATTACTATGTCTAAAAATTCCCCCAATGCCGGTTGGGCCAGGATTTCCTTTCGAAGCGCCATCAATATTAAGCACCAAACCATGAGTAAGATCATTTCTCCAACGAACAACCAAAGACCGATGCGTGATGGGGACCCTGGGGATCCCAAAGTGAAGACCCCGAGCTTGTAGGAGAGTTGTAGTATAATCCCGAAATTGCACTAGGATAGTTGACTGCGTGGTAACCTTTGCTTCATAAACAAACCGACATCTGGCCTTCCAAAGAATCCAGCAAGCAGAACAGGCTAGAATTATCAAAATGCTGCGAGAAATGGAACTCCCGGCGTACCACCAAAAAGACAGGATACCATGTATAAATATGAGACATGAGGAGTTAAGTATTACAAACCATAGGAAGATGGGGTATATGATAACACTATAAAACACGTTCCTCTTCAAGAATATGGTTAGCCGGAAGAGATATAACAACTAAAACATCAAGCTAACCAAAACAACACGAGATCAACATTAAGATATGATACCAATATAGAATGCACATGATCTCAAAGGAACAAGGTAGGTAGATACAAAAGATTCACTTATTAACTCTGGGTAGTCACAATGTCCTGCTAGGGACCGCTTGTGATTTATGAACACATACTACTACTAAGTGTGTTTTCATTGCCATTGTGATATGAACCAACAGGGTCACACGCATAGACGAGTTAACGAGCTTTCATGTCCAGATTCAATGAATCTAGAATGTGTCTAGGTTCATTGTATCTGACATTTATTTTTCTGAGAATAATAAAACGTTATTATTCGAATTAGAGATTAAGGAGGGGCATTTTCGGTATTTGGTTATAGTTGGGATTACGTGGGAGTTATTATGCGATAAAGACTCCCACTACCAGCAGAAGTCTAGAGAACATAGGAGTTAAAGACTCCCACTGCTAGAAGAAGTGGAGAGGATGTGGGAGTTGTTCTTGAAACAAACTCTCACACCCTATATAAACTTCTCTTGGCCGAAACCCTAAAGACTGATTTTTTTAGCCGCAATAAACAAATACACCCGAAATTAGATTTCGGTTTTCTGCCTCTACCTTTCTCTCTAATTCCCGAAACTCAGAAAAACGAAGAGCAAGCAATCGCTGTTCGTTTCATCGCGTGGATACCGGTAGAGGGCAATTCCGCAAAGGGAAAGCTATTGGTGGCTGCAACACAAACTCTGAAAGTTCTAGAATCAGAATCTTTCATTCAAGAATCAGATTCTTTAGTCGTAAAATGTAAGTTTCTGAATTATTTTTTGATTCCCATGGTATGAGCGGATCCTTCGGGGGAGGACTCATGGGTGTTTAGAACGAGTTTCTGCCCATGAATCCCTTCAGTAGCTCGATACTCATCTTCTTCAAGGAGGATTGATCTTCTTTATCTGAGTGGAAATATTGGATGAGACCTTATCTTCAAGAACCCATCCATCTTTTCTTTTCCTTTGTTACATACATGAGAAGATATTTTTGGTACCCACATTTGCTTGGTTCCTCGAGGGTTAATGATGGGGCTTTTTACAACCCACTTGGTTTTCATACCTCTTTCAATCATTCTTTTGATTATGCAATGATTAATATGATGACCACATTTTCCACAATAAGAGCAAGTGATGTTAAGCATGGTGGAAGATGTAGTTTTATCATCAAAAGAGATAGGTTGTGCATACTTGTGTGCTTTTACTCTAAGAAATAACGATCATGAGATACATGTTGAGAACCAAACACATTATCAAGAGTATATCTAGAACATATGCACTTATCAACAAGAGAGTTCAAGATATCAAGTTTATGCATTAAGAGATCATGATCAACTAGCTTGGAATCAACAAAATTCAACTTATCAACCAAATCCTTATTCTCACAAGTTAAGGCATCAAGGGATAGGCGCATATTCTCTTTTCTTTCTCTAAGACATGTAAAGAGGTAAGAAGTCTATCATAATCTACTTGCAAGCAAGATCTTTCATTTAGTGAGCAAGCAAGTTGGTTACATGTGACCTTGTTCTTCCTAACCATATTTTTCAACTCATTATATAAAATGGTTAAGAGCACAAAAAGATCATCATCATTATCATGATAAATATCTAGTGTTGAGATAGAAATATGTATGTACCTCATCACTCATGAAGTTTGGACTTTGAATTTCAATTTGATCTTCATCATCAATAAGTCCAATGAGGCATTTAGTGTGATCTTGGTCCCTTGTAGAATCATCACTTTCATTTTTGTCGCTTGTAGAGTCATCATTGCTAGATGAAATTTCTTTTCTTGATGAGATCTCTACAACATTGTTGTCCATGGCATATAACTATTTTCTTAGAGGTTTTGCTCGTTTTTTACCTTCCTTGTTTTTCATATCTTCGTTGTGAAGCATTGATCGTTTTGTACCTACAAGGAAATCTTGAGAACTACTAGGTACCTTTGGAGAAGGTCCTTCAAGGTTAGTTTTGTTTCTCAAGGAGCAAGTATATGCACAAGGATCAAGTTTATCAAAAGCAAAACAACTAGAGTGATTCTTAGAAGAGTTAGGCAAATATGCACAAGAATCATTCAAATTGAATATGTTACACCTCATAGGTATCTTAGCTAAAGAAACATGTAACATGCAAAGGTCATACTTTAAGTTATCTATATGGATATGTTCATCAAGAGGGAAAGATGTAACATAAAAATATTACGAGCATATAAATCAAAATCACTTTTCAATTTATCAATAGCATCATGTAGAGTATTTTGAAAAAGTGAAGTTGATACCTTTCCTTTCTTACCAAGTGATGAAGAGTGGGGATTGACATTTTTACCTTTGTCATCACTTGAATTGTTTCTCTGTGTTATCAAGCATCTTGGTTCTTCTGTGTGGATGGCATTCGAGCTTTAAAAATACCAAGTGCTATGGAGAGTTTTTGATTTTCTTCTTTTGAAACATCTCCTTTCAAATTCTTCTTTCTTCATGGAATGATCAAGCCTTAAGCCACTTGTTTTTTAGTCATTGTCTTTGAAGCTTAGTGACAATATATTTCTTTCTTTTCTTTGAACATGATTTTTTATCTTCATTTTCTCCATCATAGTCTCTCTTCATTAAGATCATTATCATCTTGTGATTACATCATCTCTTCAAGATTCTCATCCTTTGAAGGCTCTAGGCATGTGTCATCTTTAAAGCTCATGGTGGAAGGACTTTTGGATTCTCCTTTATCACACTCTTTGATTATATCAAGGTTTTCTTGAGTTGTGATTGAGATATCTTCACTTCCTTCAAAAGATTGAATCTCTAATTCTTGAGATGACACCCTTGGCTCTTGCACTTTAACTTTGACTTTATAATATGCATCAAGAATTTTCCACATTGAGTGAGCATCTTCACACTCATGGACTTTGTTGAGTGATTCTTCATTTAATGCGCAACAAAGTACATTCATGGCCTTGAAGTTGAGTGTCATCTTTGTGAAGTCTTCGTCATTGAATTCTCTTCTTGATTTGGGCACCTTGACGCCTTTCACGAAAATGTGAAGGAACAAATGGTCCTTCTTCTATAATGCTCAACAAGGTGAAATCATTGGAGCACAAAAAGAGTTTAAACATAGATTGCCAACAAAGAAGGTTTGAGCCATCAAACAATAGTGGTCTAGATGGAGAGGTTTCCTCTAAGGAATGTGTAGAAAAGCATGTATCCATGGATCCTCCTAGGATGTAAAGACTATAAAAAAAAAAGAGACTAGACTCTGATACTAAATGAAATACCTGAAGGGGTAGAACCTAAGAGATGGGGGAGGTGGTGAATTAGGTTCTCAAACCTTTTCGCTTTTCTAATGAAATCTTCACCTAAGTGATAACCTTAACAACAAGTATGTTGATTAAGAACATAAGGTGAGTTAAATGATGGATAGCTTAGATGACTTAAGTGTTAGATGTTACACATAGGAATGCAAGACAATGAATATGTTAAAGGATAGACTAAGTCAAGGATCCTATATGCAAAGCTTGTAAGTTCAAATAGCACAAGTCATAAAGCCAAGACTAAGTAATATATATATATATATATATATATATATATATATATATATATATAAGCTTGTAAGATTATTTAGTTCAAGTTATATGGCAAATATAAAACAAGACATACCAAGAAAGATATCTAACTCAAGATAAACACATAAAACTCAAACAAAACAAGTTCTTATAGAATATAAGCACAATGAATAAAGTAAGAACTTGAAAGTAAAGAGGTAGAGTTAGAAGATCAAACACGAGGATTTGGAGTGGTTCGATCACAAAGATCTACATACACTACCTTAAGACACACCCAAGGATTTTGGCAAACTCCCACTCGCTTGTTTTGAGAGATCTTTGCACGAAAGGGAAAAATCAATTAATGGTATTTTATGCACCAAGCAACCTTTCAAGGGCAAAGCCAACAAATGATCCTTTTATGCACTAAGCAACCCTTCTTCACCCTTGGGAAACCTGCTATGCCAAGATACAAGAGCATGTCCAAGGAATTGGCAATGGAAACTAATACTTTTTCGCTCGACTCTACATCCGGCATAGTCGGCATCGATATATTCGATAAGGTCAAAATACTCAGTTCTAGGATACCATTAAACATAATCAAAAGAGTATATAAGGTATCTAAGAATGCGTTTAACAACTACTAAATGCAATTCCTTAGGACAAGATTGAAAACACTCACATAAACAAACCGCAAACATAATATCCGGTCTTGAAAATGATACCAGTTTCTTGGGTTTAAAAGAAGTTTTGGTTTATTTTTCAAATTGGCATGAATCACATAAGCGTTTCCTTTCAAACTTTACTTTTAGCAACCCACGTACAAGTACCTGTTAGTACATCCATACTAACATGTACTAGTCTATGATGCCAAAGGAAAGCATTAGCATCGTACACATTCAAACATTGAATATCATATGCAAGCAATTCATCAAGAGAAAGCATGTAGACGTTTCCAACTCTATTAACAACAGATATGATTTCATTAGAGTTTCATCAATTATAGAGCAAGCATCTTTCTTAAATGAAACAACAAAGTCATTGTCACAAAGTTGGCTAATACTAAGCATGTTATACTTTAAAAGCTCAATTAAAAATACTTGTCTAATGAGGGTTGAGGAACCTTTACCAACATTGCCAATGCCATGATTTTTCCTTTTTTCTTGTCACCAAAAGTGACGAATCCTTCATTGATTAGAATCTCCGGTCATATGTCTTGAACATCCACTATCAAGAAACTATTTTTCTGAAATCGCTTTCCTTGCTTGTTTTACCTATAAATAAGGTAAAATTGTGACTTTTGGTACCCATGTCTTTTTGGGTTCTTTTGGGGTTAGTTTGAACATTTATAATACGCCAAATAGATTTATCATCATGCTCAATTTTATGTTTAACAAAATATCTAGTGACCTTATGCCCATGTCTCCCACAATATGTGCATCTTGTATGAGGTTTTGTGTAGGAGGGAGTTATATATGCATTTTCCTTAGGTCTAGCAATGTAAGTGGTGTTCTCATAACCAATACCTCTTCTAGCATGGATAGGTGATGCGTATGGCATGGTAGAGTTAAAAGTGCTAGCAATATGAGATGAAGTGCTAACCTTATGCACATAGACTGATCCACTCTTGTCATGAGAATTACGCTGAGAACTAAGAATTTGTACTAAGTTCTATAATTAAACTTGTCAACAAGAGTGGTGAGATCAACAACCTTTTTCTTTAAAAACTCATAGTCAACAAATTTTCTTCCAAGGTCATCATTTTGGTAAAAACTTCTTTGTGTTATAAAGTGAATGACCTCATAGTAGTTATAAGAATATCCTTTTCTATTTTTCCACTATCCAATGATCCATTAAGTCTTTTATTTTCACAAAAGAAAGTGTAGTTTTCATCAATAAAAAATTCAATTATTGTTTTTATTTATTTGTTTTGTTTTGGAATTCTTTTCAATTCAACATACATGTCATGAAGCAAATGATGAGGATCTTCCTCTTCACTAGTATCATTGCAACTATATAAAGAAGAAGAAGAAGATGATGAGTTAGATTGTATCTCATCTTCTAATGTCATAAAGCAAATGTTGGCCTTTTGAGTATTAGGATGATCTTCTTCATCCCATGTGTCCATCATTCCTTTGCAATTTTTTGCATTGAAGAATTTCTTCTTCTTTTCATCTTTGTTGTCTTTGTTTTTTGTCTTGGAACAATCCCCAACAAAGTGTTCCCTACTCCCACACTCAAAGCATCTAATGCCATTTGGATTTTGGGAAGATTGTCCATTCTAAGCCCTTCCACCATAAAATGCTCTCTTCATTCTTTTCCCCATCATAGCCATTGTCTCACCATCCATGTCATCATCACTCTCTTTTACTTCATGAGAGCTTTTATATCCACTAGCTTTCAAGGCTATTCCTTTTGGAGCCTTTTCAATATGTTCAAGGCTAGTTTGCCTTTTGATTTTCATCTCATGTGTAAGGAGTGAGCCAATTAGCTCTTCGGTGGGATAGGCCTTTAGCCTATTGAGGATGTTTGGAAGGGCATTGAGAATTTTCATGTTTATTTTCCCACAAGATTACTTTTTGCCATATGCCTTTAGCCCATTGATGATGTTTTGTAATACGAGTGTTCGTATCACTTATTCGATTTCATGGTGAACAACTCGTAATCCCTCACAAGCATGTTAAGTTTTGATTCTTTCACTTGGTTAGTACCTTCCTGGGTAACTTCTAGTGTCTTCCACATATCATGAGCAATATCACTACCACTCACTCGATTGTATTCATTTTGGTGGAGAGCACAACTCAATATATTCATGGCTTAAAAATTCATGGTCATTTTATTGACCTGAAAGTCATTGAATTCATGTCTTTTTTTTTCAACTCTTGTGCCATTTTATTCCTTCATAGGAATGTAAGGTCCATCCTCTATTACACTCCATAGTTCAAAATTTATGGAACAAACATAAATGCGAAAACGGTCCAACAATTATAATTAGTTTTGTCAAAGAAAGGAGGACGGTTTGTAGAATACTCCTCAAGATACGCTAAAGTGAAATGTCCGCCCATAAGATATTTACTTCAAGGATGTTAATCCAAAAAGAGAAGACAAATCCCTTATACCAATTGAAAAACACTGGGGGTGAATAAGGGTTTTATAAAAAAATTAAAACTTTCTTCTAATTGAAGATAAAATGTATAAACAAAACAAATAAGGAAAGCTTGTAAAGAAGAAGATCAAAAGACAATAGTTTTAGAGTGGTTTGATTAACAAAGAATCTACGTCCACTACATTGAAACATAACCAAGGATTTCAACACTTCACTTAGAAGTTCCCTTCACAAGAAATCCTAGGTGGGATCAACCTTTTACAACAAGTGGAAAACTCACAAAGAGTTTTACTTGAACAACTTAACCAGCCCACAAAGAGCCTAACTCACAAAGAGTTCTTACAAATCTCACAAAGAGTATTTCATAGCTCACAAAGAACTAATCTCACAAATGATAGGGGAAAAGGGAATAACCAAATATCATCTTGAAGTGATGGATTTGTTACGAGTGTAAAGCACAATAAATTCTATAGCTCAAATGATTTTGATCAAACTTGTTTAGCACATGAAATTGATTGCAAAGAGTAATAAATGATGTTTTGAATGAGAGTATATTGAATGTACTTAAAGGAATGAATGGAAAAAAATCAACCTTGGGGTTTAAATAGGGGAGAGAAAGTGGCTAGCATTTAATGCACCAACAACTAGAAAACTGGGCAAAGCAATCGGCACTTCGGTCGACAGGACTTGGGTCCAAGTCCGGGGTGCTTTCGAACTTATTTGAACAAAGCCTCCGTTTTGATCTCGGTCGACTTGACCATATCTCGGTCGATCAGAGAGTTAGGAAATAAACAACAATATAGGGAGAGAAAAACGAGATTGAATGCAATAAAGAAAGATATAAGAAATTGTTTGCCCAATTCGTCAAATAGTTTACTACGTCTGGGGACGCTACCAAGCCAGGATATTCATTATGTTATGAGATAAAATATTTTTCTTACATAGATAGGCTGTTTATAGGGAAAACGATGAAACCCTAATTACGGCCCATTAACAGAAAAGTCCAACTCAGGCTCCATAACCTAACAATCTCCCACTTGGAGACTGACTCTAATGTAACCATCCACTCTTCAGTAATCCATATATGTGTAGCAATGCCAAGCCTCCATCTCAAGATCTAAGGTCAGTTGAAACCATACATAACTTCAACTTCTCTAAGGTCACAGCCTTAGTCAACATATCAAAAGGATTTTCACTTCCTCGAATCTTGATGAGTCGCAAGATCTTCCTCTCCAAGATATATCGTATGTAGCTATACCTTAACTCAATACGCTTTCTTCTTGAATGAAATGTTGGGTTCTTTGCTGAGAAGATAACACTCTGACTATCGTTGTAGAGAAATCTATTTTTCTGCTCCTTCCCCAATTCACGCAAGAAATTCTACAATCATATCATCTCTTTACTAGCCTCTTTCACTGCTACATATTCTTCTTATTCAGTAAATATGGCCACGATCTTCTAGAAATTAGAAGCCCAAGAAATCGTTGTACCACCCAAAGTAAATACATACCCGGTTGTACTCCTCCTTCTATCAAAATCATTTTATGTCAAATTTGTATCTACACACCCTTCAAATTCAATATTTCTGCCTTTGAAACATATGGCTCTCTTTGTGGTACCTCTCAAGTATCTAAGAATCCACTTCACCGCTTCCCAATATTGCTTACCCGAATTGCCTCATAAACCTGCTAACTACTCCCACCACATGTACAATATCTGGTCTAGTACACACCATAACATACATTATGCTTCCTTAAGCATATGGGATCTTCTGTATATGAGCACGTTTCTCATCACTCTTAGGTGATTTCTTGTTATATAGTTTGAAGTGCTTGCCCAATGGAACACTTATTGGTTTCAGTATCTTGTATATTGAACCTTTTCAGAACCTTCTTGATATATTCAACTTGTGAAAGATACAACTTTATATGAAGCCTTATCTCGAATAATCTGCTTACCTAGCATCTTCTTAGCCTTTCTAAGGTATTTCATAGCAAACCGTTCCGACGACTGCTTCTTCAACTTACTCAATTCTTGAGCACTAGAACCTGCTATCAACATGTCATAAACATATAACAATAAAATGATATAATCATCTCCAAACCTCTTGAAGTAGCAACAATGGTCAGCCTCGCATATAATGAAGCCAATATCAAGCATGAATGCATCAAACTTCTTATACCACTGTCCCCTGAGCCTGTTTTAAACCATACAAGCTCTTTTTTAGTTTACACATGAGGTCATTGTTACCCTCTGCAATGTATCCTTCTGATTGCACCATGCAGATTTCTTCCTCCAAATCACCATGAAGAAATGTTGTTTTTACATCCGTATGCTCTAACACCAAGTTCTCTGCAACACATATACTCAAAACCAACCAAATAGTGCTTAGTTTTACAAAAAGGAGTAAAAACATCAGTATAATCAATGCAAGTATTTATGTTGAAAACCCTTCACAACCGAGCCTTGCTTTGTGACGCTCGCTTGCATCCACCTTCATTTTAATTTCGAAGACCTATTTACAATGCAAAGTGCTTTCTTTCTATTTAGGAGCTTAACTAGTTCTCAAGTACCATTGGACAATAATGAATTCATATTATCATCCATTTCAATCTTCCACTTGCCTCCCTCGACCACTTCGCAAAGCCTCTCGTATAACACCCGAGTTCACCACTATCACTCATAAAAATATAGTTATTATACCTTAAAGGAGAAAACTTGTATGGTAGTCCACAATTCCCTGGTGGATCTCCGCATCTAGGTTGTCTGGGAAGCGGTGTTTGTGGTTCTACCTCAACAACCACTTGATCATTTCGAACAATCTTGCTCCCACTCGAGTTTGAAATATCTAGCTTGAAAACTTCGGGCCTCTCAACCTCGAGACCCCCGATGCACCCAACCTATATTTGTACAAAACCTCGTTCATTGAATATGACATCTCGGCTACGAATTACTTTCCAATTTTGCTCATCCCAAAATCTATAACCAAATTCGTCACCACCATATCCGATAAACGTACACTTGACTGATTTAGCATTCAACTTGCTTCTATCGGCAGCATGAACATGAACATAAGAAACACAATCAAACACTTAAAGAAATTTTAAGTTTACTTCTTTACCACTTCTGTCCTCTTCTGGTATGCCACTCTCCAAAGGGGTTGATTGTCCTCTATTACATAGAATGCAGCAGTGTTAACTGCTTCTGTCCAAAACATTTTTGGCAGTCCACACTTCAACCTCATGCACCTAGCACGTTCATTCAAGGTTTTGTTCATACGCTTTGCAACAACATGCTCGCTTAGGGGGTTCCAAGGGTCTTTTCCAAGAGAATACCATTCGCAGTACAAAACTGTTTGAACTCATAATAGCTCATATTCTCCCCTATTGTCTGATCTCAAACACTTCACATTCATATTTGTTTCAGTTTCTATTAAGGATTTCCACGTTTTAAAGGTAGTAAAATAACCAGATTTATTTTTCAAAAATAGACTCATATTTTTTCTAGTGGAGTCATCAATGAAGTTCATGTAATATGACACGCCACCAAGCGATGTCACCGTGATCGGGTCCCCATAAGTCACTATGTACCAACTCCAACTTATGATCCTTCAAAGTTCAGTCGCCCATCGAAAAAATCACCCTTTTCTTTTTACCGAAAACACAATCCTCATATAAACCAACAGAAATAGTCTTGAGGAATGGCAGTTTACCTTTCGAACACAGCACTTTCATCCTTTTATCACTCATGTGGCCAAGACGACTATGCCACAAATCTGCTTCACAAATTTCACCTGCACGAGCAATACTCTCATTAGTGTTATTCATCAAATGCAACGTACCCTCTTCTTTCCTCGGGCTATTACCATAACTCCATTGGTTATCTTCCAAGAACCACCGTCGAATGTAAAAATATAACATTCATCATCCAATTGCCCAATAGAAAGAAAGTTCCTCTTTGACTTAGGAACATGTCTGACATTACTCAGTTGCAATTCCATTCAGTTCTTTGATCCGAACATCTCATCACTTCCCCCACGATTTCCAAATACCATCATCAGCAAGATAAACCTTACAAAAATCATCAGAAGTGTAACATTCCATTACATCAATATTATTGCAAGAACAAACGATGTTGTAGAATCCAAAACCCACAATTCCAATGGACTTCTCACACTCAAGATTAATGCATTTGAAATTTCTTTTACTTTTGCAATTGCTGATTTGTTGTCCTTCGATGTTGATGTGCACTCGCTCTTGTATTGACCATACTTCCCACAATTAAAACATTTAATCGAGCACTTATCTTTATTAGGCTTCCCGCCTCTCGACTATGATCTACCTCGGTAGGATTTCGACATTGATTCTGATCTGCCTATATTTTTTGTACTCAATGCTGGTCTCAAAGATATACCCGATTCTTTCTTGTGAATTTTTTCACTAGTAATCGTGTCTCCGGATTCGTCAAACCTAAGTTTCACATTCCCTCGTCAAGAGCTAACAGCGAGTAATCATTCCACCACAACTCTCCGGTAAAGAAGACAAGAAAAATTAGTGGCTTCTACCTCATCATCGAAATCAATCTCAATTAATATATTGAACTCATTAAGATGATTGGAAATTGCAGTACTTTCTGGCATCTTTAGGTTAATCAGACGTCGCATCAGAAAAAACTAGTTTGTTGTCGATGGCTTCTCGTACATCTCTGATAAAGTCTCCAACATCTCCTTAGTAGTTTTCGCTTTGACTGTATTTAGTGCCACATTTCTAGACTGAGACAAACGCACGATGAGTCTTTCATGTCCAACATCTTCCAATCATCGTCTTTCAGGTCCTCTGGTTTATCACCAAGAGGTTGATACAGATCTTTACCATATATGTAATCCTCAATCTACATCATCCAGAACCCAAAATCTGCTCCGTCCAATTTTTCGATCGGCAATTTCCCTTCACTCATCATGTTTACTTCTGCTGCCCTCTGAACCCAGCCCTCTGATACCAATTGTTAGGAAATAAACAACAATATATGGAGAAAAAACGAGATCAAAAGCAATAAAGAAAGACACAATGAATTGTTTACCCAGTTCGTCAAAGAATTGACTAAGTCTGGGGGCGCTGCCAAGCTAGGATATTTACTATGTTATGAGATGCAATATTTAGGTTACATAGATAGACTATTTATAGGGGAAAAGATGAAACCCTAATTACAACCCATTAACAGAAAAGCCCAACTCAGGCTCCATAACCCAACACGTAGAAAGATCTCGGTCATTCGAACCAAATTGAGGTCGACCAAACCAATATAGTCGTTGGGTTTTGAAACTATTTGCAAAGACTTAGTGATGTGACACACATCGGTCGACCGAGCTTCAACCGGTCTTCCGAAGTAACACTTTGGTCGACCGAGGTTAAGGTTAAAAAGTAGGTTTCCCACTAAGTCTCAAATCAAATGCTATCTAACTCATGTATTAACTTATTATGGCTCTTGAAACCCTTTAAAAAACCTTTTCAAAAAAGGTATTTGATCAATTAAAACAGGTTTCCAAAAATACCTAAACATTTACAAAATAGTATTTGATCGATTAAAAAATAAAGTTTGCACGTTTACTCTTCATGTCTTCAACGCTAAACTTCAATAATTTGCTCTGCCACCATCTATAAAATAGAAAGAAACATATAGAAAGTAATTGATGAGGAACCTTGATAACTTGTATCAAGATTCAACAAAGAAAAAGGTTGAAAAGGATCTTTATCTTCCTTGAAAACAGTTTACGAGGGAATATAATCAACGCAACTCCAAGAAGGTTGATTATGAATGGGGCTGAAAACACCAGAATAAGCGTAAACTGAACTTATTGATACAGTAACTCAAGAATGAATTAAATGGTAAAAACCTCACATCATATTCCCTAAATATATTGTATAAAACAACCAATCTAATTAATAAGTTGGCTGAATTCCCCTTTATATAGAGGTGGAATTTGTCCAAAAGAACCCACAATGGAAGAATCCTAATTAAGTTAGAATTCTTCTATACTAAGAATAGTAAACTACTATAATTGAACTACTAATCAAACACATGGACAACATATCCTTTATTCTAGCACCACTAATCTAACTAATTAAAATAACAATTAATAAAGCTAAAATTTCAAGAATTAATTATTAATTAAACTTGGAAAGCAAGATAAATTCGTCCAAAATCTGGTCAGCTTGTTGTACCAACATGCACGACAATTTTGGACACCAAGATGGCAGAATCTGATTTTGTGATCTTCATGAAAGTTGTAGATCTGCCTCTTAGATTTCAAATGCAACTTGAATCAGTTGCAGTGGATTCTTGGATAGATAGTTATGACCATTATACCAAACTGTCGCAAAGCTGTCCAAATCCTCATCATTCTCCCTTTCTTCAAAAACATCCGTCCTCGAATCTTGATCGTTGTGATGAACAATAAAGGAATGATGAACAGTGTGGGAACAAGAATGGTAACCTTTCTCTTGGCCAAATGGTATCAAGAATAGAGGCTCGAACACTATTGATTCTTAATTTTGGATTGTATGTCGCGACTTAAGGAAAAAGGTGTGAATTTGTACCAATTCTTGAAACGAGACTCGAAGCACTTTGTCTCAAGAAGTTTTCTTTTGACTTATGTTCACTAAAACTCTCGCCCTTGTATAAGTTTCTTTCTTGTAACCCTTTTTCTTGGCCGAATAGTATCAAGAATAGAGGCTCGAGCACTATCGATACTTGATTTTTTATGATTATATCTCACGCCTAAAAAATAAAGGTGTGAACTTGTATCAATTCTTGAAACGAGACTCGAAGCACTTTGTCTCAACAAGTTTGTTTTTGGCTTATGTTCACTAAATAAAAAGAAAACTTTCAGCCTTCTATTCTCTTGATAAAGCACTAAACTAGCCACTCTGCTATTTTACTATTTCTGACTTACGATTCAAAAAAAAATTATTTTTTCGGGGATTTAGCCATAAAAAAATTAAAGTTTATGAAATTTAGATTCCAGCGAAAATTCTGTCAATTTTGACTAAGTCGGGCACGTGAGGGGCATTTTGATCCACAACTTGAAATACGTATGTGTCCTTCATTTCCTTCTTCTTCAAAGGAGAAGAAGCTCCTTAACTCAAGAAAAAAATTCAAAAAAATTATTTCCCCGCTCCACTTAATCCTTCCATTTTTTTTGTTAAATCTTAGTCAATTAAGACTTTGGGAGCTAGTATATGTTGATTGATTTCGTTATTCTGCTCAAAAATTGAAAATCCATTTCAATTTTTTTCTTCTGAGAACCCCCTCAAGGATTGTTATGGATTGTCTGATTCTAATGGATTAGGTGTGATTCAAATGGATTTGTTGTGATGCTAATGGATTTAGTGTGATTCAAAATTTGGGGATTTTAAAATTTTAGAAAAAACCCATTTCCATGGCCAAAGCAACTGTTTTCTTGAGAGAAAAACCCATTTTCGGCGGAATCTCCGACAACAATGGGTTCCTTGGCGTTTTGGTGCCTATTGAAATTGAACCCTTGTTTATTTTGTTCATCAATGGCTGCATTTGTATGAATTTCAAGTGGTTTTGCAATGGGTCTAGTATTGATTTTGAGTGATTTGAGAAGATGGTGGTTTTGCAACGAGGAAGATGAACAGTGAGGGTTGGATTTTGTAATTTGTTTTGGCGAAGAATTTCGTGGAGATGTGGATTAACAGAGTTGAGATGAATTTCGAGGGGTTGTGGATTAACATAATTGAATTTTCTCCTATTTGAGATTGAATTAATAGAGTTGAGATGATACTTTTTGGTGGTTCAATTTTTTGCAAAATTCAATGGAGATTCATATTTTTTTAGGTGAGTTAGTAGCAATTTTATTTGGAAGGAGAAGAAGAATGAGAGAGAGAGAAAAGACTGCCGGCAGTCTTCATTTTTGCCGGAGAAATGAAACTGCAATCTTCAATTTTGCCGGAAAAGATAGAGCTGCGGGCGGTAGGGATTAGCCAAAAAGTTGACTGATTTAGTAAAAATTGATGGAATTTTTGCCGGAATCTAAATTCCGCAGACTTTAATTTTTTGTTGGTTAAATCCTGAAAAATAAATTGTTTTGGGCCGTAACCCGAAAAGTAAAATAGCAGGTGGCCATTTAGTGCCTTTAGCCCTTTTTTTTTTTGTCTAAGCAAACAAGAAATTTTGATTCAAGCAAATAAGAAATTTATCAAGAAAGCAATGAAGGTACACCAAGAAAAAGATCAACCTTGAGCTCTGATACCAACTGATGATGGACGTTGATAACTTGTATCAAGATTCAACAGCAAAAGGTTGAAACGGATCTTTCTCTTCCTTGAAAACAGTTTACGGGGGAATATAATCAACGCAACTTCAAGAAGGTTGACTATCAATGGGGTTGAAACACCACAATAAACGTAAACTAAATTTATTGATATAGTAACTCGAGAATAAATGAAAAGGTAAAAACCTCACATCATATTCCAAAAATATATTGTATAAAAACAACCAATCTAATTAATAAGTTGGTTGAATTCCCCTTTATATTGAGGTGGAATTTGTCCAAAAGAACCCACAATGGAAGAATCTTAATTAAGTTAGAATTCTTGTATACTAAGAATAGTAAACTACTTTAATTGAACTACTAATTAAACACATGGACAACATATCCTATTGGATTACTGGATAGATAGTTATGACCATTATACCAAACTGTCGTAAAGTTGTCCAAGTCCTCATCAGTAATTAGCAAACTTCAATGAGATGTATATCAAGCATAGTTAGTTTGTGAGTATGCTCAAATATAAAATAAGATAGCTGGGACAATAATTTTCAATTACTAAAACAGACGAAATAAACATCCAAAGCCGATTAAAACAGACGAGGTACCAAATGAATTAAATGATCATCAATTTGATTCCAAGAAAACAATCTCTATGATGATATAGAATCTTCGATAAAATTGAATTCTTGTATTTTTGCAGTCATTCTCTTTGAAAATCCGCCTGTTTGATGTATTAAGGAAGGAATAACACCAAAATTCATATATGTTTCGTCTTAATTTTTAGCTTGAATTCAAATTTCAGATTGGGAATTCTATTAAAACATAATCTCATATTATCATACCACATACATATAATCAAATACAAATGCAAGTACACAATAATCAAAGGTTCATGCGATACATATTTCACAACACTTCATCCATTATGATGCAATAGAAAAAAGATGAGAAATCCATTTCATAACATAACACAATATGACTTATTTTCTGGAAAAAAATCATGATTTGATAGAAAAAACAAGAATATAAGAACCTTACCTTAAAAATTTAGCAAGAACTTCAATTGATAAACTTAAAACAATTTTTCTTGAATGTCACAACCTTACACTTCGAAAATTATATCTCTTAATTTAATTGTTAGAATCCAATCTCCACCGGTTAGAATCTAGTTTAAGAAGTCTTATAACTTTGGTCAAAAGTTGAGAATGATCAGAGAACGTTTGCTACGTCTGCCAAAAAAATTTCTCTCACTACTCAGATTTTTCCAGCACTTCAGGTTTTTTCTCTTATTCTTTCTTTTTTCCCTCTTCCTTTCTCTTATATTTATAACTTATGTTTCTCAAGATATTTCCCAAGTGATGTGCCTCTACGTCCCATACATTGCATCCTTTTGGATTAAAAGATGTCTTTTCATATTCCTAACTACTTCCCTCCATAAATAACTACTAACTAACCAAAAAGTTCATCTTAGTACTTAGGTCCTCTAACTTCCTACCCTTGCTATAGCGCCCTAACACTAATCAAACAAACAATTAAGCACTTAAAAAATTAATATATGCATGCAAAGGTTACGGGTATCACACATGACTAACTTGACTGGTATCTTAACATAAAATTGGATGGAAGGACACTTATGATAGGCCGTAAAAAATACGAGGATAAGAAGAGGAAATTTTTTTTCAAACGAGATTCAAAACTCACTTAGAAAATAAATTTAGTACAAAATTAGTGTTTTTTTCCATACAAGAATTCTCCCGAACTAAAATTGATTAAAAAAATGAATTGAGGTTAACCAAATAAATAATCAAACGGGGTGGGTGGAAAATCCGAATCAGTAAAATAAAAATGGAATTGAAGAAGCGATAGTAAATCATAAAGAAATAGAGAAGGTCACTACAAGAAAACAAGTTAAATAGCGATCGCCGGTACCGTCGCTATTCAAGTTTACCGACCGATTGCCGACCGAATACGAGTGGTCGTGTATTTATCGTCGATAAGCTATATACCAACCGATTACCGACCGTTATTAGAGCGACCGATTGTTCGATCGCTATATTACGACGGACAAGCGACCGAATAGAATACTTGGTTGACTTTTTAACATTGACTTATACCGACCGAAGGCCAACTGAAAAAGTACCGACCAAATGAGACGATAGAATATCGACAGAAAGGGACGACCTAATACCGACGGTAATTACGCGACCGATTACCGACCGAATACCAACCGATAATAAAGCGACCGAAACAGAGAAGGTCACTACAAGAAAACAGTTAAATAGCGACTGCCGCTACTGTCGGTATTCGGTCACTATTCAAGTTTACCGACCGATTGCCGACCGAATACAGTGGTCGTGTATTTATCGTCGCTAAGCCATATACCAACTGATTACCGACCGTTATTAGAGCGACCGATTGTTCAGTCGCTATATTACGACGGACAGGCGACCGAATAGAATACTTGGTTGACTTTTTAACATTGACTTATACCAACCGAAGGCCAACTGAAAAAGTACCGACCAAATGAGACTATAGAATACCGACAGAAAGGGACGACCTAATACCGACGGTAATTACGCTACCGAATACCGACCGATAATAAAGCGACCGATTATCGACCGATAAAAACGCGACCGGTTACCGACCGATACTAATGCGACCAAATACCGACCGATAATAAAGCGACCGATTACCGACCGATAGTAATGCGACCGAATACCGACCGATAATAAAGCGACCGATTACCGACCGATACTAATGTGACGGAATAGCCACCTACTAGAATTTATTTGACTTGACTTAGCAACCGCTATTCCGTCACTAGTCCATCGCAAACTTCTTTTGAATTTAAAAAAATAAATCTGAAATATAATTAAATCCCTATATAAAAAACTGCTATATGAAACAGAAAATCCATTTGCACAAAACTAGCACAAAAAATGTGGGAAAAAAAAGAGCACGTACTTTTAATGGCGTTGGACAAGTGGCGGTGGCGAAGGATCATAATGGCGTTGGAAGAGTGGCGATGGCGAGGGATCAGGATGGCGGTCATTGTGGCGGTAGGGCGGTCGCGGTGGCAGAAGGGCAAGGTAGAGAGTAGTGGAATCATCATTTTGAAGATTTGATTTAGGGATTGTTCTTCAATTGATTTTATTTTTTTTTCACAAATCAAGCAATAAAACGACGTCGTTTTGAAACGCCTTTATCTCTTCTGTCACGAATTCGGTCGTTATTCCGTCGTTACTAATTCAGTCGGTAATCGGTCGTTAACTTCCGTCTGTGTTCGGTCGTTAACTATGAACAAAACGACATCGTTTTAATAAATTTTAAACCTTCATTTTTTAATAGAAATAAAGCATCAAAACAACGTCATTTTGACCCGTTGATAATTTCGTCGATAAACAGTCGTTAATATACGTCGGTATTCGGTCGGTAAGAGTGAACAAAACGACGCCATGTTCAGTCATTTTAAACCTTAATTTTTTTAATAGAAAATAAAACACGAATACGACGTCATTTTGACGCCGTTATGTATTCGGTTTCAGAAAGCGGTCGTTAACTTCCGTCGGTATTCGGTCGTTAACTGTGAACAAAACGACGTCGTTTTAATTTGGTCAACGAGACTGAGAATTCCGACTGAGTGGCGACGGTTATTTTTTCGGTTTCCATTCGGTCGGAATTCGGTCGTTATTTGAGTGAACATATATTTCGGTCGCTATTTAACTGTTATCTTATAGTGGGTGCTGCATCCATCATTAAATTGAGGTTAAGAAAGGACTTTGATGAACAAGATTTTGCCAGCGGAGATGGGTTTTGCCCGTTTGGGGACTGGAGAGGGGCTGTGGGGTTCAATTATTTTATTTATTTATTTTGTAATAGTGGGTCAAAAATAATGAAAGGAAGAATATTGTAGGGATATGTCAATTGTGAAGAAGAAAAAAATCCAGTCACTCAATTAATATAATAAGATAATTTTGGGAAGTTATTTAGAATAATTTTAATTTTATCTTTGTTTTGATTATTTACCCCTTAACGTCGCCCTATATTTGTCGGATGCTGCCGTGTTTGGACAACATTGACACGTTGAAAATAATCTATGGGTAAAATCAGATCCAAAAATAATTTGAGAGCAACATTAAAACTTGACAAATAGTTCATGGGAAAAAATGACTATTTTCTCTTTATATTGATCATGTGCAAATAATCTACTTGTGGGAGGCTATTCAGAGTATTAATCAGGTCATATATTACGACTTGAACAAGCTCAAATTTAACCTATCAAAACAAGAAACCTTGCGCAGCCCTCAAACTAAGAGTTAATAGCTTTAGATACCAATCAACTATTTACGGTTTGCGATTATTTTTTCACTAATTACGTTACTGAACTATTTGTGTGCATCTACATATACACAGTCATAATTTTTGAAGACGGATTCCGGCCAAATTAATTACGTGTCGAGCACATGACCTTTAATTCAAAGGCAAAATTGAAAACTTGCTCCAATCTAAAAAATGCACCACCCCCGCCGCCATTTCTTCTTCTTCTTCACCCTGATCTCCACCCTTTTCCTTGTAACACCTAGCCACTCACCATCCTTCTCCTTATTCTTCTCCCCGAACACATCTTGCAAGCCCTATGTTTAACAGAGCACTGGTGCTGGTTTCACCCAGTTAACCGTGTGTAAAACTACTGTTAACCTTGGCTGTCATTTTCTTACCTAAAACTAGTCGTTAAAAGCCTGATGGCCACCAAATCTCTTCCATTAAAAAAGGGATTTCTCTCTATTTTCAAGTGACGATTTTGGACATAATTTCTCTACACTTAGAGATCAGTTTAGGAGGGTTTTAAACATCAAATCATTATTTCTTCCAAAACTTTCATGAGAATTTGAGCCTACTTGTTCATACACATTTTCTATGAAATTGGATATTTCTCTTGTAAAAGCTATCCATTGAGGGAGTATATTTGAGCTATAAATGTAAATCTCACTTGATTTAGTATCGAGATTGAGCTATCTTTCACCTTTCATAATTGGGTTGTGTGGTAAGACTTATATTTGTGAGTGTGGTAGAAATGGTTTCCTTAGTGAGTGGAGTGAAATCTTCTTGCAATGGGTAGGACTAAGTAACGTGGTGTGGTGAACTCTAAAATTAAGTAGGTTGTTTGGTTCGTAAAACATACTCACATATATTTTAATATTTTGTTTAAAAAACAATGATCTCAAGGTTGTTGTTGTTTAAGGATTGCTTGGTTTATAAGAAGACCGTTAGTATGATTTATCGTTGTGTAATTGCTCATAATAGAAGTTAGTGGCAAGTTTGAAAACCCTTAGGTGTATTGTAAGGGAGTGGATGTACTCTCTCTAACTCTATATATTTGATTTCAATTTCTTATTACTCGCTATGCTCTTCAATAGATTTGTGCCTAATAGTTCTTTATTTTATACATTGAGTGTTTGTTTTACTATCTTATTTAATTATTGGTTGTACAACTTGTTGAGAATTGTTCTGATGTGTTTGTTTCTTGAATTTGGTTTTGGAATTGGAATTCAAATTCTATGAAATTGCATGGAATTATAAGAAATTGGAATCCTAAGAAATTCCAATTCCAAATAATTGAACTCCTTTGTTTGGTAAAACTATGGAATTCAATTCAATTCTAACTTCTTTGTTTGAAACACCAAAAAAATCACATAAAAAATGCATCTAGTGTAAAAAAGGCTAATATTCTCCTAATACAAATAAGTTAAGTAAATTTGAAGTAAAATAACAAAAATAACCTTGTTAAAAGAATTATCGGTGTAAATGATGGAAATGTTTTTGGTTGCAAAATTAAAAGAATATTCATAGTGCTAGAGAAAATCTTTCTAGTATCAATTGGATGAAATACCGTTGAAAAGAGAAAATATTTTTGATGAAAAATGACGGAAATACACTCAGTAGAAAATGACGAAAAAATTTCGGGTATAAAAAATGATGAAAATTCCTTACTAAAATAAAAAATATACCATTTTGCATAATATGAAGAAAATTTAATCCTTAGGTATATTGTAAGAGAGTGTATGTACTCTCTCTAACTCTATATATTTAATTTCAATTTCTTATTAGTCGTTATGCTCTTCGTATAGTTCTGTGAACTTGATTGTATGGTTATATTGATATTATTTGAGTTTGGTATTCAATAGATTTGTGCCTAATAGTTCTTCATTTTATACCTTGAGTGTTTGTTTTAGGGTTAAGTATACTGAATGGTTATCTAGTATTTCACTATTCGGGTTAGGCCTAAAATAAATATTTTTCCGAGTTTTGGCCACCAAAAAATTTATGGACTGCATATTTTATCTACCGGCTAAAATTCCTACCACTTTCTTCTCATGTTTTGCCTGGAAAAAAAAAATTTAATTTACACACTGTTCATCTTCTTTCCCGAAAAACCACTACCACCACCTCTTCCATCTCCGGCGGCGAACTACCATGAAACATTCCATACCAATTTCAATATACCCCATTTAATGAATCCTAAGAGAGACTCAATTTTTCAAGAAACAAAACAAAACCCAATACCCTAAACCCCCAAAATTAAAATATGGCATTTCCAACTATAACCCAAGTTTTGTAGAATAGTTAGAAGAAGCAGAATGTAGGCTAAATAGGAAGAAAAAGGTCATAGCGCAATGGCCACAATATTTATTAGGTACTGCCGCCCCCACCCCCAATTTGTTGGTTGTTGTGGTGGTGATTGTTGTTGAACCTGATCTTGTTTTTGGCCAGAGGAAGAAACTTCGGGGAAGAAAGGCTGTTATCAGTGGCGGAGCCACAGTGGGGCATGGTGGGGCAAGTGCCCCACCAGTTTTTTCCAAAAAAAATAAAAAAAAAAAATTTTTTTTTTAGTTTTAGTTATTAGTAACACTTCGTCCCTGTGAACATTGTTTATCAGACTCCATTTTGAATCACTTTACGATTTAAAATTAAATTATTTAGTTTATGAATTATAGGAATGAAATCATTTATATTTTAACAATTTTGGTTAAAATGGTAACAAATTTAAGTGTGTAAGAGACTAAAAAATAAAATTACTAATAAAATATCCACAAATTGACTTTCTCTAGTAAACTATAAAAAGTCCACAATATGAAGCTCAAAGCGACTTGGAGGTTTATGAAGACCGATCGAGTAGAGTGAAAAGGGTGAAAAAAAATGTGAATAACTCTAATCTATAAGATTTCATCAAAAAAAAAATTTTGGCTCCGCCAATATTTATATGCTTTTATGAATTTATTTTGTCAATGCTAATTGTGCCCCCCAAGGAAAAATTTCTGGCTCCGCCACTGGCTGTTATGCGTTTGGAAAAACGGGACTGGCTGGTACAGGAGGGGCGGTACGGTGGACAATGGTGGTAGTGCTTAACTTTCAGGGAACAATAGTTCAAAGAAAAAAAGCTTAAATTCATCCCGACCCGTTCCACCTGAAACCAACCTGACTCGACCCGTTCCAAAACTTCATCTTCTCGACACGCAGCTCCAACGTAAAAAATCTTGTAATGCTCTAATGTTCTCTCTCGGAATAGTTCTTTTTTCCTTTGGTGATTTTGCTCTCTCCTTGGCTTCCATTTTCAATGCTCATTTTAGCTCCTCAAACCCACATTTCTTCTTCTCGAAACCTCTTCTCAATTCATCTTTCGTCTCTATAATTTGTAGAACATTTTTCACTTTTTCTTGTTGCAGATTTAAGCAAGAATTGAAGGGAAAGAGGTTAGAGAGGCTCTCGTTTGAGGGTTTGGCTTTTGTTTAAATTGGAATTCTAAGGTTTTCCAATTCTTTGGAATTCCAAGAATTGGAATCCTAAGAAATTCCTATTACAAATAATTGAATTCATTTGTTTGCTAAAACTATGGAATTTATATGGAATTTATATGGAATTCAATTTAATTCTAACTTATTTGTTTGAAATACCAAAAAAATCACACAACTAAAAAATATATGAAAAGATGCATCTAGTGTGAAAAGGTTAATATTCTCCTAATACAAATAGCCAAACTATCTTTGAAGTAAAATGACAAAAATACCTTTGTTAAAAGAATTATCAGTGTAAATGACGAAAATATTTTTGGTTGCAAAATTAAAAAAAATATTCATGGACCGGGCTATCTGATTTAGGGATCAACACAAGAAGGGAGCTAGCCATGGACCGGGGCAATGGAAGGCCAACCCAGAAGTCTCGGGCTGCCTGAGTAACATCATCATCAATGATATCCCAGCATGACTGAAAGAGCTGCCATGTAAAGCCATCGGGACCTTCTGCACTTGAAGGGCTCAAGCCGAACACTGCTTCTTTAACCTCAGCCTTACTTGGTATAACATCAAGTGTGTGACGATATAACGTTATTTGTTAATATGATAGATCTTTTGGAAGCTTTAAGAACTTCAAGCTAAATCCGCAAAGTTAATGCCATAAGTACACTATGAAGATACAAGATATGCCAACATATGAAGAAGCCTCGAAGACTTAGGTATACTAGTGTAGATTAGCATTTCCATATCTTGTAAACCACATGATCTAATATGCCAATATGTTTCACACTTGACATGCATGCACTTAAAATGTTTTCTAAAATGGAATGCCTTGTGCTTTGAAAACTGTTGTTTTGATCATTCGATCCAAAAAAGAATAAATGTGTTTGAAAATGTTTCGCAAATGTGTTCTTTTAGCACAAAATGACTAGCATGAGTTAGAGAACATTTGAATAGAGACTTAGTGGAAAATTCACTTTAGACCCTCACCTAGGTCAAGCGAGCCTCAAAGCTCGGATGACATCATGAAGGTCGGTCGACCAACCTGCAGTGGCGGAGAATAGTTAGGGCAGGAGGGGGCCCCGGCCCCCACAAAATTTTCAGAAACGACGAATTTCGTATAGGAAAAAATTATTTTTTTGATAATTTCTTATAAATGTTGTATTTCGCCCCCATAAAAAATTCGAGTAAGAAATTCGCCCCTATGACAAATTTATGGCTCACGATGCTCAACTCGTGTGAAAGATCGACTGAAGTGTGAAGTTACACTTAGTCACTTTTGAATGTTCTTGAACTCCAACGGCTAGTTAGTACGGTCGACCTATGCTATAGTTCGAACGACCGAGCTCTTGCTCTGGTCGACCAAGTCCCTTTGAGATCGACCGCATGTGTCCAGTAGACTAGTTAATACTGTTCGAACAAGCCTCGGACTACCCGATAGCCATGTCGGTCGATCGATTGAGCTGTCTACTCATTGGGCAAATACTAGTTGTTGAAGCATTAAAGCACTTAGATTTTGAACTCCTTATAAGCACCAAAGGTTGATGTTTTGATAGTTATCCAAGCCATTAATTGCCATTACGTTCTACACTTTAATGTGCAAAACAAGTGTGATTCTTATCATTTGAGCTTAGAAAGATTGAGCTATAAATTTTTATTTATCCATCACATAAAGTGTTATTAGTTTGGTTAAATCTTTCCCTCTACTCTCTTTGTGAGTTAGCTATTTGTGAGTTCTACTTTTTTGTTATTCTATCATGTTATGGTGGATGATTATATTATGCGATGGATTCTTTATCTCATTGGTACACGAGGCACTGCAAGTCACCCTCTGTTTATGGAGTGTGACAATTTTATTATTCATATTCTGCGAAAGCCAAAAATTCAGCAAGAAACATCATATATGAGAACCATCTACTGTCTACAATAACTGAGTTTCAGCAAGGTTTATGGTCATGCATACGTAAAAGGTGCAAATGGAAGAAACATTCCCAATAGTTTAAGCATGAATACAACAGGTGATGGCTAAATTAAAGAACTTTTTCAAAATGAACCCAATGGCTTCCCAATAAATAAATAATGTCTACGTCTAACAATATTGAATAAGTGAGGATTACTCTCTTGTGCATATAACAACATCCACTAGAAATAAACGATACAGAAATCATAATAAAAAAAAAAAATCTTCCATATCTATTTAGCAATAAGGGGGGGATAAAAAGGGAACGAAAGGAGAAAACCCACCCTATCTAGATTTTGATATTAAAATAGTCTGGGTCAAAATGGTGTAGCCTTACATATCCATCTTCACCTCCACTCGCAAAACTGCTCAAAAGAACAAAGATTTGTGTTACACCTCAATACATACACACATGGAAGGAAGCTTTAAAGAAACACTTCATACATACGCACACATAACATAAGGCAGGAAAATTTCTTGAAATCTTTGATGAAGTGGCCCAATTAGTTACCAATGCATCTAACGTGTTTCTGCTTTCAACTTTGTTTTATGATTTCATCATGTAAAAAAATTCAGTGAAAATAAACTGAGTTTCAATAATGTAAGACATGCGAGATGCAAGTGAACCCAGCCATCCTACTGCAAATAGCTTAAACTGTTGAATAACTCAATCAAGATAGTGCACAATCTATTATATTGAGCATAAGAATCTAGGATGATAAAATCCAATCCTTGATAGCTTTACTCTTAGATGCATTAGAAGTCCTCTTTAAAATTTAGAAGCAATTTTGTAGCAGAACAGAACCCGTACTAAGTGCAATCCTTCCATACAAAGCAAATGGTATGTTCGGAGTGACTTTCTAAGATCTAGTCAATATTGACAAGAAGCACAATCCAATAAAGCATAAAGACTTTGGTAAGAATTGGAAAATTTGTAATAGAAAAGGAGTAGGCTTTAGCTAGTCGATCAGTTATGCAATGAGGGTAAGCTAAAAAATTAGCTTATCCCATGACAAACAAGTGAATACGTTCAAGTACACAAATCATAAAAGGTCACGGGTGCTTAAAATATGAAGAAAACCCTAGATAGCTTTACTCCCAACTAATTGATAGATAGTCTGGAAAATAACGCAAAAGATTACCTTTTCCCATCAGGGTTGAATGCCAGGGCATTTATTGGCCCGAACTGACCCTTGACACCTCCAATTTCTTCTTGAAGGATCTAATAAAATGAAATATATATCAAGAAAAAAACTTTATGAAGCAAGAAATTTAATCAGAACTAAATGACAAATCATCAGCACTTTTACCTTGTCATAGAATTTTGCCTCAAACTTCCCAGCACGATGATCAGTTGTTGTAACAGCTGATGCATCCTGACCACCTCCCAGTACCACCTACAGATTTGTGATATCACAACAGTAGGGTGATTAGCGAACTAAAAAAAATACACAACCTTGCCCAAACTGAATGTGCCACCTGTCATTCCAAATCAGTTAACAAGAGACTGTTGTTCCTATGATGATCAAATGCTCATTCTAAATAATTGTACTACACAGGCCTTTTTGCATTGTGAACAAGGAGGTAATAATTTCAGAACAGCAAACTTGTAATGGCACAAACAATTGTATAAAAAAATAGTGTAGTACAGTTTGACATATATGCATACACTGTCATCATAAAAACTTCGGTGCAATGTGCATACATAAAATGGGTCCATGGATGCCAATACAAATTCCTTAAATTACCAACTAGTGCAAACATCACCGAAAGTTCAGTTTGCGAAAGATCTAATGATAAGAAAGTTATAATAGCACTAGACATCAACTAATTAGGATTCTAGCACTTCAGAGAGTGAGGCATCCTTAATTTTCAGAAAACTCATCACTCTTACTGAAGAATGAAGGCTCAAGTATTCAAACACCAGTTTCTTTCTTTTACTCTGCCAACTGACATATGTGAAACCATCAAAAACACATGAACAATCTAACTCCATAAATTAAAAATAAAATCTTATGAAGTAAGAAAACAATGAAAATTACAATTCCAGATGGAAGTACATACATGGTCAAGAAGCGGAGACATTGTAACTGCATTGACAGGACGTTCAGTCGCATAGGTCTTCAGAAGTGTCAATGTCCTTATATCCCAAAGCTTACAAACCAAGAAGAAAATGAGTAAGAAAAGAACGCTGCTGAAATAGAAAAGGGAAATATAAAAGTAAACAGATACTAAAATAGAATACCTTGGCCGACTTATCAAGGGAACCGGTTATGAAATGTGATCCATCTATCGATTTTGAAAGTGATGTAATTGTCTTCTTGTGACCAGACTCCTTATCAGACTCTGAGTAATTTACCCGTCTAAATATAGAGCAGAGTTTGTTAACTTCAAAATTTTAAAGGTAAAGAATAAAAGAGGGTCAGGTCTCAGCACGCAGAAAACAGTGTTCACTGTTCCGGTCAGTGTTATCAAGGGCGGATGGCGTGCTACAGCGGGAAGCCAAAAATTCGCCATAGAAAATAGCGGATGGCGAAGCGGGTTTTGGCGGCCGCTATGGTTGCTTTAAAAAATATATTTATATATGTAAATACACCAAAAAATACCTGCATTATATATTAACATAACAATATAGATTTTAAACTAAACAATAAATACCTGCACTATAAATATTATAAACATACAATATACTGATACTTTCTACTCTGATTTCATCATTTTCCTTTTGGATTACAAGTTATTCTTTGATGCCATTTATGAATTTTCAGTCATTATAAAGTACCAAACAAGAAATACACTTAAATCACAATATAATCAAAACGAAAAATACATTAAGAATTCCTAATGAATTCAAATATTCCCTGAAAAAAAGGAAAAAGAAATAATAAAAAAAAAAAAAGCAGAGAAAGAAACATAAGAAAAAACTAATTTGCACTGGCCAGAGCTGGTCACAAGAGGATGGGTGGCCGGAGGTTAAGATGAGGGAGAAGAGAAGAGTGTGACTATGACACAGACCACGTTGTTTAGGGTTTTAGTGTAGATTTTATTTATTTTTAAATTTTTTGAAAATTGGGATGGGCAAATAGCCCAAGCCCATCTCTAGTTTTGGCCCAAAATCCATAAAACCCGCCATTTACGCAATATCCGCTGTAACCGCCATATCCTCCGTCGCAAAAGCGGCCGCCATAACCGCCACACCAAATCCGCCACGCCACAGGTTTAATATGGCAGAGGCCGCCGTATCCGCCGCTATGTAACAACACTAGTTCAGGTAATCAATGAACTTCAATAATGTGAATTCAAGTAATGAGTACTAAAATTTTGCACCTCTGTGTGTTGATTAGTCACACATTTCCTACCAGAAGATCAAGTTTTAAAAACGTTTTTAAAAAGCTCCTCACCTCTGCATCCCAGATACGTACTACAGAATCTTCTCCAGCACTTATGATTGTTCCGTTCAAAGGTCCCCAAACAGCTCTGTTGATTCTACCCTGAGGTCCTTTAAGTAAAAGTACAGATTCACCTGTCTCTGGAAAACCAATGAAGTAGAAGAGCTAGTCACCAAAAAGTACAAAAATATAGAGAAAAAAGAAGTACAGCCAAGGCTACAGTAAAGTAGGAATCCGCAGAAAAAAGAATCAAAAGCAGCAACAAATATTATAAAAAGTGACTAATAGCTGAACTCTAAATTTCATTCAGATACGGTAAGAACTGACAAATTATTACCACCAAAATATAAGATTTTGCAAACATCTAGAGCGTTGTAATTCCAAAAGATCATAATTCAGTACGCATAATTCCCATGGTAAATTTCAGAAGATAAGAGCATCTTAATAAGAAAGACCTTCAAATTGCTGCTGGAGCACTTGAGCATCGTGATACAATGTTATTGGATTGGACAACAGAATTATATGACTAGACATAACGAAAACAAATATTGAGATATGCATATGACTGCACTAATTCAAAAAAAAAAACTTCAAACCGGTATCAGGAAAATCAGATCGAATTTTGTCAGTAATGGTTGGAGGATACAAGAACTTACGGTCAACAGGATCTGCAGCGATGCGCTTGACATGAATGGCAGAAGGCAAACCCATAAAAGGGTCAGTTGTTATCACTGCAAGCTTATCACCAACTGCAAGATCAACAGACCTGGTCGGCGAATCAAAGTTGAAAGTGTACAGCTGAGTCCCGGTTTTAACAGTCCACAACTTTGCAGACTGATCCGCACTTCCAGTAATTAGCACACTTGAATCACCTGTAAAACAAAACCAGCCATCATTCGTACAATTCAATTGCTAATATCTGAACTACCAGCATAACCAAATTTAGTCTCTTATTTTTTAGCACATAAAAATTTCAAACTTGCAACCTGACCCATAAGAAGGCTGGCTCAAGTACACAAAGCAGTCAAAAATCATGCACATTGACAATATAAAATATTCAGACTCTTCCCAAATCCTAAAACTCCCTCCGTTACAAATTACTTGGAAATTTAGTACACGGCGAGCTGTTTAATAATTTCTTAAGCTCCATTAAAGAAAAGGATGGCCCTAAGTAAAACCTTATACAATGGTTCTCTATTTTCAAGTAGGAAAAAGCGACTAAATTAAACTTAATAGGAATAGAAGTAATAAATGGGAATTGACGACTCCCGGTGCACGGCCGCATCCCAAGGGTGTATTTGTTATGATATGGGCTATTATTGTATTTGTGGGGTTTCGAACCCAGGCTGCTCAGTTGTTAATAAAGAAAGGCGCGGGTCGGGTTGAGTGCGCGGAGCCTAGTTGACCCGTGTAGATGGGGAATCTATAAATAGCTGATTGGTAGATATTTTTAGTATCTTTTTGGCATTCTGTTATTGACGGTTGCTGATATTTCTTTCTCTTTCCTTCTTCCCTCTTTTTCTCCCCCTTTCTCTCTTTCTGGTTCGAATCACAATTGGAGTTCTGTAATTGATTGATTGTTATCAATAAAATCTTAATTCTCTTCTTCTTCAATTTCTGGTTGGAACAATAAAGAGTTTATAAAACATTTGGTACCCGAGCAGGCGAGCCTTGGACAGAAATGGTGACTACTCGGAATCATATTGGCGAAGCTCAGACGGCGGCGGCGCAAGGTCTGTTGCCTACGCCGGAACTACCGGAGTATCGTATGTCTGTTGAACATCAAACTCGGAGGTTAGTGGATGTAGAAAGTTCTGTTATTAGAATTGATAGACAATTGGAAGATTTTAGAACTGCTCTAACATCTATAAGTTCTGATGTGATGAATCTGAGAAGAGACTCGGATGAAAAGTTTGTTGGCCTTAAACAAGATTCTGATGAAAAATTTAAACAATTGTTGAAACAATTGTCTAAAATTAATCAGAATCAAAGAGATAAGACTACTGTGGCTGAGAGCAGTAGACTTATCAATCAGTCATCTCAAATTAGGCACTTGAGGACTGATTTTGGTGTTGGAACTGTGAATACCCCCAATCATATGGCTGGCGTGAATGTTGAACCTAGGGTTAACTTCAACAATGATAATAGGGGGGAAATCAAGCTACCTAAGCTAGATTTCCCTAAGTTTGAGGGTAGTACACCTAGGGAATGGGTTATACAAGATGACTTATTTTAAGATTCACAGAATACCAGATCACCTTAAATTAGATGTTCCTATGACATATTTTAGAGGGGAGGCCTGTCTTTGGGGCCATAGTTATGTCATAGAGAATGGAAGTCAAGATTGGCTTGGGTTTGTGGGAGCATTGTATCAGAGGTTTGATACAAGATCTCTGGCTGGAATTGTGGGGGATTTCTCCAAGCTGAAACAGTGTAGTGATGTCCAAACATACATGAAACAGTTTGAAGCCTTGAAGGCTGTGTTTGTGACCACAGGCACTAGAGCCACCCCTGAGTATTTCATTGACCTATTTTTGAGTGGACTCAAGGAGGAAATAAAGGGGATAGTAAGCATGCATAGGCCTAGTTCCTTAATGGAAGCTTTTAGACTATCTGTGGAACAAGAGCTGTATCTGTCTTGTACAACCAAACCTTTCAGCAAGCCTACCTATGCAAACTATACACATAAAGTTTTACCCTCTACTTCACAATCATCTCAAGCTTCTGTGTCATCCTATAAACCATCCTATGCATCAGCCTATGTAGCTAAGACACCACAGAAAGAGCCATTGAGATTCAAAAGGGTGAGTAATGAAGAGATGCAAAGGAGAAGGGAGCACAATCTTTGCTTCAAGTGTGGAGAAAAGAACTCTCCCCAACACAGGTGTTCATTAGCACAAGTCAATATGATTTACTTGTGTGATGATGAATCTGTTGAGGAGGAAAACGATGAGTTGCAGATCTTACAACCTTACCAAGGTGGGGAGGCATGTTGTTTGGGAGAAGAAGTAGCAGAATTGGCTCATATATCTTTGAGTGCAATGTCTGGTAGCACTGGAGGGAAGCTTTTTAGAATTCCTGGAAAGATGGCTAGGAATCTGCAGATTTCCATCTTGGTTGACCCTGGGAGCACACACAATTTTCTTGATCCCAAGGTGGCCAAGAAACTTGGGTTAAAAATTACTCAGGGCAAACCTATGTTGATCATTCTGGGTAATGGTGAAGAAAGGTGGCATGGAGATTGTTGTAAAAGAGTTAAATGGAGACTGGGTGATCAGGAGTTCTGCCATGATATGTACCTTCTCACTTTGGGAGGAAGTGAAATGATCTTGGGGGGAAATTGGCTTGAAAAGTACAGCCCTATCACCATGGACTACAAAAATCAGGTGATGAGGTGTTAAGGAGGAGGAAGAAATTGTGATCCAGAGTAATAGGGACAACTTGGGATTACAATCAGTTTCAGCCAAGGCACTCAGAAGGTGTTTGGTGAATTCTGTGGAGGTATGGTTGGGAGAGTTGAAGTATTTACCTAGAGAATGTGCTAAGGAGATTGGCACATTACAGATGATGGAAGGGAAGGAGCTGGAGTGCCATGAAGCTATTAGGAAGAAATTGGAGGACTATGCTGATTTTTTTAGGTGCCTAAAGGGCTACCTCCTAGCAGGAGTCATGAACATAGAATTGTGCTTAAAGAAGGGGCTCAGCCTTTCAAAATGAGGACCTATAGTGTGCCTCATTCACAGAAGGCAGAGATTGAGAAATTAGTGAAGGACATGTTGCAGGATGGAGTTATTCAAGCTAGTAGTGGCCCTTACTCCTCACCAATTCTTTTAGTAAAGAAGAAGGATGGTTCTTGGAGGTTCTGTGTTGATTTTAGGCAGTTAAATGCTCTAACTGTCAAGGATAAATACCCCATTCCCATAGTTGATGACCTTCTTGATGAGCTGTTTGGGGCTGTTTATTTCTCAAAAATTGATTTGAGGGCTGGATACTTTCAAATAAGAATGAAGGAGGAAGATGTACCCAAGACTGCTTTTAGTACTCATTGTGGGCATTTTGAATTCAAAGTTGTGCCTTTTGGATTGACCAATGCCCCAGCTACTTTTCAGTCTTTGATGAATAAGGTTTTTGCACCTTATTTGAGGAAGTTTGTTCTTGTATTCTTTGATGACATTCTTATTTTCAGTCCTGGCTTGGACTCTCATGTGAAGCATCTGGGGATAGTATTGGAAATATAAGGGAGAACCAATTGTTTGGCAAACTTAGCAAGTGTTCTTTTGCAAAGGAGGAGGTGGAGTACTTAGGACACCTCATCTCAGAGAAGGGGGTTAAGGCTGATCCAGGCAAAATCAAAGATATGTTAGACTGGCCATTTCCTAAAACCATCAAACAACTTAGGGGATTTTTGTGTCTAACAGGATATTATAGAAGATTCATTAGAAGCTATGGTGTGATTAGCAAGCCTTTGACTAATCTTCTCAGGAAGGATGGCTTCAAATGGACTAAGGAAGCTGAGATGGCATTCCAGCATCTCAAACAAGCTCTCAGTTCCCCACCAGTTTTAACCTTACCTGACTTCAGTAAAAAATTTGTAGTAGAAACAGATGCCAGTGATGTGGGCATGGGTGTTGTTCTGATGCAAGAAGGCAGACCCATTGCCTACTATTGCAAAGCATTAAGACCTAAGGCTGCTGGATTTTCTACCTATGAAAAAGAACTTATGGCTCTTTCCACTGCTATATTAAAACGGAGACACTACCTGGAAGGTCACCACTTTGTGGTGAAGACAGATCATCAAAGTCTTAAACATTTGTTTGAGCAGAAAGTGAGTACAACAGCTCAGCAGAAGTGGATTTTCAAGCTGATGGGGTTTGATTTTTCTATTCAGTACAAGAAATGAAGTGAAAATAAGGGAGCTGATGCATTGTCAAGGAAGTCAGAATGTAATGCTATATCATTGGTGGTGCCTGGTTGGTTGGAGGAGATAAAGAATAGCTATGATAGTGATGCAACAGCCCAGGAGGTGATTTCTCAATTCTTATTGGGAAAATCAGTTCCTGACTATGCTTATTGCAATGATGTGCTTAAGTTCAAAGGGAGGATTTATATTGGAAGCCAGGGAGATTGCAGGAAGTCTCTCATGGAGGCTTTGCATGCTTCTCATTTGGGGGGACATTCCGGTACCCTAGCTTGTTATAACAGGATGATGAAATTGTTTAAATGGCCCTATATGCATGATCACATTCATGAGATGATCAAGAAGTGTGATATTTGTCAAAGGTGCAAGCATGAAAACCTTCCCTACCCAGGTTTGCTGCATCCTTTGGAGGTTCCAAACAAGCCATCTTCTCATATTTCTATGGATTTTATTGAGGGATTGCCTAAATCTGAGGGCAAAGACTCTATTCTGGTGATTGTTGATAGGTTCACCAAGTTCAGCCATTTTATTGGACTATCACATCCCTTCACAGCAAAAAAAGTGGCTGAGGAATTCATGGATAAGGTGTTCAAGCTGCATGGGTTGCCTGAGAACATAGTTAGTGATAGAGACAAAGTCTTCACTAGTATGTTTTGGAAAGAACTATTTGCTGCTCTAGGTGTTAAACTCAGCCTCAGCACAGCTTACCACCCTCAGTCAGATGGGCAGACAGAGAGGGTAAACCAGTGCTTGGAGATGTATTTGAGATGCTACACCTTTCAAAGGCCACATGTTTGGCATAAATTCTTAGCTGTGGCAGCCTGGTGGTATAATTCTTGTGTACATACCACCATCAGAATGTCTCCTTTTGAGGCACTGTTTGGCTGCAGGCCTCAGGGGTTTGGGGAAGGAGTCACCTTTGTAGAAGTGCAGCATGGGAAGGTGTCTGGAATGTTGATGGAGAGGCAAAGGTTAAATGCACTTTTGAAGGAACAAATTCATGCGGCTGCCAACAGAATGAAGCAGCAACAAGATCTCCATAGAACTGAAAGGAGTTTTGAGGTGGGAGACATGGATTTTGCTAAATTGCAACCTTATAAACAACATTCCTTAGTTCTAAGGAGGAATCAGAAGCTGTCACCAAAAAATTTTGGTCCTTACAAGGTGCTGCAAAAGATGGGTACAGTGGCTTATAAATTGGAGCTACCTAGCTCTTCCAGACTACACTCAGTCTTTCATGTAAGTCAGTTGAAGCTTAGGTTGGGTACTGGTCAGGTGGCACAGCATGATCTGCCTGAGACAAATGATGATGGTCGGTTGCTAGTTGAGAGTTTGGCTATCTTGGACAAGAGACTTATGAAGAGGGGCAACAAACCAGCTGTTCAATGGTTGATATCATGGAGTCATCTTCCTGAAGAAGATGCCTCTTGGGAGTTTGCTGAGGACTTTCTGCAAAAATGGCCTACATTTGCTTGCACAGCTTGAGGTCTAGCTGTGTTTTAAAGGGGGGAGTGTTATGATATGGGATATTATTGTATTTGTGGGGTAAAGAAAGGCGCGGGTCGGGTTGAGTGCGCGGAGCCTAGTTGACCCGTGTAGATGGGGAATCTATAAATAGCTGATTGGTAGATATTTTTAGTATCTTTTTGGCATTCTGTTATTGACGGTTGCTGATATTTCTTTCTCTTTCCTTCTTCCCTCTTTTTCTCCCCCTTTCTCTCTTTCTGGTTCGAATCACAATTGGAGTTCTGTAATTGATTGATTGTTATCAATAAAAGCTTAATTCTCTTCTTCTTCTATTTCTGGTTGGAACAATAAAGAGTTTACATAACAGTATTTTAGGCAACCTACCTTGGAACAAATGGGAATCGACAACTAAATACCTAAAAAAAAAAAAAAAAGCAAAAGCAAGCTGTAATTACGAAAGAAGTTTAAAGGAAAAAATACTTTCATATAGAGCGCTTTATACAAAAAGAATAATTATACAAAAAAAAAAGAGAATAATTATACAAAAAAATAATAATAATAATAATTATACAAAAAAAAAAAAAGAATAATTATACAAAAGAAGAATAATTATACATGTATCTTTATTCATATAGAAAATTAGAAGAAAAAATACAAAATTGGACCCAATATTATACTTACGGGAAACGTCGCAGCACCAAACAGCACCGTTGTGGCCTTTGTAAGTTCCCAAGCGTTCTCCGTTGTCAGCAAACCATACGGTTGGATTGTGGTCCTTAGCACAAGAGAATAGGAGGTCACCATCTCTGTTGTACTTGAGAAACGTCAATGGCCTTTCGTGGCCTTTCATCAATATCGGCCTCATCTTCACAAATAATCCTTGCCACCAAATTACACAACAACGATCGAATTTCAGAAGCGTTTGATTCGATTCGATTCTGGCTTCTCTCTTTTTCTCTCTCACAGGATATTTGCTCAAAGGTCTCTTAAGACAGTGAAGCAGAAAAACCCTAATCTATGGTGTGGTAAAGTAGCGGTTAGTGTGGAAACGAGACTAAAAGTTGAGGTTATTTTGCTCCCCCATTTGATTTGGCTAATTTTCTCATTTCAAATTCAGCTCATGGATGGTTCACGATCATCTCAACTCGTCTCATTTATCTATAAATATTTTAAAAAATAATGTGACTTATAATATAAATTTAATATTCAACTACTACAAAATAAATTAAGTAATTTTCTTAGCACAATGATATATAATAGAAGTTTAATATTCAACTAATACAAAATAAAAAGTGATTTCTTAGCACAATAAAATATAATAGAAGTTTAATATCTCTACTAACTATAATATGTAAAAACTCCGGAAAAAAAAAGGAAAAAATATTAACAAAAATATAAAAAAAAAAATTTTGCTAAGTAACAAAATATAAAATTAAACTAACAAAAGTCTTTTTTTTTTTTTTTTGGTAAATAACAGATATATATATATGTAAAAAGTAACTACAAAGTAACCGAAGCACCATCAACAGTGTTATCAAAACAAGGTACTAATCTAGAAAAACAAGCCCCACGGGCATCCCCTGCCACAAGTTGGCTAATAAAAGGGGGCATAGAATGAAAATAAACTAAAGCAGTAGACTGAGTAGATCCTCCAGATTTTGCGAGACTGTCTGCACACGCATTCGCCTCCCTGTAGACATGAGTAATACTACTCTCCTGAAACTTCCCGAGCAAGTCCCTACAATCATAGATGATAGGAGATAGAGGATGTAAATCAATATTCTGACAAAGCATAAGATCAATAATGATTTGAGCATCAAGCTCCACAGCAAGTTTATTGATTCCCAAGTTGTTAGCAATAATTAATCCCTCTTTCAGAGCCCAAATTTCTTCTACCGTGTTAGTGCAAGTACCTAAGTTTTTACAAAACCCCGCAATCCAATTGCCATTGTGATCACGAAGGATGCCTCCTGCACCACCTCTACCCGGGTTACCAAACGATGACCCGTCAACATTAAGTTTAGACCACGTATGAAGAGGTTTTTTCCATCCAACAATGATAAGCTTTTTGTTCCCCTTCACACCTGATCCAGGCCCTAAAGCCATAAACTCAGTCGCTCTGTTCAAAGTTACAAGTTTCAAATCTGGCTTCGGCTTCCTTGGAGCAAAAAGGAGTTGATTTCTAACAATCCACAATGTCCAGCAAGCATAAGAAAAAATGGTGCCCCAACTGATATTGTAAAATGGTGAAATATTATTCAATTTGGACCCTTTTTGTAGCCACTCGTGAAAGGAGTAAATATTCGAATTGAATTCCATGGAAACTAAAAGTCTAACTAACAAGAAATTTAATCCTTATTAATAAACAGTAAAAGTCTCTGAAACATTCTTATGTAAGGAATTTAATTTTGTGGGATGATCATTCACCTAAAAAGATGAAAATATAGTATTGTCATAAAAAATGAGTATTTTGTACACTAATAAGTGATGATTATCAGTAATAAAAGACAAGTAGTTATATAAATTGGATTTTTTCTTAATGTCATAAGTGACTCGAAGCCAACCTCCTTCACAAATCAATTCTTCAACTGTTTACGGATTCAAAGAATCTCAATATAAATCAATAACTCTTCCACCTTGAGAGAGAAGATGAGAAGATTATAAAAGATTTTTAAGGTTTTCTTTGTTTATTTTCCTTGGGAAGATGTGCGGCAACTTTATTAAGCAATCTCTTCAAAGATGCAAACTCACATATACTAGAATTTAAAAGATGTCATGAGATATAATATGCAAGCAATTCTTTGCAAGAAGGAACATGCTCTAAATGTCTGTAAACATACGATAATGAAGGGCGGGATAAAAGGTTTTTCCATTATAGACTTGTGACCTTCTATTGGAAGGTCTTTGAAATGCGTTATATTTTTCTATTTATTTAATCGATAGTTTGTAGGATAATGTTACTTTTTAAAATCCTTTTATCTCTTCTATTCTTTCCTCATTCATATTAATTTAAAAAAACTTATGCATTTTTTCATTTCAGAGTTGAAATTTATATGTTTTTTTTTATAGATTAAGTGCATGATTATGAAGCAAGAATTGCGAATTTTCACTCCTTTAACTTTTCCCTTCATAATCGAAGTTTATATTCTTTTTGGTATATATTATGTGCATGATTATGAAGTAAGAACCTTTAATTTACACTAATTTCATTATTATTATTTTTTCTTTTCAGTCACTAGATAAAGGAAATTTTTGAGTTAGTTTAGACACATAAAAAGTAAATAGGGAATGATGCTTCAGTTAGAAGAATAAGTTTGTAAGAGGTAGATGAAGACAAGAGAAGGTTTGGACTGAAATAATATAGAGTAATATGGTTGTATTAGATTTGAATGGTTTTATAGTCTTGGACATAAAGAAATGAAGAGAATGTATTCATGTTAACAACCACACGTAATTCTATCTTTGATTCATGTAGGCGACCTTAATTACTTTGGATTAATACTTCGTTCTTGTTGTTGTTATATTTCATTAATCACGTAAAATTGTGTCCCCGCGCATAGCACGGGTCCTTAAGCTAGTGTGTGTGTGTGTGTACAGAAGGTGTTCTCACTTTTTAAGCTTATATATATATACTTCAACTGTTTTCGGATTCAAAGAAGCTCAATATAAATCAATAACTCTTCCACCTTGAGTAGATGAGAAGATTATAAGAGATTTTTAAGGTTTTCTTTGTTTATTTTCTTGAGAAGATATGCGACTACTTTATTTGAGGAGTATGTGTGGTTATTATATTATATATTACAGAGCCTGTTTTCAGTTTCAGCCAATCACATTCTTCTAAATCATTCGTGTAATTTCCATGAATTTTGGTTCAATTAATTATTTTATAAAATTTTGATTGGTTGGTTAAATTTTACTTTGGTTGTAAACTCGTGATTGACTTATAAGAGTATCCACATTGAAAAGTTATATTATTTTTTGAGTTTGACAATACTATAAAATAGAGTACTTTGACATGTTTTGAGTGAGAAATTGGGGTGATATTTCAGCCCATCAAATTAGGGAAGCCCACTTATTTGCTTCATATAATTTTTTTTTTATATAAATATAAATAGTTAAAGTTTTGACAAATAAAAGGTAATTCAGATGACCGAGTCCTCTGAATTCCAATTGAGCTTACAATCAAGTCCGATTTAGCTTAGACTTATGTAATGTTCATTTTTTGTTTTTTGTTCTTATGCATCATTTTTATTTTCATAATATCTTCTTAAAAATAAATAAATATGAATATTTAAAATTGAAAAAAAAAATCACTTCGCTTCGTTTATACTGCAAAAATCAAGTGAATCTTCCTCTAAACTCTCTAAAACTAAAGTATTAATTTGTAGAAATTTTAATTTCTAATCAAATAAAAAAGTAAAAAATATTAATCTATAGTCATATAAGAGAATTAACAACAATAAAGCCACATAAAAAAAAGAGTTATTATATTTAAAACTTGACAAATGACAAGACTATAAAAGAAAATTAATGTGTATAAAATTTATACTCCCTTCGATTCAAAATAGAAGTTTTATCAAGAGTTATTTTTTGTTGAAAAATATAGGTCTTTTTACAAGAATTGTGCATTTATTGGCTAATTTACCCTTACATTATTTTCTCCATATATTCATTTTTGTCAAAATGTGTAGTTTCTATGCAACTCTTCATTAATTTATTTGTTCTTTTGAATCGGAAGGAGTAACTATCTATATTTATATTACAGAGACTGTTTTCAGTTTCAGCCAATCATATTCTTCAAAATCCTACGTGTAATTTCCATGAATTTTGGTTCAATTCATTATTTTATAAAATTTTGATTGGTTGGTTAAATTTTACTTTGGTTGTAAACTCTTGATTGGCTTATAAGAATATCCACATTGAAAAGTTACATAGTGTTTTGAGTTTGACAATACTATAAAAAAGGATCAGTTTCAGTCATGGACCAGAGCTTTGCAAGTGGGGGACATAGACCACTGGTCACATTCAATCACATCACGGTTTTGATTAAAATAATAAAAATACTCCCCACTTGCAGTGCATTGTTTGAGGCGTTTTTATTGTTTTTTAATTAAAAGAGGGGATGTGGGTGATTGTGGACCAAGTGGTCTATGTCCCCACTTGTAGACCAGGTCTATATCAGAATTTTTCATAAAAAAGAGTACTTTGACATGTTTTGAGTGAGAAATTGGGCTGACATTTCAACCCATCAAATTAGAGAAGCCCACTTATTTGCTTCTTATATTTTTCATTTATATAAATATAAATAGTTAAAGTTTTAACAAATAACAGGTAATTCAAATGAACGGGTCCTCTAAATTCCGATTTAGCTTAGACTTATGCAATGTTCATTTTTTGTTTTTATTCTTATGCAGCATTTTTATTTTCTTAATATCTTTTTAAAAATAAATAAATATGGATATTTAAAAATGAAAAAAAATCAATTCGTTTCGTTTATACTGCAAAAATCAAGTGATAAAACTGCATCAAAGTTTTAAGAGTATATGAAAAGAAGAAGTCTTCATAACCTACTTTTGAAGCAGATTAAAACTGTTTGAAAATTTTAAACTCAAGTGCTTCAAAATTCTGCTAACCATAAATTTTGGCAAACAAGTTTATGTTAATTAGCACTCTTTCATTGTAGATATGTTGGAGGGGATAATAAAAGACCCAGATTTTCTATCTGTTGAATGAACTAAGCAATGTGTAAACAAAATAAATAATGTGTTGTTTTATTGAATGCGCCATATTCAATCATTAAATGCAAAATAAAATAATTTTTTTGATAGATTTCTGATTTTTTTCCATTATATTAATAGATTAAACGAAAACAGAGTAGTGTTAATTAAGCAAATGCACTTAGAGTTCTACATATTGATAATTAAAAGGTTAAAAGGTAATAATCACACTTATAGTCAAAATATTTCTTTTTGCTATCATTACAAAAACACTTTTTCCTTGCATATTCATTTTTTAAGAAATAATGTATGTCTCGTGCATAGCACAGGTTTTTGCTAGTATATATATATTACAGAAGTCCTTTTCAAATTTTTAGTTATATCATGTCACGTGTCATTTTTTGGATTTTATGTTTTTAATTAGTTATAAAAAAATTGTTTTGTGCAACAAAAATTGAATTATTTTATTTAATTTAAAATTGGTGGATGGTGGATTCGATCCCATAACATCCAAGTCTAATACCACACCACTTTTTCAGCTACTCTAGCAAGTCTTAACAACTATTTTATTCTAATTTAAGTAAACTTTTCCACGATCTCTAACAAATCTAAACTAACAGTATTTTTGGCAACTATTTTATTTAATTATCTAATGTAATTTTCTGGGAGTTTTGAGTTTTTTAAATTAGTTTACTAATTTTTATTGGTTGAGGAGAATTAATATAAAATAAATTAATTGAAAAATAATTCTTATCTTAATAAAATGTAAACATCAGATTACTTCTTCAATTATCTCTACAAATCCTAAATTTTCTTTCATAATCTTAAATAATTTGCAAAAAATTTAATTGGTCAATATTTTTTGTAGTAATTATAAATTATTTATAAATTCAATCTCTTATTTGAACTTTATCTCAAACAATTTTTTTGTTTAAATAAAACTCCTAATAACTACCTACTACTTCCATCGAACGCCTACTGTTCTTTGCCTTTTTGTTAATTAATATTAATCTGCAGGTTTTTCTAAAAGAGAGATTATGTATATTACTTAGTGTTTCATTTTTCTTTAATCTTACAGTGAAAGAATTGGCGATAAACAAATTTCAAGGTACAATATTTTTTTTTATTTTCATGCATTGCTTCACTCATATTATTACTATTATTATTATTATTATTATTATTATTATTATTATTATTATTGTGCTTCATAATTTTATTTGTTAAATCATTTGTCCTTCGGTCGTTTTGGTAATGTTAAATATTTGATCTTTCGAAGCTTATTAGATTTATTTATTCGATGAATGATGATATGAATTTTGTTTAAAAAGTTTGTTTTTAGAAAATTTAATTGGTTATATTGTATACAGATATCAAACCTTTGATGACCTTTTCTGGGATTCCATTGTGATTTTATTTTTCCACTCCGGATTCTTTAATTTCTTGTATTTGAGAAAATTAATGGAGACAAGCCCTGATGACAAATAATATTTCATTACTTTTTCAAGATCTACTTCTATTGACATTTTGGAAAGTTATTTAGTATTTGTCTTTAATATCTAACTATATATTACATGAAATGTTTTCATTTCTTTATCAAAATTTACTTTTTTTTTCCTCTTTTGAAAATCTGTTTTAAGTTTTAACTCTCTAAAAATTCTTGATTCTATACATATATTTTGTTTGTTAAAGATATTCTCAATTATTTTTCTTCATTTAATCAAAGTGTGAAATTTTTATTAATTTTCTCTTTTAGTTCTCCAACGTCAAAATGTACTATTATTTAGCTACTTTTTTCTTCTCTGAATTCTATTTTGAGTTTCACATATCTAACATATTCTTGATTATAATGATAGATTGTTTATTTCCCTATGATCAGACCACTCAAGGTTATTTCTTTTAGATCTTTTATATATTTGTAAGTCTACAACTTTATATATTTTTTATTTTTCTATGGATTTAATTTACCTGGTGTTGTTTGATTATGGAACAAATTATTATATTTTTAATTTATTTGGAGCTTTTACACTGAACCTGATGACATTTTATTTTCATTTTGTATTTTTTTCGTAATGGATGATTAAACTCTAATTTTAATTTTTTTGATTGCAACTGGGATGGAGGTTGGTGATAAAATTAAGAAATCTCTTGAAAGATGCAAACTCACATATACAAGGATTTAAAGATGTCATTAGATATAATATGCAATCAATTCTTTGCAAATAGAAACAATCTCTAAATGTATGTAAACATACGATAATTAAGGGCGGGATAACAAGTTTTTACCTTCATGAACTTGGAACCTTCTGGTTGAAAGTTTTTAAAATGCGTGGTATTCTTCTATTTATTTAATCGATAGTTTGTAGGATAGTGTTACTTTTTAACATCCTTTTATCTCTTCTATTCTTTCGTCATTCATATTAATTAAAAAAAAACTTATGCCTTTTTTCACTTAAGAGTTGAAATTTATATTTTTTTTTTTTATAGATTAAGTGCATGATTATGAAGCAAGAATTGTGAATTTTCACTCCTTTAACTTTTCCCTTCATAATCGAAGTTTATATACTTTTTTTGTATAGATTAGGTGCATGATTATGAAGTAAGAACCTTTAGTTTACACTCATTTCATTATTATTATTATTTCTTTTTTTATTTTCAGTTACTAGATAAAGGAAAACAATTTGAGTTAGTTTAGACACAAAAAAAAAATCGGGAATGATGCTTCAGTTAGAAAAATAAATTTGTAAGAGGTAGATGAAGACAAGAGAATGTTTGGACTGAAATAATAAAGAGTGATATGGCTATATTAGATTTGAATGGTTTTAATAGTCTTGGACATAAAACAATGAAAGGAATGTATTCATGTTAACAACCACACGTAATTCTATCTTTGAACTGTTTTCGAATTCAAAGAAACTCGATATGAATCGATAACTCTTCCACCTTAAAAAGATGAGAAGATTATAAGAGACTTCTAGGGTTTTCTTTGTTTATTTTCCTTTAGAAGATGTGTGGCTATTTTATATATATATATATATATATATATATATATATATATATATATATATATATATATATATATATACACATGCACTGAGACAAATGAGTCGAACTCTATCTAACTCAAGCTCAATTCATATTTTAGATGAGCCAAAAATCTTGGCTATTGTATCGCTCATTTAGCTCATGAGCCGAGCTCGTCGAGAAAAATATCGAATCGAATAGTGAGTTACTACGAGCCGGCTCAACTCACTTCCACCCATATTTCTTACCATTCTCATCTTTATCAAGCTTAATATTAGAGCTCATGGGTGGCTTTCTTTCCTTAGTATCATTCATCTCAAATCTCTTGAGTAGTTCCTTTGTATATTTTGCTTGATTGATGAAGATGCCATCATTGGTTTGTTTGATTTGTAGTCCAAGAAAGAAGTTGAGTTCACCCATCATGTTCATCTCAAATTAATCTTGCATAAGCTTAGCAAATTCTTCACACAAGGATTCATTAGTAGTACCAAATATAATATCATCTACATAGATTTGAACTAGTAATATATCGTTGAATTTATTTGTTTTAATAAAAAGTGTGGTGTCTACCTTTCCTCATAAAAACCCCTTTTGAGAGAAGAAACCCACTTAGTCTTTCAAACCAAGCACGAGGAGTTTTTTTTTTTAAACCATAAAGATCTTTAGAAAGTTTGTAAACATGATTTGGAAACTTTTCATGAACAACTGGGAGGTTTTTCTACATATACTTCCACCTCAATGTAACCATTTAGAAAAGCACTTTTAACATCCATTTGAAATAGTTTAAAACATGCAAAACATGCATATGCAAACAACATTCTAATAGATTGAAGTCTAGCAACCGGTGTAAAAGATTCTTCAAAATCAATGGCCTCCTCTTGATTGAATCCTTGGGCAACAAGTCTAGCCTTGTTTCTAATGATTTCATCAAGTTCATCTAGCTTGTTTAAAAAAAATCCATTTAATGCAAGTAACAAGGTGGTTAGGGGGTCTAGGGACTAAAGACCACACTTGATTTCTTTCAAACTGATTTAATTCTTCTTGCATACCTACAATCCAAAAATAATCTTATAATGCTTCAATAATGTTAGTAGGTTCAATTTGAGAGAGCAATGAAAAATTATCAACAAAGTACCCTCAAGTTCTTACTGCATTGGATGGATCACCTATGATTTACTTTTGTGAATGACCATGAGTGTATTTCCATTCTCTAGGTAGCTCATTTGTGGGTGGATCATTGCTAGGTTCTTCTTGAGCTTATTTTTTAGGAATCTCAAGTTCTTCTTCTATAGCATGATCCTCCATCATTGGTTCTTGATGATGTTCCTAGTCAATTTCAATTGATGTGCCTACAACATCATCATCATTTCTTGCAATGTAAATGTTAGTTTCATCAAAAGATACATGCACCGACTCTTCAATACATAGTGTTCTTTTATTATAAATGATGTAAGCCTTTTTATTGGATGAATAGCAAAGGAATATGCATTCATCCAATTTCTTATCAAACTTTTCAAGGCTATCTTTAGCACAAAACATTTGCAACCAAAAACTTCGAAGTATGAAGCAGACAGAATTTTCCATACATAAGTTCAAAAGGAGTTTTTTCAAATAAAATGTCTCAAGAGAACTCGATTCAACATATAGTAAGCGGTGTTTACGGCTTCGGCCAAAAAATATTTAAGTAAAGAGTTTTCACAAAACATTGACTTAGCCATAGCTTGTAAAGTTCGATTTTTCCTTTCAACAATACCGTTTTGTTTTGGAGTTCTAGGGGGCGAAAAGTTGTGATGAATGTCATTTCCATTGCAAAAGTTTTCAAAACTTTGGTTGTTGAATTCTCTTCCATTGTCATTTCTAGTGGAGATCAATTTTAAATCAATTGAGTTTTGAACTTTCTTAAAGAGATTTGAAAAAATCTTCAAAAGAGTCATATTTTTTAGCAAGAAAGAGTACCCAAGTAAATCTTGAAAAATCATCCACTATTACAAATGCATACCTATTACCACCAAGACTAGTGGTCCTCATTGGTCCAAAAGGTCTAGGTGAACAAGTTCTAAAGGTTTTTTTTGAAGAAGAGACCATTTTCTTAGGTTTAAAGAATATTTTGGTTTGTTTTCCAAACTGACATGAATCTCAAAGACGTCTTTTTTCAAACTTCACTTTTGGCAACCCACAAAAAGGTTTTTGGCTCGTTAATTTATTTAAGAGATTCATACTAACATGACCAGGCATACGGTGCCAAATGAAAGCATCATCATCATTCACATTTAACCATTTATTGTCATAAGCAAGCAAATCATCTAATTAAGGATAGAACATAGACATTACCCACACAATTTGCAACAAAGATAACTTCATTAGTCGAAGAATCAAGAATAGAGCATGCATCTTTTCTAAAAGAAACAACAAAGCTATTATCACATAATTGATTAATGCTAATCAAGTTGTATTTCAATAATTCAATAAGAAGTACTCGTCTAATGAGAATTGAGGAACTTTTATCGACATTTCCAATACCAAGGATTCTTCATTTCTTTTTATCACTAAATGTGACGAAATCTATCATTGATAGGTTCCATGTCTCTAATGAGAGTAGCATTTCCCATCATGTTCTTTGAGCATCCACTATCAAGAAACCATTTTGCCGAGATTATTTTCTTGCCATGTAGAACCTATGATATGCAAAATCTATACTAGCAAGTATACTAGGTCGATGTTGTAGTAGTCAAGGTCGATCCCACAGAGAATAATGATTAATTAATTCCTATGTAAATAATTCTACAATGATCAAAAGCAAGTAAAATAAATCTGATGGTTGATGATGAATAAACTAACATAAAACAAATAACTTGAACAAGAAGTTTGATAAGAGAAAGATCTAAGGCACATGAATTCACTAAATTAACCAATATATTATCCTAACGATATGTTATTCTAGAGTGAGTTTCATTAATCGATCGATTTCCAATTATATCTAATAACCTCTTTCAAGGCTTATCAAACCTATTCTCATGAATAAACCAACTATATGTCTATGTTGATTTTAACCCATCAAAATGCATTAAACATATGAAATCATAAAGATCGCACAAACCATACAAGTATATGTCTATCTTGCATGCAATTTATGTTCAGATTATTTAACCTAATTAACAAGGTCAGCTGTCGCAAATCTTCCAAGTTAATGTAAATACAATTTGAGTGGTAGCTAATCACACAAAAGCATTAAGAACAATAATAAGAAATTAATTCCACAACACTAATCGAATAACAAAATCAAGAGAATAATATATAAAATTAATCTAGCTACATCATGGCCTTAGAATAAATATTTAGCTCATACTAGAGAAAAATTTAATAACAAATCAAAACGTAGAATAATCTAATAATGACTGACTATCTTTTCCTAAGACTATTAAAGAGTATTTATAGAAATATAAACCTGCTAGCTTAAGGTAACTGACATATATTAAAACTCTCCACACTCATTTAGAGTAGTTGATATAAAATACAACTCTTCAAGATTCTTTAAAGTAGTTGAAGTACACCAGAACTCTTCTAGTCCGTAAAGATCATATCTTCAATTCCAGTAGCTTTTTTCTTATTCTGCAAGTCGGTTCACTTTTATCCTTCAAAAGACTATTTTGCCCCTACAAATGCAAACACAAGGATTATACCATTCTAAGCTCAAAACTCGATATGTAAATACTTTTTGAAGCTCAAAATTACTATTAAAGTAGAAGAAAATATAGATAAATTTACGAGTTATCAACCTATATCAAATGTAGAATAGTGACTTTTGGTACTCACATTTTCTTGGAGCTTGGGGGTTAGTTAAAACACGTTTAATGCACCAAATGGTTTTTACACCATGTTCTACCTTTTGTTTCACATAGCATTTAGTCACTCTATGACCATGTTAATTACCACAATAAGTGCAACGTATGTGAGGCATGCTATATGATGAAGTTCTCGATACATGACTATTGTATTTAGCATTTGAAGTGTTGTGCACATAGCCAAGTCCTTTCTATTGTGAGCACATGTTTGATGTGGCATTCTAGAAGAATAAGTATTAGCACAATAAGTGTAACACAAACCACTCTTGTCGTGTGCAATGCGTTGGGAACCAAGGAGTTGTTCCAAATTGTTTTTGCTATAGTTGAATTTGTTTACAAAAGAAGTAAGATCAACAACCTTTTTCTTTAAGGTTTCATAGTCAAAAATCTTTTTCTCAAAATTCATAATTTTGTCAAAAACTTCTTTATGTTGTAACGATGATGGTCTTATGGTAGCAACAAGAACTTCCTTTTCAATTTTCATGCAATCTAAAGATTCAACAAAGCGTTTATTTTCACAAAACAAGTTTGAATTATCTTCAATTAAGGATTCAATTTTATACTTCATCTCCTTGTTTTGGTTTGCAATTTTCTTCATTTGAGCATACATATCACATAGTACATCACGATGAATAAGAAAAAGTGGATTGTACCTCATCCTCAAGTGCCATGAAGCAAACATTGGCTTTCTCATTGCTTGGGTGATCATCTTCATCATCACTATCATCTTCATCCCAAGTGCCAATTGTAAGGATTCATAAGTTGAAACATACACATTAAACCTATGAATCGTCCCCGGATAGATCAGTTCATACTATAAGAATCGAGTAAGAACGAAAAGAAACTTACAATTTTCGGATTTCTTTTCTAATTCAGCAACGATTATGCGCAGCAATTACCAAAAGTTGTCCTTTTTGGATTCTCTCTCTACCGGTATCCACGCGACTAAACGAGCAGCGAGTGCTAGTGTAAGCCCTAAGGGCGAACGAACTCTGTTTTTGATATTGGACAAACTTATGATGTTGTGTCTAATGATCTTAATCTTTGTGATAGAATATTGGAACTCTTGTAGGAAGCACTAAGTACTTCAATCAAGCCATGTTCAAGATTCAAAGTCATACTATTCAAGGCTCATCTATGAAGATTGAAGATTGAAGACTTAGGTTTGGTTAGTTGAGCTTTGTCGTCATTAGTCGTAATCTTTAAAGCTCTAACCACAGCTCTTATGCACATAAGCTTCTCACTCTAGTCTTGCATACATGATTTCATAAACACGTTTTCAAAAGGCAAAAGTTTCAAATGTGTTCTTATCCAAAAAGCCTTTGATTTCAAGTATAAGTCTTTTAGAAAAGTTTTCCAAGTGTTCTTATGTGTTACCTTTTGGGAAAACCTTTTAGACTTCAAATGATTTGAAAACAAGTGTTTAATCAACTTCTCTGAAAGCCCAGAAAGTCGGTCGACCGAGATTTTCTCGGATCAACCGAACAAAGTACTGAGAGTTGAGCTGTCTTGGTTCGGTCGACCAAGATCTGGTTCGGTCGACCGAGATGACCAAGGTCGGTCGACCGAGGTCCCAAGTAGGTCGACCGAGTTTTCCTTCGGTCCACCGAGGCCTGTGTTCGGTCAACCGAGGTGCACTGTTACTAGCCGTTATTTGACCGTTCCAGAGTCGTTTTTCAGCGAGATTTCAAATGGTATAAATACTCCAAAGCTTTAGAATGACTCTAAGACTTACAATAGACTTTGACAAACATTCTCATTGAAATCTTATCAAGTCTAAACACTTTCAAAGGAAAAACACTTCATTGACAAAGATCAAAATCTTTCAAAGGTGTTTCTTTCAAAAGCAAGACAAAGAGTGAACTTCATATGTTCAAAGAGCTATAAATTGTTGTGCTTCAAAGGTATTAATCTTTCACTTAGAAGAGTGAACTTAATTGTATTGTTCTTAAACCTTTTCATTCCCTTTCTTAGTGATAGGGTAATCTTGTAAAAGACCTACTTAGTGTGGGCAAGCTCTTAGTGAGTTTTCTTGTATAGTGGTTGTGTGTAAAACTCTTTGTGAGTTAGCCACTAGTGTAAAGTCCTACTTTGTGTGGGCATCTTCTTAGTGAAGTTTGTTGAAATCCTTGGGTGCGGCTCAAGGTAGTGGATGTAGATTCTAAGTGAATCGAACCACTCTAAATCCTTTGTCTTGTTGATTGGGTTTTTGCTTTAGCTTTCATTCATCTTGCTCAAGTTCTCACTTGCATTGATTAGTATTCGAAAAAGTTAGCAAGATTAGTTAAAACCCAATTCACCCCCCCCCCCCTCTTGTGTTTTACAATTGGTATCAGAGCCTCGTCTTCAATTTTAGTCTAACCACTAGAAGTAAAGATCATGGCCGGTATTTCCGCTTTAGCCTACCAAGAGGGTTCTTCTACAAATAGACCACCTCTCTTTGATGGAAACAACTATAATGCTTGGAAAAACCGATTCAAGATATATGTGTGCTCCATTGATTATTCTCTATGGCATATATTTGAAGAAGGTCCTTTTATTCCATTGAAGATTGTTGATGGTACTTTAATGTCAAAACCGGATAATGAGCTAAATGAAGTTGAGTCCAAGAAAATGACTCGAAATTATATGGCAATGAACATTCTAAGTTGTGCCTTGAATCCGGGATGAGTACAACCGTGTTCGTGGAAGCAAATCGGCTCATGCTATGTGGAAAATGCTTGAAGTTACTCATGAAGGCACAAATCAAGTGAAAGAGTCAAAGTTGAATTTACTAGTTAGAGAGTTTGAGCTATTCACCATGAAGCCAAATGAATCAATCAATGAGATGAATACAAGATTCACCAATGTGGTAAATGGTTTGAAGTCATATGATAAAGATTACACTTTGGGTGAAATAAATAGGAAGATTCTCAACTCACTTCCCAAAAGTTGGGAAGGAAAAGCTCTAGTCATTGAAGAAGCCAAAGATTTGAAAACATATTCCACTGGAGGAGCTTATTGGTTCTCTTCTCACATATGAGCTAACACACAAAAAAGGAAGAGCTTATTGACAAGTCCAAGATGAGTATTGCTCTAAAATCTATTCTTGATCTAGAAGCATCAAATGATTCAAGTGATGAGGAAGACATCAATGTAGATGATGAGACTATGGATTTAGTGGTAAAACGAATGAAAATGATGCTTTCCGGGAAAGGAAGAAAATTCCCTCAAAATAGAAGAGAACTAAATCCTTATGGGATGGAATGCTATGAATGTGGAAGCAATCAACATCTCTTAGGAAAGTGCCCAACCGCCAAAGCAAAGGGCCTCAAGGAAGACAAAAAAGAAAAAAATTCTTCAAATCAAAGAATGCAAAGGGCATGCTATGCACATGGGATCAAGATGAGAGAGAAAATGAAGAAGGAGAGGAAAACTCAAATGTTTGCTTCATGGCTTTTGGTAATGAGGTACATCTTTCTCCCTCCCCTTCATGTTTTAATGATGATGATGATGAGGATGATCCTAATGAGCTTTTATATGATATGTATGAGCAAATGAAAAAATGTGCAAAGCAAAACAAAGAGATGAAGCTTAAAATTGAATCCTTGCTTGATGAAAGATCAATATTGACTAATGAAAATGAAAAATTGTGTGATGATGTTAAATGCTTGAAATGTGAAAATGAAAATCTTATTATCTCTTGCAAAACATCTTCATTACAATACAAAGAAGCATGTGATAAAATGTCATCTCTTGAATGTCAACTTGTTGAATTTGATAGTTTGAAAATCAAAGTTGTTGAGCTTACATCACTTGTTGACAAGTTCTCCAAAGGAACAAAAAAGCTTGATCATATTCTTGATGTGCAACGTGCTTCAAATGTTAAACATGGTCTTGGTTATAATGCTAATCACATTGATCATGCTAGTTCTTCTAAGTTGCCTAAGAATCACTTTGTGCATGCTAGTTCCTCACATAGGCAAAATAGATATCATGAGCATGTTCACAAATCTTCTAAGCCACACATTTGTTGCACATATTGTGGAAAACATGGTCATACTAATGCTAGATGCCATGTTAAGAAGAAGATTGAAAAAGGGGTAAAAACTATTTGGAAAGTTAAGCGTTTTTTAACTAACCCCCATGGACCCAAACAAAAGTGGGTACCAAAAGCTACTCCTCCCTTGAGTTTATAGGTTCTTATAAAGATGTATGCCACAAAGCTTCAATGGAATTGATTCAAAGAGAAGTGGCATTGGGGAGGAAGTTAAAGGAGATGTGCAAAGGAAGAAATTCAAAAGCACTCCTTAACACTTGGATTCTCAAAGCTCAAAAGTTGATCAATTGGAGAACCAAGTTGCTTAGATACAAAGAGCAATGCATCAAGTGATGACAAGAGCCAAAGTGTCAATACAATGTCTTCATCACTTGGTAAGAAAGCAATGGTATCAAAATCACCTTCTCTTAACACTTTAATTATTGTGTTTAAGTGTTTTTTTTTAATATATCTATATGCTTGCTCTTTTATATATGTTGCATCTCACATTCTTGAATGTTATATTCATATAGATTACCTCTAGCATGTTCTTTATTGTCCATGTTGATTTTAGCTAAGGTATCTATGAGATGTAGCTTATGCAACTTGATTGATTCTTGTTTTATCATGTCATATTCATTTAAGAATCCATCTAGTTGTTTTGGTTTTTGATTTGCATGATCCTTAAGCATATATGTGCTTACTTGAGATTTTGAGCTAATCTTAAAGGACCTTTAAAAAGGTACCAAATTTGCTCTCAAGAATTCCTTGTAGGCAACAAAGAGTTCTAAACTTCAAGGAGAAGATATGAACTACAAGGAATGGCACAAGTGAGCTAAGACTCCAAGAAAAGAGTCAAATGCTAAGGATTACAAAATTGTGATGATCAATGAAAGTGATCACACAAAAGGCCTCAATGGACTTGTTGATAAATAAGATCTACCAAAATGGTAAGAAGTCCAAGCTCAAAGAGCGTTGAGGTACAAGGCTTAACTCATCCTTTGATTAGTGGTCATTATGTTGTTTTTTTGATCCTTATGAGCTATAACATTCCTATATGATGAGTTTAGTTAAATGGCTAAGAAGTATTTGCTCATTCAATTTTCAACTTGCATGATCACTTTGTGGATTGTTAGTGCAAGTAGTTTAGGATATACTTCTAGTCTTTGTAAGACAAAGAGAGTTTGTGCATTTTTGCTTATGGTTTATGTACATCATATTTTGCTTGTCAATATGCTTATTGTTCATTCCAAACTTGACAAGAATGATGATTTAAAAGCATAAACTTGATTATTGAAACTCTCTGTTTTTATGTGCATGGGTTCTTTTACCTTGATAATGTGTCTTGTGTTCTACTTATAAGATCTTAATTGCTTAAAGTACAAACACAATCACAATTGGTATCAATATCTTCAAGAATGCACATACCATATCTCTTTGGTGCTTGATCCTCATTTACATATGTTTAACATGATGTGCTTGATCTTTATCATCCTTGATCATCATGTTAAAATGTTGCATCATTTAGAGATATTAACACTTGTTGGCTTGGTTTTTCTTCTTTCATATCCTTTAGCCAATATGTGTTAGTTATTTTTGGGAGTTACACATGTTATACATGTTCATACTCTAACATGTGTTCTTCTTAAATAACCATGAGATCATAGTCTTTACAATTGGTATTCATATCCTTTGTGATCTCATTAGAGTTGTTGGTTAGGCTTGCTTCTAGAGTTGATTTAGCTAACCATTAACTTATTGGAGGAATGTACTTGAAGTGTCATCTTATACTTCCTCTAAATCTTTTGGTTGCAATACATATGCTTAACTTATGTATTTAAGGTATTGCCACCAACTCGTGTTAGCTATATTCTCATATGTGTTTCACAATTGATATCAATGTGTTTATATGTTTTACTATTGGTATTCAACTTGTTTCCATCTCAAATAGCTAACATGGTATGTTTTGATAAAAGGGGAGATTGTACTTTAAAGTGTTATTCCTTATTTTTTTTGTCTTAGCTTCACAACAAGCATGTGTATCCCTTTTCCACCACCAAAGCGGACTTTAAAGTCGCCGGTAGTTGTTATGCTAGAATTTTATGGTTATTACATACTCTTGTTGTTGGATGAATTCAAGCTTTGGTTATTAGCATGTTCCCATGTTCTTAACTGTTTTTATTTTATTTGGTGTTTGAAATCTTTTTGATTATGCCAAAGGGGGAGAAATTAAGGGAGTTATCTTTACATGCTTCTAGCTTGAATGTAGAAAAAGGGAAAAGATATCTAGGGAGCCTTCTTAACATGTTTCTATCTATATTGTATCTTTTCACCCGGCATGTTTTGAGGGGGAGCTTTTATATGTTTGTATATATCTTATGTCTCAAAACTTGCCTTTTGATGGAAGGAAGGAGGCAAGGAGGTTGGTTGGGAATTAGGGCTCTACAAAGAGTCCCTAATGCATATGGTGAAAGGAGTATTCTTACTAGTGCTTTTAGCTTCCATGTTTACTTGGTTTATCTTATAAGCATTAGTCTTTACTCTTACTTGTTTGTATATCCTTTTGCCATGCTTCCATGTACTTAAATTGTCTATATTCTATCCTTTTACATCAAAGTTTGTCATAATCAAAAAGGGGGAGATTGTAAGCCCTAAGGGCGAACGAACTCTGTTTTTGATATTGGACAAACTTATGATGTTGTGTCTAATGATCTTAATCTTTGTGATAGAATATTGGAACTCTTGTAGGAAGCACTAAGTACTTCAATCAAGCCATGTTCAAGATTCAAAGTCATACTATTCAAGGCTCATCTATGAAGATTGAAGATTGAAGACTTAGGTTTGGTTAGTTGAGCTTTGTCGTCATTAGTCGTAATCTTTAAAGCTCTAACCACAGCTCTTATGCACATAAGCTTCTCACTCTAGTCTTGCATACATGATTTCATAAACACGTTTTCAAAAGGCAAAAGTTTCAAATGTGTTCTTATCCAAAAAGCCTTTGATTTCAAGTATAAGTCTTTTAGAAAAGTTTTCCAAGTGTTCTTATGTGTTACCTTTTGGGAAAACCTTTTAGACTTCAAATGATTTGAAAACAAGTGTTTAATCAACTTCTCCGAAAGCTCAGAAAGTCGGTCGACCGAGATTTTCTCGGATCAACCGAACAAAGTACTCGAGAGTTGAGTCGTCTTGGTTCGGTCGACCAAGATCCGGTTCGGTCGACCGAGATGACCAAGGTCGGTCGACCGAGGTCCCAAGTAGGTCGACCGAGTTTTCCTTCGGTCCCACCGAGGCCTGTGGTTCGGTCAACCGAGGTGCACTGTTACTAGCCGTTATTTGACCGCTCTGCAGTCGCTTTTCAATGAGATTTCAAATGGTATAAATACTCCAAAGCTTTAGAATGACTCTAAGACTTACAATAGACTTTGACAAACATTCTCATTGAAATCTTATCAAGTCTAAACACTTTCAAAGGAAAAACACTTCATTGACAAAGATCAAAATCTTTCAAAGGTGTTTCTTTCAAAAGCAAGACAAAGAGTGAACTTCATATGTTCAAAGAGCTATAAATTGTTGTGCTTCAAAGGTATTAATCTTTCACTTAGAAGAGTGAACTTAATTGTATTGTTCTTAAACCTTTTCATTCCCTTTCTTAGTGATAGGGTAATCTTGTAAAAGACCTACTTAGTGTGGGCAAGCTCTTAGTGAGTTTTCTTGTATAGTGGTTGTGTGTAAAACTCTTTGTGAGTTAGCCACTAGTGTAAAGTCCTACTTTGTGTGGGCATCTTCTTAGTGAAGTTTGTTGAAATCCTTGGGTGCGGCTCAAGGTAGTGGATGTAGATTCTAAGTGAATCGAACCACTCTAAATCCTTTGTCTTGTTGATTGGGTTTTTGCTTTAGCTTTCATTCATCTTGCTCAAGTTCTCACTTGCATTGATTAGTATTCGAAAAAGTTAGCAAGATTAGTTAAAACCCAATTCACCCCCCCCTCTTGTGTTTTACAGCTAGCTCTTCAATTTTTTGAGTTCTCTAAATCGAGAGAAGGGATGACGGAATACTTTTGTGGTAATTGTTTTGCGGCTGAGAAAAGAACCCCCTAGGTTTCGTCTAAAGAGAAGTATATAAAGGGTGTGAGAGTGTCTCGAAAACAAACTCCTACGTAATCCCAACCTCTTTTGGTAGTGGGAGTTTTTATCGCGTAAGAACTCCCACGTAATCCTAGCAAAAACCAAAAACCAAAATTATCCCATCCTTTATCTCTAATTCGAATAATAACATTTTATTATTATTCTCAGAAAATAAATGTCAGATACAATGAATTTAGACACACATTCTAGATTCATTAAATCTGGGCATAAAGCTCGTTAACTCGTCTATGCGTGTGACCCTGTAGGTTCATTTCACAATGGTAATGAAAATATACTTAGTAGAGTATGTATCCATAAGTCACAAGCGGTCCCTAGTAGGACATTGTGACTGCCCAGAGTGAATGAATGATCGGTGGAATGATTACCTAATATCAATCCACTTTTTAATCATTTTGTCTCGCGATAACCCATTTAAGCATAAGGCGTGAATGTTGTCACCCTTATAAAGCTTAATTTTGTACTCGATCTCCAGGTAGACTTTTCCAACAAAAAATATTTAATAAACACTTTATTAAATATATTTGAGCACGACAATGCATTCAAAGTCTTTCCTATTGAGGGGCCCACATGTATATCTCTCCAATAAAAGAGGGACAAATATCTTACAATGTCTCTCACATTCAAGCCATGATAGAATAATACATCCAATCATAAGTCGTATTAATGTGAGAGACATTGTAAGATATTTGTCCCTCTTTTATTGGAGAGATATACATGTGGGCCCCTCAATAGGAAAGACTTTGAATGCATTGTCTAAACATAGCACCATTCATGCTGGAAACAATGAAGACATAATGTCTAATGATCCCAAATAGTATTGAGGAAGTAATACTTATGAATTATGGAACCATGGAGTATTACTTCTTTTTTTTCCGGATCAAGTCCACTACATTATATCCCAATGTGTATCTATGATATGATTTGTATCCATTACACATGATCAGTAAAACATAATCATCAATCAAACATCATACTAGCTTTATTTCTTGTATATAACATTTCATAAAACCTAGGGACAATTAGAATAGTAATTATATAAGCTAATGAGTTTTGCTATCAAATCACATCTTTGATGTTCAAAAGAAAAATTAACTATTCAAACAACATGCTCAAAATATAAAAATGTACAACATATACGCATGGTCCTAGGGCTCTACTAACAATCTCTCACTTGCCCTAGGTCCAATTATACATAATACTTAATACCATTGACCTAGTATGACTCTCATGTTTAGGTTGCGGAAGTGGCTTGGTCAATGGAGCTGCAATGTTATCGTCTGTATGAACTTTCCAAATTTTAACGTCTCCTCTATTAATGATCTCCCTAATGAGATGGAAACACCTGAGAATGTGTTTGGATCGTTGGTGGGATCTAGGTTCCTTGGCCTGTGAAATGGCACCAGTATTATCACAATAAAGATCCACTGGTTTCACAATGTTAGGGATTACACCTAATAAATCAACAAATTTCCTGATTCAAATAGCTTCTTTAGTTGCATTAAGGCAGCCATATACTCAGCTTTTCAATTGTAGATCGGCCACGGTTTCTTGCTTTGAACTCTTCCAACTCGCAACACCTCCATTCAAATAGAATACAAAACCATTGCGATCTAAAGTCATCTACGTCGGTTTGGAAGCTTACGTCTGTGTAACCATTTACAACCAAACCTTTTTCACGACCTCCGTAGACTAAGAACATATATTTAGTCCTTCTTAAATACTTAAGAATGCTCTTGACAGCAGTACAATGTGACTTTCTAGGGTCAGATTGAAATCTGCTAATCATACTTAATGCAAATGACACATCCAGACGAGTGCATACCATGGCATACATAATAGACCCAATGACTGAAGCATATGAGATCTTACTCACGCGCTCTTGGTCTTTCTTTATAGAAGGTCCTTGAGTTTTACTGAGTTTCATGCCGTGTGATATGGGCAAGAACCCATTTTTGGAATCTTGCAAACTGAATCGTTTCAGTACCTTGTCAATGTATCCACTCTAACTTAGGACAATCATTTTTTTGGATCTATCTCTATAGTTCCTTATACCCAGAATGTTCGCCTATGTCTTTCATGGAAAAGCACTTTCCCAACCAAGCTTTTACACTTTGTAATGTGGGGATGTCATTTTCAATAAGGAAGATGTCATCTATATAAAGCACAATGAACACTACTGCATTATTAGTTACTTTCTTATAAACACAAGGCTCGTCTTGGTTTTTTATGAAACCAAATTCTTTAATTGTTTCATCAAAACGACGATTCCAGCTTCGAGATGCTTGCTTCAATTCATAAATGGACCTTAGAAGCTTACCCACTTTGTTAGGATCTGATGGATCAAGAAAGGGCTCACATTGTGTCATATACACATCCTTGAGAAGGTTCCCATTAAGAAACACAAGTCTTAACATCCATTTTCCATATCTCAAAGTCATAATATGCGGCTATGACAAATAAAATCCTAATAGACTTTATCATAACGACAGGAGAAAATGTTTCATCATAGTCTATACCATGAATTTGTCTATAACCTTTAACTGCTAGTCAAAATTTAAAAGTGTCTACATTACTATTCATGTCGGTTTTTTTTGAAACACCACTTATTACCGATGATTTTACAACCTTCGGGTGGGTCAACCAAAGTCCATACTTGGTTATCATACATGGATTGCAACTCAGACTTCATAGCTTCTAGCCACTTGGAAAACTCAGAACTATGAATTTCCTATTTGTAGGAAGTGGGTTCATTATGATCAATCAATTCAATATGATGATCATCAATTACGAGAAATCCATATCTCTCAAGATATTGATGTACCCGACTTGACCTCCTCGGGCATTGTGTCAAAGATTGAAGCTCAGTATTAGCATGTGAGCTTGCTTGAGGTTCCAAGGTTAATTCATATGTTGTTTGTGGATCTTGAATTTCTTCAAGATGTCCCACTATCCCTTTTGGAAATAAATTTCCTTTCAAGGAATACACCATTTCGAGCGACAAACGCTTTGTTCTCTTATAGAAGATAGAAATAATATCCTTTAGTTTCCTTTGGATATCCCACGAACAAACACTTGTCAGATTTAGGGGGTGAGTTTATCAGATAATAAGCGTTTTACATACGCTTCGCATCCCCAAATCTTGAGAAATGACAAACTAGGTCGTTTCCCAGTCCATATCTCATATGGAGTCTTCTGAACTGCTTTAGAAGGAACTCTATTTAATATAAATGAAGCAGCTTCTAGGGCATATCCCCAAAAGGAAATTGGAAGACTAGTTTGACTCATCATAGATCGAACCACATCTAGTAAGGTGCGATTTCTTCGTTCTGAGACACCATTCCATTGTGGTGTGCCAGGAGGAGTTAATTGTTGAACAATTCCACAACCTCTAAGATGTTCGTCAAACTCTTGGTTAAGGTATTCACCACCTCGATATGATCGAAGTATTTTAATACTTTTTCCAAGTTGATTTTGTACTTCATTTTGAAATTCTTTGAATCTTCCAAAGATTCAGATTTATGTTTCATTAGATAGACATAGTCATATCTACTGAAATCATCTGTAAATGTGATGAAGTAAACAGTCTCTAGCACTAGTATTTATTGGTCCACATACATCAGTATGTACGAGGCCCAAAAAATCAGAAGCTCTCTCACTTTGTCAAGTAAAATGAACTTTAGTCATTTTGCCTAACAGACAAGAATAAAATGTTTCATAAGACTCTAAGTCAAATGATGCCAAAATCCCATCTTGATGGAGTTTTGATATGCGTTCTCGTTGATATGACTGAAACGACAATGCCAAAAGTAGGTTTAAGTCATTTGATTTAAACCTCTTTGTATTAATGTTATAGATGTGCTTGTTGATGGATTCATTTAGGTTAAGAATATAGAGTCCATTCATCAAAGAAGCATCTCCATAGAAGATACCACTTTTATGAAGGGTACAAATTTTATTATTAATATTTAATTCAAAACAATCAATATCCAAACAAGAAACTCAAATAATATTCCTACTCAAAGTGGGAACATAAAGACAATTATTCAGTTCAATAACAAGGCCACTTGGCAAAACTAAATTAAATGTCCATGTAGCTACTGCAACAACTCTTACTCCATTTTCTACTCGAAGGTCCGCTTCTCCTTTTGCCAGTGATCTACTTCTTTTGAACCCCTGCACATTTGTACAAATGTGAGATCCACAGCCGGTATCTATTATCCATGAAGTAGGAGCAGTAAGTAGAGCTTGCAGTTCTTTTCCAATGAACCAGTTCATTGGAATGGAAGCAAACTCCTTCCTTTGGTACCTTGGCCTTGGGTTTGGGCTTTTCTTTGCCTTTGCCCTTTTTGGCCATGGGTTTTCCCTTTCCTTTGTTTTTTTTTTTTTAAATTCCCCTTTTGATCCATTAAAACATCAGGAATTTTCTTAATGTTCAATTTAGCATGTTTGAGTATCCCATGCATCTCATGTATGGACTTCTCCATATTGTGCTTGTTAAAGTTTATGACAAACTGGTCGTACTTAGACGGTAATGAGCCCAAGATCATATATGTGGTCATGTCATGACTTACGGGAGCCCCAACTTTGGCAAAAATGCCAATTTGGCCCTAAATGTATTTTCACCTTGAGGTTTGTGTCCTGTATGTTTAATTGTCTCTTTTTACATCCTGTAAGTATTTACGACCTGGCATTATTGTCCTTACATCCATTTTTTGTGATTTTTCCGTCGAGTAACTCATGTGCCTCACATGTGAGGTACTTTTGAAGGGCATTTCGGATATTTCAACATATTGCACACAAGAAAAACTTAGGTACTCAATTGTTAAACAAAATAATTATAGATACCCAATTTAATTTAACTAAAAAATATCTAAACTCATCTTCCCATTCATCTCCATCACTTTCACTCTTTCCACCACCACCCATACTACTTATGCCTCTGATTTGCCCCTTTTTCTTCTTTAATGAAAGTAGGTTTTGATAATGAGAAGAGAAGATCTGCAATACCACCAAATTGATGATGAAAGTGGGTTTTTATGATGAAGAGCCACTGCCAAGAGCTCAAAGAGTAGATATTTATTACCCAAAACAAACACAACTGGTTTTCCTTCTGATTTCAAGTCCTCATATCTCTTCCAAAAAAAAATCAATAGTTTTTATAATTTCCTTCCCTATATTTCTCCCTCCTTTCCAAGAAATTTTGTGCATCATCCTCTTGATTAACTATAAATTACATATTTTTTTATTCATAAGGGAAAAGGGATGTTGGCATGTGAAGGATTATTCTAAGCAAGAAGAATAATACTATAAAAAAAAAATGGGTTCCCAGAAAAAACCAGTTTCCCACGCCATTACATTAGAAATCTTAGTTTTTAATCTTAGATTTCACCAACTACACTTGAAGTGTTATATCATAATAGAGGCAAATTAAATTTAGTTGGAATTATATCTTTTAAACATTTGTAATGGATCCTTTTACCTTGTAGCTCCATTTTTTTCTTTCCCAATTTGATCTCAGATTTTAGTTTCTCCTTAATTTATATGTATAGCTTGGTGAAGGAGATGGGGAGAAAATGGAGGACATGTATTGGTGGTGGTGGGATGACGGCGGTGGTCAGAAGGTGGAACATGGCGTGGGTGATGAACGACGAAGATAGTACGGTGGAGTATGGCGGTGGTGGTGGGCAAAAGTGAAGAGGGTGAAGATAAATGGGGATTGGGGAAGATGGGTTTAGAGATTTTTGGTTAAATTAAATTAGGTATCTATAGTTATTTTGTTTAACAATTGAGTACCCAAGTTTTTCTTGTGAAAAATAGGTTGAAATGTCCGTAATGCCCTTCAAAAGCACACCTCTTGACAATTTTGATGGTTTTTCACAAAAAATGGACAAAATGACAATAATGGCAGGTCGTAAATACTTACAGGATGTAAAAAGAGAAAATTAAACCTGCAAGACAGAAACCTCAAGGTGAAAATATATTTAGGACCAAATAGGCATTTTTGCCCCCTAAGTTTCTCAAGTTGGTCAAGATATCCCTTCATCTTCAGAACATGTGCACTCTCAGAAGTGCTAGGGGAATCTTACAATTGTTCAACGCCTTTGTGGGGAGGAACATTTCTTGACGGGTTTGCTCTTGGAACATTTTCTTGAGCTGGCCCATCATCTGGAAAGCATCAACCTCTTCAAACTGTTTTTGAATTTCAGAGCTCATTGTGGCCAACATAAGGCAAGTCACGTCATTAGAATCCCCCACATGCTTATTCCAAGCATCTTTCTCAGCTCCAGGGGCGTTGTTTGTAGGCTGTTCAGGAATATCAGTATCAAGTGAAAGGAAGAAATTCGAAATCCCCACAGAATAGCAGCGGAAATAAAATGGGATTCGGTTCCATTACAGCATATTTTCACGGGAGAGAACCAATACCTTGTGAATAGGAATATTACCTTTGTATGTAAACCGATATAGCCAAAATCTGCCCAGATTTTCTACTTTGAATCACCAACGGCAGCGTGTCAAACTTCTGTCTCTACCGGTATCCACACAATCAACCTAGTGCTTGTTCGTCGAGCCACTTATGCTAGTCACGAGTGCGTCGAACGTTGAAGATGATCTTCATGAGCTTTGTTGATATAGAATGAACAAAACGAAGCCCGAAAAAGCAGAGACAAGAAAAACAATTTTTCTTTCTCTTTTGTGTTCTTGAAAGTGTGTTTAGAGAGATAGAAAATTCAGAGATTTTTTCTTGTTTTCTCTCGGTTGGATAGGTGAGAATGAGAGTGAAATTAGAGTTTTGTGGGAATGATGAACAATTCATCATGTGGTGTTAGTGGAACCACCCACTAACTCCACATCCCCACTTTTCTCTCCCCACTACTCCTTTCACACACACACACTCTCCCTCACACATGTCTGTGCCGGTTTTGACTTGGTCCAACTGGTTTGGTTGACCGGATAATGGTTCTCGGCCTACCGGAGTGACAAACCTGTATGGTCGACCAGAAAAGGTTCTCGGTTGAGCAGGTCCGGTTCTGCCCAATCCAATTGAGCCTGCCCAATCTAATTGAGCATCAACATCAAATGTAAACTCCAACAAACCCAATCCAGCTGTTATAGCGCTCGGCCCTTTAGGAATTTGCTATGTTGGTCGTGACAACAATTTCAACAGTAATGAGAGGTATCTAGGAATACATCATTACTCCCAATTGACAAATAGTCTGGTGATTCAACTAATCACAAATATGATATTTTGTACTAATCCCTTTGTCCTTGATATCTAGATTGAACACAAGTCATGGAGAATGTCACACTTGTATAGTTCAATCAATTAGTTTCTTGATTCCCGAGTACACTAATCAAATGACATTAATATCTCATATTAATTCATTTGTTCAAGACCATAAATTAGTCTCACTCTATCAAGGGGCCCAATATATCACTCTTGTTATATAAGAGGGACAAATTCTCTATCTATCACACCTCATCCTACATATGGTTCATAAATACACCCACCAAATGCCATTATAGCCCATCTTGTTACAGACGGCATTTGACACCATCAAAGTATACCATTTTCCATGTAAGAAATCTTGTATGATCTCAAGTCGAAGGATTCAGATATAAACATATTCATTATAAGAACACTGTTGACATTCATATAACAATTCATGAAGTGTTCTTATAAGCGGGTCAGTCCATTATCAAATACCCATGTGTTTGACTTAATATCACCATATTTAATCACAACACATACTAGTCTCCACACATTATTGTTGTCCTCAACATTCCGCGATAATGATTGACTATAGACAGTTTAGAATAGTTTAATGTAACAATTACATAACTATCTAAGGATATTATTATGTTTTAATACATTTGAATAGATTAGGAACGTGTCTGTAGTCCTTGACAAGTACTTCAGGATGTTCTTAACAGTTATCCAGTGACGTTCACCGAAAGTTGACTGGTATCTGCTCGTTATACTCAAAGCATACGAGACATATGGGTGAGTACACAACATAGCATACATGATAGATCCAATTGATGAAGCATACGGAATCTCACTCATGTGTTCTTTCTCATCTAGTGTCTTAGCACATTGTTGTCTTGAAAGAACAGTACCAAGTGCTATAGGACAAAGCCTCTTTTTGGACTCTTGCATGCTAAACTGATTTAGCACTTTGTCCATATATGTACTCTGACTTAGGCCAAAGAGTCTACATGATCTATTTCTATAGATCTTGACTCTTAAAGATGAAGTTTGCTTCACCTAAGTCCTTCATAGAGAAACATTACCCCCAACCAGACCTTTACAGATTCCAATGTTGGAATGTCATTCCCTATAAGTAGTATGTCATATACATACAAAACTAGGAACACAACCAAGTTTCCACCAAACTTTTTTATAAACACAAGGTTTATCAACATTCTTGATAAATCCGAACTTGCATATGGCTTCATCAAAACATTGATTCCAGCTTCTAGATGCTTGCTTTAGTCCAAAATTTGACTCCATTAGCTTACATACTTTATTGGCATTATTTGGATCGACAAAACATTCAGACTATATCATATACACGTCCTTATCAAGGTTTCCGCTAAGCAAAGCTGTTTTGGCATCCATTTGACAGATCTCATAATCATAGTATGCAGCTATAGCAAGCAAGATTCGAATGGATTTGAACATAACTACAGGGGAAAAGGTTTTTTTATAGTCATTAGTCAATACCATGAATTTGTTTAAAATATTTCGCGACAAGTCACCCCTTGTACGTTTGAATGTTCTCTTCCATTTAAGTTTTTAATTTTAAAAACCCACTTGCACCCTATTGTGGTCACCCCATCAGGCGCATCAACCAAGATCCATACTTGATTAGTGTACATGGAATCCATCTCGGATCTCATGGCCTCAAGCAATTTCTTAGAAGCTGGACTAATAATTGCTTGTAGGTTGTAGGCTCATCATGATTAATAAACATAACATCACCATGTTCTGTTACGAAAAATCCAATTTTTTCTACTGATCTACGAGCTCTACAAGACCTACGCAATTCTTGTGTTTTCAAAACTGGTTCCACAATACCATGTGCAGCTTGTTCCAATTCCACCTGGTCACTTGTGCTTGGAACTTTATTAAGTTCCACGTGACTTCCACTCGTTTTCCCAGAAAGGAATTCATTTTCTAGAAAAACTCTGTTACAAGCAACACACACTTTGTTCTCGTTAGAGATGTAGAAGTAGTACCGTTTAGTTTCCTTAGGACATCTCACAAATATGCATTTGACCGACTTTGTGCTGAGCCTGTCCAAAGCTGAACCATTCACACATGCCTCACAACCTCAAATCTTTGTGAAAGACATACTAGGACGCCTCCCAGTCCATATCTAATATGGTGTCGTTTCAACATATTAGATAAAGACTTGCTCTAAAGATGCTGCTTCTAAAGCATGTCTCCAAAATGAATTTGCAAGACTTGCATGACTCATCATTGATCGAACCATATCTAATAGAGTTCGATTTCTCCTTTCGAATACACCATTCCATTGTGGAGTAGTCGGTGGAGAAAGTTGTGAAACAATTCTACAACCCTTTAGATAATCATGAAATTCTTGACTTAAGTATTCCCCACCTCGATCGGATCGAAGTATGTTAATACTTTTGCTAAACTAGTTTTCTACTTCATTCTTATACTCTTTGAACTTTTCAAAGGCCTCGGACTTGTGTTTAATAAGAAACACGTATCCGAAATGACTATAATCGTTAGTAAAAGTTATGAAATATAGATAACCACCTCTCGCATGGATATTGAATGGACCACATACATCACTATGTATTAGTTCCAACAAATCCTTTGCTTGTTCTCCAGTTCTAGTAAAAGGAGAAGCAATCATCTTACCCATTAAACAAGGTTCTCATGTATCATATGATTCAAAATCAAATGATTCCAACAATCCATCTTTATGGAGTTTGGAAATGCGGTTTTCGTTTATATGGTCTAATCGACAATGCCAGATGTACATAGGATTAGACTCTTTAATCTTTATCCTCTTTGTATTTATGTTATAAACCGGTGAATCGAGGTCTAACAAATATAAGCCACTCACCAAAGTATCACTACAATAAAAGATAGCATTTAACGATAACAACATTCATTGGTTTTTAATATGAATATCAAAACCCATCTCCAGAACATGTCTAATTCCAGATGGCAAACTAACACTAAATGTTCCTACAGCTCATGCAGCAACTCTTGATCCATTGCCAACGCATAGGTCCATTTCGCCCTTTGCCAGCTTCTTACTCATTTGTAGTCCCTGCACATTCATACAAATGTGAGAAACACATCTGGTATCTAATACCCATGAGGAAGTATTAGTAGACAGATTGATCTCAATAACATAAATACCTGAGCAATAAGTAACATTTGCTCCCTTTCCAAGCTCCTTCCCTGCAAGATAGCTCTTACAATTCATTTTCCAATGTCCTTGCTCACCACAATGGTGACAAGTATCATCATTAGCTACACCACCCTTGACTTTCAGTGCTTTCCCAAAATGGCTAGGTTTGCCCGAAGACTTGCCTTTAGGCTTACCAAAGCCCTTGCCCTTGTTATTGACCATATAATTGGTCTTAGACTTGCATATTTCCTTCTCGGCAGTCCTCAATGGGTTCAACATTTGGGAGGAGTTTTTCTATCTCGTTCATGTTGTAGTTCAGTACAATCCGACTGAATAATTCAGGCAACGATTGCAGAATCAAGTCAGTAGATAGCTCCTGGCCAAGAGGAAATACCAGTCTTTCGAGGCTCTCAATATAGGCTATCATCTTCAGAACGTGAGTTCCGACATGTGTTCCCTCTGCTATTTTGCACTGAAATAGAGACCTCAAATTCTTCAAATCTCTCCTGGCGAGCTTTTCCCTAAAAGAGTTGCCTTAGATGATTAATCATAGTTCATAGTCACCAACATAAGACTTGACACATCTAATGCGTCATCTAAGTGCTTATGATAAGCATTTCTTTCAGCGGCCGAAGCCCTAGTGGTTGGTTGTTCATGAATAGGATTTTCGAGAACATACAACTTTTTCTCGTGCTTGAGAACGATTCTCAAGTGCATGTACCAGTCATGGAAGTTTCTTCCCTTGAGTTTGTCCTTCTCAATGACGGATGGCAATGATAAAGAGTTTGATGCAACGATTGCATTTTCCATTTGTAAGCCCTAAGGGCGAACAAACTCAGTTTTTGATATTGGACAAACTTTTAATGTTGTGTCTAATGATCTTAATATTTGTGATAGAATATCGGAACTCATTATGGAAGCTCTAAGTACTTCAATCAAGCCATTGAAAGCCATTGATATCAAGATTCAAAGATATGCAAGGCTCATTTATCAAGATTGAAGATTGAAGACTTAGGTTTGGTTAGTTTAGCTTTGTTGTCATAAGTAGTTATCTTATAAAGCTCTAACCAAAGCTCTTATGAACATAAGCTCATCACTCTAGTCTTGCATGTTTTCATAAACACGTTTTCAAAAGGCTTAAGTTTCAAAATGATCTTTACATGTGTTCTTATCCAAAAAGCCTTTGATTTCATAGATAAGTCTTTTAGAAAAGTTTTCCAAGTGTTCTTACTTGTTACCTTTTAGGAAAACCTTTTTAGACTTCAATAGACTTCAAAAGATTTCAAAACATGTGAAAAATCACTTTGGAAGTTCGGTCAACCGAGCTCAAGTTCGGTTTAACCGTCGAGAAACTGAGAGCATAACAAAGATAGGTCGGTCGACCTATACACTACCTCGGTCGACCGAGGTACCCAAAGTGGATCCGAAGTTCACCTTCGGTCAACCGAACTCTGTCTTTTTCTAGCCGTTTTTTGACCGTTGGAGACTCGATTTTCAGCCTATTTTGAAATGTATTTATACTCCAAAGCTAGAGAATCATGCCAAGACTTGAAAATACATTTTACATTGATTCCTTATCAAGTCCAAACACTCTCAAAGTAAATGCTCTTCATTTCCATGATTTAAATCATTCAAGAGCAATCTTTCAAAAGCAAGACAAAGAGTGGAATTCATATGTTCTAAAGAGCAACAATTCTTGTACTTCAAAGGTATTAATCTTTCACTTAGAAGAGTGAATATTCTTTGTATTAAACATTCATTTCTCCCTTTCTTTGTGATTGGGTAATTGTTGTAAAAGTCCTACTTAGTGTGGGCAAGCTCTTAGTGAGTTTCTTTGTTGTGTGGTTGTGTTGTAAAACTCTTAGTGAGTTAGCCACATTTGTAAACATTCTTCTTAGTGAAGTTGTTTGAAATCCTTGGGTGCGGCTCAAGGTAGTGGATGTAGATTCTAAGTGAATCGAACCACTCTAAATCCTTTGTCTTGTTGATTGGGTTTTGCATTAGCTTTTGTTCATCTTGTTCAAACTCTCACTAGCATTGAAAAGATTCGAAAAAGTGTACAAGATTAGTTAAAACCCAATTCACCTCCCCCCTTTTGTGTTTTACACCATTATATCTACAGAGAAGAGTTTGCAAAGTTTTAGTTGTCATGTTTTAAAATCATTAATATGATATTATTTAATGAGTCTCCCACTATTTTCTTCAAATGAATAACCCTCAAGTATTCATTTGGAAAGTTCAAAACTTTATAGTAGGCCAAGATCCATATATCACCATTCTCAAGGCAGCTTTGGCTAATAAACTCAAGAACGGCTGCTTTGGTAAGCAACATTTGCTCATCACATCAATTATGTGACTCTTGGTTGGTTAAGTAGGTAACACTTACCCTCAGTACATAAATGCACATCTCAACCCTTTTACCTCCAGATTTTTAACTATTGAGATAATCAAGTTAACCACCTGATGCGAAACCGTTGTACGAATACCAAGGTTCGGCTTAAAGGTCCGATCTTTCTCTATCTCGAACAGTTTATGGAGGAATATAAACAACCTTTCTCCCGCAAGGTTGAATATCAATGGGGGCTGAAACACCACAATAAGTATAAACCAAACTTACTGATACAGTAACTCAAAGATGAATGAACTCTAACATAGAGAATCAAACACAAAGTAACTAAGGAATAACCTTAAAATATCATATATCATATCCAGACTTGATATGATATTTTAAGGTTATTCCTTAGTTACTTTGTGTTTGATTCTCTATGTTAGAGTTCATTCATCTTTGAGTTACTGTATCAGTAAGTTTGGTTTATACTTATTGTGGTGTTTCAGCCCCCATTGATATTCAACCTTGCGGGAGAAAGGTTGTTTATATTCCCCCATAAACTGTTCGAGATAGAGAAAGATCGGACCTTTAAGCCGAACCTTCGTATTCGTACAACGGTTTCGCATCAGGTGGTATGATCTAAGATTGTACCGGCGGATATCACTAGCTTATCTTTCGCGCCTCACCCGGATAGACAGGCGCTTATTGCACTCGCAAGTTCGCACTACTGTTGATCTAGGCCTTGACAAGGGCCAAACGGTGTATAATCTGATTATACATTTGAATTAACATGCTATAAAAGCAATAAATCGTCCAATAGGTATCACATGCGAAATGCATAAAGCAGTAAATAAAAAAATGACATAGTAATAGCCCCTATACTGATTTTCCAAGCCACCCAAAAATCCTAAGTCAATCTAAGGTGAAAAGCAACAAACCCTATATATTCTCTTCCGCCTCCTTGTGATTTTCTTCATCTGATGGACGCCTTTCTTCATCAATTGTTACAAATGTATAATATAAAATCTTATTCTATACTTTTACATAATAAGAAATAATTCTCGAGTTACATTCGAGATTTAAATTACAAGAAAAATAAAGAGATAAGGCATGACACGCATGCCGTATTATAATAAATCACTGGGTCAAAGGCTATTACTATGCACCATGCTCAAATAACATGGCAATCATGCTAAAAACACAAATATACATCGCCTGCCCCTTTCCGGTGGACCCAGGCCATACACCGGTCGACCACGATAAATGTAGTAATAAAAACAGTGTAAAATTAGGCCACCTCGGTCGACCCAGGACATTTTGGATCGACCGGCACAAACACAGACTAGCTTCGGTCGATCTTGATTGCTCACTGGTCGTCCGAATTCTAGGCAGTAGCAAAATTCCATTTTCCAGAACATGTTCGGTCTGGCGAGAACCGCTTCCGGTCGACCGATCTTCTTCCAGAAAACAAAAAACAGCCAAAAACACGAACAAATCTTCGTTCCGGGATTCGTTTAACACTTAAATGACTTCCAGTGGCTGTTTAAAGGTAAAATACATCATATGACATGCATTATCCGACTACTAAAATCACGATATCACATAATCAAAGTAGTTGGGTTCTCATGATAGGCCCTTATACCACTGAAAGGAAGAAATTCGGAATCCCCATAGAATAACAGCGAAAATAAAATGGGATTCCGTTCCTTTATAGGATATTTTCACGAGCAAGAACCAATACCATGTGAATAGGAATATTACCTTTGTATGTAAACTGAAATAGCCAAAATCTGCCCGGATTTGCTACTTTGAATTGCCAACGGCAGCGTGTCAAACTCCCGTCTCTACCGGTATCCACAAATCAATTTGGCGCTTGTTCGTTAAGCCTCTGATGCTAGTCACGAGTGCGTCGAACGTTGAAAATGATCTTCGGGAGCTTTGTTGATATAGAATGGACAAAACAAAGCCCGAAAAAGTAGAGACAAGAAAAACCATTTTTCTTTCTTTTTTGTGTTCTTGAAAGTATGTTTAGAGAGAGAGAAAATTCAGATATTTTTTTTCTTGTTTTCTCTCGGTTGGATAGGTGAGAATGAGAGTGAAATTAGAGTTTTGTGGGAATGATGAACAATTGATCATGTGGTGTTAGTGGAACTACCCACTAACTCCACATTCCCACTACTCATTTCACACACACAAACACACACACACTCCCTCACACATGTCTTTGCCGATTTTGACTTTGTCCAACTGGTTTGGTCGACCGGAGAAATTGTTCTCGGTCAACCGAAGTGACAAACCGGTACGATCTAGCAAAAAAGGTTTCGGTCGACCAGGTCCGGTTATGCCCAATCTAATTGAGCCTGCCCAATTTAATTGAGCACCTATATCAAATGTAAACTCCAACATCAAGAACATATAAGTTTCTTTCTTGTTTAAGGACAATCCTTAAGTTGCGAACCCAATCAAGGAAATTGGACCCACTTAGTTTTCTTTTTCAAGAACAGATCGCAATGAATTGTGTGAGGTGTTTGTTGCCATTATCTACATAAAATATTTGCAAAGTCATTAATTAATTTTTGAGAAAAAAATACTTTCCACAATTATTCAACACTTGATAAGTAGTGGAGAAACCATTTTTCAATAATTATAAGTAAGCTTTGGCTTATCATCCATAATTAGAGTAAAATCGAACCATGGGATTGACATCTACATGTCTCGGCTATGTCCCATATTATGCCCTAGGCTCAAAACTATTTTGATATCCTAGTTAAGTCGAACCATATATAAGCAAGCCTATGGAAATCACTATTTTCCCATCTCCTTTTGCCTAGATAACAACTTATCTCTTGCTTTGACAAGCAGACAATATGATGATCCAAGCTTCAGAAGTGCTTAAGAAATGGTAGGCATTTTTTAGACTTAATTAAAATCAATTTTATGTGACAAATATGTTTGTTTGGCCCCTTTAGATAAGATATAAGCATCACATGCAAAATACAAAAATAAATAAGCGTAATAACCATAAAAAATGGTGAATATGTTTGTTTGGCCTCTGTTGGTAGTGGGAGTTTTTATCGCATAATAATTCCCACGTAATCCTAGCAAAAACCAAAAACCAAAATTATCCCATCATTTATCTCTAATTCGAATAATAACGTTTTATTATTCATAGAAAATAAATGTTAGACACAATGAATTTATACACACATTCTAGATTAATTGAATCTGGGCATAAAGCTCGTTAACTCGTTTATGCGTGTTACCCTATAGGTTCATTTCACAATCGTAATGAAAACCACCCTGTAGGGCACTACTAACGCCAATCATTCATTCCATTCTTTGAATTGAAGAATCACTTATTCTTTCAATCCTAGTTTTCTTTTACTTTTGATTTAGGGCAATCCCCAATGAAATGTTCCATACTACCACACTCATAACATCTTATACCACTTGAATTTTGAGAGAATTGTCCTTTGTTAACTTGAAATGGTCTTTTTCTCTTTCCTCAATAAAATACATTTCTCATTCTAGTAACCATCATAGCCATTGTTTAATCATTGAGATCAATTAGCTCTTCATCATCACTTGTTTTCTCTTCATGATCATTTTTGTTTTCACTAGCTTTGAGTGCAATTCCTTTTGGTGCATTTTCACCGTGTTTCAATTTAGTTTGCCTTTTTAGTTTCATCTCATGAGTGAGTAGGGATACAATGAGTTCCTCTGTTGGATAAGCTTTTAAGTCTTTTGTCTCTTCAATAGCTAAGACTTTTGCCTCCCAAGCATGTGGAGGAGCATTGGGAATTTTCATGTTTACTTAAAGGAGATTAAACCAAAAAAGGGAGAAGACAAGGCTCTGATACCAAATGAAAAACCTAAGGGCGGTGAATTGGGTTTTTGTGAACTTTTAAAATTTTATTTCCAATGTGATGATAAGTGAGCTAATCAAAGTTGCAAGCTAATAAAGAAAGATGAAAGACACAAGATTTATAGTGTTTCGATTAACTAATAATCTACGTCCATTACCTTGAGACTAACCCCAAGGATTTCAACAACACACTATATTCCCTTTTAAACTTAATGATTGTAGGATGAAACCAATATTACACAAGTGACTAACTGACTAACAGTTTTACACAAATACCATTTCATAAGCTCACAAAGAGCTACTAACTCGCAAAAAGTAGAACTCACAAAGAGCTTCTAACTCACAAATAGCTAACTCACAAACAGAGTAGAGGGAAAGATTTAACCAAACTAATCACACTTTATGTGATGGATAAATAAAAATTTATAGCTCAATCTTTCTAAGCTCAAATGATAAGAATCACACTTGTTTTGCACATTAAAGTGTATTGAAAGTGTAGAACTTAATGGCAATTAATGGCTCGAATAACTATCAAAACATCAGCCTTTGGTTCTTATAAAGAATTCAAAATCTAAGTGCTTTAATGCTTCAACAACTAGTATTTGCCCAGTGATTAGACAACTCAATCGACCAACAAGGCTGTCGGGTAGTCCGACGGGTAGTCCGAGGCTTGTCGGACAGTATTAAATAGTCTACTGGAAACACGCGGTCGATCTCAAGGGGACCTTGGTCGACCAGAGAAAGAGCTCGGTCGTCCGAACTATAGCATAAGTCGATCGTACTAACTGATTGTTGGAGTTCAAGAACATTCAAAAGTGACCAAGTGTAACTTCACACTTTAGTCAACCTTTCACACAGGTTGGTCGACCGACCTTCATGAGGTCATCCGAGCTTTGAGGCTCGCTCGACCTAGGTGAGGCTCTAAAGTGGATTTTCCACTAAGTCTCTATTCTAATGTTCTCTAACTCATGCTAGTCATTTTGTGCTAAAAGAACACCTTTGAGAAAAAAATTCAAACACATTTATTCTTTTGTTGATCGAATGATCAAAACAACAGTTTTCAAAGCACAAGGCATTCCATTTTAGAAAACATTTTAAGTGCATGCATGTCAAGTGCGAAACATGTTGACATATTAGATCATAGGGTTTACAAGATATAGAAATGCTAATCTACACTAGTATACCTAAGTCTTCAAGGCTTCTTCAAATGTTGGCATATCTTGTATCTTCATAGTTTACTTATTTCATTAACTTTGTGGATTTAGCTTGAAGTTCTTAGAGCTTCCAAAAGATCTATCATATTAACAAATAACGTTAGATCATCACACACTTCATGCTATACCAAGTAATGCTGAGGTTAAAGAAGCAGTGTTCGGCTTGAGCCCTTCAAGTGCAGCAGGTCTCGATGGCTTTACATGGCAGTTCTTTCAGTCATGCTGGGATATCATTGGTGATGATGTGACTCAGACAGTTCGAGACTTCTGGGCTGGCCTTCCATTGCCCCGGTCCATGGCTAGCTCCATTCTTGTGTTGAACACGAAAATAGATAGCCCGACACAGTTTGGTGAGTTTCGCCCAATATCACTATGTACATTCTCAAGCAAGATTATTTCTAAAGTCGTTGCAAATCGATTTTCCAAGTTATTGAACTCTCTTCTTAGTCAATATCAATCGGATTTCATCAAGGGACGGGTCATAACGGATAATATTCTTATGGCTATGGAGATGATGGGTTCGTTGAATAAAAAAGTACGAGGTGGCAACATGATTATAAAGATGGATATGATGAAGGCCTTTGATCGCATATCCCACACTTTTATTATCTCAGTTCTTCAATGCTTTGGGTTTAGTGCTCACTTCATCCATATGGTTTGTCATCTTCTAGAAAATAATTGGTTCTCAATTTTGATAAACGGTAGCCCAAACGGATTCTTTCGTTCAGGAAGAAGGGTGAAGCAAGGTGATCCATTATCCCTGATACTTTTCATTCTTGACGCGGATGTCTTCTCTAGAGGCCTAGACCGATTACTACTGAATGGAGCATTTCGCCGTTTGTGGTGCCTCAATCCGAGATCATAGTCTCTCACTTATCTTATGCAAACGGTGTGGTGATCTTTGTGAATGGTGGGAAGTGCGGCCTTCAAACGCTTATTTCTTATATAAAACAGTATGAATCCTCCTCAGGGCAAAAAGTGAATGAGGGCAAGACATCCTTCTACGTCTCTGGTCGGACCTAAGCTCGACAAATACAAATGATTCAAAGGGTGACGGGTTTTACGCAAGGTACTTTCCCACTAATCTACCTCGTCTGTCCATTATATACGGGTAGGGCCAAAGTTATTTGTTTCTCTTCTATAATTGAGAAAATCTCAGCAAGGGTGGCGGGTTGGCAAATGAAGCTTCTCGGATTTGGTGGATTGTTAATATTAGTTTGTCACGTCCTCACTTCATTGGTATTACATATTCTGGCAGTTTCGAGTCCTCCAAAACAAGTGTATGTTGATATCGAGTGCATTCTCGCTAAATTTTTGTGGGGAAAATCGCAATTTGGTGAAAAGAGGCATTGGATGTCTTGGCATCGTCTTTGTCGGGACACTTTGCAAAATGGGTTGGGCCTGCACTCTTTGAAATTGTATCAACAGGCGTTTTCATACAAGTTATAGTGGAGATTCTGGACTTCAGATTCTCTATGGCGAGATTTCATGCTCAACAAATTTTGTCGCCAATATCCGCATCCGTCCTTGGTGCCCAACACTCATTTCAGTACGTTGATTTGGAAGAGACTACTACACGCCCGTGATTCAGCTGAGACACACATTGGCCTCCTTATTAGAGGAGGAGAATCATGCTTTTGAGATTACTACACACCCGTGATTCAGCTGAGACATACATTGGCCTCCTTATTAGAGGAGGAGAATCATGCTTGTTGCACGAAGATTTCACTCTAGATGGATATCTTCGGGGTATGGCGGAAACTGGGAACATCACGGAAACTAGGCAGATTAAGGACTTCCTAGGTATATCTGGATGAAGTGATGAAGCAAGGTGATTGGTTCCAGCAGCCTCACGATCCCTTCCACGGATTGCCATTGGTTCTGGGAGAGACGAGTATATTTGGAAGCTCGAACCAAGAGGACAATTCACCATCTCCTCGGCCCTTAAAGTAATGCAGCCGACAGGTATCCTCCAATTCTCTCGTAGCCAGATTTGGTCCTCTGTTTTACCCATTTCCTTGAGCGTATTCTTGCGGCATCTTTTTAATCGGTTCCTTGCTTTAGATGAGATTCGACAAGGTTGGGAGAAAGTCTAGCATTGCATTGTTACTGTCATCATGGAACTGAGACTTTTAACCATGTTTTCCTTGACTGTTTTGTGGCTCAATTTCTATGGAAGCATGCTTGTGCCTCTGTTGGAGTCCCTTGGCAAGATTTGAGGTATGATTCTCCTCTATCACTTATCAAACAATTGTGGTGGAAAGGGAAAGGAAACTAGCAAGATATTAACACCATTTTGTTTGCAAGTGTGTGTTGGATACTTTGGAGGGCTCGATGTCGATTCGTGTTTGATGGGGCTCGCTCTAACGGTCGGAGTTTGCTAAGGGAATTAGACTATTATGTGAAACCGAAACTCCAATCCGGAGGGCTGCTAGATTTATTTATGGGAACACGCACGTCTAGTAGGACTGCTCGCGAAAAATCGCAGGTGGTTAAGTTGTATAGCCGAGATGAAACACCCATTTTGAATATGGATGGAGCCTCGAGGGGCAATCTCGGGCTTGCGGGAGTAGGAGGCATATTGCGTACTCCACATGGTATATTCACTACAACAAAAAAGGTCTATTGCGACCTTTGACATATGTCGTGATAAGGCAAAAAAACGTCAATATAGATTTATGCCAACATTTATTGCAAATGTCGAATAAATGTCGCATTTGTCTGTGTCGTTATGATTTTGTACGACATTTGTTACAAGCGCCGGTGCCTATCTATTACGACGTTTGTTGCGTCATTTCTAAGTGTATAAAAGCTCTTTTTGCCGTCATTTGTAAATAATCGCAACAAGTCACCTATTACGATGTTTGTAAATAGCGTAAATAAGTAGTTATTGCGATATCTGTTACGACATTCATAAATTATGAAGCCAAGTTGGTAGAGCCGAGCCGAGCCAGAGCAGGAACCAGACCCTATACAAGCCGAGCCAAGTCGAGCCGAATCTGGAGCTGAAGTCTAGACAAGTCGAGCCGCCGAGTCCAGGTTGAATAAGTTATTATAAAGTTTCTCCATACTCAATGGGATGAGAATTGAACCCGCGAACTCCCGCATGTATGTCGTGCGGTGGGCCGCTGTGCTAACTAATCATTTGTTATTTTTTGTTCATGCTATTCTATTTATTATAATGGATTTTTGGATTTTGTACATTTACTTATTTTAATTTCTCTTTGTGTTTTGGTTTTTTTTTTCCATGAATCAAATTAAATTAATACACTCTCATTAAATTTTGAATACTTAAATTTCTTTATTCTACATGATATAAATGTCTCTTTAAGAGTTGCAAAGGTAACCATTTAATGACAACGTTTAATGTAAATGTCGATAACTAACATTAAAATATTGTATGAACATCTATATTACAACCGTCGTTAGAAACGTTGTTAAAAAATAGCAACATTTGTATGAAATGTCACATGATCTAACTATATAATATATAAATGTCACTACATGAGTCGCAAAAAGTAAAATTTATAGCAACATTTGATCTAAATGTCGCTAATGAAAATCAAAATGTTGATTTGAACAACAATTATTATAATCTTCGCTATGAAACGTCGTATAAAAGTCAATTATAGCGATGTTTGTTTGAAAATGTCACAATATCTAACAACATAACATATAAATGTCGCTATATGAGTCGCGAAAGTAAATTTCGCTATAACAATTTATAACAATATTTAATATAAATGTCGCTATCCAAATTCTGATTTTTTTTGTTCAGCTTACCTCCTTTAATCAATACATAGGATGGACATATCCAAATTCTAAGATGTTCATGATTTGGCTTTCGCCCGACCACATCTCAAAGGGAGTCTTCAGTACTGATTTGGAAGGTACCATATTAAGAATATATATAGATGTTTCTAAGGAATACCCCAAAAGGATATACGAAGAGTAACATGAGACATCATGCTTTTGACCATCTCCATAAACGTCTTATTTCTCCATTCAGCTACACCATTCTGCTGGGGAGTACTTAGTTTAATCAAGTGAGAAACTATTCCACACTCCTTTAAGTAATGAAATTTATTAGATAGATATTCTCCACCACGATCGGATTTCAACACTTTAAGTTGTCTACCTATTTTACACTTCACTTATTTCTTTAACTCCTTAAATTTCTAAAACGAATCAGACTTGCGCCTCATCAAGTAGATATAATCAAAATGTGTTTTTTTCATCTGTGAATGTGATGAAATACTCGTATCCACCTCTTGCAAGGTGTAGATAAAGGACTGTATACATCAGGGTGTACTAAGTCTAGTATTTCTTTGGCTATAGGTACCCTTTGATTGAACGACTTTTTGGCCATTTTACCATTAGGCGGGATTCCCACTGATGCCATTCTTCCACTCTTAATGAGCCCAAAGGACCATCATTGATAAGACTTTGAATCCGTTTGACATTTATATGGACCAACCTAAGATGTCACAAATACGAGTAATTTGATGTGATCTTTCTCTTTTTTATTAATAAATCCATTTATGTATTAAGAGATGAGAAAATGTTCAGTACTAAACTCGTCCCCAAAATGCATGAGAAACAACCTTCCTTGAGTTTATAACCAATCCCCATCAAAATACTCGGGAAAATTAACCAGGCAAAACACATGATACAACCTCATGCCACCACCCACAACTTCATACCCCATATTCCTGGCTGCTTGTACAATGTAAAACAAATATATTGAATTTTACAAATTCATAAAATCGTGACTAAATTGTATGTTTTTTTCCTTGATAACTGTCATTTCTATTTTTATCCAACCTATTAGAACACATTAAATTATCAAAGGTGTTCTAGCCCGGTGGGGCAGGCGCCTGCCCACGACCTTGATGTCGTGGGTTCGATACCCTCCGTCTGCGTGCAGTAAGCTTTATTCTCCCTTATCTAGGGTGTTCTCTCTCCCCAATATGGGGCTGTTCTCTCTCCTCAATGTGGGACACTCGCCCATCGTGGCGGTAAAAAAAAGAATACATTAAATTTTTGCTAATAAAAAATAGAATCAAAATTAATATCGTTCAATAACTTTAATCTGAAACAAACATGAAAGATTCATGAAAATGAAAAATAAACATTTTTCAATAACTGTAATCTGAAACAAATAAGAAAAATTCATCCAATAAAAAATAAATAAAAAAGATTGTTCAAGAACTTCACCTTTGCTGAAAAAGACTAGGAACACTCTTTTGTCTCCTAAACAAATATGCAGCTGAGCTTTTTATTTTGATTGGAGAGAGAAACATGTAAATGTGTGTTGCTTATTGTGTTTTTTATTTTTATGTTTGGGAATAAAGACAGGATGTTTTGAATGGTTTAAATTACTGGTGGAGCAATACTAAAATACGAATGTTCTACTCATTTAAAGCATTTCATACTATTATTATGTTATCTCATACTATACAATATTTTTACTAGCAGTTTTATGTGGTATTTACACATCCATGGCAGCATATTATAATAGTAAGTTTGTTACTACCTCCATTCCTAAATATAAGACTTTTAGGACAATGAGCGAAAATTAAGAAAGTAAAAATTAAAATATTTTTAAAAAATATATATTAATATTTAATATTATCTTAAATAGAATTAGTGGCATACAAGTTATATTTAAGATAATAATATTAGTACTTTGATTAATACAACATCTTGGATTTTGTTTCATTAATTTTTGTTATGTGTCCTGAAAATCTTATATTTAGAAATGGAGGTAGTACTTCTGTTGATTATTCATGTCATGATATGTTATATTCAACTATTATGATATAAACAATTGCATTTAATTTGTGTATGACAGGAAATTCTAAGAATATATTGTAGGATGCAAGAAAAAATGCCTGAAAATGTAACACTGTCCACTGAGATTAGTTGTAAATGGACAACTAATGTTAGGGAGGTAGTTGTCATTGAAGGTTAAGAAAATTTTATTGTGGAAAACGAAATAACTATGATGGACACCATTATACTTGGAAAGGAAGCTGATGACCAGTTCATGTTTTATGTGTTTGGAGAAAATGATCTTCAGAGGAATGCCCCATTTGGCAGTGCCACGCAATTATGTCGTATAGTGGAATACAACCAACAACTCCATGAAATGGTAAATAATTCGTATTATTTGTCTGTATGATTCCTTTAAAATCTCCCCCGACTTTCTTTATCAGATTATTTATTTCTTATAACATGTTGTGCAGAAACTCCCAGATAGTATTGTTATCAAAGAAAGACACCAACATGAGAGAACAATCATGATGTCTTATGAGAAACGGATGGTAGAAGAGGGCGGGAAATATATTATTCGGAGAGGATGGAGTCGTTTTGTGAGGGACATTGGGATTCAGTGTGAACATTCTGATTTTTGAAATGTCCGAGGGGGAATTCCTCTACTACAACGACGTGTGTGTTACAACTCGAATACTGATTAGAGATAAAAAACAACAAAATGATGGCGCCAGACCATCTAATGCACAACAAATTGAGGGATACCAAACTAATGAAAATGTTAATGAAGCAACAAGAGATACCACCAAGGCAAAGAGTGCAGAAAAGTAGTATAAACCCACAACTCTTTATTAGAGCCAAGCTAAAGAACATTATGCAAAAGGCAAGTTAAACCTACTCCAAATTTCAGCAAAATAGCAGAAAAGTATTCGTTTAAACACTAGGAACAGAATCCAGAAGCCAACTAAAACATACATAGTGAGACTCTGCAAACAGACCTAAAGGAGAAGAAAAAATGTAACCAGCTAAACGGTTTAGACAATAAACAACTAGGAGATCCAGCAAATCGCTCCATGGTGCTTCTATTGCAGCCTGGCTAGTTGCTAACGGGGAGCAGCATCAGATAATGATAAAACCAGCCTTACAACCTGCAAAACATCATAATTTATTTCATTGATAATGCTTCTTGGTAATAAAAGATGATTTAATTTAATAAGAGAAGTACAAGAGAATGAGTCAAAATTCTTCCCATTTATTTATAGTGGAAGGAAAAGAAAAATGTTCATTCTGATAATGCAGTGAACATTATCAGTGAAATTTTTTATCAGTTTGCACATTTTCCATTTCATTCCCACTTTAAATACATGGGAAGAACTGTTGCCAACCACCTCACCCAAAACCAAATAAAAAGGATAAAAATAAACTCTTTCCTCTCTTTCCAAGTATCTCTGAAAGAAAATGAAGAGATTCACTTGCCAAAAGTCATATCAAATCAAAAAATTGAGGGCTCTAAAGTGTTGCTTACCCTCAATGGAAAAAGATATCCTCAAACCCAAAATCCTCATTGTCCCAATAATCCTCATGATCCCATCTTGTGTAGTCGTCATAATAATCAAGATAATCATCATCACAATAACCAGATTCATAGTCAAAATCAGATAATTCCGAAAATTCACGATCATGAATCATATCAGGAAATTCATAGTCTGCTACAGAGTCATAAGGGAGCCTCAAAGATTTAATTTGTTGCAAACATCTTTTCCCTAGATCCCCACTAAGCTCAAGACCATAACACTGCCGCAAATCAAGTGATTCTAGGTGGGGACAACCATCAAGAATGGCTTGCAACCCTTTATTTGTTAAGGTATTTCCAAAAATCCGAAGGTGCTGCAATCCAGGCATGCTCACTGCAATACTTAATGCCTTTTTGTCACAGTCCTCCATATAATCATCATCTAAAAATGTAGATCCTCTGTCATTCAAGGAAAATGACTTCAACAAAGGGCATAAGCGGCCAACCATTTCTAGAGTACCATCGGAGATCGAAGTATAGAAAAGGTGTAGCTCCTCTAACAATGGAAATCTACTCAGAGGATCACCAGATATGTCATAGCAACAAGCAATTCGAAGCCTTCTGAGCTGACTACATCTGCAAGATAAAGAGTGAAGATCCAAAGACATCAAGGCTGGTATCAGGAGTGTAAAATCAATCCACAGACGTAGCATGTTAAGACAAGTAATATTTTAAAATGTTTTGGAAATACAGTGGCTGTGTGCCAAGGATATCTACCAACGGTTAGAAATTCATTATTATGTAGTAGTTACTGCATCCATCCTTCAGCCAAAAACAACATAAGCATGCATGGACAAAACTCAGTATTATGCACAGGAAGAAAAGAATATGCGAAGATGCAATCAGTGCCGAAGTTACAATGATCCCTAAAACATCAACCACGCAAATATTCGAAAATAAGAAAATAAAAATCAAGGTTCATAATAGAAAAAAGAGAGGAACCATCCAGTGAATTACGTGTTTTCTTAAACAGAACTTTCTATTCTCCATTCCATACTAGACGAGCAAGGAGGTAATTCTTTCTGAACATCATTACTAACAATGAAGATAAATGATTCATTAGTTGTATGGAATCTCATGTATTCTTTGGTTGATGGATATGAAAGCACATGACAAACAAGAACAATACTACAGAGTCTTGTTCTAGGCAGTCCACAACATATGGAATCTTGTACCTTCAGCCTAAAAATTGTACTCTACAGAAAGGTAATCATAATGCAACCAAGAAAAATCTTACAGGGGCCTATTTCTAGGCCGTCCATAGCATTCAAATCTTTCACCTTCGCTTAAATGATTTACTCTATTAACATAATTGAAGGATAATGCTTTATGGCTAAGTAAAATTGGCTAAACTTGACTAAAACTCCAAATTAAACACTATTCAACCATGTTGGTATAATGGATTCAACAAATTATTTACAATTTTGCCACCAATTTAGCCAATTAATTAGCTAAGTCTTAGCCATCTAGCAATCACCCAATTGGAAATTGTGTAAAAATCACCAAACAAAAAAACCCTAAATTATAAAAATAAATAAAAAATTCACAAAAACAAATATAATAAAGAAAAGGGCTTCTTATTTTCATCGTTTATAAAATGCAAATTAACATTTACCTATCAGCGATATACCCCAGCAAGTCGTCGGAACCAAAATAGTCAATATTAATATCAATTAACTGCCCCTGGCTAAGATCCACGGCATGGCGGCACATGATTTCTAAATCGTCAAAATCGTAAGGAGTGACATCATCAAGTTTACGCATATTAATCACTCGCCAAAAGGAGGGATCTTTGCAAACATTGCGCCAGGTTGTACACACTTTCTGTGCATTCTCCAGTATATCCATCACAGCCAGCCGCTGCAGAATGTTAGCGGTTATGTCTCGAGGCAATTCTACCCACGGCGGTGGTGGCGGCGGCTTCTTCCGCCATACTTGCTTGATTTTCTTCTGGCCTTTCCTCCGGTTTCCTTTCATTTCAGAGAAGGCTTGGTCGAGACGGTGGTTTTTGTTTTGTTTTTTTGGAGAGGGCATTTTTCCGTAAGTGGGTAAATACTCGAGTAGGGAAATGAAATAAAGTAAATTACCTTTATGTCCATTTATTATTTACGAATTTGTTTCTTTTTCCAAAATTTATTTTGTGCTCTGAATTTGCCCACTAACTTTTTAAAAGGTAAATTACCCCATTTATTTTAAAAAGTTAGTGGGCAAATTCAGAGCACAAAATAAATTTTGGAAAAAGAAACAAATTCGTAAATAATAAATGGACATATATATATATATATATATATATATATATATATATATATAATAAAGTTAGGGCAGAGCTCTATGACGTCAACACATGGTGTATTATAGATTATCCTTCAATGTGAAGCTTACACGTGGTATTTGGAGCATTGATTATTTCCTAGGACATTGTGCCTCATTAACTAATGACATATATAGAATATTTAGGTAACTATGGAGCTAAACTATTAAGCAAAATAATTTATGTTATCTATAGCTATTGTAGAAGAGCTAATAGTTACAATACTTTACCTCTTTATATAAAGTTTTTGTCTTGCTCTCTAAGATTAGAACATTAAATTCTTTAATTACATTAAACTCAATGTATTGATGTAGAGAATTGAAAAATCTCTTCTTCTTATAAACATTTTATAACCTAAGTTCAAGTCACAAGTAGTTATGGAGATAAATACTTTATCAAAATAGTTTATTATAATTTTCTTCAACAATTAATTCATAGGAGAGAATCTTAGTAGATGATTAAATATAGAAGTTTAAAAAAGTTGTAGAATATATTAAACATGCTAAATACACGAGTTTTAAACTATTCATATTCAGATGGAATATATGTAGTGATCTAATCTTTTGTTTTTGTAGTAATCTAATCATTTATGATAGTATCGCAATAATGAACTTTTATCAGAAATCTATATATACACCATTTATGTAATTCATTTAGCTACATTTATAAAATCAATAAATGAATAAAATTCATTGAATAAAACAATTTAACAAAATAATTGAACGAATATATATATATATATATATATATATATATATATATATATATATATATATATATATATAAGGAAAAACAGAAATTTCAAAAAGACTTGCACGATGAATCAATTTTGTTATTTTTAAGAAAGTGACTTTTGACTTTTTCGAGAAACCAAAAAGTCTAAGACTTTATATATTTTATTTATTGTCATTATTATTGTTATTGTTTTGTCGGTTAGGAAGTTGGAGGATTTTTTCTTCTTATAAATAGAGAAATGATATGAGCAAATATGTCATGGTCTTCTTGGTTTCCATAGGTAAGAAATTCATTTTTTTTTAAATAATGCAATTCATGTTTTCACTTAATATATTAATTTCTATGTTTATGAACAAACATCTAATAATTTTGTTTTAGAGACAAATTATTTTTCAAGTACCAAAATAAGATAATATGCGTCTCAATTTTCAGAACATGTTTTTGTTTATTCGAGGCAGAGAGCCTGCCACCTGGCAAACATGGGTAGTAGAAAATCTTAAGACTTGATTCAATTATTTTCTTGCCTTTTTTTTGGTTTTTTTTCTCTATGTAATTATTTCCTGGTTTTTTTTTTTTTTGCTATGTAATTATTTTCTTACTTTTATTTACTTGAGAATGAAGATGGAGAACATGTAATACGCTATGGAGGGTGAACATTTTTTTCCTTTGTGCAAGTATAATGGTTCTTAAATGTTTCCAAAATAAGCTTCTTGAAGAAGAGTAATTAGAGAATGGGCGCAAGGGAGTTGATGAGAAATGTAGCTCTTTGGTGGTAGGCTATAAAGTTCTTGGAGGATTTTTTTTTTTTTTTTTTGTATTTTGTTATATTTATTTCATTTGAATACATATTTTATATCATATATAGAACAATTATAAAATGTGAAGACTATTTTGTTTTCTAAAAAAATATATTTATGATGATTTTGTTTTTAGACGAAAAAAATGAATTAGCAACATATGGACAAAACTCGTATTATGCACAGGAAAAAAAGAATATGCGAAGATGCAATCAGTGCCGAAATTACAATGATCCCAAAAACATCAACCACGCAAATAGTCGAAAATAAGAAAATAAAAACCAAGGTTCATAATAGCAAAAAGAGAGGAACCATCCAGTGCATTACGTGTCATCTCAAACAGAACTTCCGATTATCCATTACATACTAGATGAGCCAGGAGGTAATTTTTGCTGAACATCATTACTAACAATGAAGATAAATGATTCATTAGTTGTATGGCATCTCATGTATTCTTTGGTTGATGGATATGAAATCACATGACAAAACAGAACAATATTACAGACACTCATTCTAGGCAGACAACAACATATGTAAGCCTAAGGGCGAACAAACTCAGTTTTTGATATTGGACAAACTTTTAATGTTGTGTCTAATGATCTTAATCTTTGTGATAGAATATCGGAACTCATTATGGAAGCTCTAAGTACTTCAATCAAGCCATTGGTATCAAGATTCAAAGTTATATTCAAGGCTTATCTTTCAAGATTGAAGATTGAAGACTTATGTTTGGTTAGATTAGCTTTGCCGTTATTAGTCGTTATCTTATAAAGCTCTAACCAAAGCTTTTATGAACATAAGCTCTACACTTTAGTCTTGCAATGTTTTTATAAACACGTTTTCAAAAGGCTTAGTTTTCGAAATGATTCTTAAATGCGTTTGTATCTTAAAAGCCTTTGTTTTTCTAAGTCTAAATCCGTTAAAATGGTTTTCCAAGTGTTCTTACTTATTACCTTTTGGGAAAATCTTTTAGACTTCAAAAGATTTCAAAACGCGTGAAAAATCAACTCAGAGGTCGGATCATCCGAGTTTACCTCGGATCAACCGAGGCAAAACAGAGAGTTGGACAAATGAACTTTGGTCGACCTAGGGCTAGGGTCGGTTGACCGACTTGGGCTTCGGTCATCCGAGGTCTCTTGTTCGGTCCACCGAACTCTGCGGGAACTAGCCATTATTTGACCGTTAAAGAGTCGTTTTTCAGCCATATTTTGATATGTATATATACTCCAAAGCTTTAGAATGACTCTAAGACTTACATAGGCTTGCAAAACATATTCTCATTGATTTCTCATCAAGCCAAAACACCTACAAAGAAAATGCTCTTCATTGCCATGATCTAAATCATTCAAAGGTGAATTTCAAAAGCAAGACAAAGAGTGTGCTTCATATGTTCTAAGAGTTGAAATTGTTTGTGCTTCAAAGGTATATCTTTCACTTAGAAGAGTGAACAACTTTGTACTTAACCTATCTCATTCCCTTTCTTAGTGATAGGTTATTTGTTTAAGTCCTACTTAGTGTGGGCAAGTTGTAAAAGTCCTACTTTGTGTGGGCAAGCTCTTTGTGAGTTTTGAGTTGTGGTTGTGTTGTAAAACTCTTAGTGAATTAGCCACAAGTGTAAACATTCTTCTTAGTGAAGTTGTTTAAAATCCTTGGGTGCGGCTCAAGGTAGTGGATGTAGATTCTGAGTGAGTCGAACCACTATAAATCCTTTGTCTTGTTATTGGGTTTTACTTTGCTTTTAATCATCTTGCACAAACTTACAATAGCATTGCTTAGAGATTCGAAAAAGTTTACAAGATTAGTTAAAACCCAATTCACCCCCCCCCCCTCTTGGGTTTTCTCAATTGGTATCAGAGCCTCGTCTTCATTTTTAGCTTAACCGCTTGAAGTAAGATTATGGCCGGTAATTCCGCATTAGCTTATCTAGAGGGGTCTTCCACCAATAGGCCACCACTTTTTGATGGAAATAATTATGAGGCTTGGAAAGACCGATTCAAGATATGTGTGTGCTTAATAGATTATTCTTTATGGCATATATTTGAAGATGGTCCATATGTGCCTATGAAGATGGTGGATGGTGTTCATGTACCAAAACCGGACAAGGAGTTAAATGAGCTTGAGTCCAAGAAGATGACTCAAAATTACAAGGCAATGAACATCCTTAGTTGTGCCTTAAGTCAAGATGAGTACAATCGTGTCATTGGAAGAAAATCCGCACATTCCATGTGGAAAATGCTTGAAGTTACTCATGAAGGCACAAATCAAATCAAGGAGTCAAAGTTAAATTTCCTTGTTAGAAAATATGAGCTCTTCTCCATGAAGCCAAATGAGTCAATAAATGAGATGAGCACAAGATTCACAAATGTGATAAATGGCTTGAAGTCTTATGGCAAAGAGTACACCATGGGTGAAATGAATAGGAAGATTCTCAATTCTCTTCCTAAAAGTTGGGAAAATAAAGCCCTTGCCATTGAAGAATCCAAGAATTTAAAGACCTATTCAACGGAGGAACTTCTTGGCTCACTACTCGCCTTTGAGATGAAGATAAAGAAAAATGGTTCTACAAAGGGTAGTGATCTTGAGTCCATCATCAATAAAGAAGAAGTAGAGAAATTGTTCTTCAATCTCAAAAATGCAAAGTGCTTGTTAAGCCATTGGGATGAAGAAGGAAGTGAGGATGATCAAGAAGTAAATGACCCCATGTGTCTTATGGCATTTGGTAATGAGGTACATCCTTCTCCCTCTATTTCAAATTCTTATGATGATGATGATAATGATGAGGATGATCCAAATGAGCTTTTAATTGATATGAATGATCAATTGAAAAAATGTGCAAAGCAAAACAAAGAAATGAAGCTTAAAATGGAATCCTTGCTTGTTGATAAATCTAAGTTGATTGATGAAAATGAAAAGTTGTGTGTTGATGTTAATTGCTTGAAACGTAAAAATGAAAATCTTATTACTACTTGCAATTCATCTTCATTACAACACAAAGAAGCTTGTGATAAATTGTCATCTTTAGAAAACAAGCTTGTTGAGTTTGATCATTTGAAGAACAAATTAAATGACCTTACCCTTCTTGTTGATAACTTTTCTAAGGGTAAGAAAAATCTTGATCAAATTCTTAGTGTGCAACGTGCTTCAAATGTTAAACATGGATTAGGTTATATTGCTAATCATGTTGCTATTGCTAGCTCTTCTAAGGCACCTAGAAATCATTTTGTGCATGCTAGCACTTCACATAAGCAAAATAAATATCATGAGCATATTCATAAATTTGCTAAGTCATCTACTTGTTGCACTTATTGTGGTAAACATGGTCACACAAGTGTTAGATGCTATGTGAAGAGAAAGATTGAAAGGGGAGTTAGAACAATTTGGAGAGTTAAGCTCACTTCAACTAACCCCCATGGACCCAAACAAAAGTGGGTACCAAAAACTACTCTTCCCTTGATCTTATAGGTTCTTATAAGTTAGATGTATGCCACAAAGCTTCAATGGACTTGATTCGAAGAGAAGTGGCATTGGGGAGAAGTCAAAGGAGAGGTGCCAAAAGAAGAAATTCAAAAGCACTCCTTAACACTTGGATTCTCAAAGTTCAAATGTTAATAAATTGGAGAACCAAGTTGCTTAGATACAAAGAGCAAAGCATCAAGTGATGACAAGAGCCAAAGTGTCAATACAATGTCTTCATCACTTGGTAAGAAAGCAAAGGTATCAAAATCACCTTCTCTTAACACTTTAATTAATGTGTTTAAGTGTTTTTGATATATATACATGCTTGCTCTGATATATGTTGCATCTCACATTCTTGAATGTTATATTCATATAGATAACCTTTAGCATGTTCTTTATTGTCCATGTTTATTTAGCTAAGGTATCTATGAGATATAGCATATGCAACTTGATTGATTCTTGTTTTGTCATGTCTTATTCAATTAAGAATCCATCTAGTTGTCTTGGTTTTTGATTTGCAATGATCCTTATGCATATATGTGTTGCTTGAGATATTGAGCTAATCATGAAGGACCTTTAAAAAGGTACCATATTTGTTCTAAAGAATTCCTTGTAGGTAACAAAGAGTTATAAGCTTCAAGAAGAAGATATGAACTACAAGGAATGGCACAAGTGAGCTAAGACTCCAAGAAAAGAGTCAAATGCTAAGGATTACAAGATTGTAGAGGGTTCATCAAGAAAAGAAAAGTCACCCATCATTGATGACTCTACACTTGTCATGCAAAGAAGATTGAGAAGCTCAAGGAACTCATTGAAGGAACTCAAAGTGCAAAAGCATTCATCAAATTCAATGAGATATTGCTAAACTCAATCTCTTTCTTTTTATAACATGTTTTCTCTTCATATGTTTTGATTATTTTGAGCATGTTATAAGAGAGCTTTATGATTTGATCCTTGTGATGAAATCTCCTTTTAAAACCCCCTCCCCTCTTTTATTTAGTGTCTTATGCTTTGGGGAGTTTATATATGCTATGTTTAATTTTTACTTGATCTTTATTGCATATAGGGGTGTTGGTGTGTTTATATTCAAGTCTATAGCATTAATCTTATGTGGTTGATCGTCTAGATGCTTGACTTAGGATGTAAACTCTATATGTGATGTATACTCAATTGTCTTATTTTACATCATCACATCACTTGTTGGCTTGCCTTTCATCTTTTATATCTTATAGCCAACTTGTGTAAGTTATTTTGGAAGTTATATGTGTTATAAATGTTTATGTCTTTAATTGGTATCACATATACTCTCCCTTAATAACTTTGAGATCATATTCTTCATTCTCTTATCCTTTGTGATCTCATTATGGTTTTTGGTTAGTATTACTTTAAGAGTTGTTACACTCATTTAGCTAACCATTAACTTGTTAGAGGAATGTACTCCAAGTGCTATCTTACACTTCCTCTACTTCTTTTGGTTGTGATACTTGTGCTTATCTTATGAATTCATGGTATCACTTCCACTAGTACTTTGTTAGCTATATTTTCAAACATGTTTTACAATTGGCTATATTTACAATTGGTATCATGTTTTACAATTGGTCAATTGGTATCATACTTGGTTTTATCTCAAATAGCTAACATCGTATGTTTGATAAACGGGGAGATTGTGCTTAAAGGTTATATTCCTTATCTCCTTTGTTTTTAGCTTAGGTTGATATTCTTTTTGAGCCATATATAACCATCTTTATATTTATGTGTCATTATGGACTCTTTGTATTTTGAAATCAACCAAGCTTATTCAAAAAGATCATTCTTCAGAAAATTGGTGTATTAACTTTGCTTGTTCTATGAACTGTTTATGTTTTTGCAAGTACACCCTTATATCTTTGGAGTTTGAAGTCTTTTTGATTATGCCAAAGGGGGAGAAAAATAGTGTATTAATCTTGCTAAAATGGTATATTAATCTTGGTGTATTAATCATGTTTTTTTATCCTTTCCGGAATGTTTTGAGGGGGAGCTTTTTTATATATCTTATGTCTCAAAACATATTTAATGGAAGGAAGGAGGAAAGGAGGTTGGTTGGGAAATAGGGCTCTTCTAAGAGTCCCTAGAGTATATGGCAAAAAGAAGTTATCATGACTAAGTGCTTTTGTCTTCATTTGTTTTATCTTTTAAAACACTAGTCATTGCTCTTAATTGATCTTTAACTTTTTGCCATGCTACCTTGTTCTTAATTTTGTCCATATTCTATCTTATTACATAAAAGTTTGTCATAATCAAAAAGGGGGAGATTGTAAGCCCTAAGGGCGAACAAACTCAGTTTTTGATATTGGACAAACTTTTAATGTTGTGTCTAATGATCTTAATCTTTGTGATAGAATATCGGAACTCATTATGGAAGCTCTAAGTACTTCAATCAAGCCATTGGTATCAAGATTCAAAGTTATATTCAAGGCTTATCTTTCAAGATTGAAGATTGAAGACTTAGGTTTGGTTAGATTAGCTTTGCCGTTATTAGTCATTATCTTATAAAGCTCTAACCAAAGCTCTTATGAACATAAGCTCTACACTTTAGCCTTGCAATGTTTTTATAAACACGTTTTCAAAAGGCTTAGTTTTCGAAATGATTCTTAAATGTGTTCGTATCTTAAAAGCCTTTGTTTTTCTAAGTCTAAGTCCGTTAAAATGGTTTTCCAAGTGTTCTTACTTATTACCTTTTGGGAAAACCTTTTAGACTTCAAAAGACTTCAAAAGATTTCAAAACGTGTGAAAAATCAGCTCAGAGGTCGGATCATCCGAGTTTACCTCGGATCAACCGAGGCAAAACAGAGAGTTGGACAAATGAACTTCGGTCGACCTAGGGCTAGGGTCGGTCGACCGACTTGGACTTCGGTCATCCGAGGTCTCTTGTTCGGTCCACCGAACTCTGCGGGAACTAGCCGTTATTTGACCGTTAAAGAGTCGTTTTTCAGCCATATTTTGATATGTATATATACTCCAAAGCTTTAGAATGACTCTAAGACTTACATAGGCTTGCAAAACATATTCTCATTGATTTCTCATCAAGCCAAAACACCTACAAAGAAAATGCTCTTCATTGCCATGATCTAAATCATTCAAAGGTGAATTTCAAAAGCAAGACAAAGAGTGTGCTTCATATGTTCTAAGAGTTGAAATTGTTTGTGCTTCAAAGGTATATCTTTCACTTAGAAGAGTGAACAACTTTGTACTTAACCTATCTCATTCCCTTTCTTAGTGATAGGTTATTTGTTTAAGTCCTACTTAGTGTGGGCAAGTTGTAAAAGTCCTACTTTGTGTGGGCAAGCTCTTTGTGAGTTTTTAGTTGTGGTTGTGTTGTAAAACTCTTAGTGAATTAGCCACAAGTGTAAACATTCTTCTTAGTGAAGTTGTTTAAAATCCTTGGGTGCGGCTCAAGGTAGTGGATGTAGATTCTGAGTGAGTCGAACCACTATAAATCCTTTGTCTTGTTATTGGGTTTTACTTTGCTTTTAATCATCTTGCACAAACTTACAATAGCATTGCTTAGAGATTCGAAAAAGTTTACAAGATTAGTTAAAACCCAATTCACCCCCTCTCTGGGTTTCCTCAATTGGTATCGAGCCTCGTCTTCATTTTTTAGCTTAACCGCTGAAGTAAGATTATGGCCGGTAATTCCGCATTAGCTTATCTAGAGGGGTCTTCCACCAATAGGCCACCACTTTTTGATGGAAATAATTATGAGGCTTGGAAAGACCGATTCAAGATATATGTGTGCTCAATAGATTATTCTTTATGGCATATATTTGAAGATGGTCCATATGTGCCTATGAAGATGGTGGATGGTGTTCATGTACCAAAACCGGACAAGGAGTTAAATGAGCTTGAGTCCAAGAAGATGACTCAAAATTACAAGGCAATGAACATCCTTAGTTGTGCCTTAAGTCAAGATGAGTACAATCGTGTGAGCATGTATTTGATTAAGGGTTTATGGAGCAAAATCCAACAATGGATTGAAACTCGGGGCTAATTTTTGGGGAGCTAGAGGTTATGGGAAGGGAGATGATAGATATAAGAGGGTGAAGGTGAGAGTATTTTTTTTATTTGACCATATTACCCTAATCCATGAGCATTTTAATTGGCTTGCCTGAGTTTTGACGCCATCATTGCTGGATTCCTCCGCAATTAGACAGATTTAGCCCTCGTAAAAAGCACGAGTGGGCAAATCCAGACTACAAAATAAACTTTGGGCAAAGAACAAATATAGGTGAATAGTAGTTGGGCAAAAAAAGACTAATTTCTCAACAAAAATAAATAAGTCCAAGAAGCTTGCCCTAGTGGGGGCAAAGCCTTTGGTCCATTCTGTTGAGCGTGAGTTCTACATCCGCCGTAAACATGAAAATATTTGGGAATGGCCTTAATTTTGCATAATGAGCTTGTCATGGCATGTTTTGTTTTTTTGTCAAACAATTTTAGCCGAGATGAATTTAGGGAAATCCGTCATGGGCTAATTTAGATCACATTTTTAGACGTCGGTCCAAATTAGCCCAGGACAGATTTGTGAAATCCGTTTTGGACCAAGACCGATTCCCTATATCCTTCCTCCCCTGAACCTTTTTTCAATATTTTGTCAGATCTTAAAAATCCTACCCAAATATTTTTCAGAAATATTCAAAAAATTCCAAAAATCTCATAACACATATCCACACACACTCCCAATAAATAACCCTCCTCACACTCCCCATATTCTATCTGTTAGTAGTGCCCTAGGACCATTAGCATATGTTGTACGTTTTATATCTTTTGAGCATGTATTTGAATAGTTAATTTTGCTTTTGATTATAAAATGTGTGATTTGATAGTAAAACTCATTAGCTTATGTAATTACTATTGTAGTTGTCCCTAGTTTTATGTAATGCTTATTTACAATGAAATAAAACTAGTATGAAGTATGATTGATGATCATGTTTTACTGGTCATGTGTAATGAATACAAATCATATCATAGATGCAATATATAGGGATACATTGTATTGGACGTGATCCGTTAGAGAAGTAATACTTCATGGTCCTTAGTCATAAGTATTACTTCCTCAATACTTTTTTTGAATCCTTAGACCTTATGTCTCCATTGATTCTAGCATGAATGGAGCCACGTTTTGACTCAGTCGTACGTTGCTTTTAATCGAGTAATCAATACGACTGATGATCGGATGTAATATCATTTAATGGCTTAAATGTGAGAGGCATTGTAAGGAATTTGTCCCTCTCTTATAAGAGAGAGATATCCATGGGCCCCTCGATAGGGAAAGACTGTCTAAATGCATGGCCGTGCTCAAATGTATTTGATAAAGTGGTTACCAGATACTATTTGTTGGAACAGTCTACCTGGAGATCGAGCATAAATACAATTAAGCTTAATAAGGGTGACGACTACCATGCCTTATGCTTAATTAGGATATCGCGAGACAAAGGGATTAAATAGTGGATTGATATTAGGTTCCACCGTAAATTCATTCACTTTGGGTAGTCACAATGTCCTGCTAGGGACCGCTTGTGATTTATGAACACATACTACTACTAAGTGTGTTTTCATTGCCATTGTGAGATGAACCTACGTGGTCACACGCATAGACGAGCTAACGAGCTTCATGTCCGCATTCAATGAATCTAGAATGTGTCTAGGTTCATTGTATCCGACATTTATTTTTTCCGAGAATAATAAAGCGTTATTATTCGAATTATAGATAAGGGGGCATTTTCGGTATTTGGTTAATAGTCGGGATTACGTGGGAGTTATTATCCGATAAAGACTCCCACTACCAGAAAGTCTAGGGGACGTGGGAGTTAAAGACTCCCACCGCCGAGAGAAGTTGAGGATGTGAGAGTTGGTTATGGGAACAAACTCTCATACCCTATATAATGATCTCCTGGCCGAAACCCTAGCCAATTAAATTTTCAGCCGAAATACCAAAACCCACAAGAAATCAGATTCTTGTACTGCCTCCCTTTCTCCCCTAATTCCCGAAACTCGAAAAACTCGGAGCTAGCACTCACGCCCTGCTTGTCCGCGTGGATACCGGTAGGGAGTAATTCCGCAAGGGAGGACTCAAGGTGATCATTGCATCCGAGCCTTAAAGACATGATCTTCCATTCAAGAATCAGATTTTTGAGCAAACAATTGTAAGTCTTTTTCTCGGTTTTTCGATTCGTTTACGTATGAGCGGATCCTTCAGGAGAGGACTCATGGGTGTTTGGAACGAGTTTCCGCCCATGAATCCCTTCACTATCTTCCACCAAATATTTACCGTCCACTTCAAACCCTTGTCCTCCACTAAAACCATTTTTTTTTTCTCCACAATGACCTCGAAGTTTATTAAAAAAGATATGATGACCTTGAAATTTAGAGAGGTTGATTTTAGCAAGGACTGACTGCTTGTTTTCGAAGCAGTTTTACTAGATATTTGTTTTCAATTCAATTTAGACAATAAGTACCAACATAGTATTCCCCCGCTTCTACACCGAGAAATTGTCCACAATTTAAATTATGTCACTAGCGGACATTTCATAATGAGTATGCTCGAATCCTACTTACCAAAGCTCTGTACAGGGTTTTAGGAGTTTCAGGCACTAGTGGATAAGTCGTGGGTAAAATATGATCACATGACGAACAAGGTTGATTTGGACAGATGCAAAGACAAGTGTGTTGTATACAGTATACGTGAAGGTTATACATCTAGTTTCATAATTTTTTTACTCCGAATTACATTTAACATGGTTTTTCCCTACATGTAGGCTAATCCAAGAGCCAAAAATACCGGAGCAAAGGGGAGCACTGATTTTTTATTCTATGAATCATGTTCGAATGCGAAGGCCCGCAAGATCCCGCATACTAGAAAGCTTGGTAAAATGCTCATGATGGAGCTGCGAGGAGGCTGAAAGTTCTGTCGACGAAGCTGGAGATTGTTCGAATCCACCAAAAGAAGTGTTTGTTGAGGGTCCAAACGAGTACTCGGTGTCGGAGACCTCGTGCAACGATAGTTCTCAGTGGGAGCATATTGCACCGAAATTGCGTAGACCCAAAGGTTTAAGGAAGTACCCAAAATCAATGCCGACAGAAGATGACAACTTTTGTAATTCATCTGCAAATTCCAACTATGTCTCCTACTCGGTGAAGCCCTCGTAGATATGAAAAAAGTTTATCCATGTCCGTAGTTTATGCATGTCTGTCTAGTTTTTAATAATTTTATTTTTCTGCCACCGGTGTTTTTTAGTTTTGTAAGATTTTGTTCTTTTTAATGCAATAAAAACGTCATTTTTGTGTGAATAAAAGTGTACATTATGCAAAATTGCCCACACTTGTAGCAAAAATCATTTATTTACTTGTCAAAACAATAATTCAGAACAAAACTCTTTGCAATTGTACAATTATCTCGGAATGGAATATACTTAGAAGTGTCAAACAGACAGCAGTATCAGTACACACCTTTACTTTTTTTACTTGTCAGAACAAATTTTTGAGCAAAAAAAAAATCTTCGACATGAATTTTTATACAACCCTGCCAATTCATGACAGATTTGACAAATCCGTCCTCAATTGATCCAACATCAAACATTGACGCTAGACCAGAAACCGAAGATGAAGGGGGGCGACGACGGTTACGAAGATCATGAAAATAATGACCTTCCAGAAGAGCCTGAAATTGCCGAGCAAATTCAAGAGATGGAAATTGCCTAAGACATCCAAGCCTAGGTTAGACTCCTTTAAAGTCATCTGGGGACATTAAACATGCATAGGGTATACTCCTTTATATGCTAGAATTTTCCTTTTTTTTTTAACAAATGGATATATGATTTACTGTTAAAGGGTAAAATTGTCCAAAAATACCCTTTTAGCCAATTTTTATCTGATGTTCTTGATGAGCCTAGCACTGTCCTATTTATTTACAATAAACGACTTGTTTTAATTTGGCTATATTTTGCACCATGTAGAACATTTTGTGGCCGTCAGATTCTGTTATCATTTGAGATTATGAGAGGATCAAGAATATATTGGATCAGATATTTGGGATCAAACAAGGATCAAGAAGGCATAATGTCATATCAAATTTTAACAATCAGTTTCATTTTATACTCTTTGATATTTTTTTATCCAACAGTCATTATTGATTGTTGTATCCTGCATTTGTGCGCACAGCTGCAAGTGAGAGCTTGAGCATCAATTCATCCTTCAACCCAATTGAGCTCTCAGCTTGATCATCAGTTTCCTGTCCATAATTCAACACAGCCAAGGATAAAAAGATTAAAAGGAACTCCTTGATCCTTCTTTTCAATTAAGTACCCCTTCAAGAAACTGAAATTCAATTGTCAAAAGTCGGATCAAATTCAGAAATTGAGGGCTCCAAATTTCCTTACCTCAGTAGAAGTCAGAAGATACCCTCAAAGTCGGAATCCCCCCGACCTAGCCTTAAACTTTTTCCAATATTCCTTAATAGTTCTCCCGTTTTATCATCACAAGTACTTCTATTGGTATCTCAATGAATCCTTCCATAGTCCTACAGAGAAGGGAAGGGGACAAGATTGTTCCATGGCAGTCTTGCAAATGTACTAAGAAAAAGTTTTCCGCAAATGTGGAGCGGTATCACATACTGATAAAACCAGCAAAAAAAAATCTGCAAATCACCAAAATCAATTTCATTGAATATGTTTACTTCTGTTGCTTCCCACTGTACCATAGGAAGAATTGATCCCATACTTTAAAATGAACTCCCCCTTTCCATGTATCCCAGCAACAAAGTAAAACTCAATTGCCAAAAGTATATATCGAATTCAAAAATCGAGGGAATTGCTCCTTACCCTCAATAGAAGCCAAAGTTTAATCTTCATCATGAAATTCACAGTCGTCAACCGAGTCATAAGGAAGCCTTGGACTTTTAATTTGTTGCGAACATCTTTCCCCTAGATTCTCACTAAGCTCAAGTCCATAACAGTGCCGCAAATCAAGCGATTCCAAGTGGGGACAGCCATCAAGAATGGCTTGCAACCCTTTATTTGTAAAGGGATTGCCAATAAGTCCAAGGTGCTGCAATTCAGGCATGCTTTTTGCAATAGTTAATGCATCTTCATCATATTCCTCCTCAGGATCATAATCATCTACAGACGCTCTGTCGTTCAAGGAAAATGACTTCAACAGAGGGCATAAATGGCCAACCATTTCTAGAGATTCAATGGATATCGAAGTAAGGAAAAGGTGTAGCTTCTCCAACAACGGAAATCTACTCAAAGCTTCACCAGATAGGAGATAGCAATAAGTAATTCGAAGCCTTCTGAGCTGAATACATCTGCAAGACAAGTAAAAACACTTGAAAATGTTTTGGAACTTCAGTGGATGCTTGCCAAGGATATTCACTACTGGTTTAGAAGAAATTCATTACTCATGTAGTAGTTTCTGGAACATATTTGATCCATCCTTTGACGAGAGACAACATAAGCACACATTTAAAGAACTCGTAATATGCCCAGAAATCAAAGAATTTGCAGAAGATCTCCACAAAGGGTATTGATAGGATGCAAGAAATCCTCATCAGGAAATTGAAGATTCAGCAAATGAAACTACATACATAAATGCAAAGAGTGTCTTCTAAAAGGCAAAGCTACTGCAGAATGAACTCCCGATTCACATTTTATGGGCCAAAGAACAGGGAAAAAAAAACAAAAAAAGACTAACAAATAATGGTCTCCAACTTTATCAGGTACCTAGAATGTTTTCTTAGGCTTTGGCTCCAGACCTGCCAATAGTAAGATTCAACCCCCCAAAACAAAGACAAGCATAAAAATAAGTGAAACAGAGAACAAATTTCAGAAAAAACTGATACCCCACAAAACTTTGGATTGTTTTTCCTGATCATTCCTCCTTACGAAGTTGATCTGTAACACCATCTTTGAAATTTTATTTATTTCTATTAAACTAAGGGTTCGTGCCAAACTCTCCATCATCATCAATATTGTTAAAATCCCGAGTTAACTCGTAAAATCACATGATTCTACGGAAGCAAAGCGTGTTAAATCGTGAGTAGAATCGCAATCTGATAGAAACGGAGTAGGATAGTAGAATCGGATCGTAAAATCGTAAAAACGTACATTTCTACCGAGTCTACAAAATAGTATGACGGGTCGGGTTATTGTTAGTTAGGACCGTGTTGCCTAATTTGGAGAGCAAGACCTAATTCAAATTTGATTTTGACCAATTTCAGGGGCTACCAATCTCAACTCTCAAGCTTCTGACAACATATTTCCTATTCTTCATCAATTTCTTAGACTACTAGAAATCCAGCAGGTAATCAAAATTCTTAATTCTGAGTTCGTAACTTTTTATCATTTTTTTTGTTTTGCATTTCCAGTATATATGTGATTTGTTTTTTATTTTTTGCATTTTCAGAATATATGTCAATTCAGAAACCGATAAATGGTTCGATCTTTTTTATATTTTAAAAGACTTGTAAGTTCTTTATTGTGAATTTTGTTGCGATATTGTCTTTTGAAAAACTTGTTAAACTATGTTTTATGGATTTTTCTCATATTATTGGACCATATGATATAATTTATATGTTACTTATTATTATGTACATATCAAATATATATTATCTGTTCGGTACGATTTATTTTACGATTCACGAGTTTAAGATTCTACCCCTCTTACGAGTCTACGTAGAATCACATTTTTAACAACCTAGATCACCATGACATAGGACTTTTATTAAAGAAAGAGAAAAAAAAAACCAAATGCCAAAACTTAAAATTAACGTCCTTAAAATTTACAAAATAATGCCTAAAAAAAGTGCCCTAATTTACAAAATAATACTCACCCTGTCCCAAATTAGGTATCTTGAAACTTACTTTTTTTTGGTCCGAAATTAGTTTTCTTGGTCATTTTATGAATCCAATACAACATTAGTTCATCTTTTCCAACATTACCCTAACATTTATTTAATTCCGCAAATACGCTATTTATCGAATCAAAATGTTTGGATGGTTTTTTGGTCAATTCATTCAAAAACTAACCTACTTAGTTACCTTTCGGTGATATACTCCAGCAATTCATCGGTTTCAGCTCCAAAATGCTCAACATTAATGTCAATCAACTGCCCCTGGCTAAGATCCACCAAAAGCCGGCACATTTTACCCAAGCTGGAAGGCTTATTATGCCAACCAAGGTTATGCATGTCAATCATTCGCCAAAAGGTGGGGATCTTTGCACACACTGCGCCAGGTTGTACACACTTTCTGTGCTGTCAAAAGAATATCCCTCGTACTCAGCCGGTGTAGAATGTTGGCGGTTATGTTCGGTGGCTCCTTCCTCCATACTTGCTTCATTCTCTTCCGATTAGGTTTCATTTTTAGGGACATGTGAATTGAAGGAGACGGTGGATTTAGTGGAGAGATGATTGGGAAATTTTTGAGAATTTTGACTCAACACTTCCACTTGAGAGTAAGCCAAGAGTTTATTTAGCTTACAGTCCATTCCACTACTTATTGCGAGTGTTTTTTTACGGGATTTGCGTCTTGGCTCCTATGCGGAAAGTGGAATGGTCCGTATATGCGTGCCAAGTTGAGGGCCGTTGGATTCATCCAACGGTTGTTTTAAAGTAGGGGTATTTAAGGACTCTTTTTTTTCAGCCGCAACTTTCTCTCTCATCAAGAACATATGTTCACGGAAAGAACATGTGTTCACTCAGAAAGAACATGCGTTCACATAAACAAGAACATGTGTTCACAGAACAAGAACATCTGTTCATCGAACATGAACATGAACAGGTGTTCACCGAATAAGAACATGTGTTCACCGAATAAGAACAGGCGTTCTTGTAGAAATGTACTCCCTCCATCCCAAAATAAGGTTAACATTTGGGACTTTAATTTTGTCCCAAAATAAGGTTAACATTTGGATTATCAATGAGAATTTAATGAACTTTTACCATTTTTACCCTCTTTTTACTTTTTTTTTAAACACAATTTCAATTTTCAAGATGTAGTTAATGAGGATATATTAGTCTTTTAGCTTTACCTTTTTATAGTTTTTAGGAATTTCTTAATTCATGTGAAATGGTCAAATGTTAACCTTATTTAGGGATGGAGGGAGTACCTTTTTTACTTTTCAGCCGCAACTTTTCTCTTTCCTCTAATAAACTTACATATGTACCCTTTTAACTCTCTTTTAAATCATAGCCATTGATCCATTTAAAAATGAAATCAACGACTCCCAGCGTGTCCCGCACGTGCGAATTTTTGAGCGTTCCGCACAGGAACCGAATTACGGGATTTGCATGTTTTTTTTACGGGATTTGCGAGTGCACTATAAGCGAGTCACTAAATTTTAATACTACCTCCCTTCCCAAATAAAATTAACATTTAAATTTCAATTTTTTCTCAAAATAATATTAATATTTATACTATTAATTAAAATTTAATTTTTTTTGTGAATAATTAACTTTTACCATTTTGACCCTTCTTTTACTTTTCTTTCAACTATAATTTTAATTTTCAAGAAAGAGTTAATGAAGATATATTAGTCTTTTAACTTTAACATTTATTGTTTTTAAAAATTTCTTAATCTACGTGAAAAATTCAAATGTTAAACTTATTTTGGGATGCAGGGAGTACAATTTTTCATGTGACCAGTGTTACAACCTCTCACATTAATTGAGAGGAGTTCACATCTATAGAGAAACCCCACCCAATTTATATAAGAAAGTTGTGGGGCAAAACTCAAAAAGACGGTCATATAATTGAATAAAGAAAAAAATGAGTGACAACGAAACGCATCTCATTCGATTGAGAGTTCGAATAATGCCAAAAAAAAGTGATCAACTACTATTGATCTTCCTTAAAAAAAAGTTTGCTAGTGGTGGTTTTTTATTTACTTTATACCCCGCAAAAAAAAGGGAAAAAAGACAGCTGATTTTACATTTGAAGTATTGGTTTTAAAATAAAAATCGGTCCATCGTTTTCGTTTTTCTTTTTTCTTTTTTCATATCGATCCTACCTGTTCTAAAAACGATCCTACATAACATATTCCATACGTATTAATTCACTTCGTGTGTTTAAAAAAAAAAAACTTAAGGACACTTCTACAAATTCGTTTTTTTTTCTTTTAATCTAAGTTATGAGTTGAGTCAATGAACAATAAGAACATATCAATAATAATTTATTTTAAACAAAAAATTATAAGTAGTTATTTGTTAGAGATGGAAAACAGGAATAAGAAAGAAATGTCACCCTAAAAAAGGCCTAAAAATGAAATAGATTGAAACAGATGATACATTTGAAGTCTCTCTTCTAGTATATATTTATCATATTGTCTAGTACACAAATAGAATCATTACATGTGAAGAAATGTAATAAGTTCAAACCCATTAAATCACTTTAGTCTAATGTTACTGCTAAAAATGGAGCAGTTGTATTAGTATATTAAGTAACATACTAGATGATATGGAGTTCTACTCGTATCCTCTACACAATTTTATGCAACACTTTATGCAACATATTTAATTATAGGAAAAACTTTATATATCCTAAAAAAAAAATATTCTAAACTAAATAACATACATCTTGTTATAAATATATAATGAATAACTCTTCAAGTAACACTAGAAGTCCTAGAGGCTCATGAAACTATATGGCCTTAACCTCTATAAATAGAGGACTTTGGTTCACATCATAATACGAAGTATCAGTCTGAGATAGTTCTCTACTTCCCCTTGACCTCTCTAAACCTCTCATCCCCTATCTCATTTTAATATTATAACATGTTATCAACATGATTCTTTTGATGTGGTCCTAAGACAAAAACTTTGATACGGTACCAACCTTGGGGCTGCCCAACTCAAGGAAACGTGCATTCAGATACAAAGAGGACTCTAAATTACATCTATGAATGTTGTAAAGGTCAAATTCTTAAGTATCACAAGTGTACAAGGAATGGACAGCTTTGCTACTGTTTGGTATAATGATCATATCTTTCGATATAGGTATCCAATGAAGCTGCTTCTAATTGCATATTAAAGATAAGAGGCAGATCTACAACCTCTATGAAGATCACAAGATCAGATTCTGCCTTCTTGATATCCGAAATAGTCGTGCAAGTTGGCCCAACATGCTGTCCAGAATTGGGACGAATTTAAAGGGCATTTTAGTCTTTTGTACATTAAAGTCTATTTTAGACTTTAATTATTTTCAGCATATTATTTACTATATTTAGACTTGATATATTGATATTTTGATTAAGGTTATTCCTTTGATACTTGTTTATGAACTTCCGGTAGAACTTCATATTCTTTTGAGTTACTGTATCAACTAGCTTGTTTCTCTAGTTGTGGTGTTTCAGCCTCCATTGATACATAGCCTGCCCGGGGTTGTGTTAAGTGTATTCCCATAGAAACTAATTCGAGATAGAGAAAGATCTGCTTAAAAGCCGAACCTTGATATAAAACATCACGGTTTCGCATCAAGTGGTATCAGAGCAAAAGGTTGATCTCTATCTTGGTGTACCTTTATTGCTTTCTTGAATTTTTTTTTTCTTATTTGCTTGAAATAGCCGAAAGATAACAATTTTTTTTTACCCCAACGAAAAAGCCACCCGGAAGTAAAGAAATTGGCAGCCGGGTTAGCTCAAAATAGACAAGGAATCAAGTCCAAAAGCAAACTTCCTTTGTATAAAGGAATTGGCTCTTGTTCGCTCTTCATCTTGAATTAGCCGCAATCAAGACTCTTCGTTCAAGCACAACCGTCATTAATCAAGAGCTCTTGATATTGTGGCCAAGATAAGGGTAAGTCTCGGGTAAGAAGGTAAGAAAAGATTTCAAGAACAAGCTATTTCAAGAAAAAGAAAATCAAGAAAGGTAAAGATCACATCTTTTTCTTGTTTTGGTTACAAATACTCTTATACTTTTTCCTTGGACTTTTTGTAAGTCAAGATAAGATTTCTTGCCATATTTTTCCAACCTTCCATCAACATAACCATTCAATCATCCAAAGTTGGAAGTTCTTGACAAGTATTTGTGGAATATTGAGAGAAAAAAATCAGATTACTATTCACATATTACTATTCACGGTTACTGTTCACATTTACTATTCACAAATTACTATTCATTCAATTTTCGTGTGAATTTTTCTACTAACGATTTGGGTGATTCTTTTCTTTGCAAAGATAATGTCTTTTAATGAAGGTACCTCGCAGCAAGGTGCCATGGATGACGACAAGCTTTTCAAAGAATCAATGCAACAAACCATAAAGTCTTTGATGCAATCCGTCAATGAACTTAAAATGTAGGTTCGTGACCTCAAGAAAAATTCGGAAAAAGGTAAAGGGGCAGCCAAAGATGATCAAGAAGATCAAGATTCCCAAGAATCCTTTGAACAAATTGCAAGGGACAACTTTCGGCACCAAAGAGAATTTCAGCCGAGAGCAATCCCAAGAATGGTGGACTACTTTGCATATGATCCGAGACCAAATCAGCAAAATGCAACGTATGATCCGAGACCATTGGTTCATAATGAGAGATTTGAGCAGCAAGCATATCATCAAGATCAAAGGTATGATCCGAGACCACATGCTCACAACCAAAGGTATGATTCGAGAGACAATGTTCAAGATCAAAGGTATGATAATAATCTTGGTGCTATTAAGACCAAGATCCCTCATTTCTTAGGTACTAATGACCCTCAATTATTTTTAGATTGGACACGAAAAGTTAACCATGTTTTTGATATTCATAATTATTCCGAAGAGAAAAAGGTCAAATTAGCAACCATGGAGTTTGGAGAATATGCATCAATTTGGTGGGATAATGAGGTCCATGAACGGAGAAGATCGGGGCAAAGACCAATTGATTCATGGGAGGATATGAAAGCGGTCATGACACGACGATTTGTACCTCAAAGTTTTAATCGTGATTTGTACAATCAACTTCAACGATTGAGGCAAGGGACAAAGACCGTTGATGAATACTACAAGGAGATGGAGATGGCCATGATAAGATGAAACATCCGGGAAGATAATGAGGCTACTTTGGCGCGTTTCTTGGTTGGTCTAAATGACAAAATTAGACCCAAGGTAGAACGTGCTAACCTTCGTGATCTTATTGATATGGTTTATTTTGCTGAACAGGTGGAGAGGCAGCAAAAAGAGAAGAGTTCAAGGACTTATTCGGCAAATTTCCAATCTTGGAGACGGCAAAATCAGTCCCTAAACAATTCTACTGTTTTGCCGAGCCCAAATAATGCAAAGGGCAGTTTGGGGAATACACAAAAGGCCACGACTTCTTTTGGGGCAGCAAGGGTACCAACCACTTCAAAACCGACCGATTTGAGAGCTAAATCAACTACATAAATTGATCGGGAATGTTTTAAGTGTAAAGGTAAGGGTCACTTTGCTCGGGATTGTCCTAATAAAAGTGCCATGATCATGATGGATGATGGAACTTGGGTAAGTGATGAAGAAGAAGCCGAGGACACATTGTTGGGAGAAGAAGCCGAGGGCAATGGTGAGTTTCCCGCGGATGATGGTAATTTTCTTTTGGTTAATATGCAACTTTTACATTCTCAACCATTAGATGATTTGCATCAACACCGTAGTAATCTTTTTCAAACTAAGTGCACTGTTAAAGATAGAACATGTTTGGTTATTATTGATAATGGTAGCTGCACTAACTGAAAAACACAAGAAAGGGGGGGTGAATTGGGTTTTTATAAAAGTGACTTCTTTTTCTTTGCAAACTTTTGGATAGTGAAACTTGTATATGAAGTTTAGAGATAATAGATCAAAAGCAAAGCACGAAAAGATAGACACGTGATTTATAGTGGTTCGATTCACAAAGAATCTACATCCACTACCTTGAGTCTTACCCAAGGATTTTCAATAGCTTCACTAAGAAAAAGAAATTACACAAGTGGCTAACTCACAAAGAGTTTTACACAAATAACCACTATTATAACTCAACTCACAAAGAGTACAAAGTCCACACCAAATAGGACTTGACACAATAAATACCCTATCACTAAGATAGGGAAAGATGGAGATGTAAAGAGAAAGTAACACACTCAAATAGTGGAGGATTGAATACCTTTAAAGATCTTACTTTAATGCTCTTTGAACTTATGACTCAACAACTTGTGTCTTGCAAGAGAGATGATGATTTTGAACTTTTCAATACATGAATAAAGTTGAATATGCTTTGAAAGTGTTAAAGCTTTTTGTATAATCAATGTATATTCTCTCTGGTTGGTGTTGGAAGATTCCTCTGCACTAGAGCTTTTATACTTTTCAAATGAAGCCAAAAAACAGCTTTTAAAACGGTCATATAACGGCTAGTTTTGCAGAGTTCGGTCGACCGACATAGACCTCGGATGATCCGATCCAAGGTTCGGTTGATCCTAAGAAAGCTTAGGTCGACCGAGCCAACAAGACTTCAAAACTCAAACTCTCTGTTTAGGTTCGGCTGATCCGACCATGAGCTCGGTTGATCCGACTTTCCTGAGCCTTGAGAGATTTGATTTTTCACTTGTTTTGAAATCTTTTGAAGTCTAAAAGGTTTTCCCAAAAGGTAACAAGTAAGAACATTTGGAAAACCGTTTTAAAGGACTTAGACTTTGAAAACGAAGGCTTTTGAAATAAGAACATATAAGTATCATTTTGAAACTAAGCCTTTTGAAAACGTGTTTATGATGCATGCAAGACTAGAGTGTTGTATGTTTAAGTTCATTAAAAGCATTGGTTAGAGCTTATAAGATAAGGACTTATAAAGACATAAGCTATCCTAACCAAACCTAAGTCTTCAATCTTCAATCTCAACGAGATATGCCTTTAAGTATAACTTTGAATCTTGATCATGGCTTGATTGAAGTACTTAGTGCTTCCATTTTGACTTCCGATATTCTATCACAAAGATTGAGATCATTAGACACAACATCAAATGTTTGTCCATTATCAAAAACTGAGTTTGTTCGCCCTTAGGGCTTACAATCTCCCCCTTTTTTATTATGACAAACTTTGATGTAATAAGATAGAATATGGACAATATTAAGAACAAGGAAGCATGGAAAAAAGACAAAGATCAATTAAGAACAAATACTAGTGCTTAGAAGATAAAACCCCGGGAGACAAAAGCACTAGAATTATAACTTCTATTTGCCATAGCATCTAGGGACTCTTAGAAGAGCCCTTATTTCCCTACCATCCTCCTTTCCTCCTTCCTTCCATCATAAGATGTTTTGAGAATTAAGATATATAATAAGCTCCCCCTCAAAACATGCTAGGAAAAAGATTTTTACAAGGATAAAAATAAGTTAAGAAAACTCCCTTATGTTTCAGCAGTTCACAGAAGCCATAAAAACACTTCAATCCAAAAACAGCACATATCTCGGATCAACCGAGATTTTGGTCAGAGAGCTTCGGTCGACCGAGCTCTGGCAGAAATCCTGCAGCACCTTGCTGCAACTGAGCTGTCCTGAAAGTTTAACTTTCTCATACAAACAACAGTCAGTTATAAACATAATAAACATCAAGATAAGCAATGATAGCATAATTATAAGTAAGGATAAAAGATAACCACTATTTTTCTCCCCCTTTGTCATAATCAAAAAGACATCAAAACAACATAAAAGTTCCAAAAATAAGTAGAAAGTTTCAAGTCTCAATTTTGATCATCTTCATTTGAACTTGAAAGGCTTAACTCCTTGGCCAACTTCTTCTGCATGGTGGACACCTTTTGCACATCCTTTTTGATACAACTCATCTCCTCCGCTATTGCCTCAATTTTTCTTGCCATCATCTTCATCAAAGCATACATCTTATTTATCCGTGTTACTTTTTGAGGCGGACTCTTGGTAGTTGCTTGTGTTGGAGAATCAGGTTCTTCTTCTTGGCTATTTTCAGATGAGGCTTTTTCGCTTGAGCTTATTGAATTACGTTCTTGGAAATCTTCTTGCTCATCACTTATAGGATCACTTCTCGGCTTTGAAGGTGCTACACCCCTTTTCTTTTCAATCTTAAGAAGAGTTTTAAGCATGTAAGGTGACACCTTTCTAGCAAGTATAGCAGCTCCCAGCTCATCATTTGTAGTATTTCGAATGAATTTCCATTGATTGTCTATGTAGATCAACTTCATTCGATGGAAACATGCCTCATCAATTTTGACAAACTTCTTCTTCAACGGATTATTCAAATCAAGGCCAAATCTTTTGAAGAGCCTTGTAAGAATGTTTCCATATGGAATGTAATTCCTTGAACTTTTGATATTCGCCATAAAGTGTTGAAGAGCAAGGTGTGCAAAATTCAAAACTTTCCTTTCCAAGAGATGTTGCATAATAACCATTTGAAGGAAAGTAATAGATGACTTGTGCCCTTTAACCGGGGTCACAATGTTGGATACAAAGAAGTGTAAGATACGGCCAAACTCATCCAACTTATCAATCTCCATTTCCTTTGCATCGGAGAAGCTCCCTTTAATTCCAAATTGAGATTTGAAATGATTAATATTAAGGAGATTGATATCATCTGAATTCATTGTATTCTTATAAAATCTCTTGGCATGATCCACATATTCGATTCCTATGGCCTTACAAAACATCTTTTCAGTGAATGCAAATTCTAATTTTCCACCACAAGATCTATATATAATCTCATCCTCATCACCCTCATCCTTCCTCAAATTAGCACCGAATTCATAAACAATGGAGGGATAAATAGCTTCATTAACATCAAATAGATTGACCCACCCCATATCATCAAATAGTCCCATGACTTCATCTAGCCCTTTACCTTGACCAAACATAATATAATCTCTAAAGTATATAGTCATGAAACCTCTATTTGATTTCTTAAGCTTGTCAAACAATTGCTTAGAAGCTGTATTGTAAAATGGAGTCGTTACCTTCTTCGTTGAAAAATTTGAAGGTCCTCCTACCTCGAAGTCCGAAGGTGGAGATACCCTTGATGGTGAAGAAGAGTAGTCATCCTCCGAATGGCTAGAATCGGTATCCACAATTTTCTTGCCCTTACCCTTACCCATGACTTTGCGAGCCAACATTTTTGCTCGTCCTTTCTTTGGTGTGGCTTGAGTGGGTTCCTTGATGGAAATCCCCTTTTCAAGTGGTCGCTTAGGTAGATTTCTCTGAGGAGTATTGGCATAATCTTTTCCTCCTTTGTTAGGGTTTTTCGTCCTCACCATAGATTCGGATTAGGGAAATTATGAACCGAGGGTAATATGAACCGATTTGGAAATAGATGAATTCCTAAACAAATTGATGATGGAATTGAGATAGAAAGATGAAATTGAGGATAGATTAAGCTTGGGTTGAGGGAAATCGGTTTTGGTAAAGAAGAATTTTGAGAGGAATTTGTTTTGAGATGAGAGGATAAAATGAAATAAGGTTAAAAGTATTTCGGATAAAGGCTTTAACCTGCACATCTCGGTCGACCGTTTACTAACTTGGTCGACCGAGTCATCAACCGAGCCCTTCCAGTAGATTCTTCGGTCGATGGTCCGGTTCAATAGCGAACAGGTTCGGTTGACCGTCAAGTTTCGGATCATCCGAGCCCTTGGCTGTTGATCCGAGATTCCCCTGTTTCTTCCTGCACACTTAACACACACATCAGTCCTGGAATTTTGTGATTCCGAGGCAACGCCTGAGATATTCAAACCTTTCTGTGCCAAGTGGTTTGGTGAAAATATCAGCAAGTTGTTCATCCGTGCTTATGAAATTTATGCAAACATCACCTTTAGCAACATGATCTCTAATGAAATGATGCTTGATTTCTATATGTTTAGTCCTAGTGAAAAACACAAGAGGGGGAGGGGGAGGGGGAGGGGGAGGGGGGGGTGAATTGGGTTTTTATAAAAAGTGGCTTCTTTTTCTTTGAGATATAGAAGTGTAGAACTTGTATATGAAGCTTGGAGATTTGTAGATCAAATATGAAAACAAGAAGAGCAAGACACCGGATTTAGAGTGGTTCGATTCACAAAGAATCTACGTCCACTACCTTGAGTTTCACCCAAGGATTTTCAACAACTTCACTAAGAAGATCTTTTTACACTTGTGGCTAACTCACAAAGAGTTTTACTCAATTAACCACAATTACAATCAACACTCACTAAGAGTACAAAGCCCAACACTAAGTAGGACTAAAACCAACTAATACCCAATCACTTAGAAAGGGAAAGATGAAGATATAAAGATACAATTTTCACACTCAAGAAGTGGAGTATGGATACCTTTGAAGATCACACTTTAATGCTCTTTTTGAACTTTTGAATTCAACACTTTAGTGTCTTGCATATATGAGATGGATTTGAACTTTTTAACACATAAAAAAGAGATGGATATACTTTTGGAGAGTTAGAGCTTTTGTATATTCAATGTAGATCAGTTCAGTTAGTGTCTCAGAATATACAGACTTTAGAGCTTTTATAGTATTCAAAAACGTCCAAAAAACGACTTTTAAAACGGGGTCGGATAACGGCTATTTTTTTTCGGAGTTCGGTTGACCGTTGATGGACCTCGTGGACCGAACACAAATCCCGGTCGACCGAACAAAGGCTTAGGTCGACCGAGCTTGTAAAATGCAACTCTCGATATCTCCTGCTGAACCGAAAGAAAAGGTCGGATGATCCGAACATAGGTCGGTCGACCGACCTACCCCTATGGTCGACCGAACCCAACTTTCAAACCTCTCGGCTCGCTCGTTGATCCGAGCTTGAGCTCTGCTGACCGACCTTCCCGAGTTGATTTTTTCACACGCTTTTGAAATCTAATGAAGTCTAAAAGATTTTCCCAAAAGGTAACAATTAAAAGCATTTCAAAAACCGCTTTTAAAAGACATGAACTTTGAAAACAAAGGCTTTTGAAATACTGAACACATTTAAAGATCGCTTTTTAAAACTTAGCCTTTTGAAAACGTGTTTAATATGTATGCAAGACTATAGTGTTGTATACTTAAGTTCATTAAGAGCATTGGTTAGAGAGCTTAAAGATAACGACTAATAAATATAAAGCTATCCTAACCAAACCTAAGTCTTCAATCTTCAATCTTGATGATATGTGCCTTGAAGATCTTTTTTATAGCTTGATTGAAGAACTTAGAGCTTCCACAACGAGTTTCGATATTCTATCACAAAGATATAAGACATTACTCACAACATCAAATGCTTGACCATTATCAAAAACAGAGTTTGTTCGCCCTTAGGGCTTACACCTAGAATGCTGAATGGGATTCTTAGTTAAGTTGATTGCACTAGTGTTATCGCATAAGATAGGAACATGTTGAAATGCAAAGCCAAAATCCACAAAAGTATGCATCATCTATAGAATTTGAGCACAACAACTACCGGCTGCTATATATTCCGCTTCGGCGGTGGAAAGAGATACACATGCTTGTTTCTTACTATACCACAAGACTAATGCATGACCAAGAAAATGACAATGCCCACTAGTGCTTGTACGCTCAATACGACACCCCGCATAATCGGCATCCGAATAACCTATTAAATCAAAAGATGCACTTCTAGGATACCATAATCCATAATCATATGATCCTATGAGATATCTAAGAATGCGCATCACGGCAATAAGATGTGATTCTTTGGGACATGCTTGGAATCTAGCACATAGGCATACGACAAACATAATATCCGGCCTACTAGCGGTAAGATAAAGAAGAGAGCCAATCATACCTCTATACCTTGTTTCATCTACCGGTTTACCTTTTTCATCCTTGTCAAGCTTGATGGTTGCACTCATTGGTGTTTTGCTTTCTTTTGCACCATCCATCCCAAACCTTTTAAGTAGTTCTTTAGTGTACTTGACTTGGTTGATGAAAATTCCTTCATTTGTTTGTTTGATTTGTAATCCAAGGAAGTAGTTGAGCTCTCCCATCATGCTCATCTCAAACTCATCTTGCATAAGTTTAGCAAATTCTTCACAAAGCACTTCATTAGTTGAGCCAAAAATAATGTCATCAACATATATTTGCACAAGTAAGATGTCATGAGATGCATTTGTTTTTATGAAAAGGGTGGTGTCAACAAGACCTCTTGAAAAACCAATAGAAATGAGAAACTTGCTCAAACGCTCATACCAAGCACGAGGAGCTTGTTTTAAACCATACATAGCTTTTGTAAGTTTGTAAACATGGTTTGGAAATTTTTCATGCATAAAACCGGGAGGTTGTTCAACATATACTTCCTCCTCAATAAACCCATTTAGAAAAGCACTTTTCACATCCATTTGAAATAGTTTAATACCTTTAAAACAAGCAAAAGCAAGAAGCATTCTAATAGATTCAAGTCTAGCTACGGGGGCAAAAGTTTCCTCAAAATCAATGCCCTCCTCTTGATTGAATCCTTGGGCAACAAGTCTAGCTTTGTTTCTTATAATCTCCCCAAGCTCATCAAGTTTATTACGAAAAATCCATTTTGTTCCAATAATGAGGCGATCAATAGGTCTAGGGACTAAAGTCCAAACTTGATTTGTTTCAAATTGATTGAGTTCTTCTTGCATAGCCAAAATCCAAAAGTAATCACGTAAAGCATCATGAATGTTCTTAGGTTCTATAGAAGAAAGTAAAGCAAGATTATCTATGAAATACCGCCTTGTTTTGACGCCAACAGATGTATCACCAATGATTTGCTCTTGAGGGTGACCTTGCTTGTATATCCAATCCTTTGGTAGCTCATTTGTTGAAGGATCATTGCTTTGAGTGACTTGGGGATCATTATGAGTAGTTTCAATGTCCTCCTTATCCTTGAAATTATCATCCAACATAGGAGCTTGATGGATTTCATATCCCTGAGTTAAATCCGAGGTAAAAAAGGATATAAAAGCCGAGCTAAAAGTGAGAAAAAAGGCAATAGCTCAAAAAGTGAGACAAGAGTGTTTGTTCATTAAATCCAGAAAGGTAGATAGGGCAATTCAAGCAAAACAACTAGTTGTTTTGTTAGATTTGAAAGGAACCGCAAGGAACCTTGTTACTATCACTTTTTCTTTTGATCTAACATCTTTTTCTACATCTAGTCTTGCCATTTTTCAGAAATTTCATGAAGTCTTCCCTAAGGAGTTGCCGAGAAGGTTACTTGTTAGCCTTCAAAATTGTGAAAGGTATAAACCATCTTTGGGAACAAATCAGCAAATTCAAACCCAAGGTGATTTAATTCTTGAAAAGAAGAAGGTAAGTATGTCTTTAAGTCCTTATGTTAATCCGGGAAAAATTGTACCAAAGCAAGAAAGGACTTTTAGATTATATACGGATAGTCTCAATGTTAATAACTTAATGTTTAAGTATAGACATCCGATTCCTTACTTTGATAAAATACTTGTTGCTAGTAAAAACCGAGAGAATCATATTGAGCATCTTAGAGCTGTTTTTACTATTTCAAAAGCACATACTTTGTATACTAAGATAGATAATTATGTTTATTACACTCATTCTATTAATCTTCTTAGTTACATGATGAGTTTACAAGGTATTAAAGTTGAACCGGCAAGAGTTAATACAATTGAGGAATGGCCGAATTCAACTAGTACAAATCAACATCGATCATCATTTGAGTTAGCAAGTTTTTATCAACTTTTGGTTCATAGTCTTAGCAAGCTTGCAAACTTGAATGCAATGAAGAGAGAAGATTTCTTTTGGGACATCCGCCATAAGATCCAGTTAAAAGGTAAGTACGTGTAATTTCTACTTTCTATATTCCTAACTTGCTCCCTTTTATTCATTTTTCAGATTATAAAGCTGATCTCTGGGATGATTCGATGACGAATCCTTTTCAAGAGGGAGGGGATGATACGGTACCAACCTTGGGGCTACCCAACTCAAGGAAACGTGCATTTAGATACAAAGAGGACTCTAAATTACATCTAGGAATGTTGTACAAGTCAAATTCTTAAGTATCACAAGTGTACAAGGAATGGACAGCTTTGCTACTGTTTGGTATAATGATCATATCTTTCGATATAGGTATCCAATGAAGCTGATTCCAATTGCATATTAAAGATAAGAGGCAGATCTACAACTTCTATGAAGAGCATAAGATAAGATTATGCTTTCTTGATATCTGAAATAGTCGTCCAAGTTGGCCCAACAAGCTGTCCTGAATCAGGACGAATTTAAAGGGCATTTTAGTCTTTCGTACATTAAAGTCTATTCTAGAATTTAATTATTTTCAGCATATTATTTACTATATTTAGACTTGATATATTGATATTTTGATTAAGGTTATTCCTTTGATACTTGTTTATGAACTTCCGGTAGAACTTCATATTCTTTTGAGTTACTGTATCAACTAGCTTGTTTCTCTAGTTGTGGTGTTTTAGCCTCCATTGATACTTAGCCTGCCCGGGGTTGTGTTAAGTGTATTCCCATAGAAACTAATTCGAGATAGAGAAAGATCTGCTTAAAAGTCGAACCTTGATATAAAACATCACGGTTTCGCATCAAACTTCTTCAAATTACTTAATATGGATGCCTTTATATTTTATATGTTTACTCAAAACTTCAAAGTCCATTTGATGACAAGCTGCTATATCCCGCAGTACAGTGGCTCTAATAAACTTTGGGTCATCATTGGCTGCACCCGCAACAAGAATACAGAGGATGTGAAAGATATCATTTAGTGTAATTGTCATTTCACCCTACGACACATGATATGAGTTAGTGTCCGACTGTCTCCTCTACATAAACGCAATAATTAGTACATCATCATGATCACTACACATACAGCGCCAAAGATGTGCAAAAAAAGATTGACTAACCTAATGCTCTACAATCCGATCAGTCATCACTCCATCCCATTCAGTGGCCACTTCATCATTCCTAGTCTGCACCATTGAAATTTCCCGTTCCTGCCCTTTAAAATATTTTTTATAATATGTCCCGGGACGAATAGGAAGGAATCTGGTTAGGAATACCCGGTCCGACTGGAGCTTGAGTCCTCTCCTCCTAATCTACCTTCTGCCTCTTCCTCTTAGCTAGTGGTGGTGAGACTGGGATATTAGGACTATCATCCCAACGAGTAGAAGCATGAGTACTTTGGGAAGCCTTTTCTGAGACAAAATGTCTTGGGGTCCAGTCTGATACTGAGGGTCTAGGGGCCCGAACTGATACCGAAGGTCTCGACAGGGTATCAAATGCTTTTGATTGGATAGGAACATCAACTAGGGTCTGCCTCCTTCAAGAAGATATGCTGGAAGATTTAAGGGTCCCTAAGATTTTCCCTAACATACCACCCCGTCTTGGGGAATGAACTGTAGGTGGGGTACTCACATCATCATCATTATCATCACTAGTGTTTTCTGCAAAAATATCCTCATCGTCATAATCACCATCATCATCATCACAAGTGTTCTCTTAAAAAATATCACCCTCACTTTTAAATTCCTTAACATAATTCTCCTCGAAACCCGACAGCCTCCCCATGTAGGTAAAATGAGCTATCCTCTATGGAATGACGAGGTGGGTGTGAGCTACCACTAGCCACCCGTCCTTGGTGGGAAGAGAACTCCGTCAAATAAAGTATGGGGGCAAGTAAAGTAGGGTCATACTGGACTGGGGAATAGGGGAACACTATCAATGGGCAGGGGTGTGCCTAGTGTAAACTCTAGCAAGTCATGAAACATTCCGAGAATATTTGCTTGTCTACACTGCTGATGACTCAACCAAATTGACCGAGTAACCGGCATATCTATCACTATACCCTTTGCCCACTAATCAGACATACCTGATCATTTGTCTTTCCGCGATCAACATCTAAAATAATAAAAAATAATTTTAATTAATAATAAAAAAATTAAAATAATGAAATTAACTAATATCTTTATTACATTGTTAGGCTAACGAATATAAATGAACTAACAAATTTAAAATAAAATACATTAATCAAACTAATATTAAAAGCGTGTATTAAACTAATGAACAATAATAAATTAATTAACATAACAATGCAAAAATAATGACAAATAACACACTACACTTTAATCACTAACATACAATAATAGAAAAATCTAAATAGAAAAAATTTAGACTCAAAACAAAAATGTACCAATTAATTATAATGATTAAAAGATTAACTAAAAAAAACCTCTCTTACAAGGCCGCGTGAGAACTGGTCCGCAGTTAACCGATTTACGGCATATTGGTCTTCTCCGTGAGAAGAGCCTGCGGTGCGTGCCAGGCATACGCAAAGGACTGGGGCACCGAGGATTATGCTACACGCGCACGGTTTACAACATGTTGGATCCAACCAGATGCGAACTTTCACCAACGATGTGAACGAGACCCTCTTCAATTCGATAACAACTCTAGAAATTTGCCCAAGTATATGTTTGGATGGGGACCTTCGACCTCTAATCAACAAATAGGAAGGATCCTACGTCGTGACTAGCAACCTAGGTATAATCGACTTATAAGGAAGGCGCCACAAACGTAGGTGAATAATTCATTTGATAAGTCAGTTTGAACGCCACAAGGAAATCATTGATAAGTTTGGTAAGTCCTTTCAAGAACACAAGATGAAAGCAAAAGCTTACATTTTATGTATGTGAATTATGTAAAAACAAAGAATGTCAAATACTCCTTTTATAAGGAGATTTTCGGCATAAGTTCCTATTCCTAATTGAATTGAAATACGACATAGTTTTCAAGTTCAAGACAAAGTCTAATCCTTCTTGAACTAAAATACGACATAGTTTTCAAGTCCAAGTCAAAGTCTAATCCTTCTTGAACTGAAATACAAAATAAGAAAACTATTAAATATCTACTTTATTAAACTGCCTAAAATAAAGCAACTAAACATAATGCGGGAAATAATGGTCTAGATCGTGGATGGACGTTTAGACCACGTTTAAACCCACGTTCTCCATTCCTCCAAGTTGGCCCATGTCTGTGTCCACTTTGATGAGTGTAATCAGCCTCGACTCACTCTCCTTAAGAAACACATGATTTTCTTGTTCTTGGACTCTTTGAACCAAGCTATTAAGTTCTTCTTTGAATCGTTTTGTTTGATCCATCGTCGCTGGTCCAACAAGTACTTGAGCAGGATCTTGAATTGCCTCGATATTTACATCATCCCCCCTCTTGAGAAGGATTTTCCCTCAAATCATCACCTACATCAAAAGGACTCAATTCAGATACATTAAAAGTGGCACTAACATTATACTCACCTGGCAAATCAATTTGGTAAGCATTGTCATTGATTCGTTCTAGCACTTTAAAAGGTCCATCTCCCCGAGGTAGTAACTTGAAACGTCTTTGCGTTGGAAATCGTTCTTTGCGCATGTATAACCATACGCAATCACTTCTTGCGCCGTCCCTTGTTAGCTTGTTTGAGATATTGCTCGGTCCCTTTCTATATGTTAATTCATGCCTTCTCATTAAGTTGCTGAACTAATTCATCCTTCCTCTTGCCATCTAAGTTAACCTGCTCAGAAACAGGTAAATGTGACAAATCCAAAGGAGTTAAAGGATTAAAACCATAAACAATTTCAAAAGGCGAAAACTTAGTAGCAGAATAAATAGAACGATTATAAGCAAACTCAGAATGCGGTAAACATTCCTCCCAGATCTTAATATTCTTACTAATGACAGCTCTTACCAAAGTAGACAGGTTTCGATTAACCACTTAAATTTGTCCATCAAGTTGAGGATGACAAGTAGTAGAAAAAAATTTTGTGCCTAGTTTACCCCATAGTGTCTTCCAAAAATAGCTCAAGAACTTAACATCCTTATCTGACAAGATTGTCCTCGTCATTACATGTAATCTTACAACTTCTCTAAAGAACAAATCTACCACATTAGATGCATCATCAATTTTATGACAAGGAATAAAATGAGCCATTTTAGAAAAATGCTCAACCACAACGAAAATAGAATCACTTCCACGCTTACTCCTAGGTAAACCCAAAATAAAGTCCATAAAAATATCAATTCAAGGTGAAGTAGGAATAGGTAACGGCGTGTAAAGACCATGTGGTTGTACCCTAGATTTAGCTTCTCTATAAGTAATACACCTACCAAAAATTCTCTCAACATCTCGTTTCATTTGTGGCCAATAGAAGTGCTTCTGCACGATGACTAAGGTTTTAGCAACCCCAAAATGTCCCATCAGTCCTCCCCCATGGGACTCTCGCACAATCAAATCTCTCATGGAACAATTAGGCAAACACAATCTCTTTTCTCTAAACAAGAATCCTTCATGCCTATAATACTTTCCCTCGACATGTTTTTCACAAGAACCATAAACATCACTAAAATCTTGATCATCATGATAAAGTTCTTTAATATGTTCAAAACCAAAGAATTTAGCATCAAGTGTAGAGATTAAGGCATACCTACGAGCAAGGGCATCAACCACCACATTCTCCTTACCTTATTTGTACTGGATGACATAAGGAAAATTCTCAATGAACTCAACTCATCGGGCATGCCTCTTGTTCAGCTTGTGTTGTCCTTTCAAATGCTTTAAGGACTCATGATCTGTTCGAATCACAAACTTCTTCGGCCATAAGTAATGATGTCATGTCTCTAAAGCCCAAACCAATGCGTGCAACTCTTTGTCATAAGTGCGGTAGTTAAGGGCAGCACCGCTAATCTTCTCACTAAAATATTCAAGTGGCCTTCCTTCGTGCATAAGAACAACGCCAATTCCTGAACCATAAGCATCGCATTCTATTTCGAACGCATTAGAAAAATTAGGTAAATCAAGTAAAGAATCATGGGTAAGCTTATGTTTAAGAAGCTGAAATGCCTTCTCCTGCTCTTCATCTCATTTAAAGGCTACATTTTTCTTGTTAACTTCAGTCAATGGTGCAACAATGGTACTAAAATCTTTCACGAATCTTCTATAAAAACTAGCAAGTCCATGAAAAATTATAACTTCTCCAACACTGGAGGAGGTCGTCCAATCCTGGATGGCTTTGACCTTCTCTTCATCAACCTCAATTTTGGAAGCACTCACAACAAAACCTTGGCAAACAAGCTTAACGGTGCAAAAAATACACCTTTTCAAGTTAGCTTTTATAACTTCTCTTTCCTGAATACTTCTAAAACTGATCCCAAATGTAGGGCATGATCATCTAAGTTCCTACTATAAATTAAGATGTCATCAAAATAAACAATACAAATTTCCCAATGAAAGCACGCAAAACATAGTTCATTAATCGTATGAAAGTACTAAGCGCATTAGTTAATCCAAAAGGCATGACTAACCATTCATACAATCCATATTTAGTTTTAAATGTTGTTTTCCATTCATATCCTTATTTCATTCGAATCTAATGATATTCACTCTTAAGATATAATTTTTGAAAACACACAAGAACCATGCAATTCATCTAGGTTATCATCTAAATGAGGAATAGGGTGTCTATACTTTACCGTTATATTATTGATGGCTCGACAATCAACACACATTCTCCATGTTTCGTCTTTTTTGGGCACTAGAATGACTGGGACTGCGCAAGGACTCGTGTTTTCTCTTACCTTTCCATTCTCCATTAGCTCTTCTATTTGCCTTTGATGCCCCCTCGTCTCCTCCGGATTCCTCCTATAGGCTGGTCGATTTGGAATCGAAGATCCGGGAACAAAGTCAATTTGATGTTTATTTCCTCGAATAAGTGGTAACCCAGGCGGTACCTCATTGGGGAATACATCTCCAAATTCCTACAAAATTGAGACAACAATACTAGGAAAAGAATGGTTAAGTTGGTTAGTATTAAGAGAAACTTCTTTGTACCAAAGTACAATTACACGTTTCTTGGAAACAATATTCGCTTAACCTCACCTGCTTTTGCAAAGAAATTCCTTTTTCTCTTTGGCTGAGTATTTATCTCTTTATTTTTTCTCACTGGTTTCGGCCTTACTTTTTTCTCACTCATTTTCTTTTTCTCATTCTTACTCTCTTGCGCACTCAATTTGTTTCTCTCCATCCTCACTTGATCCTCAAATGCTTGTTTGAGGGTTAGTGGGTCTAGGGTGATTGCTTGTTTCTTGAACGTGAATAAGTACTTGTTGGTGAAGCCATCATGCTGTACACGTCGATCAAACTGTCATGGCCTTCCTAAAAGAATGTGACCAGCTTGCATGGGGACCACATCACACAAAACTTCATCTTTATATTTCCCAATAAAAAATGACACCATAACTTGCTTAGTAACCTTCAACTCTCCATTATCGTTTAACCATTACAGTCTGTATGGGCAGGGATGTTTGATTGTGGGAAGCTCCAACTTATCCACCATAGATTGACTAGAAACATTAGTACAACTACCTCCATCAATGATAACGCTACATACCTTATCTTTTACATGACAATGAGTGTGAAAAATGTTTTCTCGCTGCACTAACTCTTCTTCTTCCTTAGCTTGCAAGTTCAAGACTCGTCGTGTGACTAGTGCAAGCATCTCCCCATGTTCGGCCTCAAACTCATCTTCATCTTCAAACTCCTTTTTGTCATCGGGCTCTATATCACCATTGTCTCAAACCACCATTACTCTCTTATTTTGGCATTGGCTCGATATGTGTCCTCTCCTTTGACATCTGAAACATCTGGTATCACTAGATGAAGGCGAAGTAGGGATTTTTTTACCTTGATTAGGTGTGGTTGTGTGAGCGAGGTGGACAAACTTTCCACATTTTTGGGGTAGTTTGTCCTCTAAAGTGTTGCATTTGAACTATGTGGGGCTGGTCTAGACCTTGTGCCTGTTAGTAGTGCCCTAGGACCATTAGCATATGTTGTACGTTTTATATCTATTTGAGCATTTCATATGAATAGTTAATTTTGCTTATGAACATCAAATGCGTGATTTGATAGTAAAACTCATTTGCTTATGTAATTACTATTCTAGTTGTCCCTAGTTTTATGTAATCTATTTTACAAGGAAATACAACTAATATGATGTTTGATTGATTATTACGTTTTACTAATCATGTGTAATGAGTACAAATCATATCATAGATGTAGTGTATTGAGATATATCGTATCGGACGTGATTCGTTAGAGAAGTAATACTTCATGGTCCTTAGTCATAAGTATTACTTCCTCAATACTATTTTAGAATCCTTAGACCTTATCTCTCCATTTGATTCTAGCATTAATGGAGCCACGTTTTGACTCGGTCGTACGTTGCTTTTAATCAAGTAATCAATACGACTGATGATCGGATGTAGTGTCCTATCATGGCTTGAATGTGAGAGGCATTGTAAGGAATTTGTCCCTCTCTTATTAAAGAGAGATATCCATGGGCCCCTCGATAGGGAAAGACTGTTTAAATGCATGGCCGTGCTCAAATGTATTTAATAAAGTGGTTATTAAATATTGTTTGTTGGAACAGTCTACCTAGAGATCGAGCATAAATATAATTAAGCTTAATAAGGGTGACGATTACCATGCCTTATGCTTAATTAGGATATCGCGAGACAAAGGGATTAAATAGTGGATTGATATTAGGTTCCGTTGTATATTCATTCACTTTGGGTAGTCACAATGTCCTGCTAGGGACCGCTTGTGATTTATGAACTCACACTACTACTAAGTGTGTCTTCATTTCCATTGTGATATGAACCTAGAGGGTCACACGCATAGACGAGCTAACGAGCTTCATGTCCAGATTCAATGAATCTAGAATGTATCTAGGTTCATTGTATCTGGCATTCACTTTTCTAAGAATAATAAAGCGTTATTATTCGAATTAGAGATAAGGGGCATTTTCGGTACAGCTGGGATTACGTGGGAGTTATTATCCGATAAAGACTCCCACTAGCAGCAGAAGTGTTGGGGACGTGGGAGTTAAAGACTCCCACTGCCGGGAGAGTTGGTAGGGACGTGGGAGTTGTTTTTGAAACAACCTCTCACACCCTATATAAACCTCTCTTGGTCGAAACCCTAGGGTTTATTCACTTCAGTCGCAAACCCTAGAGTTCCTTCTAAAGCGATTCAGAAAACTCCATATGAGATATGGAATGGGAAACGACCTAGTTTATCATTTCTCAAAATTTGGGGATGCTAGGTGTATGTAAAACGCTTCTTATCTGAAAAACTCGCCCCTAAATCTGACAAGTGTTTGTTTGTGGGATATCCTAAAGAAACTAAAGGATATTACTTCTATCTTCCATCAGAGAACAAAGTGTTTGTTGCTCGTAGTTGTTTATTCCTCGAAAGGGAATTTATTTCCAAAGAGGATAATGGGAGTAAGATCCATCTTGAGGAAATTCGAGATCCCCAAACAACATCTGAACCAACTTTGGAAGTTCAAGCAAGCTCACGTGCTGAAACTGAGCTTCAATCTTCGACACAAGGCCAAGGAGGTCGAGTCGGGTACATCAACAGCCTGAGAGATGTGGATTTCTCATGACTGATGATCATCAGGTTGAACTGATTGATCAAGATGAACCTACTACCTACAAAGAGGCAATTCATAGTTATGAGTCAGATAAGTGGCTAGAAGCTATGAAGTCTGAGATGCAATCCATGTACGATAACCAAGTGTGGACTTTGGTTGACCCACATGAAGGGTGTAAGGTCATTGATAACAAATGGTGTTTCAAAAAGAAAACCGACATGGATGGTAATGTACACACTTTTAAATCTCGACTAGTAGTTAAAGGTTATAGACAAGTTCATGGTATTGACTATGACTAAACCTTTTCTCCTGTCGTTATGATAAAGTCTATTAGGATTTTACTTGCCATAGCTGCATATTATGACTATGAGATATGACAAAAGGATGTTAAGACTGCGTTTCTTAATGGAAACCTTCTCGAGTATGTGTATATGACACAACCTGAGGGGTTTGTTGATCCAACAAATCCTAGCAATGTGTGTAAGCTTCAAAGGTCCATTTATGGATTGAAGCAAGCATCTCGAAGCTGGAATCGTCGCTTTGATGAACGTATTAAAGAATTCGGTTTCATAAAAAACGAAGACGAGCCTTGTGTTTATAAGAAAGTAACTAATAATGCAGTAGTGTTCCTTGTGCTTTATGTGGATGACATCTTACTGATTGGAAATGACATCCCCACATTACAAAGTGTAAAAGCTTGGTTGGGGAAGTACTTTTCCATGAAAGACTTAGGCGAGGCTACATACATTTTGGGTATAAGAATCTATAGAGATAGATCTAACAAAATGATTGGCCTAAGCCATAGTGGATACATTGACAAGGTACTGAAACAATTCAGTTTGCAAGACTCCAAAAAGGGATTCTTGCCCATGTCACATGGCATTAAACTCAGCAGAACTCAAGGACCTTCCACAAGGGAGGACCAAGAGCGCATGAGTAAGATCCCACATGCCTCAGCCATTGGGTTTATTATGTATGCCATGATATGCACTCGCCCGGATGTTTCATTTGCTTTAAGTATGACTAGTAGATATCAATCTGACCCTAGAGAGTCACATTGGACAGCAGTCAAGAGCATTCTTAAGTACTTGAGAAGGACTAAAGATATGTTCTTAGTTTACGGAGGTCAGGAAGGGAGTCTGGTTGTAAACGGTTACACAGACGCAAGCTTCTAGACCGACGTAGATGATTATAGATCGCAATCTGGTTTTGTGTTTTGTTTGAATGGAGGTGCTGTGAGCTGGAAGAGCTCAAAGCAAGAAACTCGCCGACTCTACAATGTAGTTTGAGTATCTAGTCGCCTCTCAAGCAGCTAAAGAAGCTGTTTGGCTCAGGAAGTTTGTTGATGAATTAGGTTTCGTCCCTAGCATTGTGAACCCAGTGGACCTCTATTGTGATAGTACTGGTGCCATTTCACAAGCTAAGGAACCTATATCTCACCAACGATCCAAACACATTCTCAAGCGTTTCCATCTGATTAGAGAGATCATCGGCAGAGGAGACGTTAGTATTTGCAAAGTTCATATAGACGACAACATTGCAGATCCATTGACCAAGCTGTAGGGATTCATGGGCGGAAACTCGTTCCAAACACCCATGAGTCCTCCCCTGAAGGATCCGCTCATACAAAACTATCGGAAAATTACAAGAAAAGACTTACGTTTTGAGTTCAAGAATTGGATTCTTGAATGGACGATGCTATCTTTATGGCTCGGATGTAATGATCACCTTGAGTCCTCCCTTGCGGAATTACTCCCTACCGGTATCCACGCGACGAAACGGGTAGCGAGTGCTAGCTCTCCGTTTTTCTGAGTTTCTGGAATTAGGGAGAAAAGGAGGCAGCACAAGAAATTGGGTTTTGGTATTTCGGCTGAAAATCTCTTCACTATTTAATCCCTTTGTCTCGTGATATCCTAATTAAGCATAAAACATGGTAGTCGTCACCCTTATTAAGCTTAATTGTATTTATGCTCGATCTCTAGGTAGAATGTTCCAACAAATAGTATCTGATAACCACTTTATCAAATACATTTGAGCACGGCCATGCATTTAGACAGTCTTTCCCTATCGAGGGGCCCATGGATAACTCTCTCTAATAAGAGAGGGACAAATTCCTTACAATGCCTCTCACATTCAAGCCATGATAGGACACTACATCCGATCATCAGTCGTATTAATCACTCGATTAAAAGCAACGTACGACTGAGTCAAAACGTGGCTCCATTCATGCTAGAATCAAATGGAGACATAAGGTCTAAGGATTCTAAAATAGTATTGAGGAAGTAATACTTATGACTAAGGACCATGAAGTATTACTTCTCTAACGGATCACGTCCAATACAATGTATCCATATATATTGCATCTATGATATGATTTGTATTCATTACACATGATTAGTAAAACGTAATCATCAATCAAACATCATACTAGTTTTATTTCATTGTAAATAAGCATTACATAAAACTAGGGACAACTAGAATAGTAATTACATAAGCAAATGAGTTTTACTATCAAATCATTCATTTGATGTTCATAAGCAAAATTAACTATTCATATGAAATGCTCAAAAGATATAAAACGTACAACATATGCTAATGGTCCTAGGGCACTACTAACACAAGCCACTCCCACAGCCTAAACATAAGAGTCATACTAGGTCAATGGGATTGAGGATCCCACAGCCTAAACATAAGAGTCATACTAGGTCAATGGGATTGAGGATCATGTATGATTGGACCTAGGGCAAGTGGGAGATTGTTAGTAGTGCCCTAGGACCATTAGCATATGTTGTACATTTTATATCTATTTGAGCATTTCATATGAATAATTACTTTTGCTTATGAACATCAAATGCGTGATTTGATAGTAAAACTCATTTGCTTATGTAATTACTATTCTAGTTGTCCCTAGTTTTATGTAATCTATTTTACAATGAAATAAAACTAATATGATGTTTGATTGATGATTACGTTTTACTAATCATGTGTAATGAGTACAAATCATATCATAGATGCAATGTATTGAGATATATCGTATCGGACGTGATCCGTTAGAGAAGTAATACTTCATGGCCCTTAGTCATAAGTATTACTTCCTCAATACTATTTTAGAATCCTTAGACCTTATGTCTCCATTTGATTCTAGCATGAATGGAGCCACGTTTTGACTCGGTTATACGTTGCTTTTAATCGAGTAATCAATACGATTTGCTGATCGGATGTAGTGTCTTATCATGGCTTGAATGTGAGAGGCATTATGAGGAATTTGTCCTCTCTTATTAGAGAGAGATATCCATGGGCCCCTCGATAGGGAAAAGACTGTTTAAATGCATGGCAGTGCTCAAATGTATTTAATAAATTGGTTATTAAATATTGTTTTTTGGAACAGTCTACCTAGAGATCGAGCATAAATATAATTAAGGTTAATAAGGGTGACGACTACCATGCCTTATGCTTAATTAGGATATCGCGAGACAAAGGGATGAAATAGTGGATTGATATTAGGTTCCGTTGTATATTCATTCACTTTGGGTAGTCACAATGTCCTGCTAGGGACCGCTTGTGATTTATGAACTCACACTACTACTAAGTGTGTTTTCATTTCCAATGTGATATGAACCTACAGGATCACACGCATAGACGAGCTAACGAGCTTCATGTCCAGATTCAATGAATCTAGAATGTGTCTAGGTTCATTGTATCTGGCATTCACTTTTCTGAGAATAATAAAGCGTTATTATTCGAACTAGAGATAAGGGGCATTTTCGGTACAGCTGGGATTACGTGGGAGTTATTATCCGATAAAGACTCCCACTAGCAGAAGAAGTCTAGGAGACGTGGGAGTTAAAGACTCCCACTGCCGGGAGAGTTGGTAGGGACGTGGGAGTTGTTTTTTAAACAACCTCTCTTGGCCAAAACCCTAAGGTTTATTCACTTCAGCCGTAATTAACCAAATACACCCGAAATCAGATTTCGGATTCTGTCTCTCCCTTTTCCTCTAATTCCCGAAACTCAGAAAAACGAAGAGCTAGCAATCACTGTTCGTTTCGTCGCGTGAATACCGGTAGACGGACATTCCGCAAAGGGAAATCAATTGATGGCAACAACGTATCCAAGAAATAGCATCCTCCATTCAAGAATCAGATTCTTGAATTCAAAACGTATGTCTTTTTCTTGAATTTTACGATTCTTTTTGTATGAGCGGATCCTTCAGGGGAGGACTCATGGGTGTTTAGAACGAGTTTCCGCCCATGAATCCTTTTAGTGCCACCCCTCATTAGTTGTCTTTCCACTTTGATTGCCATAGGTACCAAGTCCTCTATCTCCACATAGTGTTGTAGCTCAATGGTGCTAGAAATCTCCCTATTTAGCACATTCAAGAATCTGGCCATCGTTGCCTCTCAATCTTCTTCCACATTGGCTCTAATCATAGCCATTTCCATCTCCTTGTAGTACTCCTCTACACTTCAGTTCCCTTGGTAAAGCCATTGTAATTTGAGATAGAGCACACGATACTAATGAGATGGTATAAATCTCCGCCTCATTACTCTCTTCATTTCGTCCCAAGTTTCAATATGACGATCTCCAACACGCCTCCTATTGGTGCACAACTGATCCCACTAAACAATAGAATTGTCAATAAATTCAATGATAGCAAGTTTTACCTCCTAGGGGCGTTTGGAGCAACTGGGGGTTTCCCACGTTGTGGTCTCTCTTCAATCCTATCCATCTGCTCATGTAGTTGTTCAACGTCACCTCTCCACAATCGTGTCATCTCTCCCATTATTGATTCGATTGCGAGATTTAGGATGGCAGGTGGCGGAACTTTTGGTGCGTTTTACGCCATTAGGTAATCCTGCAAACAGAGCTTAGATAAAAATACAAAAAAAACTAGGTATAAATACCTTACCACACTCCCTTACGTGTTTCACTCAAGTAATGATGATCACTCAATTATCCCTCGTGTTTCACTCAATTAATTTCGGATTTTACCCTCTGATGTGCTCACACCTCTGTCTTTTCCACTCGAATTCTTCTTCAAATTCTTTTATGACTAGTCTGATCGATCTCCAATGGATTTCTTGTAGCAAATCACAATGACTGAAGGTCCGAATATGACAAAAACTAAATAAGTTTTGTTATACTATTGCGTGGGGTCTCGGTAGAAGGATCTCTTGAACATGTTGCTCGAGAATAAAAAATAATTTTTATTTTAATTTTTTCCAAAAAATTATTTCTGCACAGGAAAATTAAATACCCAACGCAGGCAATATTCTGCCAGATTTTTATTTTTGGCCTCTTTTTTGTGCCCTTTTTTTTTTTTTTTTTTTTTCTCTACAATCTTGATTCAACAACAATTCAAAACTAAGAAAGGAATTTTAGTTCAAGAAGAAGAACAAAAATCCTTAAAGCATGCAGAAACGAAAAATAAAACAGTAATGATTGTCCTAATGAGATGAAACTCGGCTATGATACCGAATGATGCGAACCTTCGCCAACGATGTGAACGAGACCCTCTTCGATTCGGGAACAACTCTAGAAATTCTCCTAAGTATATGTTTTGATGGGGACCTCAATCTCTAATCAACCAATATGAAGGATCCTACGTCGTGACTAGCAACCTAGATATAATCGACTTATGATGGGTGGAAACCTCGACCTCTAATCAACATGTGATTAGCAACCTCGGTATAGCGAAGACGCCACAAACGAAAGTGAATAATTTGTTAGATAAGTCAATTTGAACGCCACAAGGAAATCCTTGATAAGTTCGGTAAGTCCTTTCAAGAACTCAAGATGAAAGAAAAACTTACGTTTTATATATGCGAACTGTGTAAAAACAAAGGATGCCGAATACTCCTTTTATAGGGAGATTTTTGGCCTAAGTTTCCTTTTCCCAATTGAATTGAAATACAACATAGTTTTCAAGTTCAAGAAAAAGTCTAATCCGTCTTGAACTGAAATAAGACATAGTTTTCAAGTCTAAGTCAAAGTCTAATCCTTCATGGACTAAAATACAAAATAAGAAAACTATTAAATATCTACTTTATTAAACTGCCTAAAATTAAGCAACTAAACATAATGCGGGAAATAATGGTCTAGATCGGGGATGGACGTTTAGACCATGTTTAAACCTACGTTCTCCATTCCTCCAAGTCGGCCCATGTCTGTGCCCACTTTGATGAGTGTAATCAGCCTCAACTCACTCTATTTAAGAAACACCTGATTTTCTTGTTCTTGGTGGTATGATAACTCCTTCAAATAAAGTATGGGGGCAAGTAAAGAAGGGTCATACCGGACTAGGGAATAGGGGAACACTATCAATGAGCGGGGGGCTACTAAAATGGGGAGCAACAGTGGGAGGGGGTGTGCCCAGTGTAAACTCTAACAAGTCACGAAACATTCCGAGAATATTTGTGTGTCTACGCTGCTGATGACTCAACCAAACCGACCGATTAACCGGCCTATCAACCACTATACCCTCGCGCACACTTTTCAGGCATAACTGATCATTTGTCTTTCTGCGATCAACTTCTAAAATAATAAAAAAATATTTTTAATTAATAATCAAAAAAATTAAAATAATGAAATTAACTAATATCTTTATTACATTGTTAAGCTAACGAATATAAATGAACTAACAAATTTAAAATAAAATACATTAATCAAACTAATATTAAAAGCGTGTATTAAACTAATGAACAATAATAATTTAATTAACATAACAGTGCAAAAATAATTACAAATAACACACTACACTATAATCACTAACATACAATAATATAAAAATCTAAATATAAAAAATAATTAGACACAAAACAAAAATGTACCAATTAATTATAATGATTAAAAGGTTAACTAAAAAACTCTCTAACAGGGCCGCGTGTGAACTGGTCTCCAGTTAATCGATTTACCGCATGTAGGTCTTCTCCGTAAGAAGAGCCAGCAGCGTGTGCCAGCCATGCGCGGGGGACTGGGGCACCGAGGATTTTGCTACACGCGCGCGGTTTGCAACATGTTGGATCCAACCTGATGCGAACGTTCGCCAACGATGTGAACGAGACCCTCTTCAATTCGGCAACAACTCCAGAAATTTGCCCAAGTATAGGTTTGGATAGGGACCTTCGACCTCTAATCAACAAATATGAAAGATCTTAAGTCGTGACTAGCAAACAAAGGTGAATAATTCATTTGATAAGTCAGTTTGAACGCCACAAGGAAATCATTGATAAGTTCGGTAAGTTCTTTCAAGAACTCAAGATGAAAGAAAAAGATTACATTTTATATATGTTAATTATGTAAAAACAAAGGATGCCAAATGCTCATTTTATAAGGAGATTTTCGGCCTAAGTTCCTATTCCTAATTGAATTGAAATACGACATAGTTTTCAAGTTCATGAAAAATTCTAATCCTTCTTGAACTGAAATACGACATAGTTTTCAAGTCCAAGTCAAAGTCTAATCCTTCTTGGACTGAAATACAAAATAATAAAACTACTATATAACTACTTTATTAAACTACCTAAAATAAAGCAACTAAACATAATGCGGGAAATAATGGTCTAGATCATGGCTAGACGTTTAGACCACGTTTAAACCCACGTTCTTCATTCCGCCAAGTCGACCCATGTCTGTGTCCACTTTGATGAGTGTAATCAGCCTCGACTCACTCTCATTCAGGAACACATGTTTTTCTTGTTCTTAGACTCTTTGAACCAAGCTATTAAATTCTTCTCTGAATCGTTTTCTTTGAGCCCTCGTCCCTGGTCCTATTGGTACTTGAGAGGGATCTTGAATTGCCTTTATGTTTACATCACATCCTATTTTCAGTCCAATTCTGACCGGATTTGTTTTGCAATATTTTTAATTATTATCACAATATCAAATGAAATACTCACTGTTTTTCAAGTTTTTAGAGTTGTTGCCTGTCGGAATTTGAGTTTTTAAAGATTTTGGAGTTGAATTTGGCCAAAAACTCAAAACATACGATCGATTTTTTTTTTATTTTTTTTATTTTTTATAGTTTGGACGGAATTTGACATTCTTGGGAGAGTCAACTACGGTCAATGGTGGCACAACGGCCGCGACGGCGGGACCAGGGCGTCAGTGGGAGGGGGTTGTTTGGGGAGAGAATGCTAGGGAAGAGAAAAAAAATTGAATGGAAATGAGCGAGGGTGTGAAATTGCTATTATAGGGGTGTTGCCATATTATTCCCCATCGCAAATTGCAAAAGGTTATATTTCTTACTTTTTTTTATTATTTAATTTAAAATGTTTAGTGATTACTTAGTTTCTTTCAGTTTTTCTTTAACGCCTTGAATTTGTCCAAACTATGAATGGACCATTGAGATTTATTCAAACTACATGCTCCCATTAGATGAAACAAGTTTCTAACCAATTCATCACTACCGTCTCCTTCTGTTAAAAACTAAACAGGTATCAGGAATAATAAAAAGTCAAACCCCAAAATACCCTTCTTTCAAGAACTTGCCCAAAGTTTTAATCTATCTCAACAACAGGAAAAGAGACGACAACAGCTTATTGTATTGCCACTAAAATACACAAAAGGGGTGGGGTGAATTGGGTGTTAAATTTATTTCACCACTTTTCCCTAAGTAAGAACCCTAAGAGAGTAATGTTGATATGATAGCAAGATGTGCACAAAAGCTAAGTAATCAACAAGTAATATGAGTTCAAGTATAACATAAAATCATAAAGCACACATGATGTATATTGGTTTGATCACCAAGATCTACATCCACTACCTTGAGCCTCAACCAAGGATTTCCAAACTCTCCACTAAACATCCATTTCCAACCCATTGATGGCGAGAAAGACAAATACAAAGGTGGAAAAATCACCAAGAGTTGTACCCTCAAGCACCACAACTCTACAACTACCTCACCAAGAGAAACTAGATCCTCTCTACGGTCTCATTTATGAAGAGATCTAGCAACCAAACCTTAATTGAGAAAACCAAATAAAGTAAACAAAAAATAATAATTTGGTGGATGTTACATTTCAACATAATTGAATTACACTCTAATGTGATGGATATGAAATTCTAGCACCACACATTTCACTCATAGAGAAAATCACAAAGATAGGCACAAATATGAGCTAGGAATGATTAAGAAGATATAAATAATAGAAACAATTTAAAACAACTTCTCGCTTCTATCTTGCCTCTTAATTAGACTTAGAAGGTTTATAGAGGTGAGAATAACTGTTTGAATTCCAAAACAACTGTTGAGCAATGACTAGTTTCTGGCCAAGTCAATGACATCACACTTAACCGAATTGGCACTATCGCAAGGTTTTCTTTATCATTAGAACGTTTAACTAGACATGATTTCTGTCAATCGGACGCGCTTGCGTAAAAAAAGAAAAATAAAAACAATCCTTCCTGAAAAACATAGTAACTTTAGTATCTCGGTTCACTGTGCATCAAGTGCAGTCAACCGTGGTGATGATTTGTTTCCCCCCTAAAAACAAGTCCAAAAATAATACTAATTCACTCAAGTTCTATTCTAGGCCACAAACGAATTAAACTATAAAGCTCTGTCTAAAAAAAAACATTTTAAAATATTTTTATATGAATTGAAAACACATTTTATCAGAGTGACCAAATGCTTGAAAGTGATTTTCAAAACATTTAAAGTCTTTAAAACCTGTTTAAGCTCGATGACATTTTTTGAGTGATTCAACTAAGTGAGCAAATATTAGGGTTTACAAGATATACCTATCAAGACCGACTCTAACATCCGAGCCTTCAATCTTCAATAACAAGTCATTCTTGATATCTTCCGTGAATGTAGACATGATATTCCATAGAGCATGTTTGAAGTACTTAGGCTTCCTTTTTTATTTGTAGCACTATCAAAATAAGCACGTGACATTAGATATAAATATCAATGTTTGTTATGCTAAAAACTTAGTTAGAATAACCTCAAGATAGAATGTAGACTTTGAAATTCTGAGCTTTTATAAAACCAAAACTACATTTATGCAAGAACTGCAGTTAACTAGAATTGACATTTTTGCAGAATTTATGCATAAAGATATGACTATGAAGATTCAAATATGTTTTAGATATACTAACACATTTGAGTAACTTTTGACTGATGAACATTTGAAAATTGTTGCTCTAATTTCAAAACAAAAAACATTCCTTATTTTTTTGAGATAAAGTTTTAACCACTAAGGATGATAAATTCTCAACACCACACACCCAACACCAACAAGACAACCAAGATCAGAGGATAAAGTTGGAGCACAAGAGGTTGTTGGTTAATAATGAACTTCTCATTCTCAACTCATATAGATAAGTATAGCAAATATATCAAAGCTATAACACACTTATGTCATATTAGATACCAAGCCAGCATAATACATAAAGATCAGTACAGAGCCTGCCAATATACCATACTCAATACATATAACTTGCAAGATAGACCAAATAGTAACATGAGATATATACTGAGATCATCACAAAATGTAACCTTCATGATTAGGACATGCAAAGATAGAAGCATAGTAGAACAAAATATAATAGCTTATCACGTGTTATCACATTTAGCACATCGATATCGCTTTGTCCCCCGCTTATCATTATAAAAAAGGGTTAAGGGAAGGATAATAAATAACAGGATGTGGGAACATGCGATTTTTCCTCAGTCATAGGATATCATCATAAAGAAACCTAAGCTGTTATTCAAACAAGATGTATCAGATATAAATATCTGAAAGATGACAAAGGAGACTAAGTAGATATAACTCAAAATATATAGATAGAAAAATCCAACCAAAAGAGATATGAAAGCAAGCAACAAGACATTTTGAAAGACCATCAGCCTAAAAAACATAAATACAAAAATATAAGATCCAACAAAGATATGGTAGAGGATGTTCTTCAATGTATCAAGACCTACTAGCTTCTCCCCAGATGTCAAAGACTTGGTTGGATGCGGGATCTACTCCACGAGGAGCGGTACGAACGTATACGATATCACCAGTGCTATGGGCTTTGGTTTATGTAGATAAAAAATGATGAATGAGATTGTGGCCTAGTACGATGAAAATTGTAAGCTGTGTTCGAGGGGGGAGTTATTGTCAATCGTTGGCCTCTATGGTAAAATCAATCGGGGGCCTGAGAGGCATTTGTTGAGGAACAATAGGCAGATGGCGACACCGATAAGAGCAGCTTCCCGACCCTGCTGAAGTGCTTATCGGAGCCCTTTACACATCCTGGCCAACAATCTTTGTTGGTCCCTCCGAGAAACCGAATCCCTCATCGGTGAATTGCCATTTACTAATCCACAACTTTTACGGAATCGATCCCCTTTGGTTTAGACCAATCGCAATTTATCACCATCTTTCCCGCTGACAATTGATGACTGGCTAATGCGAAACGAAAAAGGGATAGAAAAAAAAAAGAATCCCCTGTTGGGAATGAAATTCAATATCTACTGGAGGAGCAGCAATGAAGGCGATAATAAATACAGAAGTTGCGCATATCTGTTTGAAGGGATTCATGGGCAGAAACTCGTTCTAAACACCCATGAGTCCTCCCCTGAAGGATCCGCTCATATCAAAACGAATCGAAAACAGCGAAAAATTACTTACATTTTTCGACTAAAGATGTTGTCTTTCGGATGTGTGTTGCTGCCACCAAAAGCCTTCCCTTGAGGAATTGCTTTCTACAGGGATCCACGCGACGAAACGAGCAGCGAGTGCTAGCTCTTCGTTTCTGAGTTTCGGGAATATAGAAAGAAGAGAAGGGCAGAATTCAAGAAATCTGATTTCGGGAGAATTTTGGTTTATTGCGGCTCAAGCATTAGTTGTCTAGGGATTCGGCCAATAGAGGTTTATATAGGATGTGAGAGTTTGTTCCCAGAACCAACTCCCACGTCCTCAATCTCTTCCGGTAATGGGAGTCTATAACTCCCACGTCCCCTAGACTTCTGCTGGTAGTGAGAGTCTTTATCGCATAATCACTCCCACGTAATCCCAGCTATAGCCAAATACCGAAAATGCCCATCTTTAATCTATAATTCAAATAATAACGTTTTATTATTCTCAAAAAATAAATGTCAGATACAATGAACATAGACACGTTCTAGATTCATTGAATCTGAACATGAAGCTCGTTAACTCATCTATGCGTGTGAGCCTGTTGGTTCATATCACAATGGCAATGAAAACACACTTAGTAGTAGTGTGAGTTCATAAATCACAAGCAGTCCCTAGCAGGACATTGTAACTACCCAAAGTGAATGAATTTACGGTGGAACATAATATCAATCCACTATTTAATCCCTTTGTCTCGCGATATCCTAATTAAGCATAAGGCATGGTAGTCGTCACCCTTATTAAGCTTAATTGTATTTATGCTCGATCTCCGGGTAGACTGGTCCAACAAATAGTATTTGGTAACAACTTTATCAAATACATTTGAGCACGACCATGCATTTAGTAAAAGTTCACACTTTTTAGTAAAAGTTATAGTTTGGATAATCTGTAAAGTTTGAAGGTGAGGTTCCCAATCTTGAGCTCTTGTGTGCGAATGAGCCTATAACATGATATTCCCAAATTGCTGATAATATGGTCCGATAATATGATGTGATGTGATGTATGTTTGGCCTTCCCTAGCGTGTATAATAGTTAGGGCTGCTAACAATGGTTGTGGAAGTCTCTAAGTTGAGAGTGATGACATAACAAATGTATCCTTAAACTTCTGGCCCCATCGTCTGGGGGTATAATACTCAGACCTAGGGATATAATAAGTGTGGCCTTCCTTAGCGGGTAATAGCAGTTAGCGGCTGTTAGTGGTTGTTATAGAGTCAACAATGGACAAACGAGCTCTATTGTGTGAATTGTGTTAAGTATGTGAAGTAAGTGTAAGTGTGTGTGTGTGTGTGTGTGAAGTGTGTAAAGAATGGTTCTCGGAGTACTGAATGTGATGTATGTCTGTTAGGTATGAAAGATGGTAAAGTTTGCACTGTTTGAATTAGTATAATTTGGGTTTTGGGGAGGGGATTTCGAAATTGCACAAAATGAGTCTCACTTTGAAACATTGTACAGAACAATGATGTTTCTGAAGTGTGCAGACACATATTTCTCCTATCTGTTGTCCGCAAAGATACTGGGAGCTGCTGCAATTATCTCAGAAAAGGGTCTGTATCACGAACGATATGCATCGTCCGCGGACGAAGAGCTCAGACGATGTGCTTCGTCTGCACCTTCGTCCAAAGAGATACTAGGATCATCTGCAATTATCTCGGAAGATGCACCATATCTCGGAGGAGGTACCTCGTCCGCGATTTTGTCTGTATGGGCGGACGATGCTTCGTCCAGGAGATCGTCCGAGGCTCTGTTTGGAAAGTTTTTGCAGCGTTTCCAAATCATTTTAAAGCCTTTCTTACTTTTAAATCCTTTTCCAACCTTCTTAAAATGTACTTTCTAAATCTTATAAGTTCAAAGTCAAGTTCAAGTAATGTTTTGAGAAAAGGGATAACAGTTTTCTGTCAAACGATGCTCTATCCCAAGGGTGTTTGAACCTTACGGGTCTAGTGTAGCTCATTCCTTACTATTTTGCATATATTTTTTTGTACGATTATGAGAAAGAAGTCTGGTATGAGGATTAGGAAGAATGAATCCAGTGGTGAATGATAATGTAATAGATATTATAGAACTACTTGTATATGATGTTTAGACCTTTACCCATTTACCTTAGCATGTAATAAGTATATTGAGGACAACTTTAGTCTTTATCTATGAATTGTGTAAGTTGTGAATTAAGTTAATCAATCAAATCATGTTGAAGTTATAATTATATATGAGTTTGGTATCTTATTGGTGAATAAGGTACTGCCAGGTCATCATACGGATACGGGGTGTGACAAAAGTGGTATCATAACAGGTTCAAACCTTAGGCTTAAATTGATGAGAATAGACTAAGTATGGAATCAGAATTTAGGAAGGACTTGTAAGATTAGTTAAGATGTTATTCGTGGGTAGGAATTGTGTATTTGGAGTTATGTGTTTACCTTCCTACCCTATGTGTTTATTTGAGAGTTGAAGCGATCTGAATTGTGTAAGCTTCCTAGCTTAGTTTTACTGCTTTATATATTCTTGTGGTGGGTCACATGTGTTTAAGATGGTACGGTAAGGGAGAGACATTGATGAGGAAGTGTGAGCGGAGTTTATCAGTTATATCAGTCATCAGAACTCGAAAATATATTCGAAAGGGTTGTGATGCTTACTATCTTAGCAGTTGCTAAAGATGAGAAACATATTTAGCTTGAGGATATTCCGGTGGTTAAGGACTTAGTGTACGTGTTTCTAGAGGATCTACCGGGTGTGCCCCTACTCGTGAGCTAGATTTTGAGATTATTCTACAATCAAGTTCAGAGCTTATTTCTAAGGCCCCGTATCGTATAGGGCTAGCTAAGCTGAGGGAATTGAAGGTCTAGTTGCAAGAATTGCTGGACAAGAATTTTATCAGGTTAAATTTATCTCTTTAGGGTGTACCAGTCTTGTTTGTGAATAAGAAAGATGGCTGTATGAGGATGTGCATTGATTACATGGAGCTAAATAAGATTACCATTAAAGATAGGTAATCACTTCCCAATATTGATGATATTTTTGACCAGTTGAAGGTTGCTACGGTTTTTCCTAAGATATGCTTATGGTAGGGGGATCACAGATTGAGGTTTAAACCTGAAGACATACCGAATAATGCTTTTAGGAGCAGATACGGGCATTAAGAGTTCTTGGTGATGCCTTTTGGGGATGACTAACGCTCCAGCATCGTTTATGGATATGATGAATCGGGTCCTCAAAGAGTATTTGGAAAAGTTTATGGTAGTTTATTTTGTTATACTCTCCTTCTCATGGGTCTCATGAGAAGCATCATAGGTTGGTGAATTTGTGTTTAGGAGGGTGGCTTATTTGAGTCTTGTTGTAAAAGCGTCCGGAGTATCTTTGGATTCAACAAAGATTGAGGCAATATTGGATTGGGCCGACGAATGTGACGGAGATCCAAAGTTTCTTGGGTGTGGCATATTGTTACCGGAAGTTTTTGTAGGATTTCTCCAAGATTGCTACACCATTATCTAAATTAACGTAGAAGAGAGCGAAGTTTGAATGGACTCTGGATTTTGAAGAGAGCTTTCAGAAGCTGAAGGATAAGTTGACTACCGCACTGGTTTTGGTTCTACCAGAGGAGTCTTGAAGGTTTACGATTTATAATCACGGCTCATGAATTGATGCAAAATGGAAAGGTGATTGCTTATGCTTAACGACCATTATCATGAAAATTGTATGAGAATAACTATCATACACATGACTTGGACTTGGTGGCAATTTTTTTGCATTAAAGATTTGAAGGCATGATCTCTACAAGTAGCCGTGCAAGGCTTTCACTAATCATCATAGTCCGAAGTATTTGTTTACTCACTAGGAACTCAACATGAGGCAAAGACGATGGTTGGAGTTGTTGAAGTACTATGATTTTACAATCAACTATCACTTCATCCAGGAGCTTTGCAAATGTATAATGACATAAGGAATAATTTATGGTAAAAGGAACTAAGGGGGGACATAGCTAATTTTGTTGCCAAATGTTTGATTTGTCAACAAGTGAAGACGGAACATTAGAGACCTGCAGGCTTGCTTAAGCCTTTGGAGATTCCTGTTGGGAAATTAGAACACATTACAGTGGATTTGGTGGTAGGTTTGTTGAGGGGAAAGACTGGGAAGGACACTATTTGGGTGGTTGTAGACAGGTTGACGAAATCAGCTAATTTCTTACCAATAGAGATCACATTTTCGATAAAGGTGTTAGTTCAGATGTATATGGATGAGATTGTTAGACTTTACGGTGTACTTGTTCGCATTGTATCGGATCAAGATTCGCGGGTGGTATCTTGTTTTTGGAGGATATGTTTAGAGTGTGTGTGTGTTGAACTTCAAGGGCAGTTGGGTGGATCACGTGACTTTGGTAGAGTTCGCCTACTATAGCGGTCATCAGGCTAGCATTTGGATGACCCCTTATTAGGCACTGTATGGGAGGAAGTGTAGATCGCTGGTGCTTTGGGATGATAACGGAGAGAGAATTGTGACTGTACCGGAATTGGTACAAGTAATTTTGGAAGAGGTTCCTTTGGTTAGGGATAAGAAGGATTAGGTTCTGTCGCGGAGGACTGCACCTTACGTGAAAATACAATGCCTCACAACACCCAACGTGAAACAGTTTGGGATATGGAAGAGGAAGCAAAAAAGACGTATCCCCACATTTTTTCCGGATTGAGGTGCATAAGTTTTAAGGACGAAACTATTTGTAAAGGAGTAATACCCATCTCCTTTCGATTTTGGTTAATTTGAGATATTTGTTTCGTTATGTATTAATTTGGTGGCTTATGAGTTCCAGGTAGTTTAAGGAAGTTTAAGGACTTAAGTAGTAATATTATTTGATTTGGGACGGTGGTTAGGTTGTTAGGTGGTTGTGAAGTTTAATGTAAAATGTGAAAGTGGACAAATATTAATAAGTAATAAAGTGATAAAAGTTTCGCATTGGACATCCAACTCTTTAAACATGACCTGACTACTCTATAAACACGACCTGAGTGGAAACAAATAATAAATCACTTACTACTACAAATAAAGTTTCCATGTGGCCTTATTGGTGTAGTAAGAGTAATACTCCTCCATCCCAAATTGAATGTTATTTTTTTATTTTAATTTTCTCTAAAATAAATATTTACTTTTTAAGATACATATACTTTTTCCTAACATCCTGTAATTTCACTCTTAGTTAAACTACTTTTATTAATTATAATAAAGATTATTTATGGATATTTAAATTAGTACGATGGAAATATTTATTATTTTGAGATCAATAATTTTGTATATCTAGTCCATATTCTTTATATGAATGACATTTTTTTTTAATACTACTACATAAAGACAACAAAATATATTATATTATAGTATTAAAAAATGAGTAGGTATGGAGAGTAATGGGCACATGAAGCCAAGTGTTTTAAAAGAAAGTCAAGCTAGCAATAACCAATGAAAATGTCAAACAATTGCCAATGATTGCGCAAACAATAACTATTATTAACCAACCATCCTCTGGTCAGCTAACACCGACAAACATTGAATAATATGGATTCTGAAAACACCGATTTTTTAGAAAGAGAGATCAAGATAAAAAAAATTATTCTTTTTAGAGAGAGGTGTCTAAAAGCAACCTCTCTTCTTTGGATCACTTAAAATTTGTATTTTAATTTCATTGGATGTTATTTTTGTTTTAAATTATTTCAAAGAGTACCATTTTCTTCTAACTTCAGCATCATCCTTCTTTTTTTTTTTACCAAGGACTTGATGTTCTTGAGCTTTGATCTTATTTATTGCGAGATTTCATATTTTTTTCTTGGATAATTTCTTTTCATATTTAGAGTAAAAATGCATAGAATACGTACAGGCTCAGCTCCTGATCTGAGCCCCGTAGCTGAAGCGATAGCACAAGAATACGATGATTCGGCTTTAGAGGGTAAATTCTCTCTTCTTGTTCTTGTTATTTCACCAGTTGATGGATGATCAAAGATATCCACTGCATTGGCATATATGAATCCGTTTTATTGAGAAACTTGTTTGAAAAAAAAAATGTCGTACATTAATATAATGTGTGAAATTTTGTATGTCTTGTCATATAATTTATTTAAAAGAAATGTGAATTTGACTCTTTGATAAAGAAAATTCTGTATAATTTCAGGAGTGGCTGCACATGTAAAGTTATTGTTAAAGCTAATAGAAGATCACAAGGATGCGACGAACAATAACAAGAATGACGGGAGAAAGATGCTTAGGGTGGCCACAATGATGACCATTCTCGACAATGTTAGGACCCGAATTCAGAGATGTCAATTTAGGAACAAGAAACCAGAAGCAGAACTGAGGCGATGCAACAGTAATTCCAAAATTTTGCCTAGACAGATTCCGAGGGATAGTAAACAGGTAGGGGGGTCGGGAGGAGATCAACATCCGGCTACTGATGAGAAAGAAAGGCTAAAAAAGGCTTTAAATGCGAGCTTAGCAGCGCGAAAGAGCCTTGAGATAATGTGTACAGGGTTGGGGAAGGAGAAAGAGATTATGTCAATTGAACTAGCTAAAAGGATTCATTTAATGAATGAAATGGAAGAACTTATTAGTGATTTAAAAGCACAGAATCAATCGTTGACTGATAAAGTACGGGAATTTGCTTCTGAGAATAGAGAAAAGAGGGGGGGCAGCGGCGGCAGTAGTACTAATAATGTGGGGGAAACACAAGGAATTTCAGCCTTACAAGAGAGAAACAGGGCACTTTCAGAGCATCTTCAAAGAGCGTTGGATGGGTATCGATCAATGAAAAAGAAAGCGAGAGAATTACACGAGGAAAACATGATGATTCGCGCAACAATTGAAGAAATGGGGGAAGAAGTTAGAGGGAGCTTAGAAAGGCTTCATAGCTTCAAAGACAGCACAGCCTCAGGGGCTGATAATTCTACTAGCATCGAAGAAGAAATAGGGCGATTAGAGCATATTTTTGAGTGTTTTGAAGGGCAAGTTTTGAAGCCAAACCAGAAGAAAGGAGAATGTGCGAAGCCAAAGGGAGAGATCAATGCGTGTACACCTTCAATCTTTGCATGAGAAAACAAAATTTGTGCACAGTTATCAACTTTTAGATTGCATATCATGACATATGTGCAATTGACTAGTTTTCAGTTGTAAATTAACATTTACAGTCTTTCCTATTTTTTATCTTGTGGTAAAAAATTTCGAGTAGAATATTAAGCTTGGGGAGAAGTCTCTTGCCTTGTAGTTTCTGGACAAGATTTAGAGTTAATGTTTCTTGTAGCATCAGAAATGTATTCACCTAAATTGAATTCCATGATAATATAAATATTATTGTATCCTCATAGTAATGCCAAAAATCTATCATAACTTGTGCCTTATTAATTCATAAAGTTTAAATTCATATTTTGATGCAGAGACTATTAGTTCAATTGAAGGGCAATACATGAAAGTGCCCAAGGGACTTCAAACACATTCCCTTGTTCTGCTATACTATCATCTTTAGTAAAGGTTGGACAGTACAAGTGGAAAGGATTAATATGGTAGTTCATTCACTTGTGATAGTGAATGTTCCTTAGTGTTGAAAGAGTTTGACTTGCTACTGCCTTGCATCAAATACATTATGTCTTGCTTGTAGGGTGTGCATTTTGGTGCGGTTTGGTGAAAATCATTTTACTAATACGGATTTTATACGGTTTTTAATATATTGTTTAAAACCACGCCCGCACCATTTTGGTCGGCTAAAATTCAGTACGATAATAACCGATGCAAAAAACTGGAATTAATAGCCAATTTGGTCATCAAAGTATTTGCGCTTAGCCAGTTTCATCCTTTTTAACAAAAGTTATCATTTTTCATCCCCAAAGAATTTACGGGCAGCCAGTTTCATCCTTCCGTCCAAAACTTAGAAAAAAAACGTCAAAATTGACGATTTGACCAAAAGTTGACTTAATCCCCTCAATATTTGAGGGGTATTTTGGGAATTCATATTATATCTTTGATAATTTTATGGAGTGAAACAAGATTAAAGATGTGCAAATGATGATGGAAATTAAAAATCCCTTTTTTTTCACAAAAGAGAAAAGCTCCACACTTTTTTTTAAAAACTAATTTAACATTGCCCAAGTGATTCCAGATTCTTGAACAATAAAAAAAAAACCAAGTAATATACATGGCAAACAATGTAATAGATATCAACAATCAGGAGTAGAAATCAACAACAAGAAAAAGAATAAAAAGCTAAGATATATATAATGTAGGCATTCGCAGCAAAAATCAACAATAACAACAAGAAGAAGAAAACAAGAAAGCCGAAATTATATATTGCAAAATAGTCAAGAAGACGAGGATGAAGACACCTTTTCTTCTTGATTACATTTAAAATTGGGGATGAAATTAGGTTAAAGGAGTGAAGAATATGAAGAAATTATTCCCTGATACCACCCCTCCCCCTCTTCCGGCAAACCCAGACCAGACTTTCTTCCCTGAAGTTCCTTCTTGCCAAACAACATCAGATCGGGTTCAGCAATCACCACCAACAACAAATGGGGGTGCGGCAGCGGCAAAAGAATCAATCTTTTTCTTCTTCTTCTTTGTTCCGTGCCTTAGATATGTACACCGCCGCCATCTCTAATCACTAGCCGGAGATCGAATTCTTCTTCTCCTTCTCCTTCGATGTCTCTTCGATTTGCCCGGCAGAGTAGAGGTTTATTCAATCGAAATCCCAGGAATTCACCGCCAATCCCACCAAAACCCTCTTGAGAAACAGTCCCTTCAAGAAACAAAGACAATTTCAATGGCTTGGGATCATCAATTGTTGGAAAATTGAAGATTCTAGACTAAAGCCCTAGAAAATTCATCCTCAATTTCATTTAATTTAACAAGAAGATGATGATGGATGGATGGGAATTTGATTTGATGAAAGAAGTTGATGATGGATGGATGGATGGGTGGGGGCGGGGTGGAGCTGGGTTTGCGTCGGGGTGGGGTGGGAACTTAATGTACCCAAAATACCCCTCAAAGATTGTGGGGATTAAGTCAACTTTTGGTCAAATCATCAATTTTGACCTTTTTTTTCAAAGTTTTGGACGGAAGGATGAAACTGGCTGCCCGTAAATTCTTTGGGATGAAAAAGGATAACTTTTGCTAAAAATGATGAAACTGGCTAAGCGCAAATACTTTGATGACCAAATTGGCTATTAATTCCAAAAAACTGCTAAGTAATTATCATATTATTTAGATTTCATGACTCATTATCTCCAATGCAACATTTCTAAGAGAATCGCGCCGACGAACAGATAGACTCTTGTCTTCTATCGTGAGCAATGTTGTTAAAATCGCGAGTTAACTCATAGAATTGCACGATTATACGAAAGCAAAACGTGTTGAATCGGTAGTAGAATCGCAATCTGGTAGAATCGTAGAATCGGATCGTAAAAATGTAAAAACGTACGTTTCTACCGAGTCTACAAAATTTCAAATTATTAGCCATTTTGGTCATCAAATTTTTTTTGAACAACCACTTTCATCCTTTTTAAGATTTAGAGTTAATATATATATATATATATATATATATATATTACGATTTTACGATTTTTCACCCCTCCTCCGAGTCTACGTAGAATCGCAATTTTAACAACCTTGATCGTGAGAGTCGCGTGACAACGTGAGTCGTAACTTCTGTGAGAATGAGATAGCCAGGTGTGTCCTAACCCTAACTTAAGTCCAACAAAATAACTAACTGAAGTGAAACTATGTTAAATGAATTTTTTTCCATATTTTTGGATCATATGATATGATTTGTGTTATATATATATATATATATATATATATATATATATATATATATATATATATATATATATATTAATTTCTCGATACGATTTTACGATTTATTTTACGATTCATGAGTTTACGATTTTTCACCCCTCCTCCGAGTCTACGTAGAATCGCGATTTTAACAATCTTGATCGTGAGGGTCGCATGACAACGTGAGTCGTAACTTCTGTGAGAGTGAGAATGAGATAGTCAGGTGTGTCCTAACCTTAACTTAAGTCCAACAAAATAACTAACTGAAGTGAATATATTAATCGTAGTTAAAATTGGTTCAGTGATTGACATTAGATATTAAACGTGAATACATTATCTAAGATAGGTATATTCTTTAAAAAAACGATAGGTATGTATATGGTGGGTTCGGCCCGAGATCTACTATTGGGCCCCGAGTTGGACCAAATCCGGGTCGACCCACTCTGATACTTATTGACATGTGTGAGTTAGACATGTCCGGTTTATGTCAACTACTATAGAGTTTGACTCGTCATGGGACTGTGTTTACGTTAACCATATTCGACTATAACACTTATGGTATGTGTACTCCTAATAGGTAACTATTATACTCGTGTGATTTATCTACTATAAATACCATGTATCTGTTTATGCTTTCATTCATTTGGATTACTTGCCTTCTAAACATTGAGCTTTGTCCTCTGTGTTGTTTTCTCTCTAAAAAGCTAACTTAAACATCGGAGATTGGCTGGGAACATCCTCACCACCCTTTGACCGTCTTTGTCTTGCAGGTTACTATTTTCCATCATCAAGACATATTTCCTTCCATAGAGGGTGGAGATCGGAGATTAGGATCTCGTTTGTCTGGTACGCATCATTTAGCGCCCACCGTGGTTGTGCTTAAAACAACTCTACGTTACAGACAAGCATCACACAACTCCCCAACAACAGACATGTCATACACAAACATATCAAAACACTCGGTAAATGACGAGGAACCGTTGGTCATTGAAATAAGCTTTGGCCCATGTTGGGTCCACTGTATAATTGTGGATACCGACAGTTCGGTCAATTTCATCTTTAAGACTGCCTTTCACCAGACAAGAATCCTAGAAGAGCATGTGCCACCTTGCAATCAACCTATTGTGGGATTCGCATGACCAACCACCCGAGCCATGGGTCATCTGCTTGCCATCATAGTCGAAAGATGGGAGTACTATCCCGAAAGAATGATTTTTCACATTGTTGAAGTGTTTTCCCGGTACAATGCCATCATAGGCAAACCAAGGCTCAACACATGGATGGCTGACATCTCCACCTACACCTTAGCACTAAGAGTTCGCCCGGAAAGCAGTCACCGAGTATTGGTACACGACCAGAAAACAGATTCGTAAGATTGTCAGAACTGTAACGTGAAGGCGTCGAAAATGACGAGGACCCCGAAGAAGAAGCTAAATTACCACCAATACACCACGGGGGAGATCTGTCCTAGTTCAATTAAATCCTACAGACTACAGAAAAACAATTCAGGTAGGGGCTGCGCTACCTCCCAAATATATTTTCCCATGTGGCATAGGTACTTCGGGAGAATAGGGACGTATAAGAGTTTGACTCCAATAACCTGAGGAGTATATCTCGAGCGATCGCGAAACATATTTTAGGGGTGTTAGTAGTGCCCTATGACCAATAGCATATGTTGTACGTTTTATATCTTTTTGAGAATGTCTTTGAATAGTTAATTTTGCTTTTGAACATGAAATGTGTGATTTGATAGTAAAACTCATTAGCTTATGCAATTACTATTCTAACTGTCCCTAGTTCTATAAAACAATATCATAACATAATAGTTAACGATGAAGCACAAAGCGTTAAGTAAACAGATACAACCTATGCCAGAGTTTCTACCCATCACACATCTCACATGTTATCTACCAAGTCCATCATATGTTCATTCAGTTTTAAGCCCTAAGGTTCGACTTCTTTAATACCACTTATGTCACACCCTGTACCCAAGTGATGACCTGGAAGCACCTCATATGCCAATGAGGCACAAAACCAAAGCATATATGGTAAAGTCCATTATATCATTACTAAAAGGGTACTAACAGTCTTACATTATATCAGAGCAAAAACATATGTCCAACATAAAAGTAAAGTGTGAGTTGTACGACATGTTGTTACATCTTAAGTTTAAAGGAAAACAGATTAATTGATCAACTATTACAAAAAGGTTCATTAGGGATTACTCATCAAAACCTCATCCCAAGCTTCCTCGTACACATCATTAGGTACCTCATCACCTGCAAGTAAGGAAAAGTAATGGTCATGAGCTATGAAGCCCAGTAAGCATCAACACCATTGGGATGAATATAAAAAAAATACAAAACTGTTTTCCCGACTTCCCAGAAAAGAGTGTGAAACATGCAAAGTTTACCTTGACTTGTAATTCTCCCAAACACGCTTTAAAATCTCAGCACACACTCTTTAGGAAACACTAAAAGAAACCATAACAAAACATAAAATATAAATGACCTAAATACCCCTTCGGATGATTGGACAAAAGGTCCGATCGACCGAATGGTCATCCGAGATTAGGAAAGAAACCTTATCCAAAAGTCCGATCGACCATCAGAGCAAGCCGGTCAATCGCAGTTCTCTCCGGACAATTAGTTACTACCCCGGTCGACCAAAATAGACCTTCCACTCGTCTGAATGGTCCCAGTAGTTTGATTCGGACGGCTGGCATATGATCCGGTCGACCGAGATTCAGTCAGGACCATTTTGAGTGTAAATTAACAAAGAAAAAGTGCATTTCTACACTTCTCGAATTCTAGCCCCAAAATACTCAATTTTAACCCCAAATGCACATATAACAACAATACCAAAACAAAAACAAGTAAGCTATAAACCATACTCGTTGAATCCAACATCTATACATTGGAAATATGAAACAAACACCATGTGTTGTTCTTACCAACATACATAACGTTAGACTCTTCGAATATGATTCATGATATGACTAAACAAATCACACGGCCGAGCTTAATTATATATTCACAACTTTAAGGCTATTACTACAACGGTCCCCAACTTATATCCAAGAAAGGAAATGCATCAGAATGCAATACATGGGTTCATTTTCTCCCCGAACGAATGGCTCACAATTTAAGGATTCATTCATATTGTGTCAGTGTCCACCATTGTGGACTGCACAATGACCGTTTGTAGTCCTTAATTTATAATCCCAATTAGGAGCGGGCTCACAACTTTTCACATCAATCGTGAACTCTCTGTTAGCCCGAAGGGCAAAGTGATCAATCTTGTTTTGATGATAACAAATCAATGACAGTTCTAATGTTTGTGTGAGCATGTTCTTAATGATAGGATCCTTAGCACTCACACCAACATTGATGAAAATGGTAAGTTAGCTCCTTGTGTACACCAATGGTATGATCATACACACAAGGAAGCGACACTATGCAAGTCTCTATAGCACAAGCTTGAAGTTAATCCACATGCTATGGAAGTACTTGCAAAGTCAATGAAGAAGGAAGATCAACATGTCAAGAGCTACTCAATTAACAAGAGTACAATAAAATGGCATGCTCCTTGACAAGAAGAAGTGTGAAGTCCAATACACTACAACTCAACATTGTTATAGGACTTCAACACCTCAAGAAGATATTGATCAAAGGTTTCAAAGTCCAAGTTCCAAGAAGATAAACAACGTGAAGACTTGAAGACCTTAGGAAGATTAGTCTAAGCTTATAGGTAATCCTTTGTAACTGATCTTTCCCTTGAGAATACTAGGATATAAGATTGTTTAAAGCTCAACTATGCATGTTTTCAAAACCTCATGTTTTACATTTCAATTCTTTGAAAAGGTTTTTGAAAACAAGTTAGTCAATACCTAAGTACTTTAAAATATTTTTTATATATTTACAAAACACTTAGGTATGTGCATGAGAACATTGGAAACTTAACTAAGTGGAAAAACCACTTTGGGACTACACTCCAGTCGACCTAGGATTAGCCTCGGAAGACCAGAGCAGTCCGGTCGATCACCAAGTGTTGATGCGGTCGACCAGTGTGTTTTTGTCCTTATTCGAGTTTTGAATGTTCCAATGCTCCAACAGCTATATTCTCTCCGGACGACCTTGATATAAGGTAGGTCGACCAAAATTGCTTCAGTAGACCTGGCCCATGTATGCGGTCGTCCGAGATGAGAACAAAGGGCCTTTAACCTTTGATTCAGGGTACTCCGGTCGACCTACTGTCTAGTAGCGGTCAACCAAAGCTGTCATTTCAATGCCAAAATTATAGCCATTGTGACCAACAAAGCTTGAGTATTCTTGCTCTATAAATAGCTTCTAAAGCTGAATTTTACTTAACCAATTAAGCCATAAGAGGGAATAGGCATATACACACAAACAAACATTTTTTAGCGAAATTTGATATCATTCAAAAGCATTTGTGTTGAGCTGTAAACTTCATCTATCTTTCTATTCTCATGTGCGATTAGAACTTTCATATGTATATCCAATCCAATTCAGAGATTTGTAAAAGTGAGCTAAATTGTAAAGTCTCCTTAGAAAGAAATTAGTTACCCAAGCTTCTCATTTGTTGAAAACTAGTTCTTTTTGAACTAGCAAAAAGCTCTTTGTGAGCTTCACTCTTGGTGAGTGTTTGTTAAGTCCTAAGAGTAGGCAAAAGTCCTCTTTGTGGGACAAGTATCTATTTGGAGATATGGGCTCTTTGTGAGCTTAACACTCTTTGTGAGTGAAGTCTTCTTTGTGAAGCACAAGTCCTCATTTGTTGGGGCAATTGTAAAAGGTAGAACCCACCTTGCATTTGTTGTAAAAGGGTATCCATTAGTGGATGTTGAAATCCTTGGGTTTGCCCTACGGTAGTGGATGCAGATTCTTTGTGATTCGGACCACCATAAATCTTTTTGTTAGTTTTCTTTATCCCTACTCCTTTACTTTATCGTTCATGAATTGCTATAACTTGTTTACTTGATTACATGAACTATTTGCCTATGATGGAAAACTACATATGCTTCCTTGCTTTATACAATTGCTTCACTTAGTCATCTAAGTTGCATTGAACATAATTGAATCACCTTATGTGCTTAAACAATATACTTGTTGTTAAGGTGAACACTTAGGCAAAGAAGTTTTAGAAAACTTAAAAAAAATATTAAAAACCTAATTCACCCCCCCCCTCATTCTCTTAGGTTCTATACCCTCAAAAGGGTATTTCACTCCTGGGTTCAACGACAACAAACACGCATGCAAGAGAATGAATCATGTGATGGGGTCGATTCTAGACAAGAGCTCAAGACCGATGAAGACTCCAAATAATACATCACATTTAAGTCTTTCAAGGCAATAAAACTAGATAACAACAAGATCAAGATGAAGAATGCACATAACATGCGAAATTAGATTTCATGGTCAATGAATGAACAATTTAATATTTCATCCAAAGTAATAAAACATCCTTTTAAATCCTTCCAAACACATCTTCCAGAACTTTTAACAACACATTTCATGAATTACAAGGGTGAAGATCCTTACTTGAAATTATAAGCAAGCAAATACAAACACATAAATCCCAGAAAATCAACTGCCTTCCTACTTCAATTACTTTCTGCTGGAAACTCCAAATGCAGTTATGTCACTTCTTACTCGTAACCTTTTTGATTACCTTCGAAACGCACAAATGAACTTCCAAAATGGAGTTCATTTTGTTAGTAGTGCCCTAGGACCATTAGCATATGTTGTGCGTTTTATATCTTTTGAGCATGTAATTGAATAGCTAATTTTTCTTATGAACATCAAATGCGTGATTTGATAGTAAAACTCATTAGCTTATGTAATTACTATTCTAGTTGTCCCTAGTTACATGTAATGTTCTTTACAATGAAATAAAACTAGTATGATGTTTGATTGATGATTATGTTTTACTAATCATGTGTAATGAATACAAATCATATCATAGATGCAATATATTGGGGGATATTGTATCGAACGTGATCCGTTAGAGAAGTAATACTTCATGATCCTTAGTCATAAGTATTACTTCCTCAATACTATTTTAGAATCCTTAGACATTATGTCTCCATTGATTCTAGCATGAATGGAGCCACATTTTAACTCAGTCGGACGTTACTTTTAATCGAGTAATCAATACGACTGATGATCGGATGTAGCGTCCTATCATGGCTTGAATGTGAGAGGCATTGTAAGGAATTTGTCCCTCTCTCTTATTAGAGAGAGATATCCATGGGCCCCTCGATAGGGAAAGACTGTTTAAATGCATGGCCGTGCTCAAACATATTTAATAAAGTGGTTATTAAATATTGTTTGATGGAACAGTCTACCTGGAGATCGAGCATAAATATAATTAAGCCTTATAAGGGTGACGACTACCATGCCTTATGGTTAATTAGGATATCGCGAGACAAAGAGATTAAATAGTGGATTGATATTAGGTTCCACCGTAAATTCATTCATTTTGGGTAGTCACAATGTCCTGCTATGGACCGCTTGTGATTTATGAACACACACTACTACTAAGTGTGTTTTCATTGCCATTGTGATATGAACCTACAGGGTCACACGCATAGACGAGCTAACGAGCTTCATGTCCATATTCAATGAATCTAGAATGTGTCTAGGTTCATTGTATAGGACAATTATTTTTCTGAGGATAATAAGACGTTATTATTCGAATTAGAGATAAGGGGGCATTTTCGGTATAGCTGGGATTATGTGGGAGTTGTTATCCTATAAAGACTCCCACTACCAGTAGAAGTCTAGGGGACGTGGGAGTTGAAGACTCCCTCTGCCAAAAGATGTGGATAGGACGTGGGAGTTGTTCTTGAAACAAACTCTCATAACCTATATAAACCTCTCTTGGCCGAAACCCTAGAACTAATGCTTGAGCCGCACAAAATACCGAAATACCAAGAAATCGATTTCTTGTTCTCTGCCTCCATTTCTCTCTACATTCCCGAAACTCAGAAAAATCAGAAGAGCTAGCACTCGCTGATCGTTTCATCGCGTGGATACCGGTAGGGAGTAATTCCGCAAGGGAGGACTCAAGGTGATTGTTGCCGAGAGCCAAAGATAGAACCTTTCCATTCACGAATCAGATTCTTGAACCAAGAAACGTAAGTTTTTCTTTGTATTTTTTGATTCGTTTTGTATGAGCGGATCCTTCAGGGTAGGACTCATGGGTGTTTAGAACGAGTTTCTGCCCATGAATCCCTTCACATTTAATAGTTCAATTATGCCAAACACTCATATATCTCTTAGTTTTTCAGATTTTTCTCTCCTTTTTCTCTAACTTCTTTTCTTCTAACCTCTTTTTTTTCCTGCACTAACTACCAAAAAGATAAACTTTTCAAAATGTGATAAACTAACCCCACAAGTTTCTAGTATGTACACTTAAGACCTCTCCCCCAAACTTACAAACAATATAAAAGCAACCCTCAAAGAATTAAACACAACAATTAGCATATAATTAACATGTGACAAATAAACTCAATTAGCATGCTTTCATTTCATTTCCAAAAAGTTCAGGTTATCACAAACTCACAAAGAGCTAATCTCAAAAAGAGAAGGGAAAAAGTATAACAAATATAACACCTTAAAGTGATGGATTTGATATAAGTATAAGCACAAAACTTTCTAAACACAAATGATTTTGATCACTCTTGTTTAGCACATCAAAGTGTAATGAATGAGTAATAAATGCTTCTTTGAAAAATAGGATATTGAATGCACTAAATAGATTGGTTGGTTTGCAATAAATCAGCATTTGGTATATATACAGGGTTCAGAATTGAGTTGCATTTAATGCAATAACGGCTAGTATCTACCACCTAATAGGACCCTCCAGTCGACCGACGTGTAGTCCAGGTCATTCGGGGTGCGTCCAAACTAAACAGGGTTGTTCACTAGATGGCCTTCGATCGACCTAACCAATATCTCGGTCAACCAGATAGAGATCTTGGTCGTCCGGAGCATAATCAAGCTCGACCGGATGATATAGTCTTTAGAGTTCAAAAGTATTTAAACAGACTAAGGCAAGCAACACACTTTGGCCGATCCAACCAAGAGGTCAGTCGACCGACATTCAAGAGGTCGTCCGAGATACCACTTCGGTAGACCTAGGCGAATGTTCAAAGTGGTTTTTATACTAGGTCTCAGTCAAATACTATCTAACTCATTTTGGCTTATGCAAGCTTATGAATTACCTTTTCAAAAATATTTTAACTAGGTTGATCTAAGGATAAAAAACAAGGTTTTGAAAACACAAGAAATTTCAATATGAAAACGTTTTCCGTGCATACAATGCAAGAGTGAGAATTATCTTTGTGCTTCTGTATCCTAAGGGTAATTAAAAGATATATCAATCTAATCTACCCTATCATATATCTAAGTCTTCAAGCATTCTTTATGTCAAGGCATGTTTTGAATCTTCAATGTGTAAGGATGTCATGTCTTTGTAAATCCAACTTGAATGACTTGGTACTTCTTTTTACATCTATCACATAAACTAATATGGCGTTAAACATCATCAACGGTTTGTCATTCATCAAAATAGTGAATTTAGACCTTAGGGCATATAGAGACACAATTTATGTGGTGGGAATAGTCATCCCTCCTCGAAATTATTCTATATAAACAGTACCACAGCCCGGCAGGGGCGAACTTGCCCTTTGGTCTTGTTCGGGTAATATATACACAATGGTCCGGGACACACATATCATTCTACAATTTCTGTATCCTAGATTAATTTACATGGGAAACAATATCTGGTGTCTCACGTTCTCCTAATTAGCGAAAATTCTAACGAGTCTGGGGAGGATATTCTACGGCCGGTAAAGAACTATCCTTGTGGCCTATACTATTTGGATATATTCTAGCTATGTCACAAGGGAAGCGTAAAGTAAATCCCCATGAAGACAATAAAATATCATCCCTATTTATTTCTACTAAGGGGTCAGATGAGGTTGCTTACCTCGATGAATGGATATTTTGGGTGCCATTACTGTAACGAAGTAAGAAACACTTCATCACCATAAATGCTAGACAGAAAGTTGGACCGCGACTCAACTTTGAAACCTAAAGTATTAAGGAGTTGCACCTTTATGTTTCTAAGTAGACAGAGGGAATAGTCATGGATCTGGAAATTTGAAGAAGAAAAAAGCAACAATAGAAACTGAAAATTCAAGAGTTGGGCAGAAGGGTGGTGGGTCCAACGGGGTTAAGTTTGCAGAGGCCTTTGTCGGAAAGGAGGAAAAAAATTCAACTGAATGGGCAAAACAGTGAAGGCCCAAACTCAATCACATGCCTCACTGTTGGTCTTAGTACGTTGAGCTTTGTTCCTGAACTGGTCTATGTAGGTCCATGTGAAGCAGTTTGGCAGGCTAATAAATGTGGAAAAACCATAGTAGCACACTCGCCAATTTGGATGGATCATAGCAGTGGTGGCCCAAACATTGGCAAATACCACATGGCTAGTCATAGCAACTTAAACACTATTTCTGTGTTGGTTCAGCGGGCCCATCTGGGGCTATTTTGCAAGCTAAAATAAATTATGTAAATGAAACAGCCCACTCGCCAAATTGGAAGCAAGGGTTTGTTAAGAATGAAAGTTTTTCTTCAGCAGGTTTAGAATCTATTAATTATTTAATTTCTACGGGGGCTCCTTCCGTTAATATAGGTAAGGTGGTGGTTGCTAAGAGATCCCACCAAGGCCCATGAATTGTTTAGCATGGAATTGTCGAGGAATAAAAAATCCCAAGACAATTCAGGAACTAGTGTGCTTATGACAAGTGTACAATCCATCTATAGTTTTTTTGTCTGAAACAAAGTCTTTGGATCATTCCATGGACTTTGTTAGTAATAAGTTAGATTTTTCTTTTTGTTTCCTTGTAAGACGGCATGGCCTTAGTGGTGGTTAATGCATTTTTTAGAATTCATCAAGAAAGTTGGAAATTTTATCTTACTCGCTTGGTCATATAAACTCTTGTGTCACATCTGAATAACATGATTTTAAATAGTGTTTCACAAGGTTTTTATGGGAATCTAGATGCTACTATGTGAACTCATTCATGGAAATTACTCAAACGACTGCACTCACTTAATTCACTTCCATGGCTTTGCCTTGGAGATTTCAATGAAATTCTACATCCAAGTGAAAAAATTGAATTTCTCCCGCAAAGTAAAAAACAAACAAATAATATTCGGTAAGCACTCACTGATTGTGGATTGTGTGATCTTGGTTATGTTGGTAGCCCCTATACCTAGTGCAATTTTCTAGATGGCTCTGGAGAAGTCTATGTTCGCCTAGATAGAGGCTTAGCCACTCCCTCGTGGCAAAGACGTTTTCCAAAAAATGTCTATCCAACACATAACCACCAAGGTTAGTAATCACCTCCCAATTCTACTTGGCATGCCTCCATGCTGAAGATGACGGAAAAGAGCCAGCAACAAACCAAGGCACCATCGTTTTGAACTACTCTAGTTCAAGGAACCGGAATTCTTAGAATATGCCAACAAGACATGGGCATCTCCTCATGAGCTCTCAGCAACAGGGCTCAGTTTAGCTCTCTCTAACTTTAGAGATGACCATCTGGAATGTAGTACTAGATTTGTGGGAGATTTGAAAAAAAAAAACCTAACAACTAAGCAACGGGACTTGGAAGAAATCCAGAAAAGACGTGGACTCCCAAACTACTCTCTCCCAGTAACTCGAAATTGCAAAGGACCTGGAAAAAATCCAAGATCTCAGAGAAAGTTACTGGAAAGCCCGAAGCAGAGCAACATAGCTGGCCGAGGGTGACATAAACGCATATTACTTCCATAACAAGGCTTCACAAAGAAAAGAAAAGAACTACATCGATGAGATCGCAGGTGCAAATCAAAATCTTAAAACTGGTGAGGAGGACATTGAGGAGATAGCCGTTAATTTCTTTGAGAACTTGTTCAATGCAAATTCTAGTGGAGCGAGCCTCTCGCCTCATTTACTCACCAATAAACTGAACCCTTTTACTCAGGATAAAATCACAAGAGTACTTAAGTAAATGAAGCCTCATAAAGTGCAAGGCACGAACAAAATGCATGTACTCTTTCTTCAAAGGTTATGGCACATACTAGGCGACTCGGTCACTAGTTCATCATTGTGGCTTTGAATGATGGAGCTGATATGACAGCTATCAATTCGGCCTATGATACATTTTCGGCGTATTAGTCTATGTAATTTTATATACAAGCGGATTTCCAAAGTCTTAACGAATCGGCTCAAGCTCGTCATGAATTCCCTTATTGATGAAGCTTAAGGCACTTTTTTGAAGAATACACTAATAACTGATAATACTATCATCGCTTTTGAGGTATTTCCCTTATTTCTCATCAGTTGGCTCTTAAGCTAGATACGAGTAAGGATTTTGATAACGTTTAATGGCTCTTCTAGAGATGACGATGGCCTGCGTGCATTTCCCTCTAAAATTCCTCTTAGTTGTAATAAACTGCATCAGAACTGAGAGCTACTCCATCTTACTCAATGGAGTCCCTACAAGGTCATTCAAACCAACTAGGGGTATCTGGCATGGCGACCCTCTCTCTCTCTTTTTCTCTTTCTCATCTGCACAACCAGTTTATCTTCACTTTTCCGTTCTATTTAGGAGCGGGGGCTCTTGACTGGGTTCCAATTTGGCTGTGGTGATTCTTTCACACACATGATGTTTGCAAATGATTCTCTTTTCTTCGCCAAGGCTGAAGAGTCCTGTCTAAGGTGACTAAAGAAGATTTTGGGAACGTACGAGGCATGTTCTGGTAAGCTAATAAACTAGGAAAGTCTAACCTTTTTATTACAAGGACACCCCCTGAGGAGATTAAGGACCTCGCTTTCTCCATCCTTCAAATCCCTGAGGGTGATGGGAAACGGAAGTATTTGGGGTTTTTCATGACGGGACGATCAATTAAGGAGGGTTTTAAGTTTTTCTAGACAAAGTCTGGAAAACAACTCGTCTTTTGCGGCTAGGGTAGTACTTGTAATATCGGTGATTTAGGAAATTCCCACATATATAATGTCATGAGGTATTCTCCCCAAGTATATAATAGAGTATGTCAGAAGCATGATCTGAACATTTTTATGGGGTGGATATGAGAATCACAGGAAGGTTTGTTGGTGAGCTTGGACTCAATTATGCAAGCCAAATTATCGAGGAAGGCTTGGTTTTCGTTAACAGTGCTTTAGTGGCAAAGCAAGGGTAGCGCACTATTCACCAAAAAAAAATTTCTTTGCTCCTGGGTGCTACAGGAAAAATACTTCCCCTGGACAGGTTCCTAACCGTTCCACTTGGAGGGAGCACCCTCTATAATTTGCAAAGGAATTCTTAAAGACTGAACAATGCTCTAAACTGGATTAAAATGGAGGATTGGTGATGGATCGCGGGTTAATGTTTGGGGAGATAAGTGGCTAACCACTCCAAGTAGTTTTAAACTTCTAGCTCCGCCAGATATGGATTTGTCTCAAAAAATGATGGTTGTCTCTAGACTCATTGACCACCAGAAAGGTACATGGAACATGGATATGCTTGAGCAATTCTTCACCTCATATGATATCGAGGAAATACACAAGGTGCCAATATGCGATGCTTGGCTATCAGATAGCTTTGTTTGTGGATACACAAAAAGTGGACTATACTTTGTCAAGTCTGGATAAAACCTATAAGTCGACATTAAGAGTGGAAAGAAGGAAATTCTTCGAGCTCTAAGCGAACGTCTTTGACCACTGGAATGGAATCTGGAAAATACTCGTCTCTCCTAAGATGCAAGCTTTTATTTGGAAGATCTCCCGACGTATTCTGCATGTGAAGATTATTAAACATCACTGTCCTATCGGTCATGAAGAGGTCGAAACTGCCGTACAAGCACTTTTCTAATGCCCAACAGGTATGGAAGTATGGAACCATACAATCTCTGATATATAGGCTTGCTGAAGAAAGATGTTTTCTGTCACATCCATCTCTGGAGTGATGGAATGGTAGTGCCACATTGGGTAATGAAGCACCAAAGCCACAGTTAGAGATTGCTAAATAAGGAAGTTCATTATATAAGCCCATAAATAGCCAAAAATACACTAGAGGAAACAATGTACTAAAAGGGAAATTAACTCAAAGTTATTAAAAATGAAAAGGAGACTAATTGTTCCAAAATAAAACTATAAGGGAAAACAAAGTTCATTAACTAGCCGCTTAGGATCACTCTTCGTAATCCCCATCCCAGGTTATATCTGCATAGTACTGGTCCTCACCCAAATCATCTGCAAAACCATCAAGCGAATGGATTGAGCTCCGGTGCTCAGCAATGATCCAAAACAATAACAATAATAATAATAATAATAATAATAATAATAATAATAATAATAATAATAATAATAATAATAAAGAAGAACATAACATAACAGAACAGAAACATAAACAATAGAAACCGACAACAGATATTCCCGTTTCACAAAATACCACTTGGAAAAATTTACTCGACTCAAGTCCCACAGAACTAAAGATACAGGTAAGAATAGTACAATGAAGTGAAGAAAAGAACACAACTGAGGAGACAGGACAAAACAGAAATCTGCACAGCTGCGGATGAATGCTTCATCCGTAGTATCGTCTGTGGGTACTTGCGGACGAATGCTTCGTCCGTGGGTACATCCGCGGTATCATCCACGGTAAGAAAGTATCTACTGTCTTCGCTAGGACGAATGGTTCGTCCGCGACCTGCGTTTTTCAGAACAAAAATAAAAGAATTGAAAACTTGTGCAAAAGTGCACCAAAACATTTCCAAATCATCCCCAACCCAAAAGTAACCAATTAGACTATAAACAAACAGCAAATAATGACCAAAACAAGAACGAACACAAATGACACACCAAATAAACGAATAACCACATTCTTCGCCCCTAAACGATTTCATAAACGAGTATACGACAAGCACCACGCTTTGCCCATCCGGTATACCCGATTACAACTTCATCTAAACGCTTAAAACATCGGTATTTGGTATGACACACAATCCCACCACATGAGCCCGTTTATATATTTACTACTACTCAGTAATAACGATAGTTGTCTCAGTTATCAACCAAACTAGGACGGTTCAGTATCACACGCGGGTTCGGGTTGCCCCCCCAAACGACGGGGCATAGATTTTAAGGATCCATTTACATTATCTTATCATCCCTCACCAGGGACTCCACAAAACCACTATTGTACCCTTGGTCTGCTTCATTGGGTGTTGGCTCACTACATAACATAACAGAATACCCCTCGGGGTGATAGATTCAGGACAGAACAGAAGTCGGACGGATCCTGCTAACTAGAGATCCTAGACAAAGGCTCAATAGGGACGACAACACAGTTGACCATAACCAATTAAGACTAAAACACAGACACCAATTAAGACGACTCCAATTAAGACCCAAATAGGCATTTACATAGAGGATTTCCAACAACCCCAAATTCAGAACAAATTATGTTTATAATAGCAATTAAGCAAATCAATTAAAATCAGATAAAAAGGAAGAAGAAAACTCGAAATCAGGCTTCGGTAGAAACGCTTACGGGGCAATAACTCCTCCCTCTTATTCCCGAATACTCTCGTCTGCACTCGCTCTAAGACTTCGTGATTACCTTAGATTCGGTGTATCTCGCAATGGAAACTTATGTTTCGAACCCCTTCAACCGTCTTCTCAAAGCTCCAGGGAAATTTTTTCTTCTATCTCAACTTTCACGATCGTCCGTTTGTTTTTAGGTAAAACTGATGACCAGACCCCATGACCCCTCAAGTTAGGAGATTAAGTTTAGTCTAATTACAGGTTAGGTCCCTCTCCTTATTTTATTTACTCACATATCCCTGCACACCAAAATAAAATGTAACATATATAACACATGAAAAAGATCAACTAGCACATAACATTTAATCATGCATCAAATATAAATCAATAATTATGCAATTAATCAATTAAATCGCATAATCGAATTTGGGAAAAATCCCGGGTATCACATCCTCCCCCCTTACAAGAGTTTTGTCCCCGAAACTTACTAACCTGAGTTATCGAACAAGTGAATGCCGCCTCAACTGTGACACGTGGAATACATTATGTACCTGTGACAACATTGGCGGTAAAGTCAAACGATAAACCATGTCTTTCACCTTCTCGAGAATCTCATACGGGTCGACGTACCTCGGGCTTAGCTTCCCGCTCTTCCCGAACCTCATAACTCCCCTCGTTGGTGAAACTCGAAGATACACCTTTTCACCAACCCGAAACTCCAACGGCCTTCGCTTACTATCGGCCCAACTCTTCTGCCGGTCTTGAGCTCCTTTGATTCGTTCCCGAATCAACGGTACCTTCTCCATAGTTACCTGAACCAATTCAGGACACGTTATCACCTTCTCCCCGATGTCATCCCAACATACAGGCGATCTACACTTCTTCCCATACAAATATTCATACGGTGCCATCCCGATACTAGCTTGGTAACTGTTGTTATAGGCAAATTCCACCAAGGTCAAGTGGTCTACCCATCTACCCTTGAAATGCAAGACACATGCCCGCATCATATCCTCCAAAAAGGCTTCCTTAAACCTAACCCAAGTGATAGGCCATTCTACAGAATACACCGGTTCCACTCTTTTCCACCACTCGACGCCTCAGACGTGAGAAAGGGAATAACCATAGCAACATTCATCTCCTGAAGCACCCTTATGATCCTAAAATGATGCTCTATCTCCTCCAACCAATTCTTCGCCTGATCAGGACCCACTCCTCCATCCAAACAAGTTACTCGCATCTTCTTCATGCGCTCGCAGTACATGCCCAGATCGGACTTTAATCTTGGACCTCTAAGAACCCCGTCAACTTGATTCTGTTGTTGTTGTTGCTGTTGATACTGTAGCTTCTGTTGATGTTGATGTTGTTAGGTCTGAAACATCTGGGTAAGCATCGCAAAGGCAGTGGACAAGTCAAGAGCTGCCCATTTATTGGCTGGTGGATGGGTGATGGTACGTTATATTGTTAAGGAGGGACATTATACTGTGGTGGGGGGAGGCTGGTTGTATTGTGGTTGTGCATTATGCGGAGGTGGTGGTGGTGGTAAATTCTGTGGCAGATTCTGTTGGGGGACATTCTTAGGCGGTGTGTGTTGCTGTGGGTTATATGGTGGTGGTGGTGGGAGAGTTTGTAGTGGTAGTGGTAAGTTTTGTGGTGGGGGTGGGGGTGTTTCAAACCCATCATTGTTACCATTATTATGTTGTGGTGTTTCAGGTGGTTGCTGCTTGAAGACCCGATAACCTGTCTTCTTCCACCCCGATACCCGCGGCGGCCATAGTCAACGATGGTGAGATCGTAGTCATCGCTGTTACCATGGTTAGGATCCATTCTGGTGGGCTTGGACTCAATTATACAAGCCAAATGATCGATGAAGGCTTGGTTTTCGTGACTTAAAAGCTTTTAACAGGGCTCTAGTGGCAAAGCAAGGGTAGCGCACTATTCACCAAATTTTTTTCGCTTTGCTCCAGGGTGCTACAGGAAAAATACTTTCCCTGGACACTACTCTAAGCTGGATTAAGATGGAGGATTGGTAATGGATCCGCGCGAGTTCATGTTTGGGGAGATAAGTGGCTAACTACTTCAAGTAGTTTTAAACTTCTAGCTCCGATAGATATAGATTTGTCTAAAAATATGATGGTTGTCTCTAGACTCATTGACCACCAAAAGGGTACATGGAACATGTATATGCTTGAGCAATTCTTCTCCTCATATGATATCGAGGAAATACTCTAGGTGCCACTATACGATGCTTAGGTATTAGATCGCCTTATTTGTAGATACACAAAAAATGGACTATACTCTATCAAGTCCGGATATAACATATAAGTCGACATTAAGAGTGGAAAACAGAAAAATTCTTCGACCTCTAAGAGAAACGTCTTTGACCACGTGAATGGAATCTGGAAAATACTCGTCTCTCCCAAGCTGCAAACGTTTATTTGGAAGAGCTTCCAGGGTATTCATCCTACTTGCCAAACCTTATCAAGGAGAGTTAAGACTATAAAACATCACTGTCATATCAGTCATGAGATCGAGCATAAATATAATTTAGCTTAATAAGGGTGACGACTACCATGCCTTATGCTTAATTAGGATATCGCGAGACAAAGGGATTAAATAGTGGATTGACATTAGGTTCCGTTGTAAATTCATTCACTTTGGGTAGTCACAATTTCCTGCTAGGGGCCGCTTGTGATTTATGAACTCACACTACTACTAAGTGTGTTTTCATTTCCATTGTGATATGAACCTACTGTGGTCACACGCATAGAGCGAGCTAATCGAGCTTCATGTCGCATTCAATGAATCTAGAACGTGTCTAGGTTCATTGTATCGACATTCATTTTTCACGAGAATAATAAAGCGTTATTATTCAAATTAGAGATAAGAGGTATTTTCGGTATTTGGTTATAACAGGATTACGTGGGAGTTATTATCCGATAAAGACTCCCCTACCAACAGAAGTCTAGTGGACGTGGGAGTTAAAGACTCCCATTGCCGAGAGAAGTTGAGGACGTGAGAGTTAGTTCTGGGAACAAACTCTCACACCCTATATAATGATCTCTTAGCTGAAACCCTAGCGAAGTTAATGCTTTCAGCCGAAATACCAAAAAGACTTAGAAAAATCATTTTCTATTCTGCCTCTCCCTTTTCTCTCTAATTCCTAAAACTTGGAAAAACGAAGAGCTAGCAATCACTGTTTGTTTAGTCGCGTGGATACCGGTAGAGGGACATTCCGCAAAGGGAATTCCGTTGGTGGCAGCAACGCATCCAAGAAACAGCATCTTCCATTCAAGAATCAGATTCTTGAACCCGAAAAGTAAGTTTCTGTCAATTATTCTAGATTCGTTTTTGTATGAGCGGATCCTTCAGGGGAGGACTCATGGGTGTTTGGAACGAGTTTCCGCCCATGAATCCCTTCAGTGGTATCAGAGCCTTGCTCATACGATTCGAATTCGATATTGTTAATCACAACATATCACGTATCAATTTCGATTTGATATGTGTATGCGTGAAAAACAGAAAAGATTGTTTCTTTGATTTTGATATATGTGATATATGCATAAACTGTTTTAGTGCGTTTAAAGATTGTTTCTTTGTTCACGATATATGTGATATATTGCATAAACTCTTTATATTAAATCTGTTAATGCATAAACTGCTGTTGTATATTATTAATTAGATTAATACTGCATAAACTGTTTCTGTGAATTCGAGACTGCATAAACTGTTACTGTGAATTCGATTCTGCATAAACTGTACTGTGAATTTGTAATTAATTGGATTAATTCGGTTATTACGCATAAACTGATTGTATGTCTCCTGCCTCTAATTCGATTAACCAATGCATAATCCGATTATGTAAGTAAGGCAATTGAGGGGTAAATCGGGACAGAAAAACTCATTCGATGAGCTGATGTAGAATCAGATTTTTCTTCCCGGGGCGCTGCCCCCGGACCCCGCAAGGGGGCCGCTGACTTAAGACTTTGTGTATGCACTCGTTGTTAATTTCATTGTGATTTATGTGATTTTAGCATGGTGAATAGCATGGCCTACTATACCCCTTGTTTTACATATTTTTGGGTTGTAGTTTTATAATACGGCCTGCGAGCCGTTTTTCGATGTTGTAAAATTTTAATCGCTTTCTTAGATTATTTTTACTGCTTTACATTGAAGGCTGGGTATGCCCATGCAACTATGTAACAAGGCTGGAGGATGCTGGATCGAAGACTTTATCCATGAGATGGATATCGACTTAGATTGACCCTTGGCTCGTGGGAGTCATCATAGGATTAGGCCATGCTATCTCACGTTTAATTTTTATGCTTTATATATTGCATGAGATGCTTGTATAATTGTATTACGCATTTTAATGTCTTATTCAAACCGAATGTTTTAATTAAGTCTTAAAATGCCTACCATATCCTAAGCACTCCATGAGTTTGGATCATCATTATGTCTGCTTGCCAAAGCAACAGATAAGTGGTTATCTGGGCAAGAGGAGATGGGAAAATATTGATTTCCATATGCTTAGACATGGTTCGACTTAACTAGGCTATCAAAATAGTTTTGGGCCTAGGGCATAAAATGGGAAATAGCCGGGACATATAGATGTCATTCCCATTAGATGATTTTACTTTAATTATGGGTGTTAAGCCAAAGCTTTCCTATAACTATTGTAAAATGTTTTTCCCCACTATTTATCAAGTATTGAAATTGTGGAAAAAGGTTTTTGCTCAAAACTAATAAACTTTGCAAATAATTTAATGTAGATAATGGCAACCAATACTTCACACAATTAATTGCGATCTGTCCTTGAGAAGGAAAAACTAAGCGGGACCAATTTCCTTGATTGGGCCCGCAACTTGAGGATTATCCTTAAGCCGGAAAGAAAGCTATACGTTCTTGATACGGACAATCCTGACCAGCCTGCAAACAACGCCCTAGAGCTGAAAGAGATGCTTGGAAGAAGCATTTTGATGACTCTAACGATGTGACTTGTCTCATGTTAGTCACAATGAGCACTGATCTTCAAAAATAGTTTGAAGGAGTTGAGGCTTTCCAGATGATGGGCCAGCTCAAGGAAATGTTCCAAGAGCAAGCTCGTCATAAAAGCTTCCTCACTACTAAGGCGTTGAATAGTTACAAAATGGCCCCTAGCACCTCTGTAAGTGTACATGTTCTTAAGATGAAGGGCTATTTTGACCAACTTGAGAAACTTGGGGCTCCCGTAGGTCATGACATGGCCACAGATATGATCTTGGGCTCACTCCCACCGGAGTATGACCAATTTGTTATGAACTTCAACATGCATGTCATGCAGAAGACTATACATGAAATACACGGGATGCTCAAGCAGGCTGAACTGAACATTAAGAAGACCCCTGAAGTCTTAATGGTTCAAAAAGGGAATTTCAAGAAGAAAGGAAAGGGAAAGCCCATGGCCAAGAAGGGAAAAGGCAAAGGCAACGACAAGCACAAGCCCAAGCCCAAGCCCAAAGCCAAGGCACCAAAGGAAGGGGTTTAGTTCCATTATGGCGAACCAGGCCATTGGAAACGGAACTGCAAACTCTATTTGGAAGAGAAGAAAAAGGGGAAAGCCAGTTTGACTGTCTCTCCAGGTATTTATGTTATTGAAATTAACATGTCTGCTCCTACTTCGTGAGTATTAGATATCGGTTGTGGATCTCACATTTGTGCAAATGTGCAGGGGTTCAAAAGGAGTAGATCACTAGCAAAGGGAGAAGTGGACCTGAGAGTAGCGAACGGAGCAAGAGTTGTTGCTGTAGCTACCGGGACATTTAATTTAGTTTTGCCAAGTGCCTTATTATAGAACTGAATAATTGTCTTTATGTTCCAACTTTGAGTAGGAATATTATTTCAGTTTCTTGTTTGGATATTGAAGGTTTTGAATTAAATATTATGAATAAATTTGCACCATTTATAAAGATCATATCTTTTATGGAGATGCCTCTTTGATGAATGGGCTTTATGTTCTTAACCTCGATGATTCCATTAATAGGCTCATCTATAACATTAATACTAAGAGGTTTAAATCAAATTACTTAAACCAGACCTACTTTTGGCACTGTCGTTTGGGCCACATAAATGAGAAACGCATATCAAAGCTCCATACAGATGGAATTTTGACATCATTTGACTTAGAGTCTTATGAGACTTGTGATTCTTCCTTGTTAGGCAAAATGACTAAAGCTCCCTTTACTGGACAAAGTGAGGGAGCTTCTGAATTTGTTGGGCCTCATACATACAGATGTTTGTGGACCAATAAACACAAGTGCTAGAGGAGGGTTCCAGTGACTTTCATTACATTCACGAGATGATTTCGATGAGATATGGCTACGTCTATCTATTGAAACATAAATCAGAATCTTTTGGAAAATTCAAAGAATTTCAAAATGAAGTACAAAATCAACTTGGTAAAAGTATTAAGATACTTTCGATCGGATCGAGGTGGCGAATACCTTAACCAAAAAGTTTGACTGAACATCTTAGAGGTTGTGGAATTGTTTCACAATTAACTCCTCCAGCACACCACAATGGAATGGCGTGTCGGAACGGAGGAATCGCACCTTATTAGATATGGTTCGATCTATGATGAGTCAAACAAGTCTTCTAATTTCCTTTTGGGGGCTACGCCCTAGAAACTAGCTGCATTTATATTAAATAGAGTTCCTTCTAAAGCGGTTCGGAAAACTCCATATGAGATATGGGACTAGGGAAACGACCTAGTTTGTCATTTCTCAAAAATTTGGGGATGCAAGGCGTATGTAAAATGCTCGTTATCCGATAAACTCGCCTCTAAATCGACAAGTGTTTGTTTGTGGGATATCCTAAAGAAACTAAAGGATATTACTTCTATCTTCCCTCGGAGAACAAAGTGTTTGTTGCTCGAAATGGTTTATTCCTTGAAAGGGAATTTATTTCCAAAGAGGATACTGGGAGTAAGATCCATCTTGAGGAAATTCAAGATCCCCAAACAACATCTGAACCAACTTTGGAAGTTCAAGCAAGCTCACGTGCTGATCATCGAGCTTCAATCTTTGACACAAGGCCCAAAGAGGTCGAGTCGGGTACATCAACAGCCTGAGAGATATGGATTTCTCGTGACTGATGATCATCAGGTTGAACTAATTGATCAAGATGAACCCACTACCTACAAAGAGGCAATTCGTAATTCTGAGTCAGATAAGTGGCTAGAAGCTTTGAAGTCTGAGATGCAATCCATGTACGATAACCAAGTGTGGACTTTGGTTGACCCACCCGAAGGGTGTAAGGTCATTGATAACAAATGGTGTTTCAAAAAGAAAACCGACATGGATGGTAATGTACACACTTTTAAATCTCGACTAGTAGTTAAAGGTTATAGACAAGTTCATGGTATTGACTATGACGAAACCTTTTCTCATGTCGTTATGATAAGGTCTATTAGGATTTTACTTGCCATAGCTGCATATTATGACTATGAGATATGGCAAATGGATGTTAAGACTGCGTTTCTTAATGGAAACCTTCTCGAGGATGTGTATATGACACAACCTAAGGGGTTTGTTGATCCAACAAATCCTAGCAAAGTGTGTAAGCTTCAAAGGTCCATTTATGGATTGAAGCAAGCATCTCGAAAGTTTGGAATCGTCGCTTTGTTGAGCGTATTAAAGAATTCGGTTTCATCAAAAACGAAGACGAGCCTTGTGTTTATAAGAAAGTAACTAATAATGCAGTAGTGTTCCTTGTGCTTTATGTGGATGACATCTTACTGATTGGAAATGACATCCCCACATTACAAAGCGTAAAAGCTTGGTTGGGGAAGTGCTTTTCCATGAAAGACTTAGGTGAGGCTACATACATTTTGGGCATAAGAATCTATAGAGATAGATCAAACAAAATGATTGGCCTAAGCCGAGTGGATACATTGACAAGGTACTTGAAAGCAGTTCGGTTGCAAGATTCCAAAAAGGGATTCTTGCCCATGTCACATTGCATTAAACTTCAGCGAGAACTCGGGGACCTTCCACAAAGGGAGGACCAAGAGCGCATGAGTAAGATCCCATATGCTTGACCATTGGGTCTATTATGTATGCCATGATATGCACTCGCCCTGGGATGTCTCATTTGCTTTAAGTATGACTAGTGAGATATCAATCGACCACTGGAGAGTCACATTAGGCTGCGATCAGGGAGCATTCTTAAATACTTGAGAAAGACTAAAGATATGTTCTTAGTTTACGGAGGTCGGGGAAGGAATTCCAGTTGTAAATGGTTACACTGAGCATGCAAGCTTCTAGACCGGCGTAGATGATTATAGATCGTAATCGGCTTTTTTGTTTTGTTTGAATGGAGGTGCTATGAGGTGGAAGAGCTCAAAGCAAGAAAACGTGGCCGACTCTACAAATGAAGTTGAGTATCTAGTCTGCCTCTGAAGCGGCTAAAAAAAGTTGTTTGGATCGGGAACTTTGTTGATGAATTAGGTGTCGTCCCTAGCATCTGTGAACCCGGTGGGCCTTTATTGTGATAATATCTGGTGCCATTTCACAAGCTAAGGAACCTAGATCTCACCAACGATCCAAACACATTCTCAGGCGTTTCCATCTGATTAGAGAGATCATCGACAGAGGAGACATTAGTATTTGCAAAGTTCATACAGACGACAACATTGCAGATCCATTGACAATGCCACTCCCACAGCCTAAACATGAGAGTCATACTAGGTCAATGGGATTGAGATGATTGGACCTAGGGCAAGTGGGAGATTGTTAGTAGTGCCCTAGGACCATTAGCATATGTTGTACGTTTTATATCTTTTTGAGCATTTCATATGAATAGTTAATTTTGCTTATGAACATCAAATGCGTGATTTGATAGTAAAACTCATTTGCTTATGTAATTACTATTCTAGTTGTCCCTAGTTTTATGTAATCTATTTTACAATGAAATAAAACTAGTATGATGTTTGATTGATGATTATGTTTTACTAATCATGTGTAATGAGTACAAATCATATCATAGATGCAATGTATTGAGATATATCGTATCGGACGTGATCCGTTAGAGAAGTAATACTTCATGGTCCTTAGTCATAAGTATTGCTTCCTCAATACTATTTTAGAATCCTTAGACCTTGCCTTATGCTTAATTAGGATATCGCGAGACAAAGGGATTAAATAGTGGATTGACATTAGGTTCCGTTGTAAATTCATTCACTTTGGGTAGTCACAATGTCCAGCTAGGGGCCGCTTGTGATTTACGAACTCACACTACTACTAAGTGTGTTTTCATTGCCATTGTGATATGAACCTACAGGGTCACATGCATAGACGAGCTAACGAGCTTCATGTCCAGATTCAATGAATCTAGAATGTGTCTAGGTTCATTGTATCTGACATTCATTTTTCCTGAGAATAATAAAGCGTTATTATTCAAATTAGAGATAAGGGGTATTTTCGGTATTTGGTTATAGCTGGATTACGTGGGAGTTATTATCCGATAAATACTCCACTACCAACAGAAGTCTAGTGGACATGGGAGTTAAAGACTCCCATTGCCGAGAGAAGTTGAGGACGTGAGAGTTAGTTCTGGGAACAAACTCTCACACCATATATAATGATCTCTTGGCCGAAACCGTAGCGAAGTTAATGCTTTCACCCGAAATACCAAAAAGACTTAGAAAAATCGTTTTCTATTACGCCTCTCCCTTTTCTCTCTAATTCCCAAAACTTGGAAAAACGAAGAGCTAGCAATCACTGTTCGTTTCGTCGCGTGGATACCGGTAGAGGGACATTCCGCAAAGGGAATTCCGTTGGTGGCAGCAACGCATCCTAGAAACAGCATCTTCCATTCAAGAATGAGATTCTTGAACCCGAAAAAGTAAGTTTCTGTCAATTATTCTCGATTCGTTTTTGTATGAGCGGATCCTTCAGGGGAGGACTCATGGGTGTTTGGAACGAGTTTCCGCCCATGAATCCCTTCAGTACATGCACTTTTCTCATGCCCAGCGAGTATAGAAGTATGGAACCATACAAGCTCTGATATATAAGCTTTGCTAAAGAAAGATGTTTTCTGTCACACCCCGTCTTCGGAGTGATGCCATGGCAGTGCCTCATTGGTTAATGAAGCACCAAATCCACAGTCAGAGATTACTAAATAAGGAAGTTCATTATATAAGTTCATAAATAGCCAAAAGTGCACTAGCGGAAACAATGTACTAAAAGGGAAATTAACTCTAAGTTATTACAACTGAAAAGGAGACTAATAGTTCCAAAATAAAACTAGAAGGGAAAACAAAGTTCATTAACTAGCCACTTAGGATCACTTTTCGTAATCCCTATCCCAGGTTCCATCATCATAGTACTGGTCCTCACCCAAATCATCTGCAAAACCATAAAGCGGATGGACAGAGCTCCGATGCTCAGCAATGAACCAAAACAATAATAATAATAATGAAGAACATAACAGAACTAGAAACAACAGAAACCGACAACAGAGATTCCCGTTTCCCAAAATACCCTTAGAAAAATATACTCGACTCGACTCACTAGAGTCCCACAGAACTCAATATACAGGTCAGAACAGTACAATGCAGTGCAGAACAGAATACAACAGAGGAGACAGAACAGTACAAAACAGAAATGAAATCTGCACAGCTGCGGACGAATGCTTCGTCTGTAGTATCGTCAGTGGGTACTTGCGGACGAATGCTTCGTCCGTGGATCCGTCCGCGGTAAGAAAATAGTTATTGTCTTCGCTAGGACGAATGGTTCGTCGGCGACTTGCGTTTTTCAGAAGGAAAAAAAAGAATTGAAAACTTGTGCAAAAGTGCACCAAAACATTTCTTAATCATCCCTAACCCCAAAAGTAACCAATTAGACTCAAAACAAACAGCAAATAATGACCAAAACAAGAACGAACACACAGGACATACCAAATAAGCGAATAACCACATTCTTCGCACCTAAACGATTTCATAACCGAATATACGATAAGCACCACACTTTGCCCATCCTGTACAGCCGATTACAACCTCGTCTAAAAGCTTAGAACATCGGTACTTGCTATGACACACAATCCCACCACATGAGCCCATTTATCTATTTACTACTACTCAGCAATAACGATAGTGGTCCCATTTAGCAACCAAACTATGACGGTTCAGTATCACACGCGGGTTCGGGTTATTCCCCAAACGACGGGGCATATATTTTATGGATCAATCTATTTACATTGTCTCATCCTCCCTCACCAGGGACTCCACAAAACCACTTTTGTACCCATGGTCTGTCTCATTGGGTGCTGTCCCACTACAGAACATAACAGAATACCTCTCAGGGTGATAGATTCAGGACAGAACAAAAGTCGGACGGATCCTGCTAACTAGAGATCCTAGACAAAGGCTCAATAGGGGCGACGACAATGTCGACCATAACCAATTAGGATTGAAACACAGACACCAATTAAGCGACTCCAATTAAGACCCAAATAGGCACTTACAAAGAGGATTTTCAACAAGCCCAAATTCAGAACAGATACATAACAGATTATGTTTATAATAGCAATTAAGCAAAGCAATTAAAATACGATTACACCACATGCTTATATTCATTAATAAAAGACAGGAACAATAATCATACGATAACACCAATCATGGAATTAATCATACTCTAGCAGTTTATGCAATCTAATACACCCAATTACATATTAAATCATACCAGAACAATACCCAATCAATATTCTGTAATCCCGAACAGAAACCTTACACGTTACGGAGATAAAAATGGAAGAAGAAAACCCAAAATCAGCCTTGGGTAGAAACGCTCTCGGGGGCAATAACTCCTTGCTCCTATTCCCGAATACACTCTCGTATGCGCTCCCTCGAAGCCTTCGTGATTGCCTTCGATTCAGTGTATCTCGCGATGGAAACTTATGTCTCGAGCCCCTTCAACCATCTTCTCAAAGCTCCAGGTAGATTTTTCTCTTCTCTCTCAACTCTCACGATCGTCCGTTTGTTTTTAGGTAAAACTGATGACCAGACCCCATGACCCCTCAAGTTAGGAGATTAAGTTTAGTCTAATTACAGGTTAGGTCCCTCTCCTTATTTTATTTACTCACATGTCCCTGCACACCAAAATAAAACGTAACATATATAACAAATGAAAAATGTCAACTAGCTCATAGCATTTAATCATGCATCAAATATAAATCAATAATTATGCAATTAATCAATTAAATCACATTATCGAATTGGGGGGAAATCCCGGGTATCACATTTTCCCCTACTGCCTGATACCTATTTTGGCAGATATCGAGGAGTTTTCCACTCATTTCTCCTATTTTCTGGCATATATGGTGCAATCGAAATCGAACTATTTTTTAAGGGGAAGAGCCAGACACTAGATGAAGATGCAAATCTTGCTCTAATTGGTGCGCCTTAATACAATAGTATTTTTGCATCATTCTTAGGATCAGCTGGAGCCCGCATACATTTGCCAAATTTTGACCAAATCAGATATATGTTGAAAGGGAATGCGAATATGTTTGCTCCCATGAATACGACGGAACCTCCCGAGATTCTGAAGCAGCCGTCACATTTGAAATGGAAACCCTCTTCAAATCAATGTTGATGGAGCATGGACTAATATAATAACTTTGAAGGCCTAGGCATGATTGTACGGAACCATGAAGGCAACTTTGTAGCGGGGGCTGCAAAATTTATCTTCAACTCACACAACCCTGAATACGTTGAGGCAAAGGTACTTCTGGAAGGACTTCGATTTGCTTTATCTCAAGGATACCAGTCTTTCATTATGGAGAGCGACTGTGAAACTTTGGTCAATCGGGTTCATCAAATAGATGAGGATTTTCCCCCCTTAAGTCACATTGTTAGTCAAATTAGAAGTTTGTTGAGGAATAGCATAACCAATTTATTTTTTGTCCACATATCTTGTAATAATCATGCTGATATATTGGAAAATCATGCAATGAGGACTAGAGCCTCCACTCAAAGGTTTGGAGACCCACCGAATTTTCTCCTACCACATATACTACCTGATATCCCTTAATGATATACTACGATTTTTCTGTTTATAAAAAATATTGAATGGTCTTGGCCCAAAAAAACAAAATGACTTTCTTATCCTTTCTAAATCTTCCTTCAAAAGAGATTTGATGCACAACTCCTACATGTCCTTAGTTTAATACTAAAATATTTTCAAAACTTTCTCGACATTGTCCTTATAAACAAACAATAAAAAATACCTCGACTGTTTTTGCTCAGTCAATTTGGTTGACATAATATGTAAGAATTGATTAATTTTTAGACTTGTATCCTAATATTGAGCATTAAAAACAGACATTTTGAATAGGCAAAGTCATATTGAAGAGTTATGTATGCCGCATGTTTAGCAACTATAACTGAATAGTATTCAAAAGAGTTGTAAAATTGTATCCCGAAGAAACAGTAATTTACACATTTAATATTGTATATAAAGACACCACTCTTCAGCTACTAGACAACAAAAACATAGATTCGAGTATTGCAGAGTTTACCCTATCAACTATCAAGACAAGCAAATTTAGTCTATTTCATATTGTTTTATTTTTTTTATTCCATTAGAAAAGCACACAAAATGACTTTCAAGAATTTGATTCTTGCACTGGTTCTAGTGCTTGGACTGTGTAGTTTTCAAGCAGAAGCGCGTGAACTACACGAGGTATCTATGTCCGAAATACATGAGCAATGGAAGATTGAATATGGACGTGTTTACAAGAATGAAGCAGAGAAAGCAAAGAGATTCAAGATTTTCAAGGAAAATGTAAAGTACATTGAGTCTTTCAACAATGCAGGTGCCTTTCCTTGCAAGCTAGGTATCAATGCATTTGCCGATCTAACTAATGAAGAGTTCCGCGCCTCTAATAATGGATATAAGTCTTCTCTCCACTCAACTTCAGGTAAAACATCATTTAGATATGAAAACTTAACAGGTTCTTCATATATGGATTGGAGAAAGAAAGGAGTTGTCACTCCCGTCAAAGATCAGGGCCAATGTGGTAATTTCTCCAATGATTTATTACTAGTTCTTGATAAGAGATTAAAATGGCTTAAAGTTTTGTATAGCCACCTACTTCTATAAATAGTTTTTCATGAAAACAATACCCAACGTTTCAAAATATAGGTCGTTTCGAAGAAAATAACCTTTTGAAAATATGACACATATCTATCTGCATTTAGTAATTTCTTCAATTATTATCCCTATTTACTCTTCTACTATTTGGTATTGCTTTATCTAGTGAGAAGAAAAAAAAGTGTAATTTAGAAATTTTGATAATAAAAAACAAAATTGTTTTTAAATTTCTTAATCTATGTGCATCGGTCTAAAACATTATATTTTGAAATAGGGAGAGAGCAGTACTTATACAATTACGGTAATTAATCTGCCATGAATTAAGAGGAGTAATGTAGAGTTTCTTTTCTTGTAGGACTTGCTAACTTCAGGAAATTGTAACTTTTGTCCAAACAATAGGATGTTGCTGGGCGTTTTCAGCTGTGGCAGCCATGGAAGGAATTCACAAGATTAGACATAAGAAATTGATTTCATTGTCTGAACAACAACTTGTAGATTGTGACAGAAGTAAAAACATGGGATGTGAAGGTGGCCTAATGAATTATGCTTTCTTATTTGTGGTTAAAAACCATGGCATAACCACTGAAGAAAACTATCCATACGAGGGAGTAGATGGTAATTGCAACAAGCGTAAGGCCAAGTCACACGCCTCTCATATTCGCAGTTATGAGTCCGTACCCAAGAGGAATGAAAAAGCATTGATGAAAGCTGCTGCACATCAACCAATATCTGTTGCCATTGATGCTAGTGGAATTGCCTTCCAATTCTACTCGAGCGGCATTTTCACCGGTGAATGTGGAACTGAATTAAACCATGCTGTTACAGTAGTTGGCTTCGGCAAAAGTAAGGCTACTGGCATGAAATATTGGTGGGTTAAAAACTCATGGGGTATTAGCTGGGGTGAAAAAGGATATATCAAAATGGAAAAAGATGTTCATTCTAAAGAAGGCCTTTGTGGAATTGCCATGGAAGCTTCTTATCCCATTGATTGAGTTGCTTCTGATAGGCATGGTCTTCAAGTGGCTTCATTGGGCAAATATCTCTGATCTTTGGTTATTTATCTATATGCGTTTTCTTGTTTTTTTTCAAACTTTTATTGCAATTTGGATGTTCTTTATCATCAAAGTCAGTTTTTCCCAAGGATTAGAGATTGTGTTTCTTCATTTGTTTTGCAATCATAGTCATTCCTTGTAATGGCTTCATGGAATCCAATTGAAAGAATCGTGCTTTTGGAGTAAATTGCACAGACTCCTCCTGTCACGCCCAGAGCTCACGGGTCGGAACGCAACACATGAGACTGAAAGCACCCACGGCCACTTATATGGCAACCGAACTCGCTATGCCAAAATGGATATCCCGAGGTGATAGTGAATACTTAGTGGTGGGTTCTAGCCCGAGATCAACTATTGGGCCCCAGACTTGACCTAACTCGAGTCGATTCTCTCTGATACTTATTGACATGTGCGAATTAGACATGTTCGATTTATCTCAAATACTATAAAGTTTGACTCCTCATGAGACTGCGTTTCCCTTAACCACATTCGACTATAACACTTATAGTAAGTGTACTCCAAATAGGTAATTACTATTCTCATGGAATTTATCTACTATAAATATCAGGTATCTGTTACTTCTTTGATTCATTCTGATTGCTTGCATTCTAGACATTGAGCTCTTTTCCCTGTGTCGCTTTCTCTCTAAAAACTAACATAAGTATCACAAAGTGGTATGGAACATCTCCACCACCATTTGACCATATTTGTCTTGTAGGTTACTTTTTTCCTCATCGAGACTCATTTGTTTCCTTAGAGAGCGGAGATTAGGAGCCTGTTTGTCTTGTACGTATCATTTGGCGCCCACCGTGGTAGTGCTCAAGACAACCCACGTTAAAGATTATTTAGTTACACCACCTCAAAAAAAATCATGGAACAAAGCGAATGAGATATTCTTAACATCTCATGCTCTCCTCAAACAAGTCGGAGACTCACGCGCCAGCACTGTCTCCCTGACTGGACACCCAAGTTACATCCACTAACCATCGGCAGGACGACGATGTCGTCCTCATGAAAAGAGGAACAATTCGACAATTGCAGGAGGCCATAAACATGATGGCACAAGCCATGAATACGGGTGCAAATCCACCACCCCGTCCACAGCATCGCACACCAGAAGCCAAACCCATATTCATATTTATCCGTATTTATTTCATTGCTATCATGAGGCTCCGTGCTTATAATAAAGTTTGCTCTGATCCGCCAGAAGTCAAACCCATATTCATATTAACGAATTTTATTCTTTATTATATATCATGTAGTATGATTTATTGTGAAAAATATTCAAATGTCATGGGCACAACCCTACCTTGTATTGCAGAAGATGTAAAATTATTTAAAGGTCTTGGGCACAGCTCAAACTCCTTACATTGCACAAGTTGCTAGATTATTTAAATATCCTGGCACTGCCCGGCATCCTTACATTGCACAAGTTGCAAAATTATTTAAAGGTCATGGGCAAAGTCCAGCCTTATATTGCACAAGTTGCAAAATTATTACAGGTCTTGGGCACAGTGCCCGACCTCTTTACATTGCACAAGTTGCAAAATTATTTAAAGGTTCCGGGAATGTCCCGACCTTCTTAAATTGCACAAGTTGTAAAATTACTTAAAAAGTCTCGGGCACAGCCCGACCTCCTTACATTGCACAAGTTGTAAAACTATTTAAATGTCTTTGGCACAGCCAGTATACAACTACTTACCCCTAATTTGCCCGAACGATCGGCTCGGTAACCATTCTCTTCTCCCGAGGACTAGGCAAAGATAATCCCGACCTCACACGCTTTCGCAAACCGTTTGCAGATGGTGGGGTGCTAGTCAAATATTTCAACCTCCCAGCAGGTAAATCACCACCTAACTAGTAAAGAGAATATACTATATGTCGACGTGAACTCATCATAGAAAAATCCAACATGAGCAAAGGTTGCAAGAACAAAATATACATGTTACATCCGGGTTATCTTCAGGTAAATGGGTGCGTGCCCGAGAAGATTCAGGTCCTCGAAAAGACTGACCAACCATGGTAGCACTTGGTCCCCCGGTTTGGACACTACCAGAAGGGAACTAACCAGGGTCGTTCCGGCCAGAAGAAACAAGAGATTCAATGTCAGCAATATATCAACATACATAAACAAATATAAACAAATCAACAAATTAAAGCTACTTACGCAAGGCTGGGTAGTCATAGGAGAGTTGATATATGAAATCCCAAAGTATTGGATTCCAAGACTCTCACAATCATCCTGAAAAAATGCTTCTTCAATATATTAAAACGCTCAGGATCTACATCCGAATTCATTAAGGGGTTTGGAATTATAGTGGATAAAACTCACGGGTAAATCCTGCTAGGGCAGGGCGAATGAAAAAGTAGTTTTTCTTCCAACCCTTGAAAGATGATGGTCCATGAGATATCAATTTTTCACCCTGTCCCAAAACTTTGTGTTTATGGCTAAACCAACCCATACTCTTCTTTATCCTGGGTGGAGCACCATCATGTACCTTAGTATGGGGACTATTTTAAAGAACCGCCTAACGAATTCTAAATTGGTGGGCACCCCAAAGGCATAATACAAAATGATTAAGCATGTGACAAACCTAACGACATTATGACTTAACTGGTTGAGATTTATTTCATAAAAACTACTCAACTCCAAGAAAAACATGTAGGGTGGAATTGTTAACCTACCTTGGAGTTGTTCAAAATATAAGGTGGCACATCCTCGGGGAGGAAAATAAGCTCGTTCTCCTGGACTGGGGATTATGTACTCCACATCAGGAGAAATATGTGAATTGTCCCAAAATCTCATATGTCTAAATTCATTTAGGACATATGAAATTATATCAGCCTCGCACTCGGTACAAGCTTCTCCAATTGTACGCCACCCTCGCTGGTTAGGTTATGACCTATAACATCTTAGACAGGTGAGACATCCTATTCTCTGTTATCCTACGTTTGTCCTCAGGGAACATATATGAGAAACCCCTAGAGACAACCTTTACATCACCACCAACCTTCATTTGAATCATATGCTCAAGTTGTGATTCGTTACATGATTGGATAGATCTTTTAGGAGTCATGGTCATCCTGAAGAAAATAGAAAACTACCGACAACAATGAACAAGTCTCCGATGGTGAAAATCATTAGGCAACGACGACAAATAATTCAGAAAGAAAAAGAAATCGAAGATATGTTCTCTGCGGTTTTGGGGGCTAGAGAATATCTCCGTTGCCTTTCAAAAACTTGAAAATGAAAACTTTAAAGAAAGGATGGATGGAAAATGACGTCTAATCGGAGAAATGGCAAAGAAGATGAACAGTTGAAGAGCAAATATGCAAAAACAAAAGTTTCAAAAGGTGAACCCTTTTACCTATATAGTATTACTTATTTATAGGACATTGAAAAGTAACTTCTATGAGGCTATTTGTGACACACATGGACGTTATGTATTCGCCGAAGATGAAACAATTCGTCTAAAGGAAGTCATAGAGATACACGTCTTATAGACAAGACATCCTGGTATTGACTAATTTATTAACCTCCGGGACTACACATTTCGAGAATTATACCCCGAACCTCTACCTTTCCTGCACTTATTTGTAGTACTGTCAAAATGGGCGAGAGCCCGCAGACTGGCCTGGTTCATCAATAAATTGAGAGAGTATGGACCAAGGATATGGGAGCCCGCGATCCGTGCAGGGCGGATCAAACAGATCGGGGGCCACCGTAGGTTTTTTTCATAAGCAGCATAAGCTTTTTTCCTTTTCTGGATAAGGCCATTCTCCCATTCACTCTCTCTCCAACTCACCTTCTTCCATGTCTCTAATCCATCATCTCATCTTCTAAAAATACATAAAAACCCCATTATATACTTCTCCACTTCTTCTCTCAGCAATGGACTCCAATGTCCTCCCCAGGTTCACACCTCTCACCTTTCTAAACACAATTCCCATTTCCTTTTTTCTGATTTTTTATTTGTAATTTGTGTTTCAGGCGCTGTATATGATTCCAAGGAACCACCCTAGATTTTCCACGGATCAAACTTTGAATCTTCAATGTAATATTTGACAGGTGGATATTTTAGAAAATTCTTATTTTTTCCAAAATTATTTCAAATATGAAAAAAAAGTGATTGGCCCGCGGATTAACAACGGTGCGAGCATGGATTGGGGTTTGTTGATCCACAAAAAATGGGCCCGGTCCACCCCGGCCCGTGTTGATTTGAGCCCGCACGGACCGGGCCGGGCCAGCCCGTCTGGCAGTAATACTTATTTGGCAATATGCCTCGAACACTTACTTATACATTTTATCACTATTGAGTATTATACATCCAACATGTCCAAACCTGGATAATGATATTTACACACTTCATTCCAGAAGATCATATATTCGGGGTAATTATTCCCGAAAACATTATCTGGAAAAGATATTCGACCATGTTAGCCCTAAGGGCGATCGAACTCGATTTTTGATAATGGACAAACACTTGATGTTGTGTCTAATGTTTATATCTTTGTGATAGAATATCGGAACTAATATTGGAAGCTCTAAGTACTTCAATCAAGCCATGATCAAGATTCAAAGTCATATTATTCAAGGCTCATCTTTCAAGATTGAAGATTGAAGACTTAGGTTTGGTTAGATTAGCTTTGTCGTTATAAGTCTTTATCTTATATAGCTCTAACCAAAGCTCTCATGAACATAAGCTCTACACTCTAGTCTTGCATGTTTTCATAAACACGTTTTCAAAAGGCTTAGTTTCAAAATGATCCTTACAAGTGTTCGTATTTCAAAAGCCTTTGTTTTCTAAGTCTAAGTCCTTTAAAATGGTTTTCCAAGTGTTCTTACTTGTTAGCTTTTGGGAAAACCTTTTAGACTTCAAAAGATTTCAAAACGTGTGAAAAATCAGCTTGGAAGTTCGGTCAACCGAGCTCAAGCTCGGATCAACCGAGCAGAAACTGAGAGCTAAACTGATCAGCTTCGGTCGACCAAGAGGCAAGTTCGGTCGACCTAAGCATGGGGTCGGTCGACCGACCCTGTGTAAGGTTGAACCGAAGTTTGGTTCGGTCATCCGAGGTCTCTTGAACGGTCAACCGAACTCTGCTTTTACTAGCCGTTATTTGACCGTTGGAGACTCGATTTTCAGCCTATTTTGAAATGTATATATACTCCAAAGCTAGAGAATCATTCTATGACTTTGACATACAATTTACATTGATTTCTTATCAAGTCTAAACACCTTCAAAGCAAAAACACTTGATCTCCATGATCTAATTCATTCAAAGGTGTTCTTCCAAAAAGCAAGACAAAGAGTGGAATTCATATGTTCAATAGAGCTTAAACATTCTTGTACTTCAAAGGTATATTTCTCACTTATAAGAGTGATCAACCTTGTTCTTTAAACATTCAATTCCCTTTCTAAGTGATTGGGCAATTCTTGTAAAAGTCCTACTTTGTGTGGGCAATTTGTAAAGTCCTACTTTGTGTGGGCAAGTTCTTAGTGAGCTTTTGTATTGTGGTTGTGTTGTAAAACTCTTAGTGAGTTAGCCACATTTGTAAAAAGTCTTCTTAGTGAAGTTGTTGAAATCCTTGGGTGCGGCTCAAGGTAGTGGATGTAGATTCTAAGTGAATCGAACCACTCTAAATCCTTTGTCTTGTTGTTGGGTTTAGTTTTGCATTTGCTCATCTTGCATAATCTTCTACTAGCATTGCTAAGATTTGAAACCCAATTCACCCCCCCCCCTCTTGTGTTTTACAGACCAGCTACAAAAGTATCACTCATTTTGTCATGTGATTTAAGGTCTTCTGGATTCTTGATCTCGTGCCTTTATTGATATTGGTTCAAGACCTCAGCTTCAGATACGTTCACTTGATGTTTTGGTAGGCTTATGGTGGGTTCTGGCCCGAGATCTACTATTTTGCCCAAGGTTGGACCCAACCCTTGTCGACCTGCTCCGATACTTATTGACATTTGCGAATTAGACATATCTGATTTATGTCAACTGCTATAAAAATCGACTCCTCGTGGGACTGCGTTTCTCTTGACCATATTTGACTATAACACTTATTGTAAGTGTACTCCTTATAGGTAACTAATATACTAATGAGATTTATCTACTATAAATATCATGTATTTGTTACTGCTTTAATTCATTCGGATTGCTTGCATTCTAGACATTGAGCTGTCTTTTCTGTTTCTCTTTCTCTCTTAAAGCTAGCTTAAACATCAGAGTTGTTGGGAACATCCCCACCACCCCTTGACCGTCTTTGTCTTGCAGGTTACTGTTTTTCTCATTTAGACCCGTTTGCTTCCTTAGAGGGCGGAGATCGGAGATCGGAGATTAGGAGCTTGTTTGTCCGGTATGCGTCACTTAAACTCATCTTATATACCAATAAAACCTTTCATTCTTATCCGATATGGGAGTGGGGGTTTGCCTTAGCCCATGACCAACCAAGTGTGCATGATTTTAAAGGTGTCCCCACCCCCCACAATGTGGCACTTATTTCCCACTAGTCACCTCGATCACCGTGCTCTGATACCAATAAATGTCACACCTCGTTCCCTAAGGCGAGACACGGCCGTATAAATATCTCATACTACTGACACAATATCTCAAAACGGAAACTGATAAATATTCAAGGCATTATTGGAATGTATTGAAGGTATTATTGGAATGTGAAAACTTAATCACCAAATCAATATTGATACTTTTGATACATGTATAATTATTAAAAAAAAAATCTTTTGGGGGCGGGGTTAAAAGTTCCAAAAGTACACATGAAGTAAATGAAACTGAAATTGAACCAGAATATTTGTCACAACCACTCCTGAAGTCACTTTGTAACTACATCAAAAGAGCGAGACATGCCAAAAAAAGTGCTCGTATAGAAATCAGCAGAAGACAAGCTTATACAAAAATTTCTTAGTGAAATTAGAAATAGGATGAAAATGTTTAATTGAAGATTCTGTAATATATATCACAAACCAGTTCAAGAAACTCAACTGTACTAATAACTTTCATGCTTCCACATCATGATTTCACATTTTATATATAATTCATGATACAGTCCTGGTGTAAAGCTCGAAAAACTTAAAGATGGAAAATGGATTTCATAAACAATGATAAGATTATTGAACCACCACCACTATGTAAGCTTCTGCAACTTGCAGGCGGCAATAGAGTTCAAAATCCATGAATTGCTTACCGCTACTGATCCAGTTGACCTAGCTAAAGCCTTTGCATCCGAGCGTCTTTGGTTTAAAATTGAAGTTGTTTTGGTTGGATCACATTTCTCAGGTGACTCAAGACTATAAATGATGAATGTTGTTGAAGCGGATGATCCGGACAATTTTTTGGTGTTTTCTGAAATAGGCTTCCTATTTAGGATAGTTCCTCCACCAGCAATTACAATATCATGGAGATATTTTTTGTATGAAGGTTCAAAGTCACCCATAAAATACAAATTGTACCCATTGAAGAGCTTTGGCTCCTGCAAAATCAGAGTCTATTTTTAGATCCATACTCATCCCCCACAGATGGAAAAAATGAAGAAATTCAAATTTCTTTAAAAAAACTGAAGATCAAATCAGTTGGTGAAGTAGCGTGATTAGGGATAGATTATGAAAAACGACACTCAAAATTCAAAAAACAAGTATAACAGCATGATAAAATATTAGACAACTTATAGTTTAAATGTCTGCTGTTTGTTCAGATTGTATAAGAGCAAAATGTTATTAAGCACAGGACACGAGTTCCCCTTTTTTTTTTTTTTTTTTGGTCTTTTCTTGAGTTTTGTTTATATGTAAGGAATTATTTCGCCTAGTTACCTCAATGAGATTGGCATGCAACAATTCAAGAGAAAATAATTACCTTATTTAAAAGTCGGATTCTACCAAGACTAGGACCATCCCTGATTCCATGAACATCAACCTCAATTTCATAATGCTTCTCATCAACAAGTCCCATGGAGTTTATGCAATCGTGAACCCCTGTAAGAACCAAACCACCAAAATGTAATCACCAGAAAGCAAAATAAAATTCAGCATAGTCATGGGTAGAGTATCTAAGCCAGTTCGAAAAAGGTACAGCGCTAATTTGTTGAAATGAGTACATTTTTTGTGAAAGGAACTGATTTTATAATACTATGAGACATTTTCACTGACATTTTGTGGTAAGAATCCATTTTCCCTCCAGGACGCCCATCAAAAATTTGAGAGTCCTTTTGCAAGCTCCATTTTCATCTACAGATGCAATGACATGGGTGACACTTGTATCCCAGCTCTTAGAGACTTTAGCTCCCGAAAGCTTCTCAAACTTGGAAATAATTCCCTGCAATTTTATGAATCAAGCTCTTCAAATGTTGTAATGAAACTTATCCGATCTCACATTCCTTTAAATTGCATATCTAAATTTGAGCCATGCATGTGACAGAGTCGTCAAAGACTTGAATCTATGGCATAATCTAAGATAAGCTTGTACAAACGATTCTTCTACTTGTCCGACGTGTGTATGTAATTATATATTTACTTACCTTCTCGATTTCAGTGAGACCTGAGCAACATAGCACCAAGTTTTTGGACTGTGTATGAGATTTCCACTGCGAATCTGATTTACCCTCGTCTCTAACCAACAGTGGTTGGCGTACATCAGAAGGCCTGTGAGCTAAAGATATTAGGAAACGATTGTTGCATTCATAGGCAATCAAAAAAGTTTATTGCAAAAAGAAGTTCCGAAACTACTATGGTCAAAAAAATCAATATACCTCTCAGGAACGGATTTCCTTCTCCGGTTGGATTGAGATATATGCACCTCGCAAGGCAGATTACAACTGGCATGTAGAGGGCACAGCATGACAAAATTGTCCTGCAGGAAGAAAAGGATTGTTAATATGGCAACTTTTAAGGCCATAGTTTGGGTAAACTAGTTTACTATACTCACATGATCCCATCTACATTCTGGAGTTATCTTTGCACAAGGAACATGAAAGCTCTTGCGACAACTCTTCTCATAGCACCCTAGAGCTGCCCCTTTGATTCCACAGAAAGAACACTTTATCCTCCGACTCCTCATCAGCTCATTTTCAAGGTTAATTGCCTTATCATCTTGGAAGAAAACATTTGGAGCCCTGCAAACATGCATAGATAAGTGAAATGCATCAGAAGGAACCTTGCAAAAGTGTCGGAAAGGGATTCATTTGCTCCGAGTAAAATGACATAGTTTTCTCTCACCAATCATATCCTATGTTACTCGGACCCTTCGTTCATGCCTGCCGTACCCATGTCGACACGACACGACACGACATGGGTATGGGTATGGGTATGGGTATGGCATACGTACCGGATTTGGTCAACACCGATCAGACACTTTGTTTTAGATATTTACGTACCCAACACCTGAATACATACCCGTACCCGACACCCGTACCCAAGTCCGAGTAACATAGATCATATCAATACATTAAAACTAACTCAAGGCTGTCATTGCTAGCATTACTCAACCAACAGGGAATTTTGAATATGACAACAAAAGGAGTTTTCTAGAACATGGAATTTCATGTTTTCAGTATGATGCTGTATCTGCTAAAGCACAAGTTCTATCGCTAAACGTTCCTATGAGCTTATTAGCCATCAAAAGATGAGATTTATTGATCTAAACTCTATGTTTCTATGTTTGTCTTTTATACTGCTAGTATAATCACTATGAAGCAGTAAAAATGCAGTCTAATTTGATGGTTTTATACCACTCAGCGCAGTTCTTATGAGAATGTATGACACTTGGTCCTCCAATCTGATCTCCTGTTACAGGCTCACCCTCCAGGTAGTGAACCATGATTCCTGTGGCCTGTTTTTGAAAGAGCAGATATGAAACTGTTGGCAATTATGAATGTGAATGGAATATGAGCATATGGTACTGGCAAACACATCAAAAGATAAGGTTCAATACCTCAGATTCTTCTGCTGATCGACAAAAGGCGCAGAGAAAGCTATTGGAATTCTTCACAATTTTATCTACAATGGACTCACTAAGACAGGAAGCATCCCCCAAACTTGATGGCTTATTTAAATGTCCACCATTAGAATTTCCTCGAAGTACTCCCAACTTTTTAGTACCTTCTGCAGTAACCTTTGCAGCAGTGCCCCTAGATTGAGAATTATCAGCCAAATTACTTTCATACTTGTTCGCTTCTGAGAATTTTACCCTTTTCAAATCTTTTGCCGGTTTAGCAGACTTAACTTCACATTTCCGAATTACCATCCCATTATTAGAGGCTTCTTTCTCCTCAGGAGATGATCTTTTAGGCAAATGAGAAATCAAAACCTCGCACTGGTTCTGAGTCATGGTATCCTTGCCAGCTTTCATCTTTGTGGCTGTTAAACTTGAACAAATTCCTTTCTCTACAGAAATACCCTCACTGATTTTGACACTTTCATTTAAGTTACTTCTTTTGCGTTTCTTATCTGATAATCCTAACATATCAGCAGGAAGATTTATCACACGAGATAAGCTGCAAAGATTTTCTGAAGTCATTTCTGTAACATTAGCTTCGAAGTCAACCTTCGGTTTTCTTTTGCTTCCTTTCTTGATCACATTTGAAGCATTTCCCATGTCCAAATTCTTCTTCTGCATATGTTGTCCAGTTACATCTTCCAACTCTTTAGGATCTCCTGATGGTTCATTAACAGTCGTCTTAGGTTGCTTATTTTTGCTTTTCAGAACAGCTTTCTTACCTCTCTTTCTAGATTTTTCATTCTTCTTCTGCATATGTTGTCCAGCTACATCTTCCAACTCTTTAGGATCTGCTGATGGTTCATTAACGGTACTCTTAGGTCGCTTATTTTTGCTTTTCAGAACAGCTTTCTTACATCTCTTTCCAGATTTTTCACTTCCTGCATCAACATTTTTATGTGTGGGAGAAGATGAAGATGCTAAATCTGGTTTAGCAGTTTCATTTTTGTTTATCGTGATATTTCTGTTCCCACGACTAGAATCCAGTATTGCAGCTGCATTTTCTGACGCATATCCATTTCTCTCAAGCCCAGAACGAGTAGCATCATCTAACTCCAGAACCTTTGAGTACAATAATAGAAAAATGTGATTGAAAAATAAAAGGAAATAACAGGGAAGCATAAAAATATAAGACATTGGATAGGGGCTGATAATGTAATAATTTGCACACATACCTTCATTCTCACCGGGCTTGAATAGAGTTCGGGAGAACAAGCTCTTTGTGTCCATTCAAACATTTCGCTGTCAATAAAATCTGCTTCACTGGATGTAACACAAGTTCCTTTCTGTATAAATTGTACAAGTCTCGTTAAACCACGTTTCTGGCACAAAATACAAGGCTCAAGTGTTGAATTTGTAAATGCAAGTGTTATTACCAAGATTGATTTAAGACTTCACGAAAGCATTCAAATGAAATTTTCTTTAGTAAATTCTTGAAGGCCTCATGGAGATGTGTATATCATCAGACGATTTAAGGAATAAAGTCAATTAGAGGAGATGCATTATATTTCTGCTATGGAAGTCTTTATGAAAGAAAGATGCAAAAATGATAAATTCATGCCAAGTTAAATTGATGGAGACCAGATGCACTAGACTTATTTGAAACTCATCACAAAGAAGCTGGGCATATGCAGTAAAGTGCATAATGTGATACTTACTATTGGAGTACTTTGGCTAGGGATCTCATCATCTGAGTCCTTGATATCACTAAAGCAAGGGACATCAGGTGGTGTTTCCATAATGAGATCCTCATCTGTTTGTTGAGTTAGTTTTTCTTCGTCATTGTGATCTCTCAGCCAGAAGAATGGAGATAGCACTGGTTCTTCGTTTTCATCCAAAATACGCTTGTCCTTTTTCATTCCAGGGCTTAACTGTGGTTCAGTTTTGGCGGCGTCATGACCTTCATTTTTTGATTTTGCAGGCTGCATTGGAGTCTCAGGAGGGGTAAACTGGGGTACGTGAACCCTTTTCTTGGTTGGAAAAGAAGGTCTTTCAGCATCCGGATAAGTGATTCCAGGTTTTGCCTTTGATGACCTTTTGCGTCCTTTCTTTTTACATCTTTCTTGGTGCTTCTGTGCTGAAGGCCCAGTATAAGTTGTACTATTCTCTTGAACTCCGCAATCTTTATAATAATCAGCCTGGTTTCCACGCTCTGCATGGTAAAATAAAGGTGTATATATCTATGAGGGCTGTGATTGACTCATGTTTTAAACATATCATATTTAAACCACAAGAGCGAAAAAGTAAAAGCCAAATAATATGTTTATTTGTTATAACTGGAACTGCTTAGTTTTGGCAATATAATTTGCTTAAGGATGGAACTTTGCTGGAAATAAAAAAGTAAACAAGAGATTTTCATTACTAGGACAAACTGAACTTTCAGATTCTTCTACTTGCTACTTGCTCATACATGATTCAAAGAATAAGATGTTGAGGCTTTATGACAGATAGATAAATGCAACGGGTGAAGCTTTTTAAGGAAGGGCAAATTTTGGTCTCATGGCCTTGGTAATTAAAATACTATTAAGGGACTGCACCCTATGGGAATATAGCTATATGTCAAAAAGGAAGAGGTCTTTACATGCTGAATTAAGCTGATGTCTATTCCAATAAGTACATATTCAGTGAACATGATTACTATGTTCCAATTTGAAAAGAGATGACCTCAAAGAGCCAATTCAAAGGTTAACTTTTAGTTGGAAGCTCTAAATGATAAGTAATATGGTAACGTGGTCACGACTCATGAGATGATCCAGTGTATCAAACAAATACAAATTATTTTAGCAGTAATGGATAACGGAAACTAACTTATAGCTGAGGAAAACATAAATGCAAAATAAAACTTCAATATCACTTCATTAATTTATCTTGTCAACCTATCTGTATATCAGATACTATCCCTTATAACATTAAGGAGAAGTGCTTGTTACAGTTGTGCCTCTATTTTACCACTGAAAATGCTGTAAGTATGATCCTTCTCTACCTGATATTTTGATTGAAGGGACGTTCTGAGTGACAAATATGTTGACTCCTGATGCAATTTCCATGCTCTTGTAGATGCCCACGAGGTTGTCCATATGAGGAGCGGGCCGAATTTCTTCAGGCAAAAATTTTATTTATCAATATAAATGTGCCAAAGAAGGAAGAGAAAGAGAAGGAGAAAAGGAAGCGGTGAGTCTTCTAGATATAAATAATTATATTGAAAGTAAAAAGCTACTAATAAAAGAACTACTAACAGAATAACAATGTTATGGTTTCTCAAAAGCAGAAATCGTTTATGATAGTGAACATTTGTCAAAAATTAAGAGGCAGAAAAACAGGAAACACAATGCAAGTGATAGTTTTCAACTGAGCTTCCTACGATTTTTACCCCTTTTTTCTTTATGCTGTCATAACCGAAACAATTATTGATGAAAATAAATTAGACTTGCATACAGGGGAGTAGTGGCTAATTATTCGGAATCAATTTCCAAACGTCACAAATAATTTTTTTTAATTTCATTTTAATGAGTGTCATTTTCCAGATAACTAGTTAAATTTATCAGATATATGCAAATGAGCAAGGCGGTAGGATTAAACCATCAGATTATGCTGCCACTAGCTTCTCAAACACATTTCAAAAGCAAATTACTCATTAAACCCCAATTAAAAGAAAAACAAAATGGAAAATAGTAGCTCACGGAATATTTAACGGACTAATATAGAAATCAGAAAAAACATACCTCTACGACGAAATGGTACTTTACAAACTGGACAATTGGATGCCGTTTTCATAGACTTCTCAATACATAAACTGCAATTCCAAAACAATCCTTAAATCCGCCGTATCCAATAGAACACACAAACAATTTCAATTTCTCGGGAAAAACTTACCCGCAAAATACATGATTGCAAGTGAGAGAAACAGCAGAATTCAGAAGACTCAAGCTGTAAATATTTTTAAAAAAAATATATAGAATCAATATACAAACCGAGATTTACTTTACCACCGAAAAAATAAAATAAAATCCGAGCAAAAGAATTCTAAGTAATAAAAGGAGAATTACCAGATGGGGCATTTCAGTTCTGTCCCCATTCTTTCAAGATGTGAAGTATCAGCCATTTTCGTCGATGTCTCTCTGTTTCCGCTTTCGATGCGTTTTTGTGTGAATCAAAATGAGGAAAATGAATAGGGATTTATGTGTAAACAGCGGCGCGTTTTTTGAAATTTTTTTGAGGTCTTTGAACGTTTGAATAACCGCGCTGGATTTTGTATTTCTGCCGCCTAATTTTTAAGTGCTTAGGGAACCAAAAAAACAAAAAGAGGAAATTTGATCCCCTCGCCTTCTCAAATACGCCACCTTGCTATTTGAAAATAATTATTTAGTTTTCATATTTCCCTTAAAATAAAATAATTTTCAAATTATTTCACCAATTTTGGATTGACTAAATGTCTATGCTTTGTGTGTTTCTTTTTTTTTTTTACCAAATAATATCTTGAGTGAATAGCTTATTTTGGACTTAAATTATTTTTTGATTTTCGGGTTTTAGATTTAAACATCGTTTTTTATTATTCGTAGACTTAAACAATTTACGATTGTCTCGATATAGAAAAAATTCAAATTTCTGACCAAAAAATGTCACGTGACTGAAAATTGCTGTTCTAGTTGGGGGTAATAATGTCGCACACGAAAAAATATGAATCCTTATCTGACCAATAATATTTTTACCCGACCCAAAAGCTCAAACCCGACTTGACACGACCAATCTCTACCTTTTCCTCCTATTACCATCTTCATCTTCTCCACCATAACTACCATAACCACAATCAACACCATCAACATCACCATCTTCTCCATTATCTGTTTATAATCATAATCTATTTATAATCACTATTTGAAATCTGTAAGTATTTTCAACGCTTTCAATAAATCAATTTTCACTAATAATTTGTTGTATGATTCAATATCTTTAATTTTCTTTGAATTGTTCATTCAAGATGTTAAAACTTTCACTACAAGAAAATTGTGTAACAGAGACGGACAATTCCGTCGCTAAACTCAGTTTAGCGACCGATTAACGACCACACTACGTGGTCGTGTATTTTTTGTCGCTAAGCAAATTACCGACCGAATATATAGCGACCGAGAATGCGGTCGCCATATTGGCCGACGGAGTGGCGACGGAATAACGACCGTTAATTTTTTGGTTTCCATTCGGTTGTTATTCCGTCGTTCATGTTGTGACCTAAAATTTCGGTCACTAAATTCGATCGCTATTTAACTGTTTTCTTGCAGTGTTTAGTATCTGTTCCGGCAAATGTATGTTTTTAAAGCCAACCTCTTCCTTTTTCTTGTTGATTCTTGCATTTGAGTGGAATTCAATGTTCAATTATCTTTTTCGATGTGAGTTATGTAGAAATTGAGGGCCTAATTCATTTTCTCAGGAGCTTATTATAGGTCGGAGTACGATTCCTATGTTGCATTTGCATTTGATAATGCTCAAAGAAATCTTGAATTTCATTTATGGTGAATATTTATACGTGTAGTAATTGTTCAAATTGCCTAAAAATCATGTCTTTTGAAGTATTTGGCATCCCAATTTCTCATGGGTTCCCAAATTTAGGCATTTCCTAATTCGTTGCTCTTTTGATTTATGTGGGATTTGAAAAAGTTTTGGTCCTTTTTTGTAGCAATTTTTGGTGATTCAGATTTATGATGTGAGTTATGATTTATGGAATTTTGTGATGGTGGAGAAGATGGTGATGTTGATGGTGTTGATTGTGGTGATGGTGGTTATGGTGGAAAAGATGAAGATAAAGATGGTGGTAAGAGCAGGAGGCATGGAAAAAGAGTTGCAGTCTTGAAGACCTTGAAGATTAGTCATGTTCTACATAGGTACATCTCTTGTGACTAATTAATCTAATTTGAGAATACTACCTTGAGCCCTTGCATGATTTCAAAACCCTCATTCATACTTTGATTTAATCTTTAAAAGGTTTTGAAAAATTAAGTTATAGTGTTGGTTTTGCCCATGTTCTTAAACATGTTTCAAAAGACTTTGAAAAACACTTAGGCATGAGTTTGAGAACCCTTGTAATGTGACCAAGTTGAAAACCCACTTTTGGACTTCACTTAGGTCGACCGGAGTGAATTTTTTCCTTAGTCAAATTTTGAATGCTCTAAGACTCCAACGACTAGTTTGTGCGGACAACCATGTTTTATTTAGGTCGGTTGACCAAGTCCTTGTTCCGGACGACCGGACCCTCATTCGAGGTCGACCGCAAGCTTTAAGTAGCATGTCTTCACTGATAAAAAACGCACCCAGATGACCTGACTGCGTATTCGGTCGACCAGAGCTAAGTGTGCTTATGACCTTATATAATGTGCTTATGTTTCACATGTACTTGATTGTTTGAGAGTTAAGTGTTTATCTTGAATTAGATTTCTAGCTTGGTATATCTTGCCTTGTCTTGGACATATGACTTGCACTAAGTGATCTTACAAGCTTTATATATCTTGCTTAGTCTTGGTCTTATGACTTGTGTTATTTGATCTTACAAGCTTTGCATATAGGATCCTTGACTTAGTCTATCCTTATTTGATCATATTCATTCTCTTGAGGTCCTTATGTATTGCATCTAACACTTTAGTCATCTAAGCAATCTATCCATTAATTCACTCACCTTTATGTGCTTAATCAACATACATGTTGTTAAGGTGATCACTTAAGTGAAGATTTTATTAGAAAAGCGAAAACGTTTGAGAACCTAATTCACCCCTCTTAGGTTCTCCCCTTCGGGATTTTCATTTGGTAAGAGCCTTGTATCCTTTTTGTTAGGCTTTACATCCTAGGACGATCCATGGGTACAAGCTTTTCTATATCTCTCGTAGATGACTATTCCCCTTCTAGACCATCATTGTTTGATGGTTCAAACTTCTCTTGTTGGCAAACTATGTATAAACTTTTTTTGTGCTCTAATGACTTCACCTTGTTGAGCAATATAGAATATGGACCATATGTTCCTTCATATATCATGAAAGGTGTCAATGTTCCCAAGTCTAGAAGAGAATTCAATGAAGAAGATTTCGCAAAGACGGCATTCAACTTTAAGGCCATGAATGTTCTTTGTTGCGCATTAAATGAAGAAGCACTCAACAAAGTTCATGAGTGTGAAGATGCACATTCAATATGGAATATGCTTGAAGCAAACTATGAAGGAAAAGTTGAAGTGAATGAGCCAAATGGGCCATCTAAAGAATTGGAGACTCAATCTTTTGAAGGTATTGAAGACACCTCAATCACAATTCAAGCAAACCATGATATATTTAAAGAGTGTGATAAAGAGGAAGTCAAAAGTCTTTCTTGTATGAGCATAATAGATAACACTTATCTAGAGCCTTCAAAAGATGATAAGCTTGAAGATGTGTTGGAATACATATCACAAGATGATGATGATCGTCATGAAGAGATAAACTATGATGGAGACGATGAAGATCAAGGATCATGCTCAAGGAAAAGAAAGAACTTACCACAAAGCTTCAAAGATAAAGATTCAAAGAGAAGTGGCGTAAGGCCCTTATCATTCTATAAAGAATGAATAATTTGAAAGGAGATGTTTCAAAACGAAAAAGTTGAAAACACTCCATAGTACTTGGAATTCTCAAAGCTCAAAGGCTATACACATTGAAGAACCAATATGCTTAAAGACTCAAATCAACAACTCAAGTGATGACAAAGGCTACAATGACAATCCTCACTCTTCATCACATGGCAAGAAAGGAAATGTATCAACTTCACTTTCTCAAAGTACTTTACTTGATGATATTGAGAAATTTAAAAGTGTTTTTGATCGATATGCGTGTGCTCTTGTTGATGTTACCGCTTTCCCTCTTGATGCTCATAGATGTATAGATAACTTGAAGCATGATCTCTATATGTTTCAAGATTCTTTAGCTAAGTTATCTATGAAGTGTAAGATCATCAACTTGAATGATTCAAGCTCTTATTTGCCTAGCTCATCTAAGAATCACTCTTGTTGTTTTGATTATGATAAACTTGATCCTTGTTGTTTTGTTACTAAACCCTAAAGAAACAACGTTGACCATAAAGGACCTTCTCAAAAGGTACCAAGTATTTTTCAAGATTCCATTGTAGGTACAAAACCATCAAAGCTTCACAATGAAGATATGAAAAACAAGGAATATCAAAAACGTGCAAAAACTCTAAGAAAAGAGTTATATGCCAAGCATGACAATGTTGTAGAGAGTTCATCAAATAAAGAAATCTCATCTAGCAATGATGACTCTACAAAGGACATCAAAGAAGAAAAGATTGCTTCAAATCTATTCATTTCAAATACACAAAAGAGAAAAGGAGGCAATCAAAGGACAAACTCTTATGAAGGTGATGATTAAGGTCAATATCACGCAACATGCCTCATTGGACTCATTGACGAAGATCAAGATGACATCCAAAGTCCAAAATTTATAGATAATGAGGTACAAAATTATATCCTTCCTCTTGATCTTGATCTTGATTATGACAATGATGATGATCCTTATGTTCTCTTAACCGAGATGTATGATGAGTTGAAAAAGATGGCTAAGAAGAATAAGGTCACATGAAACAAACTTGCTTTCTCACTTAATGAAAGATCTTGCTTGCAAGTAGATTATGATAGACTTCTTGCCTCTTTTCATGATATAGAGAAAGAAAAAGAGAGTATGCATTTATCCATTGATGCTTTAACGTTTGAGAATCATGCTTTTCTTGACAAGATAAATATTGTTGATTCTAAACTTGTTGATTTTAATCTCATAAAGCATACACTTGATATCTTAAACTATAATGTGGATAAGTGTACTTGCTCTAGAGATATCCTTGGTTATGTGTTTGATGCTCAATGTGCCTCGATAATAACTGTTTAGAATACAAACGCAAACATAAGAATGCACACTCTACCTCTTTTGATGCTAGAACTACATCTTCCACCATGCTTAATGCGATTTTCTATTATTGTGGAAAATGTGGACATCATATTAATCGATGCATCATCAAAATAATGATTGAAAGAGTTGTAAAACCAAGTGGGTTGTAAAAAGCCCCATCTTTAACCCTCAAGGACCCAAGCAAACATGGGTACCAAAAATATCTTCTTGTGTAGGTATGAAAAGAAAAGAAAAGAAATGGTGGATGAATTCTTGAAAATAATGTCTCATCTTATTTCTCCACTCATATGAAGAAGATCAATCCTCCTTGAAGAAGATCATTATCGGGATATCATGTTGCGTGTGCTCCTCAAGGTCAAAAGCTCATTGGATTCTTGAGAATGCTCAATCTTTATATATAATCATGAAATGCGCAAGGCACTAGTTCATAAAGTTGGAGTTGATGGTGAAAAGAAGCTCAATGAGTCAAAGAAGTCAATTTGAGATATCAATGGCCAATGATGGAAGAACCTTAAAATTATATCACGTCAACTTGGAGAACTACATCAAGATTATGAGTAGGGATGGCAATTTGACCCGTGATCCATTGATCCGCTCCGCTCCGATAACTTTTGGGGCAAATCAGATCTGCCCCGTATAGAAAATGGAGCAGATCAGATCCGCTCCGCGAACGGAGCAAATCAAATTCGGTATGCACTACTGACCCGATCTGCTCCGATCCGCCTCGCACATATAGAATAATAAGAGGATGTTATGTGCTAATAGTTTAATTGCATTTTTAGTCCATATTATAAATAGAGAACCCTAGAAGTAAATTCTTAAAATTATTTTCCCTTTCTTCCTCCTCACCCGCGATCTCCTCCTCTTCTCCTTCTCCATCTCCATCTCCGGCGCTCAACCACCGTCGCCTTTTCCCTTTTCTTCCCCTATTTTTTTCCCTTCTCTTCATCTTCTCTCCTTGCTTCTTCTCAGCCGCGGCTCCCCTTCCTCTTCTTCTTCCTAGGTCCACTGCTCCTATTTTTTTCCCTATACCGGCAGTTGACTCCACCGTTGCTCGTCGCCTCCACCGGTAAGTTAGATCTGATAAAGTTGTGATTTTTGTGTTTATTTAGAATCTCTGAGGGAAACTTCTGAGGTAATTAGTTGAGAAAAAAGAAGATTGAGTTTTTATTTTTTTTATTTTTTGATTTTCACTTTTAATTTTTAAAAAAATTATTTGTATTTTGAGATGAATTTGTTGTTTATTGTTGAATATCATACTGGATTACAATGTTTATGTCTTGGTGTTATTTTCTGTTAGGAACTGACAAAACCATACAAATCTATGATGGACGGAAATCCCTCACCGAGAGCAAACTTGAGACTTGTAACGACAAACTGCAGAAGTCTGAGGATTCTGGAAAGTGAAAAAAAAAATTGCATGGGGCGGATCGGATCTGATCCGCTCCGGACGGAGCGGTTCACGGACCAAAAAATTCTGATCCGGGAAGGATCACGGATCGGATCGGAGCAGATCGGTATTTCAGATACCCGCCCCGATCTGCCCCATTGCCATCCCTAATTATGAGAACTCCACCAATGTGCAAAAGTTGAAAAATAAGGCATCACAAGATGTTTGGTGAAACTTCCATTTGGAGAGTTAATGAACATCATTTGGTTATACAAACTCTTGCAAGTAAAGTGCCTTAAAAGAAGAAGTTGAATTCACTTCAAGGAGATTGTAAGAAGAAGACAAGCCACACCTTCAAAAGATGCAAAGAAGAACTAAAGGTGGAAACACCTAGCATGGAAGAGAAAATCGAGGATGAAGAGTAAAATGGAAAAATGGAAAGAACAAGGTAAAAAGAGAAATTATATGGAAGATGAGTCTACACGACCAAGTGAAATTCCATACATCAATCCAAGAGGCAAATGTACTTCATGAAAAAGAGAATTGGAGTTATCCCCCAAGACACCCTCAAGAATTTCATAGATGATTTTATGCCTATATGTGATGAGGAAGATCAAGAAAGAGTAAAAGAAGCCAAGAGCTCTTGAATCATATATTTCTTATGAGGATTTAGATTTTATATTTGAAGATATTATGGCAAAAGAATCATCAAAGGAAGAAAATTGGTAGCAATAATCATATCCCTCTTGTTTTTTAGTTTTATATTCTTGATGGTCACCATTGCTTGCTCTTTTTTGGTTCTATATCTTACGCGTTTCCATAATCTCATGTGCTTCTCTTCTTATCTTATGAGTTTGGCTATACATTGGTTTGATATGCCCATTTGTCTTGATCCTTTGTTTTTTATGAAGGCTTTTTCAAAATGACCACCTTAGTTATTTTTAAGACTTCTAGTGATTTTAAAGAACCTAAGGTGTGTCTTTCATGTATAAGGTTTATCCCCCCTTCAAAGAAACTTTATATTAAATGATTTCATCCTTGCATAGTTGTTTTAAGTGTTTTGGAAAACTTTTGAACTCGTTTTTTATGGATTTATGGAATTCTTGTGGTTTTTAAGTTTTATCTTAACTTGATACCTCTATCTATGCTTATATGTGTTCTAATTTCAGTATGGATGCAAACAACCTAGCTTTGGTTTATTCTTATATCCTATGTGGTTGTGTCGTCCTTTCTTTAGGTGGTGTGTTTCTTTAGCACCCTTTTTAAAGAAAGCCATCAGATGTGGTGGGGCGGACCCCCATTTATTAATAAAGCCGAAATGGCTAAAAAATACAAGGAGGGGGTTTATGGATTGCTTTCAACTGTTATATTCTTATCCTTGATGCTTGTCATAATCCCTTGTGGTTGTTGTTTTTAGGCCATGATATGAGCTAACAACTTTGTTTTTATGTGTTTTATCTTATTTAAAAGATATTAGACTTTTTTTCTAAAAGGTCTTAGAATATGATCACCTTAGATGTTTTTCATTGCTTTATCATTCTAAGATCCTAAGATATGATTTTGAGCTCTTATATGTTTTTAAAAGTTTAGTACCTTCTCCCTACTTAGTTTTACTGTCTTAAAGTTGCTCATGATGTTTTAGAAGTGTTTTAAAACCTTCTACAAGCCTTTTGGTCATATTTAAAAAAACAAAAAACCAGAAAACATCTGTCTGCCATAACCCTGGTCGCCGACCGTTGGATTTCGGTCAGCCGAAGGGCAGGGATACAAGTCAACCGAGGTGTACCTTTGGTCCACCGAAGTCCTGCTTCAAGTTTGAAAAAGGTGATTTTCAAGTTAGATTCATTTCAAATATTTTCTTAAAACAATCCAATCTTTTTTTCAAAACACCAAATCAAAAGCGACACATCTTAAGGGGGAGCTTTCTTAAGTGTTTAGTTTTGAAAAACTCAAAATTCCCTTAGTATCTTTTGTTCTTCAGATAAAAATCTTTTGTAAATGTGCCTTTTAAACGGAAAGTTAGAGATGATGGAGTTGGTTGAGCTATAAGCTCTTTGAGTCTTTTTTAAAATTATACTTGATAAGAACATTCCATGGAGCTTTTACATGACTAATGTGCCTACATCTTGGATGTCATGTTTCTTTGGAATTTTTTTTTATATCGTGATATATCTCTTATTTACATCCTTTTTATGTTGATAGTTTGTGCTTGATGAGAACATTTCTTGGAGTGGTTACTTGACTAGTGTGCTTCATATAGCCTTATTCTTGGTTGTCATGTTTCCTTGGAACTTCTTGTGTATCGTGCTACATCTTTTCACATTCTATCATATGTTGAAGGAAGGTCATGCTTTTTATATTTTTTTTATATAGTCCTTCCTTATAGTGATATGAGCTCTCTTGATGCTATCCTTTTATATCACTTTGTTTTGATGGCGTATGTTTTTATTGATCTTGTCTCTCCATCTCTTTTAGTCATCTATTCTTTGGGAAGTTTGTGCTCACTTTGATTGATGCATAACTTCCCTTTATATTTGGTTTTATAAGCTTTTGTTGTTTTTATCATTTAACATCACCTTTGTAGTTTTGTTTGCTTTCACCTTTGGGCTATATTCTTAACCAACTACTTGAGGCAGAGACTTGATATTTTGTTTTATTTAGTTCTCTTCTCCTCATTCCTCGTGATAGGTGATAATATGTGCTTACTTGGTTCTTATCTTAGCTTTATCACATTTTATGTTGGCTTTGTACTTAGAGTATATCTCTTGTGTAGCCAACTTGTGTGCTCTTTGTGGGAGTTGTATGTTATCTTTAGTGCATATTATGTATCTACCTCCCTTGTTCATATGAGATATTGTGTATCCTATCTCTTATTCTATCGATCTCATGTTGTTTTTGGTTAGCTTGATGTTTTTTTATATATCTCTCCGGCTAACCATTTCCTGAAGTGGAACTTGCTTTCTTGTTGTATCCTATATCTCCTCTTTCTTTGGATTGTGATATATATGCACATCTTGTCTCATACATATACACTTGTTATCACATATTTTTATAAGCCTTGGTTGTTAACTTAAATTTATCGCTTTATGGCTAACTGTGTTTTATGGAAAAGGGGAGATCGTGCTTGAAAGTTTTATACTTATATCTCCTTTGATTTAACTTTGGTTGTGGATTCATTTTTGGGCCATATGACCTATCTTTGCATTTGTGTGTCATACTGTGCACTATTTCTTTTTATTTCAACAAAGCTTAAAACTTCTTTAAAAAATATCTTCTTTAAAAGCTTATTACTATTTTATCATAAACATTTTACGATAAGTATCATCTCTTGGCCACTCATATTGATTTCAAATGGCCTTTTAAAAATTATGCGCTTACATAGCTTTAAAGATATCTTTGGTTTTGATTTCTCTTGATCTTTTATTTGTCTTTATAAACTCTTTCCTTTGTTTACACTTTATTCGAACTATCCTTGGCCAAAAAGCTTCTCCATATTTGACTTCCAACTTATCCCTCCTAAAAGTTTTTCATTTTTGATAGAATCTTTATTTTAACAAAAAGGAGGAGAAAATGATTTTTATGTTCGCGCTCTGATAAACCCTTTTTATTTTGACAAAAGGGAGAAAATTTAGTGTTGCAAATGTTCCATTAAAGATATTTTACAAAAGGAGAAAGGTAAGAACTTTGCAAAATGGGAATAATAAGGGATTCTTTAAAAAAAAAGGGAGTAGTATGCCTTTTCAAACCATCTACTTGCCTTGATCATATGATATGTTGCATATCTTATCTCCTTATCTCATGTTTTTGTATCTTGTGCTTACTTGCCTTTATCCTTTTGTTACATTATTCCCATTTGAATCAATATGTTTTGTCATCATCAAAAAGGGGAAAATTGTAAGCCCTAGGGCAAATGCAATCAATCTAGTTTTGATGATAACAAACCATTGAGAAATTCTCATGTTTATGTGAGCTTGTATTTTTGTGATAGGATCTATAACTCACATGTATATTGATGAAAATAGAAAGAAAGGTTTGATGAACCTCAAAGGTGTTGTCTTACAACATTGAAGATGCTAATGCAAGAAGTGTCAATAGATTGGACAACTTCTTGTATGATATATCAAGGATTCTTTGAAGGAATCATTGAGAAGAATCTACACAAAGCAAGACTTATTGGTACAAGCTTAACATGTATACTACAATGCCTTGGAAGTTGTTGCAATTCAAAGAAGGGAGATAAAGAAAGTCACTCAATCTCAATTGAAGTTCATCATGAAGTGAGCTCTTAACCAATGAAGTAATGAAGTCCGATATACTACATCTTAGAAGATTACAAAAGGACTTCACCACATGAAGAGGTTGATAAAGGTTTCAAGTAGAGCTCGAAGAAGTTTCCACACATCTTGAAGACCTTGAAGATTAGTCATGTTCTATATAGGTACATCTATTGTGACTATTCTAATTGAGAATAATAGCTTAATTATTTAAAGCGCTTGCATGATTTCAAAAACATCATTCATACATTGATTTGATCTTAAAAAGGTTTTGAAAACTTATGTTATAGTGTTGGTTTTTCCTAAACATGTTCTTAAACATGTTTTAAAGGAATTTGAAAAACACTTAGGCATGAGTTTGAGAACATTAGAAATGTGATCAAGTGGAAAACCCACTTTTGACCTTCACTTAGGTCGACCGGGCCTAGGCCTCGGACGACCTGATGAAGGTCGGTCGACCGGAGTGGATTTTGTCCTTAGTCAAATTTTGAATGGTCTAAGACTCAAACAGCTAGTTTGTCCGGACGACCATGTTTCAAGTCGGCCATAAGCTTTACAATAGCTTGTCTTCACTGATTCGGACGTACCTCAAACGACCTGAGTGCCTAGTCGGTCGACCAGAGTTTTCCTGCCACAAGCAAAATATAGTCGTTGCAACTTCGAATGCTTGGTACTTTTGGCCTCTATAAATAGCCTCTAATTCTCACATCATTTTGAGTAAGAGCTTCATATACATACTCTTCTATTTTCAATTTGAATTAGAGGTTTCAATTGAATTATCCAATCCATTGAGGGTTTTTGTTTTACCTTGAGCTAAATTGTAAAGTCTCATTGTTGATGCTCATCTTTCTTGTAAAAGGTTGTGTGTTAGTAAGGCTTGATTGTGAGAATGGTGGTTTTAGGCCTCCTTAGTGGAATGGAACTTTCTTGAAATTGTAGGAACTAGAGTGAGTGGTGAACCCAAAAAGTAAATGATCATTTGTTAATATAACTTCCTCACTTAGTAGACTAGATTAGAGAAAGTGTTCCCAATGGTGAAGAAGGGTTACGTAGTGTGTAAAGGATCGTTTGTTGGCCTTACCCTTGAAAGGTTGCTTGGTACATAAAAGATCATTGGTTAGTTTTGTCATTTCGTGTAAAGATCTCTCAAGTCAATTTAGTGGAATTTGCCAAAATCATTGGGTTTGTCCTAAGGTAGTGGATGTAGATCTTTGTGATCGAACCACGCTAAATCTTTGTGTTTGATCTCTCCAACTCTACCTCTTTACTTTCAAGTTCTTACCTTATCTATTGTGCTTATGTTTCACATGAACTTGTTTGTTTGAGAGTTAAGTGTTTATCTTGAATTACATTTCTAGCTTGGTATATCTTGCCTTGTCTTGGCCATATGACTTGCACTAAGTGATCATACAAGCTTTATATATCTTACTTATTCTTGGTCTTATGACTTGTGTTATTTGTTCTTACAAGTTTTGCATATAGGATCCTTGACTTAATACATCCTTATTTGATCAAATTCATTCTCTTGAGGTCCTTATGTGTTGCATCTAACACTTTAGTCATATAGGCAATCTATCCATTAATTCACCTTTATGTGCTTAATCAACATACATGTTGTTAAGGTGATCACTTAAGTGAAGATTTTATTAGAAAAGCGAAAAAGTTGAGAACCTAATTCACCCCCTCTTAGGTTCTCCCCTTTACGTATTTCAAATATATTTCCTGGCTTTTGTTATAAGTTGGGGACCGTTAGTAGTTATATCTTTAGACTCGAGGATCGGACAATTGAGCTCGGTTGTGTGGAATTTGGTGTCTAAGCATGAACCTTACTCATACTATTCGACAATCTTTATGTTTGTCTGATCCGTATGAGTAATTCATGGTGTTCGTAGCACAATTCCGATGTACAAGTGTCGAATATGAAGAGTATGGTTCATTGCATTGTTGTTCTTGTTTTGGTATGTTTTGTGTTGGTCAAAATGTGCCATTTTGGGGTTGAGAATGTTTGATTTTAGAAATGCAATTTTCCTTTGTTATTTTACACTGAAATTTGCATGTTCTGAACCGCAGACGACCGGATGACCAATTGGATCGTTCGGACGAGATACTGTGACCCTTGGATTTTTCCCGTACGACAACTTCGGTCGACTGGAAGAGGTTCCAGATTTTCCGGGATATTTACATGGGCTAATGCCTGGTCTCCAGATGACCTTCGGTCGACCGTAGCACTCACCTCTTCGACCAGACTACCTCGGACGATGGGTTTAGATGATGCATCGTCCAGGGCCATCATCCGGGGGTCTGTTTGATCTGTTTTGATCGATTTTGATTTATGTTCTATTCTGTAGTCAAGTTAAGTATGTTGCAAGATATGTAAAGTGTATTAGAAGTGTTTTAAAGCTTATTTCAAGTCAAGTATGTTTTCACACGTTTTGGGAAATCGGGAAATGCTTTGAGTCTCATTTGATACTTCATCCCAATGGTGTTTGATCCTTACTGGGCTAGTGTAGCTCACTCGTTATTCTCTTTTGCAGATGATGATATGGATGGTAACTTCGATGAGACCTGGGAAGGGGACTTTGAGGAATGATGAGTTATGAAACTATGCAATAGTTTGGACTAGTTTAAGTACTTTATAAACAACTTATGTTTCATTTATGTAATGACTTTAAGAATGATTTAATACTTTTATTGTGATGTAAGTTCCTTGATGTTTAATGAAGATATTTCAGATTTAGTCTTTCTGTTGTCTCATTGGTAGATGAGGCGATGCCATGTCATCACCCGGTTACGGGATGTGACATAAGTGGTATCAGAGCAGGTCGAACCTTAGGCTTAAAGTTCTGGTTTGAAGCTAAGTATGGAATGAACATATGAAGGACATGATAGATAACCTGAGATGTGATCTTTGGGTAGAGATTCTTGAATAGGACATATGTGTTTATTTATCGCTTTATATGTCATTGATGATTGATATGTATTATATGTGAACATGTTATGTCATGCTATGCTATGTAATTGATATGTTATTATGTTGTATGAGTTATTTGCTTATTATATCTATGTAGGGTTGTTACTTGGGTAAGATGGATCACAACCAAGACAATATTGATGAGTTTGATATGCAGATTGCCGCTTTCGCTCGCAAAGGCCTTGGGGTGGTCGTAGGTAGTATATGAGATCATCTAGTCAGTAACAAGCACTGCTTCCTCCTTAGCCTAGATAAGACTACTGAGACAGAGACAATGGCTGAGAATGTGGCACCGTCACCATCACCGCCACTCCGAGGGTACCGATTGGTGCTGACAGCCACCTTGGCTATGTTAGCCCAAGTTCTTCAGAACCAACAGGCACATATCATTCAGAATGTCGGGGCTCTCCAGGTACAAAGGAATGAAGTAGATCCAGGGATGTATTACGAGAAGATGATGACAGTGTCCTTTGATGGGAATATATGGATGGATCATGCAATGGTATGGTTGGAAGAGATGGAGCAACATTTCGAAATCATACAAGTGCCCGAAGATGCTAAGACCGTTGTAGTCATAGCATCCCTAACAACTGAAGTCGCCGATGGGTGGAAGGGTGTCGCCCATATCTATCGACAATGGGGACAACCCATCACGTGGGGTCAGTTCAAAGGGGCGTTCCTGAACTAGTACTTTCCATAAACATATAGAATGGAACGCCGTAATCAGTTCTTTGAGTTAAAATAGACCGGGGTGATTGTGGCAGAATATGCGGGCAAGTTCAACGCCCTTGGGAAGTATGCATCAACCATTATCCAAGACACGGGGATGAGAACTCAACGGTTGTCAAGGGTTTGTTAACCCGTATTCGAGGAAGACTCTCAAGTAACCGTCCTACCACCTATAAGGATGCTTACTAGAGGAGTCTGGACATTGAGACAGAGTTTTTGAGGTCCGATTATGAGAGAGTGGGAAAAAGATCGCACACTACCAAGGTACCCCGTTTAGCTACTGCAACACCTATGGCTTCCCGGAAGAGGTTTGCTCACACATCATGACCAACTAACACTTTCAGGACGGGGGCCAATTTGGTCAGGATTGAGGGACCCGTAGGGGCACGAAAGTACTTATCATATTCCTGAGTTATGCACCAGATGTGGAAGAAGACACCCGGGTGAGTATTGATAGAATAATGGAGCATGTTTTAGGTTTGGGAAAACATGTCATTGAATCAGTTAGTGTACAATACCGGTTTAGAGCAATGTTCAGTCTACTATAGCAATGTTTAGCACTTACTCAGAATGAGACAAGGAATGCTTCGATGTGGTGACATGTACGATCCTCATCAAATCCATACCTACTTATGTGCTTTTTTATTGTGGAGCTACTCACTCGTTTGTGTCCCGTATATATGGTATGGTCCTTAAGACTTCTTTTGCATACATTTTGGATGTCTATAGAGTTATGGTACCTAGTGAGAAAGTCTTAGATTCTAACATGGTTCATAAGGGGTGCCGAGTAGAGACAGACTCGAATGAGTTAGAGGCGGACCTTATTCAGTTGACCATGGTCGACTTCGACGTGATTTTGGGGATGGACTGGTTATCAGCTAATCATGCTTTAGTGGACTGCAAAGAGAGGAAGATTCAGTTTGTGACTAAGGACAATGAAGTGTTGGAATTCCATGAGTAGGAAAGGAAGAAGGGTGAACGGAGTTTGTCAGTTATATCGGCGATTAAGGCTCGAAAGTACATCAAGAAGGGCTGCGCAGCTTTCCCGTTGAGTTCGAGATGCATTTCCCGAAGATTTGCCGGGTATACCACTAGCCTAGGAAATCAATTTCGAGATCCTTTTGCAACCCGGTGTGGAGTCCACCTCTAAGACCCCGTACCGTATGGCACCGGCGGAGTCAAAGGAGTTAAATGTTCAATTGCAAGAGCTTCTAGAAAAGAAGTTCATCAGACCAAATGTCTCGCCTTGGGGCGTACCGGTCTTGTTGTGAAGAAGAAAGATGGTAGTATGCGGATGTGCATTGATTACAACTAACTGAACAAGATCACCATCAAGAACATATATCCGCTTCCTCGCATCGCCGACATTTTTATCAGTTTAAGGGTGCAAAAACATGTAACGTTTGAGTGGGGTTTAGATTGTGAAGACAATTTTCAAAAACTCAAAGAAAAGTTTACTACCGCACCGATTTTGGCTCTACCAGAGGAATCATGGGGTTTCACTATCTAAAGAGATCTTCAGGTATCAGTTTGGGCTGCGTTTTGATGAAGAAGGGGAAGGTAATATTGTATGCTTCGAGATAGTTGAAACCTTATGAGAAAAACTACCCCAGACACGACTTGGAGTTGGCAGCGGTCGTGTTTGCCTTGATGATTTGTGTGATACCTGGGACTTTTTTCTTACGCGTTTTGCATGATCTTATTTAATTTTTTATGTTTAATTGCTTTACGTGTTACACGTTAGGATATTTTTATGTGTGTTTAGAGGTGCTTTGATGAGTTTAGGAAGTAGAAGGACTTAAGCGTTGATGTTAGGAAGTTGAGGGGTTGTTTTGTAAAGGATTTGAAATGCTTTTAAGAGGGAGTTATTGCTGGGAATTAAGGAAATGGAAAATTACAGAAGAGAGGGAAGAGATAAAAGAATTTTTGGAAAAAACAAAGTTGATGACATAGATTGTTATGTTGAGGGATCAAACGAAATCCGATCGGAGTGCTTTTTGTTGCAATAGTTAGAGGACTCGTAACTGCTTCAATTTGGACGATGAAGATATTTTTCCAACGACCGAGTTGAGGGGAATGTTTTCGGGAAATTAGGACTGCGAATCTTGAATTTTGGGTATTGTGCATTTTGTGAAGTATTTGATTAAGCGTCTAAGGTAAGGATCTTGCACCTTTGTTTTATGCCTTAAAATAATGAAATGGAGTATTTTAAAGTTTTGGTTTATGATGAAATATTTCTTCACATATTTATTGCATTGAAAATAGATGAAGCATCGAATCTTATTTGCATTATTGTGCGGTTGATCGTCGTGTCAAATAGCGCATGTCATATGTATATATTTGTTGTTGTTGTTGTGTTGTGATTGCTATATTTTTCATTTGAGAGTCTACCTCAATCTAGAGCTCTTGTGTATGAATGGATTTATGGCAGGATCCATCTCAATTACTGTATGTTGTTGAACCCGGGCGTTCACTATGTTCAGTACTGTATTGTTGGGCCCTCATCTAACTGGGCTTTAGAGTTACTAACAGTCGAAATGTGATGTATTCTTAAAATTGTTGGCCCCGTTCGTCCAGGGGGAATATCTAGACCCGTGAATGTATTGTTGGGCCTTCCCTAAACTAGGCTAATAGTTTGGGGCTGTTAGTATTTGCTTTAGAGTCGGGATTAGACAATTGAGCTCAGTTGTGTGGAATTGTATGTGTTTTAGCATGAACCATACTCATAGTGTCTGATGTTTTATATATTCGTCTGATCTGTTATCAATAATTTATGGTTCTCATATCACATTTATTATGTATAAATGTTAGATAGGATGAGTATGTTTCATTGCATTGTTGTTCATGTTTTGGTATGCTTTGTGTTGGTCAAAAAGTGTCATTTTGGGTTAGGAAAGTTTGATTACATAAAGTGGTCTTCCTCTGTTATTTTATGCTGAAATGACTTGTTCGGAATCGCGGATGACCCTCGGGTCGACCGAATCAGTTTACAAATCGTTTGGAAAACTACTGGGAGCTATTACTGAATCTCGGACGACCACTTCGGTTGACCAGAGCCCCATTTAGATCGTCTGGACTACTTTCGGACGTTGGGTCCGGATGAGGCGTCGTCCGGGGCCCGTCATCTGAAGCTTATTTGGACCTCTTTTGAATTGTTTTTGGTCTGTTTTCAAATCTAACCAGTTATAAGTTATGTCAAGTGTATTACAAGTGTTTTGAAGGTTATTTCAAGTCAAGTTATGTTATGTTTTCAATGTTTTGGGAAAATGCTTTGAGTCCCATTTGATACTCCATCCCCAAGGGTGTTTGATTCTTATTGGCTAGTGTAGCTCATTCCTTATCCTCTTTTGCAGATGATGATGTAGAAGGTAACTACGTGGATACATGGGACGGGGAGTATGTTGAGTGACTCTAATATGGAACTTATGCACATTTATTTAAGAACAAGTATGTTACATTGGAAGTACTTTATTATGATGTAAGACATTAAGTTTCCTCTTAAGTTATTGAAGTTATTTCAGATTTTAGTCTTTCTATTATGGGTTCGGTGTCTCATCGGAGAATGAGGCGCTACCAGGTCACCTCCAGGTTACAGGGTGTGACATAAGTGGTAATAGAGCATGCCGAACCTTAGACCTTAAGTTATGGTTAGAATCTAAGTATATGGAATGAACATATGAAAGATTCAATAAATGACTTAAGATGTGATTCGTGGGTAGAGGTTCTGGATTAGGACTTATATGTTTATGTATCTGTTATACATGTCTGTTTAAGTATCAATATATCATGAACTGTATTTCCATGTTAGCTTAGTTTTATTTGCTTTAACTGTATTACCATGATAGCTTGGTTTTGTTGCTTTAATTATGTTAGTTGATGTCATGACTCTTATTTTTTATGTGTTACATGTTTAATTGAGATGTGATGTGTTAAAGATTGTGATATAATTAGTTAGTTGTTACTGTTTATGTGTTATGTGTTCACTCTGTTTTCCACCTGAGGTAAGATGGATCGACAAGGAAGAAACAATAATGAAAACAATGACTCAAATATACAGTTGGTCACATACGCACGCCAAGGTCCCAGGAATAACAGGGGACAGAATACTGCAGTGACTGACAGAGATCAACCAGAATCTTCACATCAGCGACATACACCATCACCACCACCGCCAGTAACTCCGGGTATTCCAACTTAGCTGACATCTGACTTGGCTATGTTGGCTCAAGTTCTCCAGAACCAACAGACAGATCAATCAGAATGTCGGGGCTCCTAGAGCACCTAGGTTAGAAGTAGAACCGGGTACGTATTTTGAATGGATGAAGAAGATGAGGAAGACATTATTTGATGGTAATATGGGGTCGGATCAGAAGAAGGTATGGTTGTAAGAGATGGAGCAGCAATTTAACATTATGCGAGTGTCTGAAGATTCTAAGACCGATGTGGCCGTGGCATCCCTCACAGCTGAAGCCGTTGAATGGTGGAAGGGTGTTGCCCCTATATATCAACAAGGGGGAAACCCATTACTTGGGTACAATTCAAAGCATCGTTCCTATATTAATACTTTCCCAAGACCTATCGGATGGAACGCCAAAACCAGTTTTTTGAATTGAAGCAAACTGAAGGTATGAATGTATCTGAGTATGCATGCAAGTTCAACGCCCTCGAGAAGTATACTTCAACAATTATTCGGGACCCGGGGATGAGGACACCAAGATTCACTATGAGGTTGCTGACCCATATTAGATGAAGGCTTTTTAGTAACCGTCCTACCACATATAGGGACGCTTACCAGAGAAGCTTGGATATTGAGGCCAAGTTCTTGAGGGCCGATGCTGAGCGGGTAGGGAAGATATAACTTGATGATGATGCAGAGACAGAGTCCCAGTTCCACAACTATAGTACCTATGGCGGCTTGAAAGAGATTATTTCCCGCATCGGAACCAACCGATACCTCTAGGCCGGATGTTAGAACAGGAGCAAACTTGTTCAAGACTGGGGGACCAGCAGGGCCACCAGGAGCTTACCCGACCTTTGAAACATAGTCAAACCTTAGTTTTATTCCATTTTATTCGTTATAACACTTGTTCATTTCCATTTATGTAATGTTGAACTATATCAGTTGTAGTAATTCACTTCCGCTGTTAAACGTTTATATTTTGGATTTATTGCATCATAAATTCTCTGTTTAATAACTCTATTAGTGGACTTTGGTGTGTCATCGAATAATGAGACACTCATCTACAGCTTACTGCTTCAAAAATCATTTTCACGCATCAAACACATGCTGATTACCGGGTGTGACAATGAGTAACAATTTCATACGGTCTGTTAGAATGGGAAAAAAATGGTATTTGTATGGAACACTGAATTTTTGACAAAAAAACAATATTTTTATAAGTTAATAAGGCTGTGAAATAATATATGAATTGCCTAATTATATTGTATCATTATCACTAGTTCTGCAAACGGGTCGGGTTTAGACTCGAATCCGAATTCTTTTTAGGATTTTGTAAGAACTTCAGATCCATATACCCTCCGAATCCGAATCCGTATAAGAATAATAAAATGGTTACGGGTCTGAAATATAAAAAATTGGATCCGATAGACTCGAATCCGTTTATATAAGAGGATTGGACCTTTTAATCAACCAAAATAGAAAAGTAAAAAAAATAAGAGGATTGGACTTTTTGAAACGGGTTTTACCATATCCGTATCCGGATCCAAATCGGCGGATCTGGTAATACACATTATGGATCCGTTATGATCCGGATTCGAATTCGGTAGAAAAAGTTAAAAACGAATTTGAATCCGGAATAGACAATTCCGTATCCGTTTGTATCTGTTTGCAACCTAATTATCACCCTTCTGAATGGTCTCGTTAGTATCGATGCGCATCTCTCTCCTAAGAACTCTACTCATAATGAATAATTCTGTTGTGGACCTGAACTATTTGTGGAGTCATGGACACTTGGTTCACATTGAGCTACATCACCTCTTTTGAATTTTTCAAACCTTTTGGATTCAATAGTGCAAGTAAAGAGGGGAGTTTTTTTTTTTTGTTTTTTTTTGTTTTTTAAATAAAAGGGGTGTTGTGGCTCATTGTGGACCAAGTGGTCCATGACCCCACAAATAGTGCAGGAACACAACATAATGTTTCACTCATAATTCTGGTGGCTTTGGAATAGAGATCTCATCATTCACGTTTGGGATAATGGAGATTTGTTTCCCTCGTGATTTCTATTTCCCTAATTCTCTTCAATTTTTTTTGTAACCTCTCTTACAAATATTCCATCACTTTAATCGTTAATGCCTTCAACCGAAAACCCATCTCAAATGGTTCAAAATTAAGACCGCCGGCAGCAACCGTTTGCAAGTATTAATGTGAATGTCGATTTTAGGCAAATATTTCACGCGCATCATCAACTATTAGTTAATGCTTGGCTTGTTGGGGAAATAGAACTTTAACTTTCATTTGAATTCGGATCTAGATGAACAATATTAATTCGATCTTAATTTGGATCCCTCAAATGAAGCTTTACCTTTTGCAAATGGTAAGTTTGCATTTGTTTCCTTGTTAGAAGAAAAAAAATGTCTGACATTTATGTACATGCTTGGTGCGATTTGATCATCTTGTGGTTCATGACATTTTGTGGATTTATTGATTATACATGGATTAATAAAAGTTGTATCTATTCAACTGAATTTTTTTCTTTCTGCCCTTTTGCTGTAATTAAATGATAACTTTCCTTTAGGTTGGAAATACATAAGATGCAGATAGTTTTATCAAACCTTCAGCTACAAGAACCTCGCAGCCTTAGCATAAAGCAGCAGTCATCAAGCAAAGTCAAAGTCTAACAACCTGTGCCACATCAGCTTGCAACTGCCAAAGGGGAGAAGCTAAAGTAACAGCCATTGTACATATTAGCCTACTATTCTGTTAGCATCAGTTAGGAGACAGTTGGTAGTTTTAGCTAAGTAGTTAAGATATTTTTGTGTATATAAAGGGAAGAAATCCTTTGTAATTATTTACTTCTTCAATTTAATGAAATCAGAAAATTCCAGAATACTTTTTTCTCTCCGCGCATTTACTCTTTCTTTTGCTTCCAAATTATGATTCTAAACAATTTATTTATTCATTAATTTTTTTTTAGTTTCCTTCATTTGTTCTTTTGATTTTGTGATTTTATTGATTGTACATGGATTAGTAATAGTTTCCCGTTGACGATTGAGGCTGGTGGTCGTAGTAATGTGTGTATTGTTCTGTTTGTTCAAGTGGAATGACTATGGGGTTAAAAAACCAGGAGAACAATGATAAACGCCTTATAGTCACATTTTAGATTATCAATGCTCTCAATTATGTAGAAAATGTTTGTTATACACATGATAACATCTTGAAATATACAAGAGGGTATGGGTGAATTGGGTATCTAGATATTTACTAGTTTTTCAACAAATAAACTTTGGTGAGTCATTAAGACATAAACAAGTCAAGGAAACAACTCACAAAGATACGAGATTATAGTGGTTCAGTTCACCAAGAAGCATACATCCACTACCTTGAGTCTCACCCAAGGTCTTCACAAAGTTCCACTAAGGATTTCCTTTTCAACTCATTGACGGTGGAAAAACCGAATACAAAAGTGGAAACTCAATGTCACACCCTTTGTTACTCGGACTCCTCGTTTAGCCGTGCCGTACCGGTGTCGACACGACACGATGTTGGTATGGGTATGAAATACATACCTGACATGGTCAACTGTGAATGGGTACTTTGACCAACTCTTGAAAGCTCATTTTCCGGACACCCATTGCTGGCATCACTGTGAAATCGAAGAACGACGAGCAGAGATTGGAGTTTAGGCAGATGAAGGAGATTGAACAACATTGAAGCAATAAGTGAAGGGAATATGGAATAGAGATGGTATAGGAGTCGAACAAGGCATGAAATTGGCTGGTGATTTGAATCTCTGTACTGGCTGCAAATTTGTTAGGAGGAAGAAGAGAAGAAATTAGTGTTTGGGAGAGGGAAGAGGTGAAGGGGAGAGAATGATGGGAGAGTGCTGCTCTTGTTCTTGTGCAACCTCCTCTTGATGATACAAATTATCAAAATTGGAGCAAAGCTATGCGAGTTGCTTTAATCTCTGAGCGCAAAATACAGTTTGTTGATGGAACAATTATATCTCCAGATCCTGATGATCCAGAATATGAGAACTAGATTCAATGTAATAACATGGTCTTCTCATGGCTTTTGAACTTTATGACAGCTACCATAAGGGAAAGTGTGTTATGGTATGGTACTGCTTATGAAATCTGGAATGACCTAGCAGAAAGGTTTGGCCAAGGTGATGCCTATAGACTTAGTGACATTTTGGAGGAAATTCAAAACCTAAAACAAGGTAATAACTTTATTAATGCCTACTTTACTAGGCTTAAAATTCTATGGGATGAAATGATATCTCTTAGGCCTATACCTAAGTGTTTGTGTAATCCAACTTGTCCTTGTGAAGGTTACATTAAGATGCAAACCTATGTAGATGATGAATATGTCATAAGGTTTTTAAAAGGCCTAAATGATGACTTTGAATAAGTAAGTGTAAGAGGAATAACCGGGTCTAAAACAAGTTATGCAGTGGAAATAAAACGACCCGCCTCTAATAGGATCTTTCACGAGTAAGAACCTTAGACTACGGGATAGCATTATACCTTTCGAAGTGCAGAATAAGTCCGAAAGCGGTTTCGAGTTGTAGGTTTATTGTCACGAGCGGGACGCCACCAACGCGAGGCTCCGCCTCTCCCGATATCCACTCGATCTTAGGGGATGGTCCTCTACCCAGCTTGGTGCTAGCCAACGCCTCGTAGAAGTCTTGAAGACACTCTTCAAGATGGAGTATATATATATATATATATATATATATATATATATATATATATATATAGGACCTAAAAAGAAGAACAAGAAAGCAGTTTTCTTACTTCTTTTCTATTAGCCAAAGCTAGAAAACAAGTATATAGAAAAGCTGTCTTTTCTTTCTATTCAATCTCTCTTGAATGCTCTCTCTTTTTCTCTCTTCTCTAACCTTTCAAAAGCTGGAGAATAATGACTTAGAATACTAGGAAAAATCAGCATTTTTTCTTAGTCATTCAAGGGAGAGTGGGGAGAGAGAAAGGGGGAAGTGGGAGATCATGGAGGAAACCACTCCTCCACATTCTCCACCACTTCAACCGCCTTCTAAGAGATAAGAGCTGGAGAATATATCCAATTTTCCAGCCATAAGGTCGGTCCAAATGGGTTGATCGGCCCAATCATATTGGTCGGCCCAACCCGATTAAGGGCCCAATCCAATCCCGGCTCGGCCCGAAGCCCGGCCCGACTCGGCCCAATCGAATTGGCGCACCTTAGATTAAATGTACTCCAACTAGCCCAATCCAGTTGATCTATGAGTGCGACCCAGGAGGTATCTATGATGTTGGTCGTGACATCATATGTCACAGGTAATGAGAGGTATCTAGCAACGCATCATTACCCCCAATTCATAAATATCTGGTGACTATCATAATCACACCATTTGACATTTGTATTTAAATCCTTTTGTCCTTGATATCTAGATTGAACACAAGTCATGGAAAAAGTCACACTTGTATTGTCCAATCTTTTAGTTTCTTGATTCGCGAGTAGACTATCAAATGACATCAATATCATATCTTGATTCATTTGTTCATGGCCATGAATTAGTCGAGACTCCATCAAAGGGGGCCCAAGATATCGCTCCCTGCTATATAGGAGGGACAAATCCTTTACTGCATCCCATTCATCCTGAACAAGATTCGTGATATACCCGATAAATGCCTTTATTGCTCACCTCATTATGGATAGCGTTTAACATTATAAAAGCATAACACTAGCCATGCAAGAACTCTTGTGAGACCTCAAGTCGAAGGATCTCATATACAACCCTGAGTCAAAAATTGAGAAACACCGTTGACTATTATATAACAACCCATGGTGTGTTTCTCATGTATCGGGTTTGTCGAGTATAATGATTCTCTAATCATATATACCCGTGTGACGATCCGATATCTTATATCAATCACTTTGCACATACTAGTCTTACGCATTATTATTGTCCTCGAAGATTCCATAATAATGTTCGACTATGGAGCGTTTGAGAATCATAACAATTATGAATACTATTCTAAGGACATATTATTTCATTATGTTTTTTAAGAGCGAGAAACATATTGATATAATCTTTGGAATTTATGCCTTTTTACTTTTTATTCATCAAAATGAAAATTACATAAATATGATACAATAATCTCCCACTTGCACTAAAGACCCAAAATCATCTACTGATTGGTCTTTAAAGGCATACTAATGACTGTCTCTAAAGATCAGCACTCCAGATATCGGATACCCATGGAGCTAGTGTGACGATCATGCTGCTACTGCGACAGTGGCTTCGTCAGTGGATCGGCGACATTGTCTGCCGAATCTACTCTACATATATGCACATCACCTCTTTCTATAATCTCGCGGATTAGGTGAAAACGTCGTAGTACATGTTTGGACCTCTTGTGAGATCTGGGTTCCCTAGATTGTGAAATAGCCCCATTGTTGTCACAATAGAGGTCTATCGGGTTCGCAATACTAGGAACCACATCGAGGTCGGAAATAAATTTCCGATCCAAAGCGCCTCCTTAGCTGCTTCACAGAGCTGCTATGTACTCGGCCTCTGTCGTAGAATCTGCGATGGTCGATTACTTTGAAGCTGCGCCCTGACTCACGACACCTCCATTCAAGTTAAACACATATCCCAGGTGCGATCGGAAATCATCTCTATCGGTTTGGAAACTAGCATCGGTGTAACCACTTACAACGAGCTCATCCGCCCTCCATAAATCAAGAATGTATCATTAGTCCTTCGTAAGTACTTGAGGATATTCTTGGTCGAGATCCAGTGGCGTTCACCGTAATTAGGCTGGTATCTGCTCGTAAGGCTTAAGGCAAACAAGACATGCAGGGCGAGTACATAACATGGCGTACATGATGGATCCTATGGCAGAAGCATAAGGGATCTCTTTCATGTGTTCTAATTCGGCAGGCGTTTTCGAACACTGTTTGTTCGACAGAACAGTACCATGTGCCATAGGACAAAGGCCCTTCTTAGACTCTTGCATGCTAAACCGCTTTAGCACCTTGTCTATATATGTACTCTGACTTAGGCTAATGAGTCTCCTAGATCTATCTCTATAGATCTTGACTCCCCAGAATATAGTGGCATCGCCTAAGTCTTTCATGAGAAACACGTACTCAACCAATTCTTGGCAGGACTTTAAGGTTGGTATGTCGTTTCTAATGAGTAGTATGTCATCTACATACAAAACCCGAGGGAATACGATTGAGCTCCCACTAACCTTCTTGTAAACACAAGGCTCATCCTCATTTCTAATGAATCCAAACTCACGAACGACATCATTAAAATGGATGTTCCCAGGCTTAGAAGCTTTGCTTGAGTCCATAAATGGATCTCACGAAGCTTACATACTTTTCGAGCATTCTCTGGAGTGACAAAACCTTGAGTGTGTCATATACACATCCTCTTCAAGTTTTTCATTAAGGGAAGCGGTTTTGACATCCATTTGCAGATTTCATAGTCATAGTAAGGCTGCGATAGCAAGCAAAATCCGAATGGACTTGAACATAACTACGGGGGAAAAGGTCTCGTCATAGTCAATACCATGAACTTGTTTGAAACCTTTCGCGACCCGATCGCCCCTTATGCGTTTGTACATTCCCTTCCATGTCGGGTTTTAATCTTAAAAACCCATTTGCACCCTATGGGAGTTACCCTTCAGGGTGGATCAACCAAGATCCAAACTTGGTTTGTGTACATGGAGTCCATTTTAGATCTCATGGCCTCGAAGCCATTTCTCGAGAATCCGGGCTATTAATTGCTGTTTGTAGGTTGAAGGTTCATCGTGTTCCACAAACATAACATCACCATGTTACGTTATGAAAAAAAACTAAATTTTTTCAGGAGGTGGACGACGAACTCTACCGGACCTACGCAATTCTTGTGTTTCTTGAGCTAGTGCTTGTTTGCTAGCTTGTTTGTGGTACTCTTTGCACAACAACTTGTGGAGTCTGTTCAATTTCCATCTTATCATTAGTGCTAGTTTGAGAATCTGGAACTTCAGTAAGTTCTACGCTACTCCCACTCGTGTTTCTAGAAACAAATTCTTTTTCTAGAAAGATTCCCGTGCGAGCAACAAACACTTTGTTTTCGTTAGGGATATAAAAGTAGTATCCTTTAGTTTCCTTAGGATAATCTACAAATATGCACTTTTCAGATTTTGGAGCCAGCTTATCAGAAGCTGAGCGTTTTACAAAAACTTCACAGCCCCAAATCTTGAGGAAAGACAAACTGGGACGCTTCCCAGTCCATAACTTGTATGGTGTCTTTGCAACTGATTTAGATGGAACGCGGTTAAGTGTTAAAGCTGATGTCTCTAGTGTGTGTCCCCAAAAAGAATTGGGTAGGCTCGTGTGACTCATCATAGAACGAACCATATCTAATAAGGTTATGTTCCTCCTTTCAGATACACCATTCCATTGTGGAGTAGCTGGAGGAGAAAGTTGTGAAACGATTCCACAATCCTTTAGATAGTCACAGAATTCTTAACTCAAGTATTCTCCTCCTCGATCAGATCGAAGAACCTTAATACTCTTGCCAAGTTGGTTTTCTACTTCTAGTTTAAACTCTTTAAACTTAGCAAATGCTTCGGATTTGTGTTTCATCAAGAACACATGTCCATACCTACTGAAGTCATCAGTAAAGGTAATGAAGTAGAGGTAACCACCCCTTGCATGTATATTAAAAGGGCCACATACATCACTATGTATTAGTCCTAATAAAGCATCGGCTCTCTCACCTAGCTTAGTGAAAGGTGATGTTGTCATCTTACCCAACAAACAAGATTCGCATCAATCATAAGACACGAAGTCAAATGATTCCAACAGCCCATCTTTATGGAGCTTGGATATGCGGTCTTCGTTTATGTGGCCTAAGCGACAATGCTAGAGGTATGTCGGATTAGAATCATTAATCTTAATCCTTTTTGTATTCATATTTAAAATTGGCATATCAAGGTCTAAAATATATATGTAAAACACAAGAGGGGGGTGAATTGGGTTTTAATCAATCTTGGAAACTTTTTCTATTCCTTGCAATGCTAGTGTAAGTTTGAGCAAGATGAATAAAAGCAATGCAAAACCCAACAACAAGACAAAGGATTTATAGTGGTTCGACTCACTCAGAATCTATATCCACTACCTTGAGCCGCACCCAAGGATTTTAAACAACTTCACTAAGAAGAATGTTTACACTTGTGGCTAACTCACTAAGATTTTTACAACACAACCACACTACAAAAACTCACTAAGAGCTTGATTGCCCACACAAAGTAGGCTGAAAAACGACTAGTTTTTCGCTTTGGAGTATATATACATTTCAAAATAGGCTGAAAAACGACTCTTTAACGGTAAAAAAAGGCTAGTTTTTCGCAGAGTTCGGTTGACCGAAATCACACCTCGGATGACCGAAGTCAACCTCGGTCGAGCCGAAGCCAACCTCGGTCGACAGAACCTAGCTTAGGTCGACCGAACTCCCCTTTTTCCAAAGGGTTCAACTCTCAGTTTCTCGTCGGTTGATCCGATCTTGAGCTCGGTTGACAGACCTTTCAGAGTATGAGAGATGTTGATTTTTCACACGTTTTGACATCTATTGAAGTTTAAAAGGTTTTCTCAATATGTAACAAGTAAGAGCATTTAGAAAACCGTTTTAAAAGACTTATACTTTGAAATCAAAGGCTTTCGAAATACAAACACATGTAAGGATCATTTTGAAACTTAGCCTTTTGAAAACGTGTTTATGAAAACATGCAAGACTAGAGTGTAGAGCTTATGTTCATGAGAGCTTTGGTTAGAGCTTTATAAGATAACGACTTATGACGACAAAGCTAAACTAACCAAACCTAAGTCTTCAATCTTCAATCTTGATAAATAAGCCTTGCATAACTTTGAATCTTGATCCCAATGGCTTGATTGAAGTACTTAGAGCTTCCATAATGAGTTCCGATATTCTATCACAAAGATTAAGATCATTAGACACAACATCAAAAGTTTGTCCAATATAAAAAACTGAGTTTGTTCGCCCTTAGGGCTTACAATCTCCCCCTTTTTGATTATGACAAACTTTTATGTAATAAGATAGAATATGGACAAAATTAAGAACAAGGAAGCATGACAAAAAGTTAAGGATCATTTAAGAGTAATGACTAGTGCTTTAAAAGATAAAACCAATGAAGACAAAAGCACTTAGTCATGATAACTTCTTTTTGCCATATAATCTAGGGACTCTTAGAAGAGCCCTATTTCCCAACCAACCTCCTTTCCTCCTTCCTTCCATTATGTAGCTTTCTTGTGTGTATTATACATACCTTAGTTTACAGAAGAAGCTAACTTACCATTTTCATCAATGTCGATGTGAGTGCTTAGGATCCTATTATAAAGAACATGCTCACACAAACATTAGAACTATCAATGGTTTGTTAACATCAAAACAACATAGAATAATTTGCCCTTCGGGCTAACAATCTCCCCCTTTTTGATGATGACAAAACATTGATGCAAATGGGAATAATATGCAAAAATAAGATACCAATTGTATGCATGAGATAAGGATATTGAGGATCCAAGCAAGTAGATGTTTTGAAAAAAATATTCTACTCCCCCTATATTAAAGAATCCCTTATCTCTCCCATTTTGCAAGTTCTAAGCTTTCTCCTTTTGTAAATTACTCCTCTTGGCACATTTGCATCACTAAAATTTCTCCCCCTTTTTGTCAAAATCAAAAAGGGATATCAGAGCGCCAATAAGAAAAGAATTTAATGAAAAGTAAAGATGAATAAGATTTAAATTGTGGAGAAGCTTGATGATATGTAAGAATTCTCCCCATATAAAAAAACTTTTATACCATGGAGAATCTTGATGGTCTAATAGATTGATAAGATAAGAACCAAAAGATCAAACCTTAAGACCAAAAATCATTTGAAGAATGATTATTTTGAATAAGCTTGGTTGATTTCTAAAAACAAGGAGTCCATAATAACACATAAATCAAAAGATGGTCATGTATGGCTCAAAAAGAATATCAACCTAAGCTAAAAACAAAGGAGCTAAGTAATATAACCTTTAAGCACAATCTCCTCGTTTATCAAGCATACGATATTTGCTATTTGAGATAAAATCAAGTTAGATACTAATTGACCAATTGTAAAACATGATGCCAATTGTAAATATAGCCAATTGTAACACACGTTTGAAAATATAGCTAACAAAGTACTAGTGGAAGTGATACCATGAATTCATAAGTTAAGCACATGTATCACAACCAAAAGAAGTAGAGGAAGTGTAAGATAACACTTTGAGTACATTCCTCTAACAAGTTAATGGTTAGCTAAATGAGTGTAGCAACTCTTAAAGTGATACTAACCAAAAACTATAATGAGATCACAATGGATAAGAAAATGAAGAATATGATCTCAAAGTTATTAAGGGAGAGTATATGTGATACCAATTAAAGACATAAACATTTATAACACATATAACTTCCAAAATAACTTACACAAGTTGGCTATAAGATATAAAAGATGAAAGGCAAGCCAACAAGTGATGTGATGATGTAAAATATGAACAATTTAGCATACATCACAATTATGAGTTTACATCTTAAGTCAAGCATCTAGACGATCAACCACATAAGATTAATGTTATAGACTCGAATATAAGCACAACCCCTATATGCAATGAAGATCAAGTAAAAACTGAGCATAGCATATACAAACTCCCCCAAAGCATAAAACACTACATAATAGAGGGGAGGGGTATAAGTTGAACACAAAAGGATAAAAAACAAAACAATGATCACCTACAAGGGATGAGTTAAGCTATTGTACCTCAATGCTCTTTGAGCTTGGACTTCTTACCATTTTGGTTGATCTTCTTTATCAATCAAGTCCATTGAGGCTTTTTGTGTGATCACTTTCATTTGAAGCTCATTGAGAGGTTGACATGTGATTGCTCCATTTTCTTTGTTGTTCATCCTTGATTGATGAGATGAAAGCAATCTCCTCTTCTTTTCATGACAAGTGTAGAGTCATCAATGATGTGTGACTTTTCTTTTCTTGATGAACTCTCTACAATCTTGTAATCCTTAGCATTTGACTCTTTTCTTGGAGTCTTAGCTCATTTGTGCCATTCCTTGTAGTTCATATCTTCTTCTTGAAGGTTAGAACTCTTTGTTACCTACAAGGAAATCTTGAGAACTAATGTGGTACCTTTTCAAAGGTCCTTCATGATTAGCTCAATATCTCAAGTGACACATATATGCGTAAGGATCAAAAACCAAAAACAACTAGATGGATTCTTAAATGAATATGACATGACAAAACAAGAATCAATCAAGTTGCATATGCTATATCTCATAGATACCTTAGCTAAATAAACATGAACAATAAAGAACATGCTAAAGGTTATCTATATAAATATAAAATTCAAGAATGTGAGATGCAACATATATAAGAGCAAGCATATAAAATATATATATATATATCAAAAACACTTAAACACATTAATTAAAGTGTTAAGAGAAGGTGAATTTGATACCTTTGCTTTCTTACCAAGTGATGAAGATATTTGATTTACACTAAAGCTCTTGTCATCACTTGATGCTTTGCTCTTTGTATCTAAGCAACTTGGTTCGTTCTCCAATTGATTAACATATGAGCTTTGAGAATCCAAGTGTTAAGGAGTGCTTTTGAATTTCTTCTTTTGGCACATCTCCTTTAACAAGCACTTCTTCTTCTCCGGTTATGTGACAAGATCATACATATTGAAACAACATAGAACCGGAGCTTCCCTTTAACTAATAAGAACCTATAAACTCAAGGGAAGAGTAACTTTTGGTACCCACTTTTGTTTGGGTCCATGGGGGTTAGTTAAAATACGCTTAACTCTCCAAATGGTTTTAACTCCCCTTTCAATCTTCTTCTTAACATGGCATCTAGCATTTGTGTGACCATGTTTTCCACAATATGTGCAACAATTATGTGGCTTAGAAGAATTGTTAGCATGCACAAGATAACTACTTGGCCTATGTGACATCCTAGCATTTACAACATGATTCTTAGGTTTAAGCGAAGAGCTAGCAATATCAACATGTTTAGCAATATAACCAAGGCCATGTTTATCAAGAGAAGCACATTGCATGCCAAGAATTTGATCAAGATTTTTCTTACCCTTTGTAAAGTTTTCAACAAGAAAGGTAAGGTCTTTAACTTTGTTTTTCAAAAGATCAAATTCAACAAGCTTGTTTTCTAAAGATGACAATTTATCACAAGCTTCTATGTATTGTAATGAAGATGTATTGCAAGTAGTAATAAGATCATCATTTTCACATTTCAAGCAATTAACATCATCACACAACTTTTTATTTTCATCAACCAACTTAGATCCTTCAACAAGTAAAGATTCAATTTTAAGCTTCATATCTTTGTTTTGCTTTGCACATTTTTTCAATTGATCATACATATCAATTAAAAGCACATTAGGATCATCCTCCTTATCATCATAAGAATTTGAAGTAGAAGGAGAAGGATGTACCTCATTACCAAATGCCATGAAGCACAAGTTGGCGTATTCATCATCACCGTCATCACTTGAAGAGTTTAGTCCTTCATGAGTATCTTCAAGCGTTTTCCACATAGAGTGGGCGGATTTGCTTCCAAGGACACGGTTGTACTTCTCCGGACTTAAGGCACAACTAAGAATGTTCATAGCCTTATAATTTCGAGTCATTTTCATGTACTCATCTTCATTTAGCTCATTGTCCGTCTTTGGAGTTTGAACACCATCCACTACTTTCATCGGTACATATGGACCTTCTTCAAATATATGCCATAACAAATAATCTATGGAGCATACATATATCTTGAATCAGTCTTTCCAATCATCAAAATTATTTGCATCAAGAAGTGGTGGTCTATCGATGGAAGACCCCTCTTGGTATGCTAAAGCGGAATATACGGCCATAATCTTTTCTTCAAGCGGTTAGACTAAAGATGAAGACGAGGCTCTGATACCAATTGTAAAACACAAGAGGGGGGGTGAATTGGGTTTTAATCAATCTTGGAAACTTTTTCTATTCTTTGCAATGCTAGTGTAAGTTTGAGCAAGATGAATAAAAGCAATGCAAAACCCAACAACAAGACAAAGGATTTATAGTGGTTCGACTCACTCAGAATCTACATCCACTACCTTGAGCCGCACCCAAGGATTTTAAACAACTTCACTAAGAAGAATGTTTACACTTGTGGCTAACTCACTAAGAGTTTTACAGCACAACCACACTACAAAAACTCACTAAGAGCTTGATTGCCCACACAAAGTAGGACTTAACAATTTGCCCACACAAAGTAGGACTTTACAATTTGCCCACACAAAGTAGGACTTTTACAACAATAACCCAATCACTTAGAAAGGGAATTAAGAAAGTTAAGGAACAAGGTTGTTCACTCTTCTAAGTGAAAGATTAATACCTTTGAAGTACAAGAATTATAAGCTCTTTGAACATATGATGCACACTCTTTGTCTTGCTTTTGAAAGAACACTCTTGAATGATTTAGATCATAGAAATGAAGAGCATTTTCTTTGTGAGTGTTTAGACTTGATAAGAAATCAATGAAACTTTGAAGTGCAAGCCCTAGAGTCATTCTCTAGCTTTGGAGGATATGTATAGTGGTTCGACTCACTCAGAATCTACATCCACTACCTTGAGCCGCACCCAAGGATTTTAAACAACTTCACTAAGAAGAATGTTTACACTTGTGGCTAACTCACTAAGAGTTTTACAACACAACCACAACTCAAAACTCACAAAGAGCTTGCCCACACAAAGTAGGACTTTTACAATTGCCCACACTAAGTAGGACTTAAACAAATAACCCTATCACTAAGAAAGGGAATTAAGAATGTTTAAAGAACAAGGTTGTTCACTCTTCTAAGTGAAAGATATACCTTTGAAGCACAAGAATGTTAAGCTCTTAGAACATATGAATTCCACTCTTTGTCTTGCTTTTGAAAGATTGCTCTTGAATGATTTAGATCATAGAAATGAAGAGCATTTACTTTGAGAGTGTTTAGACTTGATAAGAAATCAATCTATATTGTATGTGCAAGTCTTGAAATGATTCTCTAACTTTGGAGTATATATACATTTCAAAATCTGCTGAAAAACGACTCTCCAACGGTCAAAAAACGGCTAGAAAACACAGAGTTCGGTTGACCGAACTCAAACTCGGATCCACTATTTACCAACTCGGTCGACCGAGATATGCCATAGGTCGACCGACCTATGTATGACAAATTCTCTGTCTAGCCTCGGTTGATCCGAGGTAAACTCGGATGATCCGACCTCTGAGCTGATTTTTCACACGTTTTGAAATCTTTTGAAGTCTTTTGAAGTCTAAAAGGTTTTCCCAAAAGGTATTAAGTAAGAACACTTGGAAAACCATTTTAACGGACTTAGACTTAGAAAACAAAGGCTTTTAAGATACGAACACATTTAAGAATCATTTCGAAAACTAAGCCTTTTGAAAACGTGTTTGTGTGAATGCAAGACTAGAGTGTAGAGCTTATGTTCATAAGAGCATTGGTTAGAGCTTATAAGATAACGACTAATAACGGCAAAGCTAATCTAACCAAACCTAAGTCTTCAATCTTCAATCTTGAAAGACAAGCCTTGAATATAACTTTGAATCTTGATACCAATGGCTTGATTGAAGTACTTAGAGCTTCCATACTGAGTTCCGATATTCTATCACAAAGATTAAGATCATTAGACACAACATTAAAAGTTTGTCCAATATCAAAAACTGAGTTTGTTCGCCATTAGGGCTTACAATTATTTGATTTGAAATTATTTTCAAAAGTATACATCTCACTTTCTCAAAATTTTGTTAAAAAATAATTCCTCCGACATAATAGCTTCCATTTGGAGTTGAATTGTATGAACCACGAATACTATCCAATTTTCAATTCTGGAGGTTTAGAACGGAAGTCCCACTTCCGTTTTGGACAAAAATGTTTTCCCCACTTTTTTGGCTGCCATGGTATGACCATTCTGAAAAACTAGTGTCAGCCTAAGGCAAAGCCCGAGTTCTTTAGTATCTTGGAAAGCAAAGAAACAAACCACAATAGCAGAAGCTCATCTTAGGCAGAATATAGGTCAATGACTCAATGTGTTTGTGAAGTTCAGTGATTACTTTATTTACTTAAAGACTTACAAGTCTTGAATTCTAAGGCAGTGCCTTTGTTTTGTGATAATCAGACAGCTATATATATTGTTGAGAACCCTGTTTATCATGAGAGGACTAAGCATATAGAAGTAGATTGTCACTATATTAGGAATGGGTATGAAGCAGGAGTGATCAAACCTTTACCTATACCTACAGAAGAACAACTAGCTGACATATTCACCAAACCTTTGCAGCCTTCACAATTTCATACTCTACTGCAAGGTTTGGGAATAAAATCTATCTACACACCAGCTTCATTTTGAGGGGGCCTATTGGAAATACATCAGATGCAGCTGGTTTATAAAACCTTCAGCTACAAGTACCTCACAGCCTTGGCATAAAGCAGCAGTTATCAAGCAAAGTCAAAGTCTAACAACTTGTGCCACATCAGCTTGCAACTTGTGCAAGTTGCATAACTGCCAAAAGGGAGAAGCTAAAGTGACAGCCATTGTATATAATTAGAATACTATTCTGTTAGCATTAGTTAGGAGACAGTTAGGAGTTTTAGCTAAGTAGTTAAGATATTTTTGTGTATATAAAGGGAAGAACTCCTTTGTAACTATTTACTTCTTCAATTTAATGAAATCAGAAAATTCCAGAATACTTTCTTCTCTCTGCGCATTTACTCTTTCTTTTGCTTCCAAATTATGATTCCAAACACTTTATTTATTCATTAATTTTTTTTAGTTCCCTTCATTTGTTCTTTTGATTTTGTGATTTTATTGATTGTACATGGATTAATAATAGTTTCCCATTGACGATTGAGGCTGGTGGTCGCAGTAATGTGTGTATTGTTCTGTTTGTTCAAGTGGAATGACTATGGGGTTAAAAAATCAGGAGAACAATGATAAACGCCTTATAGTCGCATTTTAGATTATCGATGCTCTTAGTTCTGTAGAAAATGTTTGTTATACACATGATAACATCTTGAAATATACAAGAGGGTATGGGTGAATTTAGATATTTACTCGTTTTTCAACAAATAATCTTTGGTGAGTGATTAAGACATAAACAAGACAAGGAAACAACTCACAAAGATAAGAGATTATAGTGGTTCAGTTCACCAAGAAGCATGAATCCACTACCTTGAGTCTCACCCAAGGACTTCACAAAGTTCCACTAAGGATTTCCTTTTCAACTCATTGACGGTGGACAAATCGAATACAAAAGTGGAAACTCAATGTCACGCCCTTTGTTACTCGGACTCTTTGTTTAGTCGTGTCGTACCGGTGTCGACACGACACGATGTTGGTATGGGTATGAAATACATACCTGACATGGTCAACTGCGAATGGGTACTTTGACCAACTCTTGAAAGCTCATCGTCGGGACACCCATTGCTGGCATCGCTGTGAAATCGAAGAACGATGATCGGAGATTGGAGTTTAGGAAGATGAAGGAGATTGAACAAAATTCAAGCAATAAGTGAAGGGAATATGGAATAGATAGGGTATAGGAGTTGAACAAGGCATGAAATTGGCTGGTGATTTGAATCTGTACTGGCTGTAAATTTGTTAGGAGGAAGAAGAGAATAAATTAGTGTTAGGGAGAGGGAAGAGGCAGGGGGGGGGGGTGGAGAATAATGGGAGGCGACTGAATTTTTTGAAACTATTAATTAAATTAGCACACGGGGAGAGAATAATGGGAGACGATTGGAATTTATTGCCGTATCCGAATTTGGGGAAGTGTCCCCATATCCTTTATTTTAGATGTTTAAATACCTGACACCTAAATACATATCCGTACCCAACACCCGTACCCGAGTCTGAGTAACATAGGACTCATACCTATAAGTTTTACACTTCAACCACCACAACTCAAATCCACCACAAAGTCTCACTTTTGAGGGGACACAACACAATTTCACAAAGAGTCCTAAGAATCTCCTTCAAGGTCACACTTATGATGGGATCTTGTTACAAACCTCACTAAGAGGTCGATGGGTAAGATTTACACAAATCTTACTCTATGTGATGGAATATAACTTTGTAGCACAAGATAATCACACTATGTGATGAATAAACTTTCTAGCACCTTCACTCCTCACTCGATAAAGAAGAATCAGAATGATAGTGCTAGAACCCACATTGATCCAACTGATAGAGAATTTTGTAAAGCTTCTTCCCTTGGTGGTTTTGATATATGATTGATGTGTCAACCACCTAATTCTATAGATTTTTATGTCTAGGATCTTGGGCATTTCAGAGTTATTCAATCGTTGTAGCAAAATAAGGTTCCAAATATTGTATATGACCTTGATTTGGCGGTTCATCACTTATATGAGGGATTTCCTGTAAAAAAAAAAAGTCAAATTATATCTTTTTGACAATGCAATTGTGTATGGGTGAGGCTATGAAAGTTCATGGTTCTAACCAGTACAAAATTTCACATATCAAGAAAGCTACCTCATGGAAAAGAAGGCCTTCTTCCTGTTCAAGCAAAATGTAAAAGTCTTGGTTGGGACAAGGTAAAAGCCTTAGTTCTGTAAAGGTAATTGCCATTTAAATTCAATTATGTGTTTTTTCTTTTGTTACTTTTATTTATTTGCAAATTTAAATCTTTCTTTACCTTAAAGTTTCTTGCTGATTTCTGTCTCACGAGGATCTCTCTACTCGTATCTAATTTCTAGAATTTTGTCACGTTTCAAGAGCTAATTTTTAAGAGGAGTCGAACTCTTTAATAGTTGACATAAACATGACATGTATATTCGCACTCGTCAATAGGAGTCGGAGTGGGTCAATAGGAACCCGGGCCCAATATAGATCTTGGGCCGGAACCCACCAAATGTGATAACTCCAGAATTAGCGGCCAAGTTCAATATAACATATTGGTGCAAGAACAATTCTTTGTTGCTTCAAAGGCCAGTGTCTCAAACTTCTCTCAAGTTACTGATCTTACACCACAAATAAATTGGAGCCCTTGTTTTCCTTTTGTGTGTATGTAAAATATGTATGTTTTGTTTTTTTACAATATGTAAATTTTGGGAATTTATGTAAATTTTCAGTAGCATTGTAAATTATTTTCGTGTTATTTCATGTCAACCCTTCTTAGATTACCTAAAGAAGAAGAGAAAATATACAGGTTGAAACATTAATGTGGTTAGAAATAGTGCTTTAATGACGCGGGCCCATACTACCTAGTCATACAGGCGGGCTATAACAAAAGAAGTGGTAAAGAAATTGATTGATGGATTACAATGTCACTGTTTTGGGGGTGGTCAAAGAGTGAAATTAAAACGAGTTGGTTGTTGTTGTATTCATTACAAATTTAACCGTGTACTACTTGTGTTCTTTCATTCATTTGAGATTTTTTTTTCAAGTGTGGTGTATTCCTTTCGAATTATTCACCAAAGAAAAAAAAATTATTCATTTCGAATGGCCAATGTGGAAAACTTCCAACTATCTGACGAAGAAATTCAGCCACTTCGTATTGATGATTCTGAAAAAATTATTCCTGATGAAACGAAAGGTGAGGAGATGGAGGAAGAAATTTTTGGACAATTATTTGTTTTTATTTTATGTTCTAATATAGAGTTGTGAAATGCCTATATCCTGGAAATTAAATAACAAAGTTGAATAAAAATTGGAGAAAACTCAAAAAAGCGGAATTAATAAATAAAGAAAAGAAAAGAGTGTGACCGCAATTAAAAAGTTCTTTATTAATGCCATTTTTAAATTCCAGTAAGAAAAAGATTGAGTACGTTAATTTTTTATTTTTATTTTATATTCTAATATAGAGTTGTGAAATGCCTATATTCTGGAAATTAAATAAATAAGTTGAATAAAAATTGAAGAAAACTCTTACTGAAAAAACTCAAAAAAACAGAATTAATATATAAAGAAAATAAAAGAGTGTGATAGAAAATAAAACAAAAAAAAAAAGTTTTTTATTAATGCCATTTTTAAATTCTAGTAAAAAAAAAAAGATTGAGAAAGCTACAGGTTAGAGTCAAACTCGTATTCACTACAAGGATTCCATAACCTATATCTCACCTTGTAACCAAATATGCCATACAGATTACGTTGCTTGTGTGGGTCTTTAAATTTTATTAAAACATCAATAAAAACACGACTCAGATAGATGTTTTACGCGTTTCGAGGTTCTTTAATGATGTAGGTTTATTCTTTCTTTTATTCTCCTAGATAATGTCAAACCATTGAGCTCCCAACTTTCATTAATTCACACGGTAAAGTAATTGAATGGTAGATGAGGATGAAATTTATTGATACAGCCCGCAAATGACGCAAAGGCTACCGTGCGGGACAACTGACATTTCCCACCCACTGGAATATGTATTGGTCGTATGATCAATAATCTTATGGCCTCAATCATTTTGGTCGCAACACCAATTATGAATACAATTGAACCAAATAATCAAATCCGTCGGATTTCGGATCGGACAACTCATTAATGTTCCTGTGTTTAATGCACAGAGGTGTTATGCACTATATCTATATTGGAATTATGAATACCACAAAATTATAACTGACTGAAATATAGACCATTAGATCAATATATTTGACGATCTGGATTATACTCTAGGGTAAATCCGGATCGATGACATGTTAACAACTTCGAACATAATATTTTGTGAACCCTAGGTCTTTTTAAAGTATCAAATTGCAACCCTAAGTACCTAAACTTTATTACTTTTTGTACCATAAATTTGTAAGTCTTATAAAATGACCTCGATTAGTCCAAAAACAGTATTACAATTGAACCCAAAATTTGTTTTTATTTACTGAGTGTCCCCAATTTAAATTTTTACAATTTCTGAGGTGCACCAAAAAACCAAATTTATAAAAAAATAAGTACAAAACTATGTGAAATTAATAATTAGTGTTAGTTTTTCGGTTAAAAATTTAGAAACTCAGTCAAATAAAAAAATTAATGGTTAGTTTTTTGTTAAACTACTTGTTTAATTAGAGATTATACGCAAATCTAGTTAAAGGAACTAAATTGGTGTAGACTACAATAAATAATCATGTTAATCTAAGTATTGTAGAGTCAAACATTAAATGTTTTCATTAGATTAATTTTGATGAATATACTATAGTAGTTGTTAGTATACAAACGATATACTGTTTTTTGTATAGAAATCATTTCCTATAAAACTTTAGTATAGAAAACATATATCCTATTTTATGACAAGTGAAATATGTTATACCCGTAACTCCTATAATGTGTAAACAAATAATTTCCGTCAAGACAATGTGGTTAAATGGAGAAGAACCTTTTACGAATGATTATAACACTTATAGGATATGTTCAAGGAAGGACGGATATAATTGTTGTACTTATAGGGGATGTTATAACTAAGTAAATAATGTAAATTTTATATTTTGCGATTAACTACTATAATGATCACACCAATACATACGATATATGCTTAGTATACTCAGTAATTACAAATGATATATTATACCTGTTGTTAATTTTGTAACAAATTCATGTTAATTATTTGTAACAATGTTAAATTAAATATGTTCATATTTAGAAAAAGAATTTGATTTAAGACCATATTAATTTTGAACTAATTCAATAACAAATCGAACGTGTTGTTAATAAATGACAAAAAATCATTTGTACCCATGCATGTACCCACCACTCAAAATTCTCCAAGTGGATTGAAAAAATAATTTTTCCTTACGGGTTCCACTATTTACTTTAGGTTATAGCATTCTTAATTTAAAAAATTGACACGTGTCAATTTCTTATTAATGGGTACACAAGTTGGGGATAGAGGATTATTAGCCTTAAAAAAACAGAGGTTGGTCAAATATACGATGTTTAGTGAAGAACATTAATTAATCCGCCTTGTTCAGAACAAATATTGGTCGTTTGATCAAACATTTGACGACCTAGATCATTTGGGTCTCAATAACTATTATGAATAAGATATTAAACCAAATGATCTTAGCCTTCCGATTATTGGTCCGACGACCATTTTTTATTCCGCACGGTGCGGAACAATTAATGTCTCGCATTGGAGCCAGAGTGTTAACTCATCTTCCCCAAGTTACTTCAGCAGTTCATCTATTTTATAGCCATAAAGTTCTTAGCCGATTTAGTCACTTCAACTTATCTTTGGGTATTGTAGCCATAAATTTAGAGGAAGACTTCTCCTCCATTACATTCATGGGTTTTCACCCCCAAAAATACGAAACTCCCCCTTCCCAGTATTCATGGTTGCCACTATTCCACCTTCCTCCTCTATTGCCATTTATAACATTGACATCCTTTGTCAATCAAATACATTTATTTTAGAGGAGATTTTGTGTAAGAAATTTTATTTTACACAGTAACTAGTAGAAATTTTGTTTGTATATAAAAAGGGGATTAACTTTTGGGGCTTTGCATTTGAATGACAATGGTTGCGCAGAATTGACAAACCATGGCATTCTTTTTTTTGGAGACAACATTTTTAGCAATCCGTCTTGGATCCATGACGGAATTGGCACTTCCGTCCTCAAGTTACGTGTCAAGTCTCTTAAATTTTTTGCCATGTCAGCGCAGGACGCATTTGAGAATTTCGTCCTGGATCCAGGACGGATTTGTTGAACTCAGGAATTCCGTCCTCAACTGGAAGTGACTTTTTGAAAAACTGCCAAACATGTTCAATTTACGCCTGCCTGAAATATGTTCAATTCACCAAAATATGTACAATACACAAAGCATAACTAAATCTCAAAGTGAATAAACAATAAACAAAAGGTTCAATTGATTAAATTAAAATTCAATAGCCATAAGGTTCAAATGTAATACAAATGTCAAACTCATGAAGGCGTATAAGGTACTTTTATTTTGCGGTTCGACCTAAGCCGGTATCTTCGTCCATTTTTATTGCGGATGACCGTTGATGGGATTCATGGGCAGAAACTCGTTCTAAACACCCATTAGTCCTCTCCCGAAGGATCCGCTCATACAAAAGGACTCCGAAATTTAAAACTAAAGCTTACATTTTTCGGCTAAAGAATCTGATTCTTGAATGAAAGATTCTAATTCTTGGACTTTCAGAGTTTGTGTTGCTGCCACCAATAGCTTTCCCTTTGCGGAATGCCCTCTAGCTGTATCCATGCGACGAAAAGAACAGTGATTGCTAGCTCTTCGTTTTTCTGAGTTTCGGGAATTTAGAGAGAAAGGGAGAGGCAGAAAACCGAAATCTAATTTCGGAGTCCTTTTAGTTTTTGCGGCTCAAAAATTCGTATCCGTATCTAGGGTTTTGGCCAAGAAAAGTTTATATATGGTGTGAGAGGTTGTTTCAAGCACAACTCCCACGTCCTTTCCACTTCTTCTTGCAGTGGGAGTCTTTAACTCCCACGTTCTCTAGACTTCTGCTGGTAGTGGGAGTCTTTATCGCATAATAACTCACACGTAATCCCAGCTATAACCAAATACCGAAAATGCCCATCCTTAATCTCTAATTCGAATAACTTTTATTATTCTAAGAAAAATAAATGTCAGATACAATGAACCTAGACAAATTCTAGATTCATTGAATCTGAACATAAAGCTCGTTAACTCGTCTATGCGTGTGACCTTGTAGGTTCATATCACAATGGTAATGAAAACAAACTTAGTAGTAGTATGTGTTCATAAATCACAAGCGGTCCCTAGTAGGACATTGTGACTACCCAGAGTGAATGAATTTACGGTGGAACCTAATATCAATCCACTATTTAATCTCTTTGTCTCGTGATATCCAAATTAAGCATAAGGCATGGTAGTTGTCTCCCTTATAAAGTTTAATTATATTTATGCTCGATCTCCAGGTAGACTGTTCCAACAAACAATATTTAATAACCACTTTATTAAATACATTTGAGAACGACCATGTATTTAAACAGTCTTTCCCTATCAAGGGGCCCATGGATATCTCTCTCTAATAAGAGAGGGACAAATTTCTTACAATCCCTCTCACATTCAAGCCATGATAGGATACTACATCTGATCATCAGTCGTATTGATTACTCGATTAAAAGTAACATCCGACTGAGTCAAAACGTGGCTCCATTTTTGCTAGAATCAATAGAGACATAAGGTCTAAGGATTCCAAAATAGTATTGAGGATGTAATACTTATGACTAAGGACCATGAAGTATTACTTCTCTAACGGATCACGTCCGATACAATGTATCCCAATATATTGCATCTATGATATGATTTGTATCCATTACACATGATCAACCAAACATAATCATCAATCATACTAGTTTTATTTCATTGTAAAGAATATTACATAAAACTAGGGACACTTAGAATAGTAATTGCATAAGCTAATGAGTTTTACTATCAAATCCCACATTTGATGTTCAAAAACAAAATTAACTATTCAAAGAAATGCTCAAAAAGATATAAAACGTACGACATATGATAATGGTCATAGGGCACTACTAACAATCTCCCACTTGCCCTAGGTCCAATCATACATGATCATCAATCTCATTGACCTAGTATGACTCTCATGTTTAGGTTACGGGAGTGGCTTGGTCAATGGATCTGCAATTTTGTCGTCTATATGAACTTTGCAAATTCTAACGTCTCATCTATCAATGATCTCTCTAATTAGATGGAAACGCCTGAGAATGTGTTTGGATCGTTGGTGAGATCTAGGTTCCTTAGCTTGTGAGATGGCACCAGTACTATCACAATAAAGGTCCACTGGGTTCACAATGCTAGGGATGACACCTAATCCATCAACAAATTTTCTGATCCAAACAGCTTATTTAGTTGCTTTAGAGGCAGCCAAATACTCAGCTTCTGTTGTAGAGTCGGTCACGGTCTCTTGCTTTGAGCTCTTCCATCTCACAACACCTATATTCAAACAAAACACAAAACCAGATTGCGATCTAAAGTCATCTACGTCGGTTTGGAAGCTTGCGTCTATGTAACCATTTACGACCAGACTTCCTTCCTGACCTCCGTAAACCAAGAACATATTTTTAGTCATTCTCAAGTACTTAATGCTCTTGACTGCAGTTCAATGTGATTCTCTAAGGTCAGATTGATATCTGCTAGTCATACTTAACGCGAACGAGACATCCGGGTGAGTGTATGTCATGGCATACATAATAGACCCAATGGTTGAAGCATATGGGATCTTACTCATGAGCTCTTAGTCCTCCTTTGTGGAAGGTCCTTGAGTTCTGCTGAGTTTAATGCCATTTGACATGGGAAAGAATCCTTTTTTGGAGTCTTGCAAACTGAACCGTTTCAGTACTTTGTCAATGTATCCACTCTGGCTTAGGCCAATCATTTTGTTAGATCTATCTCTATAGATTCTTATACCCAAAATGTATGTAGCCTCGCCTAAGTCTTTCATGGAAAAACACTTCCCCAACCAAGCTTTTACGCTTTATAATGTGGGGATATCATTTCCAATCAGTAAGATGTCGTCCACATAAAGCACAATGAACACTACTGCATTATTAGCTACTTTCTTATACACATAAGGCTCGTCTTCTTTTTTGATGAAACCAAATTCTTTAATTGCTTCATCAAAGCGACGATATCAGCTTCGAAATGCTTGCTTCAATCCATAAATGGACCTTTGAAGCTTACACACTTTGCTAGGATTTGTTGGATCAACAAACCCCTCAGGTTGTGTCATATACACATCCTCGAGAAGGTTTCCATTAAGAAACGCAGTCTTTAAGTCCATTTGCCATATCTAATAGTCATAATATGCGGCTATGGCAAGTAAAATCCTAATAGACTTTAATCATAACGACAGGAGAAAAGGTTTCATCATTGTCAATACCATGAATTTGTCTATAACCTTTAACTACAAGTCGAGATTTAAAAGTGTGTACATTACTATCAATGTCGGTTTTCTTTTTGAAACACCATTTTTTATCAATGACCTTACACCCTTCGGGTGGGTCAACCAAAGTCCACACTTGGTTATCGTACATGGATTGCATCTCAGACTTCATAGCTTCTAGCCACTACTTATCTGACTCAGAACTACGAATTGCCTCTTTGTAGGTAGTGGGTTTATCTTGATCAATCAGTTCAATATGATGATCATCAGTCACGAGAAATCCATATCTCTCAAGCTGTTGATGTACCCGATTTGACCTCCTTGGGCCTTGTGTCAAAGATTGAAGCTCAGTATCAGCACGTGAGCTTGTTTGAAGTTCCATAGTTGGTTCATATGTTGTTTGGGGATCTTGAATTTCCTCAAGATGGGTCTTACTCCCACTATCCTTTTTGAAACAAATTCCCTTTCAAGGAATAAACCATTTCGAGCAACAAACACTTTGTTCTCTGATGGAAGATAGAAGTAATATCATTTAGTTTCTTTAGGATATCCCACAAACAAACACTTGTCAGATTTAGGGGGCGAGTTTATCAGATAACAAGCGTTTTACATACGCCTCGCATCCCCAAATTTTGAGAAATGACAAACTAGGTCGTTTCCCAGTCCATATCTTATATGGAGTTTTCTGAACCGCTTTAGAAGGAACTCTATTCAATATAAATGCAACAGTTTCTAGGGCGTAGGCCCAAAAGGAAATTGGAAGACTTGTTTGACTCATCATAGATCGAACCATATCTAGTAAGGTGCGATTCCTCCGTTCTGATACACCATTCCATTGAGGTGTGCCAGGAGGAGTTAATTGTGAAACAATTCCACAACCCCTAAGATGTTCGTCAAACTCTTGGTTAAGGTATTCGCCACCTCGATATGATCGAAGTATCTTAATACTTTTACCAAGTTGATTTTGTACTTCATTTTGAAATTCTTTGAATCTTCCAAAAGATTCTGATTTATGTTTCATTAGATAGACGTAGCCATATCTATTGAAATCATATGTGAATGTGATGAAGTATAGAAAACCTCCTTTAGCACTTGTGTTTATTGGTCCACATACATCTGTATGTATGAGGCCCAACAAATCAGAAGCACTCTTACTTTGTCCAGTAAAGAGAGCTTTAGTCATTTTGCCTAACAAGCAAGAGTCACATGTCACATAAGACTCTAAGTCAAATGATGTCAAAATTCCATCTTTATGGTGTTTTGATATGCATTTCTCGTTGATGTGGCCCAAACGACAATGCCAAAAGTAGGTTTGGTTTAAGTCATTTGATTTAAACCTCTTGGTATTAATGTTATAGATGGGACTTTTATTGGATTCATCGAGGTTAAGAATATAAAGCTCATTCATTAAAGAGGCATCTCCATAGAAGATACGATCTTTATGAATGGTGCAAGTTTTATTCATAATATTTATTTCAAAACCATTAATATCCAAACAAGAAACTGAAATAATATTCCTACTCAAAGTTGGAACATAAAGACAATTATTCAGTTCTATAATAAGGTCACTTGGCAAAACTAAATTAAATGTCCCTATAGCTATAACAATAACTCTTGCTTTGTTCGCTACTCTCAGGTCTACTTCTCCTTTTGCCAGTGATCTACTCCTTTTGAACCCCTGCACATTTGCACAAATGTGAGATGCACAACCGATATCTAATACCCATGAAGTAGGAGAAGACATATGTTAATTTCAATAACATAAATACCTGGAGAGACAGTCAAACTAGCTTTCCCCATTTTCTTCTCTTCCAAGTAGAGCTTGCAGTTCCTTTTCCAATGACCTGGTTCATTGCAATGGAAGCAAACCTCTTCCTTTGGTGCATTGGGCTTGGGCTTGTTTTTGCCTTTACCTTTCTTTGCCATGGGCTTTCTCTTTCCTTTCTTCTTGAAATTCTTTTTTTGAACCATTAAGACTTCAGGGGTCTTCTTAATGTTCAGTTCAGCCTGCTTCAGCATCCCGTGTATCTCATGTATGGACTTCTCCATGGCATGCATGTTGAAGTTCATCACAAATTGGTCATACTCCGGAGGGAGTGAACCCAAGATCATATATGTGGCCATGTCATGACCTACGGGAGCCCCAAGTTTCTCAAGTTGGTCAAGATAGCACTTCATTTTAAGAACATGTGCACTTACAGAGGTGCCAGAGGCCATCTTGCAACTATTCAACGTCTTAGTGGTTAGGAATCTTTCTTGACGAGCTTGCTCTTGGAACATTTTCTTGAGCTGGCCCATCATCTGGAAAGCCTCAACCCCTTCAAAAGGGTAACCATTGACGAGTGTTTTAACCGGAGTTTAAATGGAGTTATGCCGGCGTTTAACCGGAGATCTGCCGGTGATTAATGTTCATCGTCTTCTCCAAGAAAATTATTGGGCAACTCTTTAACATTTGATGAGAATGAAGAAGGAAGGAGAGAGATGATATAGTAGAATAGGTTGTATAGGTATAGGTAGAGTAGACTATTTAGAAATAAAGGAAAACTCAATTTAATCTTTAAAAACCCAAAAGGGTTTGATAGTCATTTTACACGTTTAATTTGGAAATTTAGCCATTCTAGTCGATGTTTTTGAGGAGTTGGGCATTTTCCATGTGGAAAATGTAAAATTCATGTAACTTATGCATTACCAAAAGGATTGTTGAAAAAGATGTTAAAACTACGTGTGTTGTGAAATGATCTATGATTAACGGGCCATTGCATGGGCCTAGCCCATCTTTTCCATTTCGGTCATGACATGGCACCCGAAGATGGAGGAGAAACATTTTTGTCCATGACGGAAGTCCCACTTCCCTCCCGGGTTGAGGACGGAAGTCCCACTTCTGTCCTGGCTGATGTGGCGATTTTCCCTACGCGCTTTGCCATGTCATCGAGGACGGGACCGAAACAAACCCTAACTTGGCCCCATGACTTTGAGGACGGAATTGCCATTTCCTTCCTCAAGTTGCAGGCAATTTGCAGCGTGTAGTCACTTCTCACTTTTGCTTTTTTAACCATGCAAAATTTCTGAACGGTTTTGGCACTTTCGTTCGCATTTCTGACCGATTTTCAGAGACTTGTCCAATTCGAAATTTAATTTTAGATTTTCCCACAACATCTATAAATACCCCCTCAAAACCTCTCCACAATCTACCACCTTCTCAAACCCATAAAAACCCTATCCTCTTCACAATTCCTTTTTCTAGATTTATTTCTACAAAACCCCTATTCTTCCCGCATGGTAAACTTTCCTAAATTTATTCAAAAGGAAACGCGTAACATTTTCAGGGATGTTGATTTTACCAGAGAATGTCCTGCAGAATACGAGGAGGTTTTAATAGAAATTTGTTACGATTTTAGTACACTGGGTTACCCCGGTGAAAAACGTTGGTCCGATTGGTACAACGAAATTGTCTACGGAATGAACTCCGTCACCGGTGGACAATTCACAATAGCGATGATCGACGCAGGTCTTGCAAAACTGCGTAGGCGGTTTTGCAATTTCGAAGCACTCACTCACAAACCATGGTTCAAGTATGACGATAGGACCAACATTGTTGATTTGGATGGTGGTGAGGCCCAATGGGAGGAATACGTTGCGGTAAGTAGCATGTAATTACGGCAGACTGTATTAATTCAATGTTTTCATAACTAAATGTTTTGTTTATATAACTCTACCTTAGGCTAATCCAAGGGCTAAGCAGTACAGAAAGATTGGGGAATTTTTCTTTATCCTTCTCTGCCATATTTTTGGGTACGAAGGAAGAGAATTTGTGGACGAAGCCGGACAATGTTCAAGATCACCTGAAGAGGTAACTGTGGAGGCTCTCCCTGACTACCCGATGTCGGATGCATCGTGCAGCAACACATGTTCTTGGAAAATGATTGAGCCAAAGTTTCGAAAGAATTAGGGTTTGAATAATTGGGACTTTGTATTGTTATATGTTCGATGTAAATTTGTATCTCATAATTTAATGGAATTATCAGTTCTTTGATATTTGAAAGATTAAAAAATACTGAAAATAATAATTATAATATGAAGACGGAAGGAAATTTTTTCTAATACATTAATGGAAGAGGGTATACAATGGACTTTATCGGAGAGGGTATCAAACGAATTGGACAAGTCTCTGAAAATCGATCAGTAATGCGAACGAAAGTACCAAAACCGTTCAGAAATTTCCGAAAATGGTTGCATGGTAAAAAAAAAATGTAAGAAGTGACCAGACACTGCAAATAGCCTGCAACTTGAGGACGGAAGTGGCAATTTCGTCCTCAAAGTCTCGGAGCAAAGTTTAGGTTACAAAATTTCTGAGGACTTCCGGTCCTCAACCGGCAGAAACTTTTCCCCCAACAGACATTTGTTGTCTGATTTCTCTATAAAATCCAATACCCTCCCATCCATTTTTCTTACCCCAAACTTCATTCCCCAATCAATATTTTATAAGCAAACCCATCATTCCTCAACCCCATATTTTGTTTTTATAAAAAATGGCGCTTGAAAGTCCGATGAGATTGTATTTACACTTCGACCACAATATAGTGTACGAAAATGGTGGTTATCCCCGTTTTGCGGAGCCAAGCGAAAGAAGTTTGGAAGTTATACAAAGGCTTTCAATCCGACAACTTTGCCATAGAATATGTCGGCGCAAAGGAGTCGAGCTTTCTAGTGTCACTGTTCGGCTAATAATGATTCGTCCATTCTTCATGCCGACGTACAACATGGTGACGTACAATGTTGTAAACCTTAACGCCGAAGAAGGTTTAGACACTTTGTGGGGAATCCAAACGGATTTCAAACTACAAGGGATTCATGTTGGTGCCTTGTTAGAACCTGTGAAGAGACATGTAGATAGCTTTGTAATACCGACAACATAATTTGCACCGGAAGCATAATTTGTTCCGAAACCATTTTTTCCGGAGCCAAATCCAATACCAAGTATGCCCCCACCGTCTTCTTACGAACCCTGTACAGATAATTCGGTCATGGATTCCTTGGGTCCAATATCCGACATAGACGGCGTTCCGAAAACGGAAGACGACTTCGCCGACGATAGTGCCGGCGAACACGAGGACGACGGGGTTGAGGAAGATGCACAGGCGGTAGCGGAAGATGCCAACCTTGAAATCCAACAACAAACCGCTGGACCGAGTACTGAAGAGACGGTCCAAGAGCCTGAACCAACTCCATCTACCTCCGCCCCGCCCATTCCAGAATGGAATTTGCCATTATACGGTAACTATGCTAATTTTGCCTGTTGGAATGATATGGGTTCCATGGAACCTGTCCCTGAACTAACATACGGGGGAGAAAAAATTAAAACATGGAATTCCAATATTCCCGAAATATGCTTGGGGATGCAATTCAAGGATAAACGTGAGGCAATGTTGGCAGTTAACGTGTGGCAAGATAAGGTGGCCTTGAGGGAATGGATGAGAGAGAGGAGCAACAAACAATGGTTCAGCGGGGTGCGTAGAAATTCAACCGAAAATAGCCGATGCAGTTGGTACATTCGCGTAAACCATAGCAGGGTGGATGGAATGTGGAAGGTTACCAAGCTAAACCAGGCCTACTACTGCTTGATGGACCAGAACAAAAAACACAACATGTCCTCCAGCTACATCGGGGTAAAAATTCTACACCTTGTACATGCTGATCATGAAATATCTGTTAAATTGATTAGGGTTGCTTGTGAAAATAACATGAGTTTGATTTGTACCTATAGAAAAGCTTGGTATGCCCGCCGAAACACTTTTTGGTACTTAGAATTCAACTTTTCAGGTACTCCCCCATTATATGCGGGCACTAAGTGATTCAAACCCGGGTGCTATAGTCAAATTTCTTTACCACCCATGAGAAGCCGCTAATGGCCCCAAGGTGTTCAGGTCATTGTTCTGGACTTTTAAACTGTTGGTTGACGGTTACCCGTGGTGCCGGCCTATAATTTCAGTTGAAGGGACACACCTTAGGGGGAATTATAAAGGGACACTCCTGGTTGCAGGCACTCTGGATGCTAACAACCAAATTTTACCCTTTGCTTTTGTGTTGGTCGATTCAGAGTCAACTTCCACTTGGACATGGTTCCTTAAGCACTTAAGGGACCATGTTGTGAAAGACCTTCAAGTGTGTCTTATCAGCGATCGTCATGCCGGCATTCTTAGTGCCGTGGCTAGCGCCCCCGGATGGAAACCCCCAATGGCAGTGCACCGATACTGCCTAAGGCATTACATGTCCAATTTCCACACTCATTCGAAAAACAAAGAATTGAAAGATTATGTGTGGATTGCTGCAAGCCAAAAGAAAAAGGTTAAGTGCGATTTTTATCTTGAGCGTATCAAACAAAAAGATGAGGATGCATTTAACTGGTTCATGCAGACCCCCAAAGAGTTGTGGACTTTGGCATACGACGGGGGAATGCGTTTCGGTTGCATGACTACAAATATGTCCGAGGCGCTAAACAGCGTTCTGAAGCAGTCTAGAGCGCTGCCTTTGAAAGCGCTCGTGGAGATGAGTTTTTTCAAGCTTGTACATTATTTTTGACACACACCGGCAAGATGCTAATAGTTGTCAGACGCCTTTCCCTAAGAGGATATGGGAGCAGTATTTCGCGTACGAACAAAAAGCAGCAAGTCTGACTGTGCAACGACACCACAAGGACCAAGGTATCTATAGGGTCATGTCCCAACATAGAGGATCGAGCGAAGGTGGAAAAATATACACGGTCAACTTATCAGCTCGTTCGTGTACCTGTGATAAGTGGTCTACTTATTCAACTCCATGCTCCCATGTCATTGCTGTATGCAAATCCAATAGGGAGGATGCTTCTAAATATATCCACCCTGTTTATTCTCTCGATCATTATAGGAATATGTACAAGTCCATTTTATATCCTGTACTTGATCCCGTTCATTGGAGACCTCCCCCTTTTGATATGACATATCACCCTCCTAACATGAAAGCTACACAGGTGGGTCGACCTCAAAGGCGGGGATTTCAAATGCCTATGGACACAGAGAACAGGGGCACTTAAAGGGAAAAGAAGTGCGGCCAATGTAAGCGAGTCGGTCACAACCGGAAGACTTGCCCCATATTAGCACATCTTCAACAAGCAACTCCTCCACAGTAATTGTATTTAAATTCTACTAAATTGTAATAGTTTAGAATGTATAAAGTTGTTTTACATGTGCTCGATTTTTTTCATTCAATATCCGAAAATTGCTTACATTACAATTACCTATTATTAAAGTTGATGTAATAACTTGGAAAAATCATCATTCCCGGCCCTATAATCAAGGATATCGTAAAGGGCTGGATGAATTTGTACATGGTCACCTGGGTGTAATCTTGAAAACACAACAAACTCATCCCACCCCAAAAAATAGTAATCGTCTCTGCCTTCGTCTCTAGTCACTTGCAGTGTCAATTTGTTACCGTGAAGATTGCGCATGTGTAGTACTTCGGGGATTCCAAGCTGCATTCTAACACGCCATTGCATGTACTGCCTACATATCCACTGTACATGGGAAACAACATTACAACACATAATTGTAAAATGAACGATTTTATTACTAAAAATTTAATATTACTGAACGTACCGGTTTGGAAAGTGCAGAATATGTTTTGTCAATATCTATTCGAAAACTCTGCCCAAAAAATGCCCCGTCTGAGGGATACGATAATTCGCCCTTCAAGTAACCTATCCCCGGGCCCTCCCTTAACATAAATATCTAATACATTCATTGGAGATGGTATAAAATGAACTTTATTTGTGGGACGAAGATTGTTGTCACGCAAAAATTGTTGCAATCCTCCGTCTAGGTAGTAGGTGTCATCTATTTTGGTTACATAGACGCACCATTGATTCCCAAGGTCATCCTTCAGGTAGACACAACTAGCTAACCCAAGACCAGTTTGCTCCAACCAACTTGTGTACTTCGATGGAAGACGCTACAAATCGAAAATGATGAGTTAGATAGCTAAACACATTTCATACAAGAAAAACTTACTTAGTACTAAATAGAATACTACCATTTTTTCATCGGTTTGATTTCCGGCCGCAATTCTAAATTGGTGTCTGAAATACTCTTCCAGGGTGGGATCCATTTCGCTATTCATTTTGAAATAATATCACGGAGAATAGGGTTTTTGTAGAAATAAATCTGGAAAAAGGAATTGTGAAGAGGATAGGGTTTTTATGGGTTTGAGAAGGTGGTAGATTGTGGAGAGGTTTTCAGGGGGTATTTATAGATGTTGTGGGAAAATCTAAAATTAAATTTCGAATTGGACAAGTCTCTGAAAATCGGTCAGAAATGCGAACAAAAGTGCCAAAACCGTTCAGAAATTTTGCATGGTCAAAAAAGCAAAAGTGAGAAGTGACTACACGCTGCAAATTGCCTGCAACTTGAGGATGGAAGTGGCAATTCCGTCCTCAAAGTCACGGGGCCAAGTTAGGGTTTGTAGGGTTTGTTTCGGTCGGGTGAGAATGGAAGTCCCACTTCCGTCCTGGATGACATTGCAAGGCGCGTAGGGAAAACCGCCACATCAGCCAGGACGGAAGTCCGGGACGGAAGTCCCCTGGACAAAAATGTTTCTCCTCCATCTTCGGGTGCCATGTCATGACCGAAATGGAAAAGATGGGTCAGGCCCATGCAATGCCCCTATGATTAACCCTTAAGGGCCCAAGAAAGTATGAGCCCAGTACGTTTTTCTTGGGCTAGACCTTGTCTTGTTGGGTCAGGTTTAATTAACTGGGTCCAATCCCATCATGGAGCTAAGGTCAGCCAGTGTTTGCAAGCTCTGATGAATCAAGAAGCCCTCTGATTTTGGTACTCTCAAGTTCAACAGCGATGCTTCTTGGATTTTAATGCTGCCGGATACGGCGAGCTCTTCACATTTCCTATTTATCTTTTATTAGGAAAAGTTTACATTTGTCTATTCCTCAAAAATATGATTTGGTATTTGTCATTCTTATGTAACAAATGCTATTTTAACAGATCTTTCTATATAACGAAAGTTTCGTTTTTTTTTGTATATCAATTTTGAAGTAATATTAGGTCAATTATAGTACCCCCTAGAGTTCAAGGTGGACAAATGATATTAACTCAATTTTTTATTTTTTTACTTATTATTCATTAAAAAAAGCAAAATTACTTTTCTTATGAAGAAACAAATATTGGAATAGTCAGGAATGGGGCAATAATTACAAGGACAAATATATCTCTGACGTATGTCAAGCTAAAAATAAGAAAATTAATTAAACCAAGAAAAGTAAAATGAGAAATGTGAAGATTAATAAAAAAGACTTCCAATTGGTTGCTGTAGTTGAAGGAGGCTCAAATATCTCCCACTTGGTTGTCACAACAATCACTGGCTTTATTTTTGAATTTGAAACCTTTAGTATATCATCAAGAGTTTCAACACACTTCTGAACTCTCTTGCCCTGCAAAAAGATCCACCATATAAAAATCAATCTTTTCTAGTTGAAGTTTGCACAAAGATATAGAATATGGTTTTTCCATCTCTTTGTCAAGCTGTAATATTATTATTATTGTTATTTTTTATTTAGCAGTAAGGTACTCAAGAACACTTTATTGAAATATGAATACAAAGTATTCAAATAAATTTACATAATTGCAAACCATATAATTCTTGAATGACCTTAAAAATGTCTATTGGACTATTAATAAGGTGAGAATTCAGAATTATTTTAATGTATTGTGTTAATAGCTATTTTGGTCACTAAACTCTTTCCGCTCTATTGTTTTTGTCACTCAACTATTTTTTTTTGGATAAATATATCACCCTACTATTTTCAATTGGCTAAAAATAAATTGCCAAAACTTTTCCGGTGGTTTCTTGCCCTTTTAGATATGTGCTGAGCATGTGACTGAAACTATAGGGGTAAAAAAGTAAAATCATTCTAAACTCACTCAATTCGGGTTACGGAGTCTAATTTTTTTCCCACAATTAAGTTTTGGGTTAAGAGGGATTTAAGTAAGTTTAGAGTGATTTACTTTTATATCCCCGTATTTTCAGTAACATGCTCGACACATGTTGAATTGGGCCGGAAACTACCACGAAAAGTAGTGGCAGTTTAATTTTAACCAAATGTAAATACTAATGAGATATAATTAATCAGAAAAATAGTTAAGTGACAAAAATCGCAAAGTATAAATAGTTTAGTGACTAAATAGCTATTAACTCTTAATTATTGTTTACATCTATATAGTAAGGGGTTTCATTTTTTTGTTAAATTGCTTCGTATATGAAGTTGTGCGAGTAAGATTAAGAAGGGTGGATTGGGGGGGGTGTTGTGTAGAGGTATGTATGTCTCTAAGCAATGCCATAATTTAAATGAAAGCTAGAACACTTTGGCAGTACTTTTAACTCAAAACAATAAGTCAAAGGTCCAATAGCCTAGTGGGGCATTGGTCGGTCCGTGACCGAGAGGTCCCGGGTTCGATACCCTCCCCAAGCATGGATGGGGTAAGCTTTAATTGTCTCCCTTCTAGGGTACTCTTCTCCTCTTATGAGGTGTTCTTCTCCACTCTGCGGTTGGTTCTCTTCCCTTTGGGGTTCCGCCCTCGTTCAAAAAAAAAATTGATAGAGAAAAAAAAGAATGACAAAAAATAGGTGCATGGAGGACAAGGAATTTATTTTACCTGCAAAGTTTTCTTATCACATGCATCTCCTTCTGCAGAAATGCTATCTAACTTGACAGCTTGTCTCATTAACATCTCAATCAGTGTAGTGATCTGTACTTCTGGAACTTTATTACCATTTGCAATAGAAATCTCTAACGAAGAAACCTACAAAAACCAGAAATATCAATTGGAAAACTAATTAGTGTTTAAGTTCGATCACTGATTGGCTAATTATTAATTAAGAGTGGATAAGAAGTGACATTATAAAAAAAATAAACGCAATTAGTCCAACGCTGGGCTAATAATAATGTTTATGAAAACCCACATGGAATATATTGTAGTATAATCCTAAGTAGTATCTACTGCAAAATCAGCATGTAATCCAATTGGAATATATACTTGGGATTTCTTTCTTTTTCTATGGGCTTTATCCTCCGCAGTCAGCATGTGAAGGTCCTCCATACTCAGCAGAATAATAATAATAAATTAATTAATAAATAGAAAAGTAAGGAAGCATATCATAAGAATTAAGAAGGATAGTGCTACGTCGAGGACAAATGCTATTTGGAACTTCAAAACAATTCAACAATCTTATTTTTTTTCTTCCTAAATCAACAATCTTATTAAATTAGTATGATAATATTGAGTCAACGGACCAAATTAAATATCTTGAAAATTAAAATCTAACTAATGCAGTATTTGATACCTTATTAATTTCATAAAATGACAAATAATTGTAGAAAAAATCTTTAAAACGAAACATTTTTGTGGATGGAGAAGTATTATAGAACATAATTTAATAAATTTTGCAAATGTGTTTCAAGAAAAATTAAAGCATAAGAATCTATCCAGAATCTGAATTTTCATAAAAGAAATGGTGCAAATTCTAAAATCTTCAAAGGAAATAATGTCCATTTATTTACTATTTTTATATGATCATTTATCTTTCTGAACATTAATTAAGCAATAACTAACAAATTCACTCCCTTACATTCTGATTAAGATTATCTTCAGAGTGATAGATAAATGATCAATTTATTGGCAGTCAAGAATTTATTTATTATTCACTAAATCACAAGTTCAAGCCCTAAAAATAATTTCTTTTGAAAAATAAAAATAAAATTACATACATTCTGTTGAACTATTGACTAAAGAGGTGTATGAGACTCATTTTCAGAAATTGTGATATCAGAGCATATGGAAATTGCGAATTTCTTTGTCACTATTTCGATTTGGACAGTAGAATTTTTTATACAGTTCCCGCTGTCTATCGCTAACGCGGTTATTAATTTAAGTTTGATTTTATGGCTGGTCCGTAGTGTGACCACTAAACAAGAGAGAACCTGATCCATACTACTTTTTATATGAAGTTCAACAACTGCGAGAAAATCACACTAAGAGTCGATACCCACCGAAATATTCGAACACTCATTAATATTGAAAAATATAATAGCTCCAATCAGCAAATCAGAGCTCAAGTTTGGACTATAGATTATTGGTTGTCCAATAAAGAGCTAATTACATGGGTGCTCCACATGTCTCTTTGCTTTTAAAAAGGAAAATCATAAAACCAAAGAAATTAATTAACTGAAAAATTATAAAGGTAGTTAGTCAATTTGGTCCCCGAAATAGTTTCATTTGGCTATTTAGTTCCCTCGTGAATATTTTTTATATCTTTTAGAAGTTTTGCCTTTAGGCTTTTTGGTCCCTCACGAGTTCTTTTAGCTCTTTCAAACCTAAAAGATTTTATTTTGACTATTTCTTTCTAATATGTTAAAGAAAAAGAGATTAATGATGATTCAGAACAGTAAAATAATTATTACAAGGACAAGAAGTGTAAAAGAAAATAACTTTTACGGACTAGAAAACTAAACATATTTCTAAGAGATAAAAAATGTGATAGGTCAAAAGGGTTTTGTCCCAATGGGAACTAAGAACTCTGCCCGAGTAATAACTCAGATTCGACACCCGCTATACGCGTTAAAACTCCTTCGCCTTATAAAAATTGTGATAGAATTAAATATAAAAAATAACAAGAGTTAAAAGTATTCATAAGTGACCAAAATAGACCCAAAAAAAAACCCCAGAGACTAAATTGACTAATTATCCAAAAAAAAAAAAATTGTATAAGAGTAATTTGTAAAAACAGTCATATAACTATTTTATTTGTAGGAACTTAGTCTTTATTCTAATTTTACAATAATCTTAATCATATATCTATTTTCTTTTGATGTTTTAGTTCCTCATGCGGGGTAATTAAGCGGAGATTTTATAAGGATAAATAGTTAATCTGGTCCTTGAAGTATCCTTTGGCAGTTTAGATTCCTGATAAATATTTTCGGTATCTTTTATACTTTAATTTTTTCATTTAATCTTTTTGGTCCCCCATGATTTTTTTCCTTCTATTTGGCTCTTTTAGACCCTAAAAGGGTTTCAAAACAGTTAGATAATTATTACGTCATAGGGACTAGAAGAGTTGAAGAAAAGAACTTTAGGGATAAAATAAAACGTTCATAAGGACTAAAAAAGACAAAGAAAAAATTCAGAGACCAAATTGGCTATTTATCCAAAATGAAAATTGTAATGATAATTTTATGGGTGTAACTCACCTGTTCCGCCAGCTTATCAACCTCAACAACAATGTCATCTACCAAGCGATGTGCGATCTGGATCTTTGCATTTCTACGCATTTCAATGAATCTCCTCTCTATGCTTTCTGGATTTTGGACTAATATGACCTTTGACCGGTCTTTGACCCCAGAAATATCTAAATATTCTCCATTTTCTCTTTCTTTTCCTCTGAAAATTAGCCTTTGTTCTCCAGGTTGTAGTCCACTTTCAGATGTTAGAAGTTTCTTTAATTCCCCTGACAAATTCAAACAAAATTATTACATCCTCCATTCTCATTTAATTGTCATTTATGAGATGTATATGTATCCAAATTAAATTTAGTTTAATGCTCTTTTATTAGTTGTCAACAATTTATTCCAATTATACCATCGATAATTTTTTTATTTGCCGCCTCAGTCATCCCCTATTTTTTCCTTTTTTTTATGCTGTAAAAGTGAGAGAGAGAGAGATAATATTGGAACTTTCGGTGTAAAATGGTAAATTTCTTAAATTTCTAAAATTTTCTAAATTTTTTTAAAACGTCTAAAATATACGGGAATGGAGGGAGTATTTACTAAAAGTACTTGAATATGGTAGTTAGCATACATTTTTCATTTAATTTTCTATGAAATATGTTAGTGATACAAGTTTGACCGTACTTTTAAAAAAAAAATTAATTATTTTCAAATTAAAATTGTTAATTATTTTTCTTTCTTTTAGTCTATTGAAAATTTGTCCATTTTAGAAGTTAATAGCTAAATTAGCTCGAAATATCAAATAACAAACTATCATTTATGGGTTTATTAACAAACTATCAGCTTGAAAGGAAACAAAAAAGAAAAAGAACTTATTTATTTCTTTCTCAAATGCAAACTTTAAACATGTTTATAATAGGGAAAATGACTTCAATGGTCCCCAAAGTATTTTCCAATACAAGCTAAGGTCCCCAAAGTATTTCGACTTCTCGCAAGGTCCTGAAACTATTTTCGCGGCTTCTACATAGTCCTACCACCAGTTTTGATGGTGGTTTCCGACTAGCATCAAGCACGCCCTGAGGGGCAAAATCGTCCCCAAAAAAATTCTACTTCAATCCCTGAAGTTGAAGTTCTTCTCCAACCCCTCTTCAAGAATAGCCAAGAGCAAAGCATCCAAAGAATTTTAGAATATACTATAATCTTATCTTATTCCATGCAATTTCAACCCCTATAATTTCCCATTCTATCAATCAAATTCATGCAAAATTAAATTAAATCAGAGAGGATGAAACCAAATTGAAGTTGAAGCTTTGAAACGGGTCGGGGTATCCGATTCGATTGGTATGGACTTGGTCCTGTCGCCGCTGCCGCTCACCACCACCCTTCCACCACCAATTCCATTCCGCAGCACCATTCCACCCATCTACAAAGTCATAGACTGCAAAAATGGGACCTTTCAAATCAATTACAAAGATCCTCAATAATTTGGGGATTTTAAAAAAAATTAACCCTAAACCCATTTCCATTTACATCGCCAAAGCAATTGTTTTCTTGAAAAAACCCATTTCCGGCGAAATCTCCGACAACGGGTTGCTTGGCGTTTTGGTGTCTTTTGGAATTGAACCCTTGTTCATCAATGGCTGCATTTGTATGAATTTCAAGTGCGTTTAATTGGGGGAAATTTCCATGGGAAACTGGATTTTTACTAGATGACCATTTTATGGAAAGAATTGAATTGCTTGGTGTTTGGTTTTTTGGGAGTTTGTTGAGAAGAATTATGAACCAATTCTAAGATAAAGAAGATATGAAAATGGTGTCCCCTTGAATTTGGAGTTTTCTTGGCGTCCCCTGAATTTGCAGCGTGGGACGATGAGCAAAAATTTTTTTGGGACGATTTTGCCGCTGGGCGTGCTGATGCTTGGCCGGAAACCACCGTCCAAACTGGTGGTAGGACTATGTAGAAGCCGCGAAAATAGTTTTAGGACCTTGTGAGAAGTCGAAATACTTTGGGGACCTTAGCTTGTATTGAAAAATACTTTGGGGACCATTGAAGTCATTCTCCCTCTATAATACAAATTATCACATGGAGCATATGTTACTTTTTTGAATATTGGTTTTGTTAAGGCATATGTGTAATCTAATCGTACATAAAGTGTTATAGAAAATATCTTAGTGCATTAGTATAAACGAGAAAAAAACTCTATATTGAGACAAAAAATTAAAGCACAAGAGCTACCTTCTCCTAACAAATGTCTTATTTTTTAGGATAAAAGGTAAAGTTAAAAATTTGCAATGAAAAAGTAAATTATAAAAATGGAAACGAAAATATTTAACAGGTTGATGAACAAAATTACTCATTTTCAATATTTTGACACGCCGATATATGATTAATTTTTTTTAAAAAAAAACTAGTGTAATTGGTATAGAATCTCTAATTTAAAACAATAAGTTTTGAATTCGACATTCTTACTCGATAATAAATAAATTAAAAGAAACAAACAAACATAGCAATTTCACACACATTTACTCAAAGAACAGTAATTATCTATCAAAGGTAGATCCGAAATTCTTACATAATTACTTACCAAACGTTGTTTGAGAGTTGACAGAAATCTCATAGCGCGATACGCCATAAACCACCCTAACAACCAAATTTGGAATTGCTGATGAAACATCAGAATTTTCACTTCTTTTCTGAACTAACATTCCACCAGGTCTCATTTCCCACTTTACTTCCTCTCCTTGCACCGCCGACAATGCCGGTTCTGCCGCCGCTGATCTTCCGCTTCTTCGGTGCCTGAACTTCAGTTTATTCTTCATCATATTTTTAATCAATTTCTGGAAAATATAAATGTATATATTTGTTCTTGTGTAAAAGGGTGGGAAAATATCCAAAGCAATGGTAGGCAGGAGTATTAAGAGTAACTGCCCTTTCCTTTGGCCCGCAGCCTATATCAGTAAGGTGTGGTTCATAATTTCATATGCATTGGAGATATTTATATATATAGGTGGTTATAACAGACATGGAGTTATTTATTTATAAAAAATAGACATGGTGTGTTATTAAAAGTAATTGGACCGTCCGGTTTAACTAGTTTTTCATCTGGTTCAAAATTCAATTAAGATCACCATCTGTTTGTTTGAATTGTTGGTGATAAAAAGATAAAAGAACAACAGCAAAATTTATTTTCTTCTCTAGAATTTGTATTTTATATTTGTTATATGATCGTTACCATTACAGTAGGCTCGTAATAAAAATTACATATTAAATAAAACAGTGTGCAAAATTATTTGTGGACGTTGTCAATTTCACAATGATATCATCCCATTAGAAAAACAATAACATTATCCATTTTTATCGACAAAAATGATGTTGACACAACTAAAATAGCCACTTTTGCAAATGAAGAGTTAGTTTTTTATAGGGTAAAAAGCGCTCACGCCTTAAACTATTTCGTTTTTTTGGTTTTTGACCCTCAACTAAAAAGGGTCATGTTTTACCCCCCAAGCTATTCTATTTTTTGGTTTGTGACTTTCCATCCATATTCTCCATTACATCTTAACGGAAGTCCAAATAATGGGGGCATTTTGGGATGTTCTTGAAGATTTGGACGCTTTTCTCTTGGATTATTTTTCTTTAGGAAGATGTACACAGGTCTACTTTGTCTGACTGGTAATCTTCCTAAATTAAAAGTTTATAACTGAAATTGGGGTTTTCTGGCAGAACTGTGGTACTTTCACTATTTTGCGTTTTTTGATTTATACTTTATGAATTAGGAGCTCAAACTTTACAGAAATCTTCTTCCTTTAACTGAGAATAAGATTTTATTCTTGGATTTAGGTCTAATGGTCTCAAAAGATTGGGCTTTTCTTTGGGAAAATCTGTTTTTCGTGACTATTTTCTGGGAGAATTTTTGTCCGTTCTTCTTTTGCGATTTCTGGTTGATTCTTAATGAGTTTGAACCTCAAACTTCACAAATAGCTGCGTCTTTTAACTGTGAACAAGTGCTTATAACTGGATTTTAGTGTAATGGTCTCATATGACTGGGCTTTTCTTTGGAAATTTTCTATTTATAGGACTGTTTTTTTGGCAGATTTGTAGTTCATTAGTTTTAGGCTTTTTTGGATGATTCTTGAGGAATTTGATGCTCAAAATTTATACTTTGATTCGTCTCTTCACTGTAAGTAAGAATATGCGCTCGGATTTCGTGTTGGTTCTCTGTAGAATTGGATTTTTTAGTTGGAATATAGCTCAGTGTTCTTGAATTTTTGGACTTCCGTTATGATGTAACGGAGAATATGGATGGAAGGTCACAAACCAAAAAAAGAATAATTTAGGGGGTAAAACTTGACCGATTTTAGTTGAGGGTCAAAAGTAAAAAAACATAATAGTTTAAGGGCGTGAGCACCTTTTACCCATTTTTATAAGCTTACTAGGTTTCATGCCCGCGCGATACGCGATTATATTTCTAATGAATAATCACAATTACAACAACAAAATAAATTAGAATGAATCTTGCCTTTTCATCCAAAATCAAAGAATCAACACTCATTAAATCGTCAGGTTTCTGGGCATTGAAAGTGTTCCATAATCTGGTTACTCGAAATAATACGAAATTTTTGATTTCCCCATAATGTTTGTTTTGATGGTATTTTTGGTGAGGGAATGCATGGGTGATTTTGATTTATATAATCGGTTATTTTCTTAAAATATTAAATCTAATTTATGATGCAAGACTTTTACAATTCTTTATGATGCAACATTTTTAGAATTCCTATATACATGAATAAGAATTCTGTTTTTTCTTGGAACATTAAATTTACTTCATAATGCAAGCCTTTTATAATTCCTATATGCATTAATAAGAATCCAAAAATTCATTATGCATATTTTTTTTTATGTAAGCCTTTTAGAATTCCTATATAAATGTTATTTTCTTAGAATATTAAATCTAATTTATGATGGAAGACTTTTAGAATTCTTATATACATTAAATTTACTTCATTAAAAAAGAAAACTATTGAACTTCTTCATTTAAAAAAAAAAAAATCCATTCAACTTCTTTATTTAAAAAAACTCATTCATCTTCTTCATTTAAATAGAACCAATGAACTGCTTCATTAAAAAAAAGAAAACCATTCAACTTATTCATTGAAAAAACCCATTCAACTTCATTTAAATTCAATTCATTTATGTTACATAGCCTTTTTGAATTCCTATATACATGTTATTTTCTTAGAATATTAAATCTACTTTATAATGGAAGACTTTTAGAATTTCTATATACATTAAATCTACTTCATTAAAAAAGAAAACAATTGAACTTCTTCGTTTAAAAAAAAAAAAAATCCATTGAAAACTCATTCAACTTCTTCATTTAAAAAGAACCAATGAACTTCTTCATTAAAAAAAAAAACCATTCAACTTATTCATTGAAAAAACCACTGAACTTCATTTAAATTCAATTCATTTATGTTACATAGCTTTTTAGAATTCTTATATACATGTTATTTTCTTAGAATATTAAATCTACTTTATGATGGAAGACTTTTAGAATTCATATATACATTAAATCTACTTCATTAAAAAAGAAAACTATTGAACTTAATCATTTTAAAAAAAACCTTTGAACTTCTTTATTTAAAAAAACTCCATCAACTTCTTAATTTAAAAAGAACCAATGAGCTTCTTCATTACTCCCTCTGTCCCAAATTATCTGTCCACTTTGAAAAATGCTCGAGTATTAAGGATTTGGTGATTATGATGGTAAAATATAAGTAAAAGTTTAAAATACCCCTAATTAATTTTATTATCTCATTTAAAATTTATGTCTTTCTCTCTCTTTCCTCTCACACAACTGTTAGTAGTGCCCTAGGACCATTAGCACATGTTGTGCGTTTTATTATCTTTTAAGCATGTAATTGAATAGTTAATTTTGCTTTTGATTATCAAATGTGTGATTTGATAGTAAAACTCATTAGCTTATGTAATTACTATTCTAGAAGTCCCTAGTTTTATGTAATGCTTAATTACTATGAAATAAAACTAGTATGATTGTTGATTGATGATCTTGTTTTACTGATCATGTGTAATGGATACAAATCACATCATAGATGCAATTATAGGAATACATTGTATTGGACGTGACCCGTCAGAGAAGTAATACTTCATGGTCTTAAGTCATAAGTATTACTTCCTCAATACTATTTTAGAATCCTTAGACCTTATGTCTTCATCGATTCTAGTATGAATGGAGCCACGTTTTGACTCAATCGGACGTTACTTGTAACAGAGTAATCAATACGACCGATGATCGGATGTAGTGTCCCTATCATAGCTTGAATGTGAGAGACATTGTAAGGAATTTGTCCCTCTCTATTATTAGAGAGAGATATCCATGGGCCCCTCGATAGGGGAAAAGATCGTTTAAATGCATGGCCAGTGCTCAAATGTATTTGATAAAGTGGTTATCAAATGCTATTTGTCGAAACAGTCTACCTGGAGATCGAGCATAAATACAATTAAGCTTAATAAGGGTGACGACCACCATGCCTTATGCTTAATTAGGATATCGTGAGACAAAGGGATTAAATAGTAGATTGATATTAGGTTCCGTTGTATATTCATTCACTTTGGGTAGTCACAATGTCCTGCTAGGGACCGCTTGTGATTTATGAACTCACACTACTACTAAGTGTGTTTTCATTGCCATTGTAATATGAACCTACAGGGTCACACGCATAGACGAGCTAAACGGGCTTCATGTCCAGATTCAATGAATCTAGAATGTGTCTAGGTTCATTGTATCTGACATTCACTTTTCTGAAAATAATAAAGTGTTTATTATTCGAATTAGAGATAGGGGTAATTTCGGTATTTTACCTATAGCTGGGATTACGTGGGAGTTATTATCCGATAAGGACTCCCACTACCAGCGAAAGTCTAGGGAACGTGGGATTCTGAGACTCCCACTGCCGAGAGAAGTTGAGTAGAGGTGGGAGTTGTTCTAGTAACAAACTCTCACACTCTATATAACATCTCTTAGCCGAAACCTAGAAGGTTAATGCTTCAGCCGCAATTAAACAAGAAAACCGAAATCAGATTTAGATATTCTCAGCCTCTCCCTTTTCTCTCTAATTCTCGAAAATCAGAAAAGACGAAGAGCTAGCAATCGCTGCCCGTATCATCGCGTGGATACCGGTAGAGTGACTCTCCGCAAAGGGAGATCAATCGGTAGCAGCATCCGATCCAAGAAATGTCATCCTCCATTCAAGAAGTAGCTTCTTGAATCCAAAAGCGTAAGTTTTTCTTGCTGTTTCTTGCTGTTTTTCGAATTGTTTCATATGAGCGGATCCTTCAGGGGAGGATCCATGGGTGTTTGGAACGAGTTTCCGCCCATTAATCCCTTCAACAACATCCAACTACCTCTTAAATATGTGTTGGAAAGTGATCATTTTAACTAACTAACAGCATGTTTGGTACACTGCAATGGAATCCCTTTCCACCCATAATGACTTCGGAATCCTCTTTCCATTCTAGTGTTTGGAAGACAAAGGCAGAATGAAATGTGAATTCCTGTGTTTAGTTAAACTATATTTTAATGTTAGAATAGAATGAAATTAAATAGAATATGACATAAATGCCCTTTTAGCATATACTAGTGATAAAAACATATATAAACATTCATTACAAAATCTTACTTGAATAACATTGACATTATATATATATATATATATATATATATATATATATATATATATATATATATATATATATATATATATATTGTTGAAACATGATTTTTATTAAAATGTCAACATAGTAATAAAAGTATCTTTACTTTTAAAATTAAAAATAGATTAAAACTCCTACCAAGAAAAAGAAATATTTATAATGAAGATTATAATTAAACTATTCATGTTCATAGTAACTTTAGAATGAAAATGAAGATTATATCTCATGAAGCACTATATTAAAAGAAAATTAATGACAAAGTTGACACATGGAAGCTTATGATTGGAACAAATCAAATAATATGCCAATGTCACATCATTAAGCTTCTACCTCAACATGGCCTAACTTTATATATTATATAAGAATTCTGTTTTTTCTTGGAACATTAAATTTTACTTCATAATGCAAGCCTTTTATAATTCCTTTATTTTTTTTTTTGGTATAAAGTGGAAGTATATTAATAATAAAAAAGCAAACATTTACACAGCAAAAACATGCACTCCTTTAAAAGTCTCAGGAGCCAGTCTTAGTTCTCTAACCATATCAAGTATGATCCTCACCCGCTCCAACACAGGAGGAATTTGGGAATCCTCCTCAAACAAAAAAACATTACGCCACCACCATAATCTATACACTGCTGTCCTAAAAATAGCTTCCCATTTGTGATGGTCTACTCCCAATTGGCGATGTACAGTGCCAACATTTAAGTCCACCCATTGCTCCACCGTTTGGGCCATAAAGAATTGATAAGGAAGTCCTCTTCCCATCAGTGCCCTCCAAGTTTCGCGTACCCAATGACAATCTCGTACTGCATGAAGTGTATCCTCTGCATGTACCCGACAAATATCACATATGGGATCCTCCACTACTCGGCGCCCATAGAGCAACACCTTGGTCTTCAACCTATCCAGCCGGACCAGCCATAGCAGTAAAGAGTGGCGTAACCGCCCCTTGCCCTGCCATAACAGTTCCCAAGCCTTGCCATCCCGACTATCCCATGCTGCTCCCTCGCAGCAGGGGTATACGCCAAGCCGCCATGAAATTTACCCGACGAAGTGCCTCGCCAACTTGGTGTATCCGGATCGCTCTCACCCTCCGTCAACACAACTAATATTAGCACCTGCAACGCTGCACTAGGCAGCAGGTGTTGGAGCACTGTCAGATCCCATCCCACCTGCTGTCTCTACATGTCTCGAACCCGATCCCCAAGCAACTCCGACGGAATATCCGCTTCTTTTCTCGATTAGCGCTTTACCCCCCGGCAACCAATGATCCTGCCAAAAAGAACAACGTCTCCCATCCCCTATTGTCCACGCCATTCCCTCGTATACCAATTTAGCCCCCATAGCAAGCTTCTCCAGGTATGAGATACCGCTTTCTTGCCATTATTCCCGAACAAAGCTCCGTATTTAGCTGTCAAGATTCTACTCCACAGCGCATCTGGTTGGGCCAAAAATCACCATGCTAGTTTGCACAAGCTCAGTAGATTCTCTTCTTTAACCAAACAGAACCCCAAACCACTCTCCACTTTTGGTTTGCAGACATTATTCCAAGCAACACAATGCACTCTCACCTTATCCTCATGTTCCCCCCAGAAGAGTTGGCGATTGACTCTCTCCAACTGGTTCATAATTTCGACAGGTAATCTAGTTGTTTGCATTACGTATCGGGGTATTGCTGATATCACAGACTTCAATAAAATAGCTCTAGCTACCATGGAAAAAATGTCTCTGTTTCCATCCGCCCACCTTCTTCCTCATTTTAGCAACTACAAAACCATAAGTGGCCGCGTTAACACGTCGATGCAATAGAGGCACTCCTAAATAGGCCCCCAGGTCACTGGTTAAGTGGATGCCGAAGGCTTCGAATAACTCCCCCTTCACTCCCTCGCCAACATTTGAGGAACAGAATAATGAAGACATATCCAAACTCACTCTTTCACCTGACCATGAACAAAACTTTCTTAGAGCTTCCTCCATTACTTGAGCTTGTTCCATACCCGCCTCTCCAAACAATAAGAGGTCGTCCGCAAAGAATAGATGTGACACCAACGGACCATTCCGCGTTACCCTCACCGCCTTCCATCGTCTTTGCTCGACCAACCGCCCAATTTCATGTGCTAAAGTCTCCATACAAAGAACAAACAGATATGGGGATAAAGGATCACCTTGTCGTACACCCCGAGATGGTTGAAAACTCTCAGATTTTTTCCCCATTCCACAACACAGACAGAGACGCCGATGTTACACATTGCATTATCAGGTCCACCATTCTTCCATCAAATCCCACATGAGTCAGCACTTGCCGAAGAAATTGCCAGTCTATTCGATCATAAGCCTTCTCTAGGTCCACCTTGACAGCCATATATCCCATTATACATCTCTTTGTTCGCATCGTATGTAAAACTTCCTGGGCCACAACAATATTATCTGCCGCTTGTCGCCCTTGAATGAAGCTACTCTGATTTTCTCCTATAAGGCAGGGCATTACCGGTTTAAGCCTGTTAGCAATAATCTTAGTCACTATCTTCATAAGGACATTACATAATGAAATCGGTCGAAACTGAGAAATCAACTCCGTCTGCTCCTTTTTCGGGATCAATGATATCAGAGTTTCATTCAAGGAAATGGGAAGCTGTCCTGAGCCGAAAATTTGCTGAACAAAATTGGTCATTGATTCCCCAACAATATGCCAATACTTTTGATAAAACAGCGGGAAAATACCATCCGGCCCCGGGGCCTTGTAAGCCCCCATATCAAAGACTGCCTCTTTCACCTCCTGCGGCAATACCAATCGATTCAAAGCAGTCGCATTTTCATGTGCCAGCCGCGGAAATTCTAAGGCTTCTAGGGGACAGCCGGTGCACGGTTCGACCGAGTAAAGCTTCACATAAAATTGCTGAACCATCTTCCTCACCACCTCAGGCTCCTCACACCATTCGCCACTATCATCCCGTAATCCCAAGACCTTTACCTTCGCCCTCCGAATCAGAGTTTTCGTATGGAAAAAACGAGAGTCTCCCCCTCTAGCAACCACTGCGCCCGTGACTTCTGAAACCAAAACACCTCCTCTTGTCTCAGAATCTCATCGTACTCAGCCACAAGTTCTATTCGCAACTGCTCCAAATCGTCGGACCATCGTCTCTCTAAAACACGTTGAAGACCTGCCAACCTCGCCAAACAACGCTTCTTTCTATGAAAAATATTGCCAAACACACACTTATTCCATTCCTTAACTTTTTCCGAAAAACTTTCAATATTAAGCAGCAACGAACCTGATCCCTGACTCCAATTGTCCTTCACAAATTGTTCAAACTCTGGGTGTCGAAACCATGCAGCCTCCATCCTAAAAGGTCGTAAAACAGGCATGTCTTCCCGTGTTCCAACCAGTTCAATTAGCAAAGAGCTATGATCTGAATGAATACGTGGCAGATGATGAACCACGGCATTCGGGAATAAATGACGCCAAGGTTCAGTAGCCTAAGCCCGATCCAACCGCTCCAACACTACTTACCCGCGCCTCGTTCCCTGCCATGTAAATCGGTTTCCTACATACCCCAAATCAATAAGCTCGCATTTGTCCACCATGTTTTGCAAAGGACCCGCATTCCCCCAATGGAAGTTACTCCCTCCCCGTTTATCTGTGGGCTGAAGAACTTGGTTAAAATCTCCCACCAACATCCATGACCCCTCAATGACCTCCCTAAGTCTCTCCAAATATGCCCATAACTGATTACGATAAAATACCCGAGGAAAGGCATATACCGCCGACAGAACCCACTGAACACGCATCCCATTCTGTACAGCCACTGTAACAACCTGTTCATTCATGGCTAAGAGAGCTAAGTCAATCCTCGAGCTGTCCCACAAAATCCATATACAGCCAAAAAAACCCCTAGCTTCCGACGCCAAGCACTTATCAAACTTGCATCGCCCCATAATCATACTAGCACGACTACTTTGAACTTTAGTTTCTATCAAAATCACAGCACTAGGTTTATAAGTTCGCTGAATTTCTAACATTGCTCTCAAAAAACGTTTTGAACCCGCACCCCTACAATTCCATGATATAATCGTCATAAAAAGTTATTGAGTAGTATCAAAGTCCATAGGGGAGGTCCCCCATCATAATACTTGTATCAGGCGGACGTCCGCCCTTTTGAAGTACATCCCCCACATTTTGGGGTGCTCCCACCCTTCCTGACTCTGTCGTATGGAGCACTTCCCCAATCTGTTGGAAACCCAGCATGTCTATATCCCCAACCGGGTCTCTCCCCAGCCCACTACTCTCACCCCCAGCCCAATCCAGAGCATCTACAGTCCGGTCCCGCTGTTCTGACCTGCCAAGCCGAGGGACTGTACCAGACCCACCAGCCACTATGGCCCTTGTGTTCGGACTCAGCTGCCCAGTCCTCCTAACCACATGCAGCCCAGTCTGTTTTCCCTTCCCCAACCCATCCACCGCCAGGCGAGTAGTCGGCCCAATTCGTACCCCACTCACCTCAGGTTTCCTATGGACATACTATTTACTCTTCTCCCGGGCCGGCCCAGAGATTGCCTGCACCTTTTCCCTTAACGCATGCACCTCCAGCCCACTCTCACTCCCCTCCACCCCTAGGTCCCCTAAAATATGGAACCGTTGTAACACTCCGCTCCGTAGGCATTTTCACATATACCCATTTTGAGCTAGATAATTCTTATTAAGAGACATGGGTATGTTAGTAATTTTTATATATTGTAATTAAAAAAAAAAAAGAGATTTGAGTAGGCTCCAAGTATGAGTAGCCATCAAGGAAAAATATATTACGAAAATGCCATTCTATTCCCTCTATATATAGAAGGCCTTAGTAGACTTTTGTCTTCATTCTTGCTCATGCTTTCTTTTTGTCCGATTTCTTTCTCCTTTGCCATTTCTTTCTCGGATCAGATTAGCTAGCAAGGACAAGCAAGGCATTTTTACTTCAATTCAAATTCATTTTGCCTATTACTCCATATCTTCTTGGTAGTTCAAATTCATTGGAATTGCTTCAATTATTAGCTTATCCATTCAACCTTTATCCTTTGTTTTATATGTATAACATATATAATACCCCAAATCATCATTATTTTTCTTATATCCTGGCGGGTTCCATTGAGAGCCGAGGGCTCTAGTGATTCTTTGGAGATTATTTGCTTTGGGATATTGGTTATTTCGGATCTCGACTATAGAAAGTTTATCAGGTGAGTGGTCTTAAACCTTTTGTAAAATTATATATACGTATCGTGTGCTCATTAATTGTTCATTGCACTCATGGTCTGGATCCACTCATGACATGCACTGATTACATTTATTTGTCATCATGAAATAGTTTTCTGGAATTGGGGCCTTATTGTTAATGTTATTGGGAATGAAATGTTTTTACTGAACCTTGAACGAGATCTGTCCTTTGAGTCGGGCATAAATGAATATAATCGAAGGAACTGCGTGCTACACCAGAGGGTGGGAGCCACCTCCAGAATCCTGTCGATAAATGTCTAGATTGAGGCCCGTATGAAATGTGATTTAATGTTATTGAAATGCCATTGTCAATCTGATCTCGACAGTCTTGAACAATTGTTCTAGAAATCAGGCCCCTTATTATAAGAGTATATATATGGTTTTCTCATTGTGCGAGCTATTTTTGATATAAAAGTATTTTCCAAAGAAAATGATTTAAAGACACTGGCACCACTTGCACGGCCCTCGCTGAGCTTCGGCTCACATTTTCAAAAATGTTTTGCCCCTCTACAGGTATCTGAAGGTGGTGCAATATTTTGGTATCAGAGTGCGCAGCGAAAGCTTGGGATTAGAAATCTGTATATAGGGATTCTTCTTTTGTATTGTATTGAATTTCATTGTACTTCCTTTTGTATTGTAAAAGATAGAAACCAGTGCCGAGAGGCACGCGGCAATCCTGGCCCGAGAGGGTACGGACCATCACAACCGTGATCCCCTAGACTGCTCCACACCCTTATCCAATTCCTGATAATTAGGATTTTGATTCTCACCGCCCCTACCCACGCGGGCATAGGCCCCGACCCCACCTAATTCGCCACTGTCTCTTCCATGACGCCCACCTCTATGTCCTCTATCTGCCCTGCCCCAGCCGTTACCTTTCCCCACAACTGCCTTCCCACCCGGCTGCTGGGATGGCACCGCCTGGACCGGCCGACGCCTAGCAACAACTTTCGGTACCATCCACGGGCCAAAATTGCCGATTTCCTGTTCCACCTCCACCCCTGGTACCCGCCTCGCACCGCTACCCAACCCCACTTCTCCTGCTCCCGTTACTTCCCTCCCTACAGCTTCCCTATCCATAGCCTTCTGTGGGCAACCCTCCTCCTGATGCCCATATTGACCACAGTGAAAACAAATGAGAAACAGCCCCTCATATTCTATCCGTTGAATTCTATTACCAATTGCCACATGCGGAATCAATGGTTTGCTCAAGTCCACCTCCACACAAACCCGAGCATACTTCCCTCGCATCGCCATCATAGTTGTTCGATCAACCTTCACTGCCCGCCCAATGTGATTCCCGAGGGCCATCAAGAATACCTCATCAAAAAAATTCAGAGGAAGGAATGGAAATCTTACCCAAACTAGTGTTTTTGCTTCTGGATCACCCGGGTTGAAGTCCGGATGCCATTTCATCACTGTCACATAGTGCCCTAACACCACCCAAGGACCATCGTTCAATACCCTTAAGTAATCATGTTTGGTATAGAAACGAACTGCATAACAACCCCCATCCAAATCAATAATATCCGGATCCCACTCCAACTTCCAAAGCTCCCGTAACCGCTGCACCAGAACACGGTAAGAAATTGACCGGCCGAGAACCCGAATGACCAGAGCCCGCCGCCACGGATGACATAGCCTCCGCATCTCCGCTAACGGTAGCACCATCTACGGGCATCGTTCCACCGTTCGCCCCTCCCCTAGGGTCTCACTCCACACCGACCCCCATTGAAAGTCCCCTTCACCGTCGTCCTCTCCCTCCCCAGTATAAACCCCCGGTTTAACCACCAACGCCTTTACCACGCCCGCCCATGATGCCCCCCCCCCCCCCCACAATTTCTCCCCGGTGACAGAGATGGTTGAGATCCCTTTGCAGTAAATCGAAAACTCGGGTATGATACTGGATCACCATTGGCAAGTCGCTTGAATTTCTTCACACTCTGAGCCAATTGATCCGCCTCCTCAGCGGATTTGCCCTCGGTAGCCGGTGTTTCGTTTCCTGGCAGAGATTCGCTTGTCATAGGGTTATAAGATAGAAGAAACGAATCAGAGAGATTTAGCCTTTTATAATTCCTATATGCATTAGTAAGAATCCAAAATTCATTATGCATATTTTTTTTTATGTAAGCCTTTTAGAATTCCTATATACATGTTATTTTCTTAAAATATTAAATCTACTTTATGATGGAAGACTTTTAGAATTATTAAGTCTACTTCATTAAAAAATAAACCGATTGAACTTCTTCATTAAAAAAAAAAACTCATCGAACTTCTTTATTTAAAAAACTCATTCAACTTCTTCATTTAATAAAAAAGAAAAATACTGAACTTCTTCATTTTAAAAAAAAAAACATTTAAACTTCTTTATTTAAAAAAATCCAATCAACTTCTTCATTTAAAAAGAACAAATGAACTTTTCATTAAAAAAGAAAACCATTCAACTTCTTCATTAAAAAAACCCATTGAACTTCTTCATTTAAATTTAATCCATTTATGTTACATAGCCTTTTAGAATTCCTATATACATGTTATTTTCTTAGAATATTAAATCTATTTTATGATGGAAGACTTTTAGAATTCCTATATACATTAAATCTATTTCATTAAAAAAGAAAACTATGAACTTCTTCATTTAAAAAAAACAATTGAACTTCTTTATTTAGAAAAACCATTCAACTTCTTCATTTATAAAGAACCAATGAATTTCTTCATTAAAAAAAAAAATCATTCAACTTCTTCATTTAAAAAAAAACATTGAACTTCTTCATTTAAATTCAATTCATTTATATTACATACATTTTCTATATCTATAAATATGTAACTTTAGAATGAAGATGAAGATAGCTAAACTATTCATCTTTATAGTAACTTTAGAATGAATATGAAGATTATATCTCATGAAACACTATTTTAAAAAGAAAATTAATAACAAAGTTGCCACATGGAAGCGTATGATTGGAACACATCTCATAATATGCCACATGTCATATCATATTGTTTCTACCTCAAGTTGGTCTAATTTTATATATTGTAGATTTCTCGATTCGGATCTTCTAAATTACTTTATGAATCACTCTATGAAATATTCCTAAATTTAGAAATTTATATTCTAACTAAATAAAATAAAATCTAAACTCTAAAAAGTAAACCTAAAGATAATCATACAATAAATGAAAACGTTGTATTAAGTATTGCACAATGGATCCGTTGTCTTTTATATATATATAGTTCACTCATTTTTTCTAATACAACGCGCCTTATAATAGCTACCCAGAAAGAAGAAAAATCTTCCCTCTTACAAGATGGTAAATAAGCATTTAAAATATAATTATTTACATTCAACTATTTTTCTAAATATATAATGATGGTAGAAATTTCTTATAAGAATACTATATAAATGAATAAAAACTCCTTATAATAAAAATATTTGGTCCCAACATGTGACAAGTTATAAATAAGAATAAATTGTACATTATAATAAATTATATTTTTTAGATCATGCCTTAAGAAATTTGCCTTTATATATAGTGATAAATAACACTATATGCAAATAATATATATAAATCTTACTTCAAGTTTTTCAGTGAGTTGTGTTCTAAGGTGTCATTGTTAACTTGTTTCAAGTTTAGATAGTTTTACTTCTACTTAATAAAAATTGATCTCATTATATAGTTAGTATTTATACATGTAGAGAAATCAGTTTGACTTCCCTAAATAATGGATTGGTATCTCCGAGATAAATGTATTATTTTTTCAATATACATGTATTTATTTTACTAAAAGCTATGTACATGTTTTATATAATGTATGTAAATTACAAATTTTAAGAAAATATCTATTTAAAAATAATTTTTCTATTATAATATTTTAATTTCTAATCCCGAAGATTTTTCTATAGGGAGTTTTTACCGTATACTTAGACTTCTGTCTCACTTTTTTAGGGAACAATCATATATTTTATTTTCTTTTCATTCTAATCTAATCCCACCCCTCATTCACACAGTTGTTTCCAGTCAAATAAGTTAAAAAAAAATAACTCATTTCATTTTGCAGAAGATGATAAAAAATCACCACTAAGAAAGATGGTCGAATAATGAAAATGATGAAAAGTAGTTTGAAAATATAAAAAATAAAAAATAAAAGGAAAAATCTACAAAAAAAATTTGGACAACAACAATTGGTTGAAGAGTGTTTGTAGCATTTTTTTTCTGAAAAATAGAAAAATATTATAGTAAAATATCTTGTACAGTCGCACTTAGTTATTTAATTAAAATTTATTAATTCTTTCAAAAAAAATTAAAATTTACCAGCCATTTTTTCTTTTCAAATCAGACCAATTTTGAATCTGAAGGATCGATAAACCGACTAAATAAACCGGTCAAATCTTAAAAAATTGAGAACCTTGTAGAAGTACTTGTGTTTGTGTATATAATATTTTGCGTAATTCATCAAAAAAAAATATAATATTTTGCGTGGTGTCAAAGAGGGGTTGTTTGCTTAGAACACATCACAGCAATGAATGGAAAACAAACTCTTGACCAATGAGAAAGAGCCAAATTGGGGTGACCCAATCACCAATTTTGACAGCTAAATAAACATGGCCGACAATATAAGGAAGGAAACAAGACACTGTTCTGTCTATGTGTTTTGTGTTGGGTAAAAGGAGCCTAGACTCCGTAAATTTTTTTCGATTTTTATTTTTAATTATAGATTAAAAAATGGAAAGTCCTTAAACCTTGCACTTTCTGAAGTATTAATATTGTCCTTCCATCAAATTTTACTTTTAAATCTGAAGGGAATAGAACTATGACCAAACACTAGGGACTTTTTGAAATACAAGTTTTGATTCTTAAAAAAAAGCCGTTAATGAGACAAAAAAATCAGTCTTCCACATGCATTCCAATTTTTCTCTTTTTCTTATGTTTTTCACATCCTTTCCATTTGCAGTTATTTTTAGGATTAGAATATGTTTTTTCTCAAAATTCCCTCGAGTTTGGTCATATGATATCATTCTATCCAAATTTAACATTGGAAATAGATTGAAGGGACATATTAATTCTCCAGAAAAATTTAGTTTCAAGAACTTCATATTTTTTAATTTAAGGTCGAAAATTAACATTTATAAAAGTTGAAGAGCGTGTGCACTTTTTACCAATTTTGTTTGATTGTTTTTGCTTTTGAAGATGATCTCATAGGGCCAATTGTTTTCAAGTTAGACGCTTATATTAAAATGAAGGCCCCAAAATGAGTGGATAAGAGACCTTTCGGCTTTTGAATATTTGGTATGTTAAATTTGGGGTTTGGTGAAATCATGATGATATTATACTATTACTACGTTTGGTTTAAGTTTTGGCAAATAGGTGAAATCATAATGAGATTTTGCTTTCCCCCCGCCCTCTTTTCGCTCTCCTTAATTTGAAGTTTTAGAGTTTTCTTTGTGAAGAAAGTGAAAGGTTGCACGTGATGAGGAGGGTGTTGTGACATTAGGTGAAAGAGATGGAAAATCTTATATATAAGATAATAAAATTGGGGCAGAAGTTTGATGAGGTGACATGTGGCATATTGTGAAATGTAGTCAATCAAACACATTCATGTGGAAACTTTGTCATTAAATTTCTCCTTAAAATGGATGTCCCATAAACTATAACTTTTAATTATAGTCATAAGTTACTATAGAGATAAATACTTGAGTAGGGATGGCGATGGGGACGGGTGAATTGGAGATCGTTGGGCCAGGGATTCCCCGATTTCAGTTGGGAGGTGGGGATGGGGTTGTGGATGAATTTGGCCCCGCTAGCTGGGGCGGGTGAAATAATATTCCTGCCCCCATCCCGGCCCGCCTCGTATGGCCCCTGTCTAATATACTAAATAAAAAGAGCATAAATACCTAAAAGATAAAATAGATATCTAATTTGGAGAAGATCGCGTGAATCAAATTCTTTCCGGGACATCTATATCATTTTTTTCAAGGTTCTGTTTGAGGATTTTTGTTAAAATTTCAATATTTTTTTCTAGTCGAGGTTGAGCCTCCACTGGGACGAATGTGGAAATTTGGGGAAAAAATTCTCCCATTTTCCCCAGTTGGGGGTGGGCCTCCACCTGAGTTGGGAATGGGATGCCCATCCATCCCCAGTGATGGGGTTGGGTCGAGGATAGGGATACGATGGAAGAGGCATGGCTGAGGCTGGAGATCATGATATCCGCCTCCATTTGGCCCCATTGCCATCCCTATACTTGAGTAGACAACTTATGACATTAATTACTAGAATAATAAATAATTACAATTAATATGATAGAAGTTACAAAAAAAAATTCTACTGCATCAAGAAAGCTACTAAACTCTATAAATATGAAATTATAATCTTTAACTATAGAAAACTACCATATTCTAATGAACGACGTAGGAAAATAATGACCTTGAAAAATTGAAATATAATTGTTAAAGCATTCAGTTAAATCAAAACACAAAATGCTGAACAATTATGATAAAATTTTCGGTTTCACGTTTGAATTGAATGCATAAATGCTTAAATATATGAACTTATGAATAGTGGTCTACATAAAAGTACTAAATCAACTAAAAGAGGAGTATTGATAATTGAAGTTTTCGGCTGCTAAGAAGTCAGAATTTTCAAATTAAATTAAAATTAAAGGGCAATCGGAAGGGCAGTGGCATTTGAAGAGTCCATATAAAAAATAGACAAAAGAGGGATTCTAAACGCCACGATCTTCCTCTCTAATCTCTTGCAAAAATCTCAGCTAAAATATTATCACCATAAACCTGGAAAAAATCAGAAGATTTGGTTTTGAAGGAGCATAAGATCGAAGCTATGGGCAGAAAGATAGAGAAAAGTGGGATATGAAGGAATCTTCAAGAATTTTCTAACTAAATAATGAAATACCCGAATGGGAGAACATTAGAGGGGGTGAATAAGGTTCTCAAACTTTTTTTAAAATTTTCTACCAAATTATTTTCCTAAGTGATCACCTTAACAACAATTATGTTCATTAAGCATATAAGGCGAATTAAAGGATTATCACTTAGATGACTTATGTGTATAAATGCAACACATAAGAATACGAGACAATGAATGTGATAAAGGATTGTGTAGGTCAAGATTCCTATATGCAAAGTTTGTAAGAACAAACAACTCTACATCTTTGCGTTTGATCTTCTAACTCTGAGAAGTTCTAATGTTTGTGTGAGTTTGTGTTTCAATGATAGGATCTTAGAGGGATTTCCTTTTTCTTGAGCATAAATGTAAAATCTCATGTGTTGACATTATCATTCTTTGTAAAGGGTTGAGTGACAAGGCTTGATTGTGAGAGTGATGGTTTTGGGACTCCAATGTGTTGGAGGGGATCTTTCTTGTAATCGTAGGAACTAGAGTGAATGGTGAACAAGGCACAATCTCCCCTTAAAAAAAGAAACTACAACTCAAGTTAAAATATGAGGAGATAGAGGAATACCACCTTAAAGCACAATCTCCCCCTTTTTATCAAAATCAATGTTAGCTATAACAAGATGAAGACAAGTTTGAAAATCTTAGCTAACAAAGACAAATGGATGTGATACCATGAAATTATAAATATGTGAAAAGCATGTGTATCACAAACCAAAAACAAAACCAAGAGGAAGTGTAAAGTTAACACTTTAGAGAACATTCATCTTTAAGACAATGGTTAGCCAAAGGATATAAGAACTAATGCAACAAGCTAACCAAAGAGTCAAATGAGATGAAAGGATATAAGACAGTAAAATGCACATGATCTCAAATGATAAGGGAGGTAGCACAAAAGATATACTGGAAAGAACATATTACTCCCATAAAGTTTTCACAACTTGGCTCAAAAGATAAAAAAATGAAAACAAAGCCAACTTATGATGTGATGATGAATATGATATGACAAGTGTAGGCATACATCAAACAAATAGGGGGTATAAGATAGAAAATATATAAAATCTCCCCCTAAAACTGTGCCCAGATAAGGAAATGCAAAAACTAAAAAGATATAAATTTAGAGAGCACAGTTTTTCATAATTAGGGCATGTACGGTCGACCGGATTTGAAGGTTATTCTTGGCAGAGAGCTAGAAAGAAACTTTCGTCTTCATTCTTCACCTTTAGATGCTTTACAAAGTTGTTGGTGAAGTGTGATTTCTCATTTTCTTTGTGTTTGGCTAATGCATTGGCTCTGCTTCCAACATCGTTGCTTATTCTCTCGTGTCCTTATTGTAGAGCGCACAAAGAAACCTTATATCATTTTACAAAGAAATCTTCGCAACTGTTTCTCAAACATTTTTGTGCCTTGATTGCTGATATAATAGGTATTTTCCGACCCCTGAAAATAAATCACTCATTTGTCCCTTACAACAAACTGAATTCTTCTGTAAAACACAAGAGGGGGGGGGGGGGGAGTGAATTGGGTTTTAATCGATCTTGCAAACTTTTTCGAATCTATTCAATGCTAGTGTAAGTTTGAGCAAGATGAGCAAATGCAAAACTAAACCCAACAACAAGACAAAGGATTTATAGTGGTTCGATTCACTCAGAATCTACATCCACTACCTTGAGCCGCACCCAAGGATTTCAACAACTTCACTAAGAAGACTTTTTACACTTGTGGCTAACTCACTAAGAGTTTTACAACACAACCACAATACAAAACTCACTAAGAGTCAATTGCCCACACAAAGTAGGACTTTTACAAGAATTACCCTATCACTAAGAAAGGGAATCAAGATGGATAAAAAGACAAGTTGTTCACTCTTCTAAGTGAAAGATAGATACCTTTGAAGTACATCAATTTTCAGCTCTTTGAACATAGGAAGCACACTCTTTGTCTTGCTTTTGGAAATGCACCTTTGAATGATTTAGATCATGGAGATGAAGTACATTTTACTTTGAAAGTGTTTAGACTTGATAAGAAATCAATGTAAATTGTATGTGCAAGTCTTAGAGTCATTCTCTAGCTTTGGAGTATTTATACATTTCAAAATAGGCTGAAAAACGACTCTGCAACGGTCAAATAACGGCTAGTTCTCGCAGAGGTCGGTTGACCGAACACAGACCTCGGATGACCGAAGCTAGCCTCGGTTGAGCCTTAGCCAACCTCGGTCGACCGACCCTAGCCTAGGTCGACCGAACTCCCCTTTTTCCAAAGGGTTCAACTCTCTGTTTCTTGTCGGTTGATCCGATCTTGAGCTCGGTTGACCGACCTTCCTGAGTATGAGAGATGTTGATAATTCACACGTTTTGAAATCTTTTGAAGTCTAAAAGGTTTTCTCAATATGTAACAAGTAAGAGCATTTAGAAAACCGTTTTAAAAGACTTATACTTTGAAATCAAAGGCTTTTGAGATATGAACACATGTGAGAATCATTTTGAAACTTTAGCCTTTTGAAAACGTGTTTATGAAAACATGCAAGACTTGAGTGTAGAACTTATGTTCATGAGAGCATTGGTTAGAGCTTATAAGATGACGACTTATAATGACAAAGCTAATCTAACCAAACCTAAGTCTTCAATCTTCAATCTTGAAAGATGAGCCTTGAATAATATGACTTTGAATCTTGAACACGGCTTGATTGAAGTACTTAGAGCTTCCATTATAAGTTCCGATATTCTATCACAAAGATATAAAACATTAGACACAACATCAAGTGTTTGTCCATTATCAAAAATCGAGTTCGTTCGCCCTTAGGGCTTACATCTTCTTTCTTATAATCAACTAAGGCATGATGTCTTTACAACCAATCCATACCCAGAATAATATTGAAGTCCACCATATTTATTTGTATCAAATCTGCTTCCAATATCTTCGTATCTATCTCTACCCGACTCCATTTATATAACAAGTTCGATTCCAACACTTTCTCATTATGTATAGTAACTCTATATGCATTCAAAGGACAAATGGGGGTAGTTTTAAGGGTCTTAAAAAATGACCAGAAACAAAAATGTGTGTAGCACCACAATCAAACAATACATAAACAGGCACCGAGTTAACCAAAAGTGTACCTGTTACCACATCTAAGGCATTTCTTGCCTCTTACTGAGTGAGAAAGAATACCATTGCTTTTGGCGTTTTCCTCAAATCCCCAACCTTCGGTGCAACAGAGTTCTGAACATTACCCACAGACCATTCTAGACATTGACTGATGAAAAACACAAGGGGGGGAGGGGGGTGAATTGGGTTTTTATAAAAGTGGCTTCTTTTTAATTTCAAACTTTTGGAATGTGGAACTTGTATTTGAAATATGGTGAAAATGAAGCAAGAATAAACCAATGAAAGCAAGACACGAGATTTAGAGTGGTTCGATTCACAAAGAATCTACGTCCACTACCTTGAGTTTCACCCAATGATTTTTAACAACTTCACTAAGAAAAGTAATTACACAAGTGGCTAACTCACAAGGAGTTTTACACAAATAACCACTATTATAAACTCCACTCACTAAGAGTACAAAGCCCACACCAAGTAGGACTTGACACAATAAATACCCTATCACTAAGAGAGGGAAAGACGGAGATATACAGAGAGAGTTACACACTCAAAAAGTGGAGAATAGATACCTTTTAAAGATCTTACTTTAATGCTCTTAGAACATAGAACTCAACAACTTGTGTCTTGCAAGTGAGATAGTGATTTTGAACTTTTCAATACATGAATAAAGTTGGATATGCTTCGAAAGTACTAAAGCTTTTTGTATAATCAATGTATATTTGTTCTTGTTCTTCTCTGAAGATTCTGAAGGGATTCATGGGCGGAAACTCGTTCCAAACACCCATGAGTCCTCCCCTGAAGGATCCGCTCATACGAAACCGAACCGAAAACAGCGATAAAGAACTTACATGTTTCGGATTCAAGAAGCTACTTCTTGAATGGAGGATGACGTTTCTTGATCGGGCTTTCTTGCCACCACCGGATTTCCCTTTGAGGAATATCCTCTACCGAGTATCCACGCTGACGAAACGAAAGCAGCGATTGCTAGCTCTTCGCTCTCTCGAAGTTCGGGAATTAGAGAAGGAAAAAGGGAAGGCAGAAAGAAAAACGGTTTTTCTTTTGGTCTAGGTATTTCGGCTGATAACAACTAGTGCCTAGGGTTTCGGGTTAAGAGATGTTATATAGAGTGTGGGAGTTGGTTCCCAGAACAACTCCCATGTCTACTCAACTTCTCCCTAGCTGTGGGAGACTCGAATCCCACGTCCCCTAGACTTCCACTGGTAGTGGGAGTCTTTATCGGATAATGGCTCCCACGTAATCCCAGCTACTGTTAAATACCAAAAATTGCCCCCTATCTCTAATTCGAATAATAAACACTTTATTATTTTCGAAAAAACATATGTCGATACAATGAACCTAGACACTTTCTAGATTCATTGAATCTGACATGAAGCTCAGTTAGCTCGCTCTATGCGTGTGACCCCCGTAGGTTCATATCACAATGGCAATGAAAACACACTTGTTAGTAGTGTGAGTTCATAAGTCACAAGCGGCCCCCTAGCAGGGACATCGTGACTACCCAAAGTGAATGAATTACAACGGAACCTAATGTCAATCCACTATTTAATCCCTTCGTCTCGCGATATCCTAATTAAGCATAAGGCAGGGTGGTCGCCACCCTTATTAAGCTTAATTATATTTATGCTCGATCTCCGGGTAGATCTGTTTCGACAAATAGCATTTGATAACCACTTTATCAAATACATTTGAGCACTGCCATGCATTTAAAATGCATCTTTTCCCTATCGAGGGGCCCATGGATATCTCTCTCTAATAATAGAGAGGGACAAATTCCTTACAATGTCTCTCACATTCAAGCTATGATAGGACACTACATCCGATCATCGATCGTATTGATTACTCTGCTACAAGTAACGTCCGATCGAGTCAAAACGTGGCTCCATTCATACTAGAATCAATGAAGACATAAGGTCTAAGGATTCTAAAATAGTATTGAGGAAGTAAAACTTATGACTTATGACCATGAAGTATTACTTCTCGACGGATCACGTCCCAATACAATGTATCCCTATATATTGCATCTATGATGTGATTTGTATCCATTACACATGATCGAGTAAAACAAGATCATCAATCAACAATCATACTAGTTTTATTTCATAGTAATTAAGCATTACATAAAACTAGGGACTTCTAGAATAGTAATTACATAAGCTAATGAGTTTTACTATCAAATCACACATTTGATAATCAAAAGCAAAATTAACTATTCAATTACATGCTCAAAAGATAACAAAACGCACAACATGTGATAATGGTCCTGAGGCACTACTAACAATCTCCCACTTGCCCTAGTTCCAATCATACATGATCCTCAATCCCATTGACCTAGTATGACTCTCATGTTTAGGCTGTGGGAGTGGCTTGGTCAATGGATCTGCAATGTTGTCGTCTGTATGAACTTTGCAAATACTAACGTCTCCTCTGTCGATGATTTCTCGAATCGGATGGAAACGCTCGAGAATGTGTTTGGATCGTTGGTGAGATCTAGGTTCCTTAGCTTGTGAAATGGCACCCAGCATTATCACAATACGAGTCCACCGGGTTCACAATGCTAGGGGACGACACCTAGTTCGTCAACAAACTTCCCGATCCAAACAGCCTTCCTTAGCCGCTTGAGAGGCAGCCAAATACTCACCTACATTGTAGAGTCGGCCACGGTCTCTTGCTTCGAGCTCTTCCAGCTCACAAGACCTCCATTCAAACAAAACACAAAACCAGATTAGCGATCGATAATCATCTACGCCGGGCCTCGGGAAGCTTGCGTCTCGTGTAACCATTTACTACCGGGACTTCCTTCCCGACCTCCGTAAACTAAGAACATATCTTTAGTCCTTCTCAAGTACTTAAGAATGCTCTTGATCGCAGTCCAATGTGACTCACCAGTGGTCGATTGATATCTCGCTAGTCATACTTAAAGCAAATGAGACATCTCAGGGCGAGTGCATATCATGGCGTACATAATAGACCCAATGGCCGAAGCATATGGGATCTTACTCATGCGCTCTTGGTCCTCCCTTGTGGAAGGTCCTTGAGTTCTCGCTGAGTTTGACGCCATGTGACATGGGCAAGAATCCCTTTTTGGAGTCTTGTAACCGAACCGCTTTTAGTACCTTGTCAATGTATCCACTGCGCTCGAGCCAATCATTTTGTTAGATCTATCTCTATAGATTCTTATACCCAAAATGTATGTGGCCTCGCCTAAGTCTTTCATGGAAAAGCACTTCCCCAACCAAGCTTTTACGCTTTGTAATGTGGGGATGTCATTTCCAATCGCAAGATGTCGTCCCACATAAAGCACAAGGAACACTACTCGCATTATCAGCTACTTTCTTATAAACACAAGGCTCGCTCTTTGTTTTTGATGAAACCGAATTCTTTAATACGCTCATCAAAGCGACGATTCCAGCTTTCGAGATGCTTGCTTCAATCCATAAATGGACGTTTGAAGCTTACACACTTTGCTAGGATTTGTTGGATCAACAAACCCCTCTGGTTGTGTCATATACACATCCTCGAGAAGGTTTCCGTTAAGAAACGCAGTCTTAACATCCATTTGCCATATCTCATAGTCATAATATGCGGCTATGGCAAGTAAAATCCTAATTGTCTTTATCATCACGACAGGGGAAAAGGTTTCGTCATAGTCAATACCATGAACTTGTCTATAACCTTTAACTACTAGTCGCGATTTAAAAGTGTGTACATTACCATCCATGTCGGTCTTCTTCTTATAACACCATTTGTTATCAATGACCTTGCACCTCTCAAAGTGGGTCAACCAAAGTCCATACTTGGTTGTCGTACATGGATCGCATCTCTGACTTCATAGCTTCTAGCCACTTATCCGACTCGTAACTACGAATTGCCTCTTTGTAGGTAGTGGGTTCATCTTGATCGATCAGCTTCAACTCGATGATCATCATCACGAGAAATCCATATCTCTCGGGCCGTTGATGTACCCGACTCGACCTCCTCGGGGCCTTGTGTCAAAGATTGAAGCTCGAGACGCATGTGAGCTTGCTTGAACTTCTAAAGTTGGTTCGGATGTTGTTTGGGGATCTTGAATTTCCTCAAGATGGATCTTACTCCCACTATCCTCTTTGGAAATAAATTCCCTTTCAAGGAATGAACCATTACGAGCAACAAACACTTTGTTCTCTCGATGGAAGATAGAAGTAATATCCTTTAGTTTCTTTAGGATATACCCACAAACAAACATTTGTCGGATTTAGAGGGCGAGTTTATCGGATAACAAGCGTTTTACATGCGCCTCGCATCCCCAAATTTTTGAGAAAGGACAAACTAGGTCGTTTCCCACCCACATCTCATATGGAGTTTTCTCAACCGCTTTGAAGGTACTCGCTTAATATAAATGCAAAGTAGCTTTCAGTGGCGTAGCCCCAAAAGGAAATCGAAGACTTGTTTGACTCATCATAGATCGAACCATATCTAATAAGGTGCGATTCCTCCGTTTCCGACACGCCATTCCATTGTGGAGTGCCGAGAGGAGTTAATTGTGAAACAATTCCACAACCACTAAGATGTTCGCCAAACTCTTGGTTAAGGTATTCGCCACCTCGATCCGATCGAAGTATCTTAATACTTTTGCCAAGTTGATTCTGCACTTCATTTTGAAATTCTTTGAATCTTCCAAAAGATTCGGATTTATGTTTCATTAGATAGACGTAGCCATATCTACTCGAAATCATCTCGTGAACGTGATGAAGTATCGAAACCCTCCTATAGCACTAGTGTTTATCGTCCACAAACATCTCGTATGTATGAGGCCCAACAAATCTAAGCTCTCTCACTTTGTCCAAGAAAGGGAGCTTTAGTCATTTTGCCCAACAAGCAAGATTCACACGTCTCATAAGACTCTAAGTCAAATGATGTTAAAATTCCATCTCGTATGGAGTTTTGATATGCGTTTCTCGCTTTATGTGGCCCAAACGACAAAGTGCTAAAAGTAGGTTTGGTTTAAGTCATTTGATTTAAACCTTTTAGTATTAATGTTATAGATGGGCCTTTTAATGGAATCATCGAGGTTGAGAATATAAAGCCCATTCATCAAAGAGGCATCTCCATGAAAAGATACGATCTTTATGAATGGTGCAAATTTTATTCATAATACTTAATTCAAAACCTTCAATATCCAAACAAGAAACTCGAAATAATATTCATACTCAAAGTTGGAACATACAAACAATTATCTAGTTCTATGATAAGGCCACTTGGCAAAACTAAATTAAATGTCCCCCGTAGCTACAAAGAACAACTCTTGCTCCGTTGGCTACTCGAGGTCCACTTCTCCTTTTGCAGTGATCTACTCCTTTTGAACCCCCGCACATTTGCACAAATGTGAGATCCACAACCGGTATCTAATACCCATGAAGTAGGAGCAGACATGTTAATTTCTATAACATAAATACCCTGGAGAGACAAATCAAACCGGCCTTTCCCTTTTTCTTCTCTTCCAAGTAGAGTTTGCAGCTCCGCTTTCCAATGGCCTCGGTTCGCCACAATGGAAGCAAACTCCCTCCTTTGGTGCCTCGCTTGGGCCGAGGCTTGGGCTTGTCGCTGCCTTTGCCCTTGCCTCTCTTAGCCATGGGCTTTCCCTTGCCTTTCTTCTTGAAATTCCCTTTTGAACCATTAAGACTTCGGGGATTTCTTAATGTTCGGGCTTCACTGCTTGAGCATCCCGTGAATTTCATGTATGGTCTTCTCCATGGCATGCATGTTGAAGTTCATTACGAATTGGTCATACTCCGGTGGGAGTGAGCCCAAGATCATATCTGTGGCCATGTCATGAGTTACGGGAGCCCCAAGTTTGTCAAGTTGGTCAAAATAGCCCTTCATCTTTAGAACGTGGGCACTTACAGATGTGCCAGGGGCCATCTTGCAACTATTCAATGCCTTTGTAGTGAGGAATCTTTCATGACGAGCTTGCTCTTGGAACATTTCCTTGAGCTGGCCCATCATCCGGAAAGCCTCAACACCTTCAAACCGCTTTTTGAAGATCGGCGCTCATTGTGACCAACATGAGACAAGTCACGCCGTTAGAGTCATCGAGTGCTTCTTCCAAGCATCTCTCTCACTCTGGGGCATTGGGTGCAGCTGTTCAGAATGTCCGTGTCAAGAACGTATAGCCTTCTTTTTCCCGCTTAAGGACAATCCTTAAGTTGTGGGCCCAATCAAGGAAATTGGTCCCGCCGCTTTTTCCTTCTCAAGGACTGGATCGCAGTGAGTTGTGTGATGAATTGGTTGCCATTATCTACATTAAATTATTTGCAAAGTTTATTAGTTTTGAGCAAAAAATATTTTCCACAATTTCAACACTTGATAAATAGTGGGTAAAAACCATTTTACAATAGTTATGGGAAAGCTTTGGCTTTACACCCATAATTAAAGTAAAATCATCTAACGGGATTGACATGAATATGTCCCGCTATTCCCATTCTATGCCCTAGGCCCAAAACTATTTTGATAGCCTAGTTAAGTCGGACCATGTCTAAGCATTATGGAAATCACTATTTTCCCATCTCCCCTTTACTTAGGTAACCACTTTATCTCGTTGCTTTGGCAAGCGTAAAAATGATGATCCAAGCTTGTGGAGTGCTTAGGTTATGGTAGGCACTTTAAGACTTAATTAAAACCATTTAATGTGACGTTTAAAGTAAATCCATCCGCACATAAAATAAACATCACACGCAAAGATATAAAGCTGAAAAATGTAAATGTGATATAGCATGGCCTATTCCTATAATGACTCCCACGAGCCTTGTGAGAGTCAAGTGGTCGATCTAGGTCAAAAATCCATCTCATGGATAATGTCTTCGATCCAAAGAAACTCTCCGGGCCTTGTTACATAATTGCATGGGCATACCCAAACCTTCAATGACTAATCTAAGAAAGCATGTACAATTTTACATCATAGAGAAAAACGACTCGCAGGTCGTATTATAAAATTACAACCCAAATATGTAAAACAAGAGGTATAGTAGGCCATGCTATTCACCATGCTAATAATCACATAAAACATAGCATAATAATTTCGCGGATATAAACACAAATTCATATGTGTTGCCACTACGCAGAAGTCGCGGCGGTCCCCGCTAGCCGGTTAGCGGGCGGGGGTCAAGAAAAATCGATTCTACATCACCATCGAATGAGTTTTTTCCTCCCGATTTACCCCTTCAATCGACTTACTTACATAATCGGATTATGTATTGGTTAATCTGATTAACCGAAACAGCTTTATCCCAATTAATCAAATTAAATACGTAGAATCAATCATGCTTTGGCAGCTCATGCATAATCAAGAAATCGAAATCGGCTTTATACTGCAATTTCACAAAACCGTACAACATAACAAACCGAGAGCAATTTATGCATATATCACATATATTCATCAAAAGATACATTCTTTAAATTCAATTAAACAGCTTTATGCAATATTAATCGAATTAATAATATGTCCATAAACAATTTATGCATATAATCTGATTCATCGAAAACAGAATCACGTAAACATGCAAAAACAATCAAAGAAACAATCTTTTATGTTTTTTTTCATACACACGCATACCAAATCGAATTTGATACCCGTTATGATTTGATTAACAATGTCGACTCGAATCATATGAGCAAGGCTCGATACCATCGAAAGGGGATTCATGGGCGGAAACTCGCTCCAAACACCCATGAGTCCTCCCTCAAGGATCCGCTCATACGAAACCGAACCGAAAAACAGCGATAAAGAACTTACATGTTTCGATTCAAGAAGCTACTTCTTGAATGGAGGATGACGCTTTCTTGATCGGGGTTTCTTGCCACCACCGGATTTTCCTTTGCGAATATCCTCTACGCAGTATCCACGCTGACTCAAACGAGCAACGATTGCTAGCTCTTCGTCTCTCTCAAGTTCGGGAATTAGAGAAGGAAAAAGGGAAGGCAGAAAGAAAAATGGTTTTTTCTTTTGGTCTAGGTATTTCGGGCTGATAACAACTAGTGCCTAGGGTTTCGGGTTAAGAGATGTTATATAGAGCGTGGGAGTTGGTTCCCGTAACAACTCCCATGTCTACTCAACTTCTCTCGGCTGTGGGAGACTCGAATCCCACGTCCCCTAGACTTCCGCTAGTAGTGGGAGTCTTTATCGGATAATGGCTCCCACGTAATCCCAGCCTACGGTTAAATACCAAAATTGCCCCCTATCTCTAATTCGAATAATAAACACTTTATTATTTTCGTAAAAACATATGTCGATACAAATGAACCTAGACACTTTCTAGATTCATTGAATCTGACATGAAGCTCGCTAGCTCTGCCTATGCGTGTGACCCCGTAGGTTCATATCACAATGGCAATGAAAACACACTTGTTAGTAGTATGAGTTCATAAGTCACAAGCGGCCCCTAGCAGGGACATTGTGACTACCCAAAGTGAATGAATTACAACTGAACCTAATGTCAATCCACTATTTAATCCCTTCGTCTCGCGATATCCTAATTAAGCATAAGGCGAGGGTGGTCGCCACCCTTATTAAGCTTAATTATATTTATGCTCGATCTCCGTGTAGATCTGCTTTGACAAATAGCATTTGATAACCACTTTATCAAATACATTTGAGCACGGCCATGCATTTAAACAGCTCTTTCCCTATCGAGGGGCCCATGGATATCTCTCTCTAATAATAGAGAGGGACAAATTCCTTACAATGTCTCTCACATTCAAGCTATGATAGGACACTACATCCGATCATCAGTCGTATTGATTACTCGTTACAAGTAACGTCCCGACCGAGTCAAAACGTGGCTCCATTCATACTAGAATCAATGAAGACATAAGGTCTAAGGATTCTAAAATAGTATTGAGGAAGTAATACTTATGACTTATGACCATGAAGTATTACTTCTCCGACGGATCACGTCCCAATACAATGTATCCCTATATATTGCATCTATGATGTGATTTGTATCCATTACACATGATCAAGTAAAAACAAGATCATCAATCAACAATCATACTAGTTTTATTTCATAGTAATTAAGCATTACATAAAACTAGGGACTTCTAGAATAGTAATTACATAAGCTAATGAGTTTTACTATCAAATCACACATTTGATAATCAAAAGCAAAATTAACTATTCAATTACATGCTCAAAAGATAACAAAACGCACAACATGTGATAATGGTCCTAGGGCACTACTAACAGATTCCACTGCATCAGAGCTTTTATACTTTTCAAAAGAGTCCAAAAAACATCTTTTAAAACGGTCAGATAACGGCTAGTTTTCACAGAGTTCGGTTGACCGCAAGTTACCTCGGATGATCCGATCAAAGGATCGGACGATCCTAAGTCTACATAGGTCGACCGGGACAAATGGTTCCCAAAAACTCAACTCTCTGTTTCGGTCCGGATGATCCGTGCAAAACTCGGATGATCCGAATTTCCTGGATTCAAGAGATGTTGATTTTTCACAAGTTTTGAAATCTTTTAAGGTCAAAATGGTTTTCTCAAAAGGATAACTAATACTTGAAAAACAATTTTCAAGATCTTTAGACAATGAAACAAAAAGCTTTTGAGAAGGGAACAGTTTTAAAGACCATTTTTGAAACTGAGCTTTATGAAAACTATTTTTAAAGGTGCAAGACAATAGTGTTGTGATCCTAAGTTTATGTGAGCAATGGTTAGAGCTTTAAGATATATATAAAGATATGCTAAGCTATTCTAACCACACCTAAGCATTCAATCTTCACGTCTTGAGAGATGTGCCTTCAAGAATGTAAACATTTAGTCTTGAGCACGGCTTGATTGAAGTACTTAGAGCTTCCATCTTAGTGAACCATTATTCTATCACAACGATTGAAGCCATTAGATACAACATCAGATGTTTGTACATTATCAAAAACTGAGTTTGTTCGCCCTTAGGGCTTACAACTGATTTGATACCATGTCTTCCCACACTTGAAACATGCCCCCTATTCAATCTACACACACCCGTATGTTTTCTTCCGCATGTAGGGCACATATGAATAGTTGAAAAAGGAATAGGTGCGGATGTTGATCCTGTTAGTAGTGCCCTAGGACCATTAGCACATGTTGTGCGTTTTATTATCTTTTGAGCATGTAATTGAATAGTTAATTTTGATTTTGATTATCAAAGGTGTGATTTGATAGTAAAACTCATTAGCTTATGTAATTACTATTCTAGAAGTCCCTAGTTTTATGTAATGCTTAATTACTATGAAATAAAACTAGTATGATTGTTGATTGAAGATCTTGTTTTACTGATCATGTGTAATGGATACAAATCACATCATAGATGCAATATATAGGGATACATTGTATTGGACGTGATCCGTCAGAGAAGTAATACTTCATGGTCTTAAGTCATAAGTATTACTTCGTCAATACTATTTTAGAATCCTTAGACCTTATGTCTTCATTGATTCTAGTATGAATGGAGCCACGTTTTGACTCAGTCGGACGTTACTTGTAACAAAGTAATCAATACGACAGATGATCGAATGTAGTGTCCTATCATAGCTTGAATGTGAGAGACATTGTAAGGAATTTGACCCTCTCTATTATTAGAGAGAGATATATATGGGCCCCTCGATAGGGAAAGACTGTTTAAATGCATTGCCGTGCTCAAATGTATTTGATAAAGTGGTTATCAAATGCTATTTGTCGAAACAGTCTACCTGGAGATCGAGCATAAATAAAATTAAGCTTAATAAGGGTGACGACCACCATGCCTTATGCTTAATTAGGATATCGCGAGACAAAGGGATTAAATAGTAGATTGATATTGGGTTCCGTTGTATAATCATTCACTTTGGGTAGTCACAATGTCCTGCTAGGGACCGCTTGTGATTTATGAACTCACACTACTACTAAGTGTGTTTTCATTGCCATTGTGATATGAACCTGCTGTGGTCACATGCATAGACGAAGCTAACGAAGCTTCATGTCCGATTCAATGAATCTAGAATGTGTCTAGGTTCATTGTATCCGACATTCACTTTTCCGAAAAATAATAAAGTGTTTATTATTCAAATTAGAGATAGGGGCAATTTCGGGTATTTTACCTATAGCTGGGATTACGTGGGAGTTATTATCCGATAAGGACTCCCACCACCGATAAAGTCTAGTGAACGTGAGATTCGAGACTCCCACCGCCGAGAGAGTTGAGTAGAGGTGGGAGTTGTTCTAGCAACAAACTCTCACACTCTATATAACATCTCTTAGCCGAAACCTAGAAGGTTAATGCTTCACCCGCAATTAAACAAGAAAACCGAAATCAGATTTCGATATTCTCAGCCTCTCCCCTTTTCTCTCTAATTCCCGAAAATCGGAAAAAGACGAAGAGCTAGCAATCGCTGCCCGTATCGTCGCGTGGATTCCGGTAGAGGGACTTTCCGCAGCGGAGATCAATCGGTAGCAAGATCCGATCCAAGAAACGTCAACCTCCATTCAAGAAGTAGCTTGAATCCAAAAACGTAAGTTTTTTCTTGTCAGCTTTCTTGCATTTGTTTGAATTGTTTCATATGAGCGGATCCTTCAGGGGAGGATCCATGGGTGTTGGAACGAAGTTTCCGCCCTATGAATCCCTTCGCATCCCCCAATCTTGACTGCATTGGCTCCGATTCTCACTTTAGGCCTGACGGTAGAGATATTAGCCATAGGTGGAATGTCTTCTTTGTTGCTGGTGATGTAAGATTTGCAGCCCTTGAACCTTGATCCTGAAGGGATTCATGAGTGGAAACTCGTTCCAAAACACCCATGAGTCCTCCCCTGAAGGATCCGCTCATACGTAAACGAATCGAAAAATCGGGAAAAGGACATACGTTTTCGGCTTAAAGGTTGTATCTTTCGACTCTCAGCAACAACCACCTTGAGTCCTCCCTTGCAGAATTACTCCCTACCGATATCCACGCGACGAAACGGGCAGCGAGTGCTAGCTCTTCGTCCTTCTGAGTTTTGGAATTAAGAGAGAAAAAAGAGGCGTAAAATCAAATCGATATTTCGAGTATTTGGTATTTCGCGGCTGGAAAAAGTTAACCCTAGGGTTTCGGCCAAGAGAGGTTTATGTAGGGTGTGAGAGGTTGTTTCAAAAACAACTCCCACGTCCCTACCAATTCTCCCAGCAGTGGGAGTCATTAACTCCCACGTCCTCAAGACTTCTCGGCAGTGGGAGTCTTTATCTGATAATAACTCCCACGTAATCCCAAAGACGAACCAAATACCTAAAATGCCCTCCTTAATCTCTAATTCGAATAATAACGCTTTATTATTCTCAGAAGAATAAATGGCAGATACAATGAACCTAGACACATTCTAGATTCATTGAATCTAGACATGAAGCTCGTTAGCTCGTCTATGCGTGTAACCCTGTAGGTTCATATCACAATGGCAATGAAAACACACTTTGTAGAAGTGTGTGTTCATAAATCGCAAGCGGTCCCTAGCAGGACATTGTGACTACCCAAAGTGAATGAATTTATGGTGGAACCTAATATCAATCCATTATTTAATCCCTTTGTCTCACGATATCCTAATTAAGCATAAGGCATGGTGGTCGTCACCCTTATAAAGCTTAATTGTATTTATGCTCGATCTATAGGTAGACTGTTCCAACAAATAGTATTTGATAACCACTTTATCAAATACGTTTGAGCACGGCCATGCATTTAGACAGTCTTTCCCTATCGAGGGGCCCATGGATATCTCTCTCTCTAATAAGATAGGGACAAATTCCTTACAATGCCTCTCACATTCAAGCCATGATAGGACACTACATCCGATCATCAGTCGTATTGATTACTCCATTAAAAGCAACGTACGACTGAGTCAAAACTGTTAGTAGTGCCCTAGGACCATTAGCACATGTTGTGCGTTTTATTATCTTTTGAGCATGTAATTGAATAGTTAATTTCACTTTTGATTATCAAATGTGTGATTTGATTGTGAAACTCATTAGCTTATGTAATTACTATTCTAGTAGTCCCTAGTTTTATGTAATGCTTAATTACTATGAAATAAAACTAGTATGATTGTTGATTGATGATCTTGTTTTACTGATCATGTGTAATGGATACAAATCACATCATAGATGCAATATATAGGGATACATTGTATTGGACGTGATCCGTTTGAGAAGTAATACTTAATGGTCTTAAGTCATAAGTATTACTTCGTCAATACTATTTTAGAATCCTTAGACCTTATGTCTTCATTGATTCTAGTATGAATGGAGCCACGTTTTGACTCAGTCGGACGTTACTTGTAACAAAGTAATCAATACGACTGATGATCGGATGTAGTGTCCTATCATAGCTTGAATGTGAGAGACATTGTAAGGAATTTGTCCCTCTCTATTATTAGAGAGAGATATCCATGGGCCCCTCGATAGGGAAAGATCTGCTTTAAATGCATGGCCGTGCTCAAATGTATTTGATAAAGTTGTTATCAAATGCTATTTGTCGAAACAGTCTACCCGGGAGATCGAGCATAAATATAATTAAGCTTAATAAGGGTGACGACCACCATGCCTTATGCTTAATTAGGATATCGCGAGACAAAGGGATTAAATAGTGGATTGATATTAGGTTCCGTTGTATATTCATTCACTTTGGGTAGTCACAATGTCCTGCTAGGGACCGCTTGTGATTTATGGACTCACACTACTACTAAGTGTGTTTTCATTGCCATCGTGAGATGAACCTACGTGGTCACACGCATAGACGAGCTAACGAGCTTTATGTCTGCATTCAATGAATCTAGAATGTGTCTAGGTTCATTGTATCTGACATTTGTCTTTCTGAAAATAATAAAGTGTTTATTATTCGAATTAGAGATAGGGGCAATTTCGGTATTTTACCTTTTTTCTGGGATTACATGGGAGTTATTATCCGATAAGGACTCCCACTACCAGCAGAAGTCTAAGGGACGTGGGAGTTAAAGACTCCCATTGCCGAGAGGAGTTGAGGACGTGAGAGTTAGTTCTGGGAACAAACTCTCACACCCTATATAATAAACTCTTGGCCGAAACCCTAGACCTCAATGCTTTTCAGCCGAAATACCTAAGAAGCCGAAATAGTTTCTGCCTCTCCCTTTTCTCTCTAATTCCCGAAACCCAGAAAAACGAAGAGCTAGCAATCGCTGCCTGTTTCTTCGCGTGGATACCGGTAGAGGGACTTTCCGCAAAGGGAGATCAATCAGTAGCAACATTAGCATCCAAGAAACATCATCCTCCATTCAAGAAGTAGCTTCTTGAATCCAAGAAAAGTAAGTTTTTCGCTGTTTTTCGATTCGTTTACGTATGAGCGGATCCTTCAGGGGAGGATCCATGGGTGTTTGGAACGAGTTTCCGCCCATGAATCCCTTCAAAAACGTGGCTCCATTCATGCCAGAATCAATGGAGACATAAGGTCTAAGGATTCTAAAATAGTATTGAGGGAGTAATACTTATGACTAAGGACCATGAAGTATTACTTCTCTAACGGATCACGTCTGATACGATATATCTCAATATATTGCATCTATGATATGATTTGTACTCATTACACATGATTAGTAAAACGTAATCATCAATCAAACATCATACTAGTTTTATTTCATTGTAAAGTAGATTACATAAAACTAGGGACAACTAGAATAGTAATTACATACGCGAATGAGTTTTACTATCAAATCACGCATTTGATGTTCATAAGCAAAATTAACTATTCAGATGAAATGCTCAAAAAGATATAAAACGTACAACATATGCTAATGGTCCTAGGGCAATACTAACAAACCCGATGCCATGGTTGTGTAGCTTATCTTTCCAACCCTCTCGGTATCAGCCCCTTCGAATTCCATTTCTATATCCAAACTTCTTTGATAGGCCTCTCGATAAGTGGTGGGACGAACACTTGATAGTCTACCCTGAATTCTTGTTATAAGTCCCCTCACGAACCTTTGCGTCCTCATTGTTGGGTTTTGGATGATGGCAGTAGCATACTTCCCTAATGCATTAAAGTTTTCGGCATACTCTGCTACTGTCATACCCTTTGTTTGCCTGAGCTAAAGGAATTGGTTCTGCCTCTCCATTCAATAGGTATCAGGAAAGTATTGATCAAGAAAGTCTCCCTTAAATTCTTCCCAAGTAGCAGGTCGTCCCCATTGGCGATAAATTGGGGTAATTCCCTTCCACCACTCACTGCATTACCTTGTCAAGGATGCTATACCCATTGTTGCCCTGACATATTCTGGTACCCTCATAATTTCAAAATTTTGTTCCATATCGTCCAACCAAATCTAAGCTTCATCTGGTCCAACCCTGCAATCGAATGAGGCCATCCTCATCTTCTTCATTCTCTCAAAATAAGTACCCGGGCCAGCATCATTCCTTGGCCCCTAGCCATCCCAATGTTCTGGTTTCCCTGCACTTGATTCTATAGTAATTGTGCTATCATGGCTAGTGTTGCTGTCAGTTCAGCCGGTAGCCCTGTGTTCATTGGTGGTGGAGGTAGAACTACCATAATTTATGCCCCAACAGTTATTCCCATGTTCGGTGCTTGTGGTTGGGTAGAGGATTCATACACTTTTTCCCTTCTGCGACCACCTCGGTTGCCTTGGTGGCCCAGAGTTGCTATCAGAATGTTGAGGTCGTCGTTGTTTTGGCGATCCATCTTGTAGAACAACAACTTAATAGATAAGTATGAAACTCACATAACATGTTAGCACATAAAACATGAACATATAAAGCCAATAAATAAACACATACTTCTTATTCCAAATCTCTACCTAGAACGCATCTTAAATTCTCTAAGACATCCAACAATGTATATTCCATAATTGACTTCTATCAAAATATTTAAGCCTAAGGTTCAACTCCTGCTCTGATACCACTTATGTCACACCCCGTAACTAGAAGGTGACTTGGCAATGCCTCATCTACCAATTAGACAAAGAACCATAACAATATACATAAATCATAAACCATGAATAGGGAAAGGTACTTAAACTTCCATAGATAAAATCATCAATACTTCAAGTTAATACAATCTTAATGCTTGTACTTAAATTGTTCAAATGTAAATTATTTTACTACATATTACATAAGTATTTCTTTCATTAAGTTCTATTCGTCATGCTCTCAATCCCAGGTTTCCTCATCAGCATCCTCATCATACTCAAATGCAAAACATAAGAAGATAAAAGGATGAGCCACACTAGCTTAGTAAGGATCGATTGCCCTTAGGATGAAGGACCAAATGCCACAAAAATCGTTCACTATTTCCCAAAACATATGTAGAACATAAAGCTTGACTTGACGTAATCTGTAAACATCTTTAAAACACTTGTAAAATACTTGAAAACAAAACATAAGTGTTATGAACAAACATTACTTGGAAAGGAATAAGAGCAATATGGAAAATCTCGGATGATGGAAAATATGCCTCGGTCGACCGAAGGGTTGTCCGAGATCAAGACAGAAACTTTGACAAAAAGTCTGGTTGACCGACAAGACTAGTAGTCGATCGGAATATCTCCGGTTTATAGGGTTTTAGTCCCGGTCGACCGCAATCCATCATTGGTCATCCGTAATCAGTCCAGTAGTTTGGTCAGACGATAGAAATCTGATCCGGTTGACCGATCCAGTCGACTGATATTTAGTGAAGACATTTTCTAGGCTCAATTTGTGAAGGAAAATCCATTTTCTGCAATTTCGAAATACCCAACCCATAATACAGATTTTAGACTTACTTTATCACTTAGAAACAATAACAAAATATACACATAACCTATCATAACAATACCTTATCAAATCGATCACATACATATCGAAATCGTGCCCCAAGCAACTTAACATAACATATCATACTCGTAGCTTTCCAATACATATAAACTTGACATTATTAGTACCAATATGACATGCAACAAGTAATTCTACAATCGAGCTCAATCATCTAACAATAACACTATCCAACTGTTAACAACCTCAAACTATTCAGGAAGGCCTCGTACTTGTGATAACATAACATAACTGGTAAGCCATTGTACATACTATTTAAGGATATACTCATGTTATGTCATCGTTCATTCTCGTGAATTCCACTGCATTCTTAACAACCCTGAATGTTTATTCCTGCAAGGGACTGGGCCTCGTGGGGACTGAAAGTGCTCTCGGGCACTTGTACATATGAAATTTGAAATATATCTCGGACTAGGGTCATCAACAGACAAGAGCTCTAGATTGAGAATATCCACATGCTAACTCTCATGGAATGCATCCAACAAATATACAAAGACACGCACAAGATTCATCAAGTATAATCATGCAAACGATGCAAAGATAATTCAGTTCTTCATCCAACTTTGATGCAGTAAAACATGGGAAATCTTTCATACATTTCATAACTTGTTAAAAGACCAGTTCATGCGTTTTAGGACTGAAAAACAAGAACGAAGGATCCTTACCTTGAAAACTTAAATAAAAAATCAATGGAAGATCGGAAGACATCAATTCTGGTTTGTAGAGACAACTTCCGAGAGCAATTACTTTTAAATGAACCGTTAAAACTTAATCTCCACCGTTCAAAAAGTAGTACTTGAAGTCCTTAAGCTTTAAGAACAATAATGGAGTCGACCAGGCTTCGATTAATATGTCAAATGGTTGTTTTCCTAGGAATACTCAATTTCTCTATATTTTAGAAATTTCCTTAACTTATGTTTTCTTTCTCCTTCCTCTGCTCTCATCTAACTTATAGTTATTCCCTGCACTAACTACCCCAACTAACTTCTATTCCCAAGCAACACATATGCCCATAAGTCCTCATATGTTCACTTAAGCCCCTAAACTTTTCCAACACAACAAAGCAACCCTAAACAAATATGTACATAACATATAACACATGTAAAAACATGTAGACACATATGATTCAATTACTAAGGTCAACAAGTCTTGGGTATCACACATAATGCCCAGTCTGAATTACAAAATGCCGCCAAGATTAATTCTGGATTGTTTCTCGACACTTTTATACATTTTCCTTGATTAATTTTGTATTTTTCTTGCAACGTCATCGATAAACTCCTTTAACTGGCTTCGCCTGATGGCTTTCTCAATTTCCCTTTGTAAGCCTAAGGGCTAATGTGATCAATTTAGCTTTTGGTTGTTGATTCATTTTTTTTAGCCATATGACCTATTTTGCATTTATGTGTCATTATGTGCTCTCTTTATTTTTATATCAACAAAGCTTAAGAACTCTTCAAAAAGATCTTCTTTAAAAGCTTATTTACTCTTTAAGATAAGCATCATCTCTTGGCCACTCATTTATTTTAAATGGCTGTTTTCAAAAGATGTGCTTACATAGCTTCTTCTTTGGTTTTCATATGTCTTGATTTTTTTGTCTTTAAAAATACTTTCCTTGGGTTTCTATTTATTCCAATTATTTGACCAACAAATTTTCCACGATTTCAAGCTTAATCCTCCTAAAAAACTCTCATATTTGATCCTTTAGATCTCTATTTTAACAAAAAATGAGGAGAAAATGCTTTTCATATTAGTGCTCTGATGAACCTTTTTATTTTGATAAAAGGGGAAGAAAAAGTAGCATTACAAATGTGCCATAAAAAGGTGTTTTACAAAGGAGAAAGCTTAGAACTTTGCAAAATGGGAGAGATAAGAGATTCTTTAAAAGAGGGGGAGTAGAGTGTTTTCTCAAACCATCTTGATATAACCCATCAAGATTTCGCATCAAGTGGTATCAGAGCAAAAGGTTGATCTCTATCTTGGTGTACCCTTTACAGTTTTTCTTGAAATTTTTTTTCTTGTTTGCTTGAGAATAGCCGAAAGATAACACAAAAATTATACCCCTACGAAAAAGCCACTCGAATATAAAGAAATTGACAACCGAGTTATCCCACAAAAGACAAGGATACAATCCAAAAGCAAACTTCCTTCAACAAGGAATTGGCTCTTGTTCCCTCTTCATCTTGAATTAGTCACCATCAAGGTAAAAATATCAAGGTAACATCTTCATACCATAGAAGTTCTTGATCTGTGTGGCCAAGATAAGGGTAAGTCTTGGGTAAGAAGGGAAGAAAGGCTTCAAGAAAAAGCAATTTCAAGAAGAAAGAAAATCAAGAAACATAAAGGTTACATCTTTTTCTTGCTCTTGTTACAATTACACTTATACTTTTTCCCTAGCCTTTTTGTTAAGTCAAGAAAGTACTTCTTGATATATTTTTTCAGCCTTCCATCCTTATAACCATTCAATCATTCAAAGTTGGAAGTTCTTGACAAGTATTTTGAGGGATATTGAGAGAATAAAAATCTGATTACTATTCACTGATTACTATTCACGGATTACTATTCACTGGGTACTATTCACAGATTACTATTCCCATATCACTATTCACAGATTTTGTGAAAGATTCAATCTTTAACATATTTTTCTACTAACAATTCTTTTTGTGAAGTTTGTTTTGCAAAGATAATGTCTTTTAGTGAAGGTACTTCGCAGCAAGGTGCCATGAATGAAGACAAGCTTTTCCGAGAATCAATGCATCAAACAATGAAAAAAATGATGCAATCCATTGGTGAGATGAATGATCAGTTAGAGGTTCTTGGGGCAGCGAAAGATGATCAAGATTCCCAAGAATCCTTTGAACCACCTTGGAGAGACAATTTTCGGCACAAAGTTGATAATAATCAATACCAGCCGAGAGCAACTCCAAGAATGATGGACAATTTTGCCTATGAACCGAGGCAAAATCATCAAGATACAAGGTATGATCCAAGTCCTTTTGGTCATGATGATAGATTTGAGCCGAGAGCAAATCATCAAGCTCAAAGGTATGATCCTAGACCTTTCATTAATGATGATAGATTTGAGCCAAGAGCAAATCATCAAGCTCAAAGGTATCATAATAATCTTGGTTTATCAAGACCAAGATCCCTCCTTTTTTAGGTACGAATGATCCTCATTTATTTTTTGATTGGACACGAAAAGTTAACCATGTTTTTGATGTTCATTATTATTCGGAGGAGAAAAAGGTTAAATTGGCAGCCATGGAGTTTGGAGACTATGCATCAAAGTGGTGGGATAATGAGACCAATGAACGGAGAAGAGCGGGACAACGACCAATTGATTCATGGGAAGAAATGAAAGCGATCATGTCACGACGATTTGTACCTCAAAATTTTAATCATGAAATCGAAAGATATGATCATTCTTCCAAACAGTAGCAAAGCTGTCCATTCCTTGTACACTTGTGATACTAAGAGGTTGACTTGTACAACATTCCTAGATGTAATTTAGAGTCCTCTTTGTATCTGAATGCACGTTCCCTTGAGTTGGGCAGCCCCAAGGTTGGGACCGTATCACATCTACTTGCCTTAGTCATTTGCATCCTTATCTCATGATCTTGATATTAAGCATTTATCCTTTTGCTAATTTATTCCCTTTTTCATCAATGTTTTGTTATCATAAAAAAGGGGATATTGTAAGCCATATGGCTAATGTGATTAATCTAGTTATGATGATAACAAACCATTGAGTAGTTCTCATGTTTGTGTGAGCTTATGTTTAGATGTTAGGATCTCTATACTTATACCTACATTGATGAAAATGGTAAGATAGCTTCTGTGAACCTCAAAGGTGCCATTCAACATAGAAGAAGCTATACATTGCAAGATTCCACGACACAAGCTTGAAGAACATCCACAATGCCTTGGAAGTAGTTGCAATGTCAAGAAGGAAGATCAAGAAGTTCATAGTCACCCAATCACAATTAAAGTATCTTGAAGTGAGCTCTTAGCCATTGAAGTGTTGAAGTCCATGTTCTACACAACCTTAGAGGACTACAAAGGACTTCATCACATTAAGAGGTTGAAAAGGTCTCAAGTATAGCTTGAAGAAGTCTACACATCTAGAAGACTTGAAGACCTAGAAGATTAGTCATATGCTACATAGGTGTGTATATATATATATATATATATATCTTGTGACTAATCTTATTTGAGAATACTAGAATTAAGTATGTAAAGCTCATACTCTTGAATGTTTTCAAAACCATCATACTTACTTTGATGTGATCTTTGAAAAAGGTTTTTGAAAACAAATGTTAGTGTTAGTTTATGCCAAAGATCATAAACGTCTTTGAAAAACACTTGGGCATGAGTTTGAGAATATTAGAAATGTGACAAAGTGGAAAAATCACTTTTGGACTGAAGTTCGGTAGACCTGGCCTTGGCCTCGGGCGACCTGATGAAGTTTGGTCGGCCAACATGTATTGTCTGGTCGACCAAAGTGTCTTTTGTACGTAGTCAAATTTTGAATATTTTAAGACTCTCAAAGGCTATATTCTCTGGGAGACCATGTTTTAGGTGGGTCGACCGAGCCTATGCTCCGGACGACCAAACCACCCTTTGCGGTCGACCAAGATGTGTCTAGTAGCATTTTAAACAGCTTCGGAAGCACCCCGGATAACCTACCAACTATTGTGATCGACCAGAGTTGTCTTGTCAACATAAAAATACAGTCGTTGTGACTCGAATTGCTTGTGATTTTTTGCTTCTATATAAAGCCTTTAAGGATGAATTTTTCATTGCTAACCAAGCAATTAGAGGGCCTTTGTATTATACAAGCATTCAAACACTTTGAAGAGCTAAATACTTTCAATAATTAATCAAAATACTTCATTTTGAGATAGAGTTTCATATACTCAATATTTTATTCTCATTTTGATTAGAGCTTTCTATTGTAATCCATTAAGAGTTTCATATACTCTATCAAAGGGCCCAAGAAATCACTCATGTTATATAAGAGGGACAAATCCTCTATCTATCACACCTCATCCTGACATGGTGAAGGAAAAAATCATAATCCCCCAAAATGCAGCGAAAATAAATAGTGTGGGATTATGTTCCTTTAGAGGATCTACTCATGATAAAGAACTAAAAACCCTTTGTTAGGAATTATACCTTTATGTCAATCTAATCGACGTTGCCCGGATTCTGCTACCAAGAACCACCTACAGCAGCCTTCAGACTCCTGTCTCCATTGGTATCCACACACCAACCTCTGAGCTTGTTACTCCGTGTTTCAGATGCTAGTCCAAGAACTCCGAAGTTTGGAAAAACTTTTTTCCCGGAAACCACAAAGTATAGATAACTTAGGAAAACCGGAAATCAAAGAGATGAGAAAAATCATATTTTTCTTGTCTTTGATTATTCTTGAGAGTGTATAAAAATAAAGAAGGAAAATCCCAGATTTTTGTTTCTTGGGTTTCGGCTAAGAAAGTAGAGAGAAAAGAGAGAAAATTAATCACTATTGAATGTGTAGAATGATGAACATTTCATCATTTTGTGGTGTTTGTGGAATCACTCACTGACTCCACTTCCCATTTATTCTCTCCCATTACTCCCTTCCACACACACACACTCACTCACACGTGTAGATATGCCGGTTTTGACCTGGTCCAACTGGTCCGGTCGACCGGAGAAATGGTTCTCGGCCGACCGGAGTGACAAAACGTTCGGGCGACCCGAGACAGTTCTCGGTCGACCGGGTCTTTTGCCCAATCCAATTGAGTACCTATATCAAATGTAAATTCCAACAATCCCAATCCAGTTGATAATAGTGTGCGACCGCTTTAGGTATTTGCTATGTTGGTCGTGACAACAATTGTCAACAGTAATGAGAGGTATCTAGCAACACATCATTACTCCCAATTCACAAATAGTCTCGGTGATTCAAGTAACCACAAATATGATATTTTGCACTAATCCCTTTGTCCTCGATATCTAGATTGAACACAACTAACGAAGTATGTCAAACTTGTATCTGATGTGTTATATACTAGGCTTCGGTTGTAGATTCCGCAACGGTCGCTTGCTTTGGACTCCTCCAGTTCACAACATCGTCACTTAGGCAAAACACATAACCCAATTGTGATCTAAAGTCGTCTCTATCGGTTTGGAAACTAGCATTAATGTAACCACTTACGATGAGCTAGTCTTCCCCACCATAGATTAAGAACGTGTACTTAGTCCTTTGCAAGTACTTAAGGATGTTCTTGACGTCTATCTAGTGACGTACGCCGTATGTAGACTGGTATCTGTTCGTTATACTCAAAGCATACAAGACATTTGGGAGAGTACACAACATGGCATACATGATAGATCCAATTGTCGAAGCATATGGAATCTCACTCATGCATGCTTTCTCATCCAGTGTCTTAGCCCATTGTTGTTGTCTTGAAAGAACCGTACCAAGTGCTATAGGACAAAGGACATTTTTAGACTCTTTCATGCTAAACCGATTTAGCACTTTGTCTATATATGTACTCTGAGTTAGGCAAATAAGTCTACGTGATCTATCTCTATAGATCTTGACTCCTAAGATAAGCTTACTTCACTTAAGTCCTTCGTAGAGAAACATTGCCCCAACCAAACCTTTACATATTCCAAGGTTAGAATGTCATTCCCTATGAGTAGTATGTCATATACATACAAAACCAGAAATACCACCGAGTTTCCACTAAACTTCTTATAAACACAAGGTTCATCAACATTCTTGATAAAACCGAACTCGCGTACGACTTCGTCAAACTGTCGATTCCAGCTTCTAGAAGCTTTCTTTAGTCCATAAATTGATTTCAATAGCTTACATACTTTATTGGCATTATTTGGATAGACAAAACCTTTCGGCTGTATCATGTACACGTCCTCATCTAGGTTTCCGTTAAGGAAAGATGTTTTGACATCCACTGCTAGATTTCATAATCTTAGTATGCAGTTATAGCAAGCAAGATACGAATGGATGTGAACATAACTACAGGGCAAAAGGTCTCATAATAGTCAATACCATGAATCTATTTAAAACCTTTCATGACAAGTCACCCCTTGTACGTTTGAACATTCCCTTCCATGTCAGTTTTCAATTTGAAAACTTATTTGCACCCTATTGGGGTTACCTCCGCGGCGTATCTACCAAGATCCATATTTGGTTAGTATACATGGAATCCATTTCGAATCTCATGGCCTCAAGCCATTTCTCGGAATCTGGAGTAGTAATTGCTTGATTGTAGGTTGTAGGTTCATCATGATCAATAAACATAACATCTCCATGTTCTGTTACGAAAAAGCTAATTTTTTTTTGGGTGATCTACGAACCCTACTTGATACGGTATCAGCCATGAAGCTTAGAGAGGTCATTTGGATAAATGACCTCATCATTAACTCATACATGCCAAATACGAGCTTCCAAAGAAAGTCTTTGTTCCAAGTGTTGAAAGTATCTATTCTAAAGGTTCATGAGTTAAAGAAGCCTTCAAATAAAGCTCGACACAAGGATCAAAGTCATCTAATAGCATTTGAAGGAAGGATACATAATTGGAAGGAAAATGGTTGAAAGGGTATTTTAGTAATTTGATAATTAAAGTCTATTCTAGACTTTAATTATATTTTCAGATTTATTATATTGTTTAATGAGCCATGTTGGCCAAAATATGCTAGCTAAATAATAGGACATGTTGTCCTTGATGTTAGGTAGTGTTTTTAGTTATCTAGGAGTTGTAGAGTCCTAATCCTTGAAGGACTCTTATTTGTGGGTTCTTTTTTGGACGAAATTCCACTCTATTTAAGAGGGATTTCAGCCATGTTATTATGAGACTTGATATATTGATTTAAGGTTATTCCTTAGTTACTTTGTGTTTGATTCTCTGGGTAGAATTCATTCATGTTTGAGTTACTGTATCAATAAGTTTGGTTTATACTTATTGTGGTGTTTCAGCCCCCATTGATATTCAACCTTGCGGGAGAAAGGTTGTTTATATTCCCCCATAAACTGTTCGAGATAGAGAAAAATCGGGCATTCAAGCCGAACCTTCGTATTCGTACAACGGTTCCGCATCACTACTAGCCCTACGCAATTCTTGTGTTTCCGAAATTGGCTCCACAACAGCTTGTGTAGCTTGTTCCAATTCCACCTAGTCATTTGTGTCTGGAACTTCACCAAGCTCCGGAACTTCATTAAGTTCCACGTGGCTCGCACTTGTTTTCCTAGAAAGAAATTGTTCTTCTAGAAAAATTCTGTTACGACCAACAAACACTTTGTTCTCGTTCGGGATATAGAAGTAATATCCTTTAGTTTCCTTAGGATACCCCACAAAGGTGCACTTGACCGACTTTGGGCTGAGCTTGTCGAAAGCTGGACGTTTCACAAACGCCTAACAACCCCAAATATTTAAGAAAGACATACTAGGACGCCTACCAGTCAAAATATGATATGGTGTCATTTCAACAGATTTAGATGAAACTCTGTTTAGTGTTAAAGCTGCTGCTTCTAAAGAAAATCCCCAAAAAGAGTTTTGAAGGCTCGCATGACTCATGATTGATCGAACCACATCTAAGAGAGTTCGATTTCTCCTTTAGGATACACTATTCCATTAAGGAGTGGTCGGAGGAGAAAGTTGTGAAACAATTCCACAACTCTTTAGATAGTCACGGAATTCTCGGCTTAAGTATTCCCCACCTTGATCAGATTGAAGCATCTTAATACTTTTGCCAAGCTAGTTTTCTACTTCATTCTTGTACTCTTTGAACTTTTCAAAGATTTCAGACTTGTGTTTCATAAGAAATAGGTATCCAAAACGATTGAAATCATCAGTAAAAGTAATGAAATATAGATAAACACCTCTTGCATGGATATTGAATTGACCACATACATCACTATGTACTAGTTCTAACAAATCATTTGCTCGTTCTCCAGTTCTAGTAAAAGGAGAAGCATTCATCTTACCTATTAAAAAAGGTTCGCATATATCATATGATTCAAAATCAAATGATTCCAACAATCCATCTTTATGCAGTTTAAAGATGCGATTTTCGTTTATATGGCCTAAACGACAATGTCAGAGGTATGTAGAATTATACTCTTTAGTCTTTATCCTCTTTGTATTTATGTTATAAACTGGTGAATCTAGGTCTGAAATGTATAAACCATTCACCAATGTAGCACTACAATAAAAGACATCATTTAACGATAACTACATTCGTTGGTTTTTAATGTGAATATCAAAACCCATCTTGTCCAAACAAGAGATCGAAATAATATTCTTAGTTAAAGTAGGCACATAAAGACAACTGTGTAAATCTAGAACAATTCCAGAAGGAAAACAAAGACTATATGTTCCTAAAACTAATGCAGCAACTATTGCTCTATTTCCAACGCGTAGGTCCACGTCGCCTTTTACCAGCTCTCTACTCCTTTGTAGTCCCTGCACATTCATGCAAATGTGAGAACCAAATCCGGTATCTAATACCTAAGAGGAAGTAGTAGTAGACAAGTTGATCTCAATAACATAAATACTTGAGCTAGAAGCAACATTTGCTCCATTTTCAAGATTTTTTTGGGCAAGAAAACTAGGGCAGTTTCTCTTCCAGTGTCCTTCCTGTCCACAATTGAAACAATTTCCATCCTTAGCCACAACGACCTTGGGCTTCAATGCTTTCTCAGAATGTTTAGGTTTACCCTTAAGTTTGCCCGAAGGCTTTCCTTTAGGCTTACCAAAACATTTGCCCCTGTTGTTGACCATGTAAATGGCCTTGGACTTTTATATTTCCTTCTCGTCAGTCCTCAACAGGTTCAACAATTTTGGGAGAGGGTTGTCTATCTCATTCATGTGGTAGTTTAATTCAACCTGACTGAATGATTCCGACAGCGATTGCAGAAACAAATTAGTGGATAGCTCTTGGCCCAGAGGAAATCCCAGTCTTTCGAGGCTCTCAATATAGCCTATCATCTTCAGAATGTGAGTTCTAACTGCTGTTCCCTCTGCCATTTTGCACTGAAATAAAGATTTTGACACATCAAATCTCTCCTGGCGGGCTTGACCCCGAAAGAGTTGCCTTAGATGATTAATCATATCGAAAGCTCTCATTTTCTCATGTTTCTTCTGAAGCTCAGAGGTCATGGTTACTAACATAAGACTAGACACATCTAAAGAGTCATCTAAGTGCTTACGATAAGTATTTCTTTCAGCGGCAGGAGCCCCTGCGACTGGTGGATCAGGAATTTGTTCCTCGAGAACATACAGCTTTTTCTCGTGCTTGAGAACGATTCTCAAGTTCCTATACCAGTCGAGGAAGTTTCCTCCCTCAAGTTTTTCCTTCTCAAGGACGGATCGTAATGAAAATGAGTTTGATGCAACGATTGCATTTGCCATTTTATCTATAGAGAAGAATTCGCAAAGTTTTAGTTGTCATATTTTAAAATCATTAAAAGGACTTTATTTAATGATTCTCTCACTATTTTCTTCAAATGAGTAACCCTCAAGATCCATCTCGAGGCAACTTTGGCTACAAAGCTCGAGAAATGGCTGTTTAGGTAAGCAACGTTTGCTAATCACATCAATTATGTGACTCTTGGTTGGTTAAGTAGGTAACACTTACCCTAACTACATAAATGCACATCTTAACCCATTTGCCTCCGGATTCTCAACCATTGAGGTAATCCAGTTATGTATGAGCCAAGGTTGACCGGCGGATATGACTAACTTATCCTTCACGCCTCACCAGGATAAACAGAAGCTTATTGCACTCGGAAGTTCACACTACTGTTGATATTGGCCTTGACGAGGGCCTCGCTTGGATGGCAATAAACTTAATATTTAAAATTTGAGGGATTTTTTAATTGTCTCACCAAACAGTGTATGATATGATTATACGCTTTGAATATGCATCACATGCTAAAAAAATTTGTAAACATGCATCAGGAATCTCATGCAAAATACATAAAACATTAAATAAACCGTGACATAGTAATAGCCCCTATACGGATTTTCCGAGCCAACAGAAAATCCTAGGTCAATATAAAGGTGAAAAACAATAGATGTATCTATTGTCTTCTGACTCCTTGTGGTTTCCTCCATTTGATGGACGCCTTTCTTCATCACTTGTTACATATGTAAAAACATAAAATCCTATTATATACTTTTACATAATAGAAAGAATTCTCGAGTTACATTCGAGATTAAAATTACAACGAGAATTGATAAGATAAGTCACGACACGCAGACCGTATTATAATAAAAACCACTGGGTCAAAGGCTATTACTATGCACCATGCTTAACCAAACATGACAATCATGCTAAGAGCGCAAATACACACTTCCTGTCCCTTTCCGGTCGACCCATGCCATACTCTCAGTAGATCGCGATAAGGCAGTAACCAAAACAGTGTTAAATTAGGCCACCTCGGTTGACCTAAAATATTTTTTATCGATCGACCTAAAAACAGAGTAGCCTCGATTGGCCGTGATTGCTCATCGGTCGGACAAAATCTAGGAAGTAGCAAAATCCCATTTTCAAACACATGTTTGATCCGCCGTGAACCTCTTTCGTTCGATTGAACTTTTGCCAGAAAATATAAAACAACCAAAAACACGAATTTAGAATTTGTTCCGTTATTCATTTAACACTTAAAAGACTTCCTAGAGGCTGTACAAAGTAAAGATATCATATGAAATGCATTATCAGACTACTAAAAAAATCAAGATAACACATTATCAAAGTTATTGGGTTCTCGTGATATGCTCTGATACCACTTGAAAGGAAAAATTCATAATCCCCAAAACTCAGTGGAATAAAATAGTGCGGGATTACGTTCCTTTAAAGGATCTACTCACGAGATAGAACCAAAACTCGTGATAGGATTTATACCTTTATCTATCTAATCGATGTTGCCCGGATTCTACTACTAAGAACCACCAACAGCAGCCTTCATACTCCTGTCTCTACTGGTATCCACACAATAACCTATAAGCTTGTTACTCCGAGTCTCAGATGCTAGTCCAAAGAAATTTGAAGTTTCAAAAAACACTTTTTCCGAATCCACAAAGTATAGGAAACTTAAGAAAAACGGAAACCAAAGAGATAAGAAAACCGTATTTTCTTCTATTTTGATTGTTCTTGTGAGTGTAAAAATGAGATGAAAAATCAGAAAATTTTCTTCTCTTTTTCTCGATTAGAAAGTTAGAGAGAAAAGAGAGAGTTTCAACTATCTCATCAATGTGAAGAATGATGAACATGTCATCACCATGTGGTATTAGTGGAATCATCCACTAATTTCACATCCCCACTTTTCTCTCTCACTACTCCCTTACACACACACACACTCTCTCACACAAGACATGTGCCGGTTTTGACCTGGTCCGGTCGACCGGAGAAATGGTTCTCGGCCGGCTTGAGTCACAAACCTTTTGGTCGACCGGGTCCGGTTTTGCCCAATCCAATCGAACCTGTCCAATCTAATTGAGCACCTATATCAAATGTAAACTCCGACACTTTTTGTTAGGATTTACACCCTAAGAGGATCCATGGCTTTATGCTTTTCTACATATTCCATAGAGGTCTATTCCCCATCTAGACCACCGTTGTTTGATGGCTCCAACTTCTCTTGTTGGTAATCTGTGTTTAAACTCTTTTTGTGTACTAATGATTTAACCTTGTTGAGTATTATAGAAAATGTTGGATTTTGCGTTTGATAATAGATGCTCAATTAGATTGGACAGTCAATTGGATTGGGCCGACCAATGTCAAATTGGTTGAGCCGATCAATTGAACTAAACCGATCTTTTGAACCGGCCGAATCAGTATGTTAAACCAGATTCTGGAAATCGGAAGTTAAGGGAGTTAGAAAAGGTTGTTGGTTGGATTTGGTGGTTTATTATGGAATAAACCACAACCCTCATTTACTCCCTTTTGTCCTAACATGTGATGTTAGACAACACAAAAACAAGAGATAAAAAATCCTATTTTTCTCTCATCTCTTTCTCCCTTTTGTTCTTCCATATTTCATTATCAAAAGAACTCCTTTGAAGATTGTCTTCAAGTCTTTTGTTCTTCATGTTCTGGCTAGCACTAGATGGTAGAATGTAAATCCAAGGGATCGTGTGGATACCGTGGAGGCAAGGGATTGACAACGCAGATTCTTGCAGTGATCGACAAACCATCAACGCAGAAATCGTTTATGTTCTTAACATCAGAAAGGTATTAATTCTAACGAAAACTAATTGGTTCTTACTCGTAATGATCCTAGTAAGAAACGTATTCCACGTTATTTTTTCGCTGCCATTTTTTGTTGGGAATCCGAATTTCTTTCTTACAGTAGTAGTATTAGAGCCACTAACGAGTTTCCAATAAGTTTTATGTGTTTATAGTGTTTTCTGTGATTTTGATCGACTAAACATATGAATGCATGTTTAGGATGCCTCTAGACATGTATTTTATTTATTTATTTATTTACTAAAGCTACCTGATGTGGCGGGGGGGTTTGGCATGGACCCCTACCCATTTATTGAAAAATCCAAATAAGCTAAAAGATACATAGAGGGGGACATAAAACCAAAACCTCTAAATAAGTGGAAACAAATACACTCCATATAATTATAGAACAATGCAAAAGAGATACTCCATTTATGTCATGGAATAGGTGATACAAAACTCCTATAACTAAATGCAAAACAAGAAATACACAATGCAATAGATATATTCTAACGAATACGTACATACAGTGTTCTGATTTATCTAGAGCCATAAGACCAAGGATTTCCGTTGGCAAAATACCATAATCCGAATAAGAAGCCGAAAGGCGAGCGGCCGTGAGTCAAAAGTAGGGTGACGTTGGCCAGCGGTCATTGGCGGCCGTGAGTCAAAAGTAGGGTGACGTTGGTATGGAGATCTCCTAAAAATTAGGAGATAATATTTTTCTGAATCCCCATGGATCTATTATAAAAGGCCTAACCCTCATAAGTTACTTATTATCTCTAGACAGGTTAAACAGCATTTTTAGGATGATATTTAAGTGTTAAACTAGTCTTAGGACGAATTATCATTCCAAAAATCGTCCAAACATATCATTTGCAGAAAACGAAATTACACACTACATGTGTGTGGACGAAACCCACAGACGATGCTTCGTTCGCGACTAGACAATGAGTTTTACATTTTATGCGAACGATACCGCGGACGAACCGTTCGTCTGCGGAGATGTTGGTTTGATATTATTTATGTTTTTGGTGCATTTCAAAGCATGAATGTCTTGTTATGTGAGTATGGTGCATAGTAATAGCACAAATACCTAGTGTTATGTATTTTTTATGAAAAATACGACATGCGTGTCTTGCCTTTGTTCGCATGTAACTCGAGGATTCTCTCTATCTATGTAATTATAGAATAAGAGTAGTGTATAGGTGATGGAGCATAATAGGTTGGGCTATTACTGTGCACATTCATTTTTATGTATATGATGTATGAGATGCATGCGATACATATGTATAAATTGTTTATACTTGGTTTGGTGAGATCATATTTAACATGAAAATCCCTCAATTTTGCATATTAAGTTAGTGCCATCCTTGATTTTTCCCTCGTCAAGGCTTAGATCGATAAATGTGTGGGACTTGCCAAAGCAGTGTGCACATGTCTATCTAGGTGAGGACCGAAGGACAAGTTATTTATATCCGCCAACTAAAGTCTTGGGTTCAACTTAACTAGATGATCTCAATAAGATTGAGGATCTAGAGGCAAAAAAGTTAACAGTGTACATTGTGATGTACTTGAATAATTTTTATTCACTTAACTAACCAGGAATTACATAAGTGATGTAATTGGCAAATGTTGCCTACCTAAGTTGATGAAGAACTGCAAGGTTCGACTTAAGTTTGAGCCCGATCTTTCTTCAATTCTCGAACTAGTTTCTATGGGAATTTAATCAACGCAACACTAAGGGAGGTTAATTAACAATGGAGGCTGAAACACCACAACAAGAGAAACTAGCTTGTTGATACAGTAACTCAAAAATGAATGAAGTTCTACTTAGAAGTTCATACACGAGAAGCTAAGGAATAACCTTACCAAAATATCAATATATCTAACGTAAATATTAAAGTGGCTGAAATCTCCCTTAAGTAAGGTTGAGATTTCGGTTACAACCAATAAAAGAAATAAGAGTCCTTAAAGGATTAAGACTCTTTAAACAAATAAGAGTCCTTGAAGAATTAGGACTCTTGAATAACAACTTGCTATCAAGTAACTATCTAACAATAAAGTGACGGCTAGAAAAGCTACTAACTACCAAATCTATGAAGAGTCCTAGTTGCATTAGGACTCTTTATTAACCAACTAACTAACACATAGACAACATGTCCTTTATTATAGCAATCACTTGCTATTACACGGCTAAAAGGGAAATAACAATACTTAAAATAATTAAAGTCTAGAATAGTCTAGAATAAGCTAAAATAGACTTTAATATGTAAAAAGACTAAAATGCCCTTTTTTAGCCACTTTGCTTCTTTGGGCCGATTTGTATCTTCTTGAAAGTTAAGAGGTTGACTTTGTCATTATCTTCTAGTTGAAGGTTCACTTCCTCTTTAACTTTAATGTCTCGGATTAGGGCTGCCATATTCTTTAAAGTCTTTATCGATCTTGATCTTGTCATTGGTCCTTGAATGTTGACAAGAGGATCTTTGAAGTAGGGCTGCCCTTGGCTTGGTCTCGTATCATAAGTAACCATGTCTTGGGAGATTAGCCAAAGCTAACTTAGGATGAGTTGAAATATGGATCTTTGTCCTACTAGAAAGTTTCAAAATTTTCGAATGAACATTGAAGGGTTGTTCATTTGAAGAAAATAGTGGGAGAGTCATTTACAAAGTCCTGTTAATGATTTTGAAACATGATACTCAAACTTTGCATATTTTATTTTGGGAAATTAGCCTGTTTAGTCCCCCAGGAATTTTCGGTTAGCCTGTATAGTCCCCAATGTTTAATTTCAGCCTAGTTAGTCACCCAGGAATTTTTGTTCAGCCTGTAAAATCCCCAATGTTTAATTTCAACCTGTAAAGTCCCCCAGAAATTTTCGTTCAGCTTGTAAAGTCCCTTACCTAGTCTCAGATTTTTTGTATTTTGTAAATTTTATAGATTGAAACTGACCATTATTCCCCCGCTCATTAAACACAGGGATGACATGAATTTGGGGTTGCCCTGATTCCGCCGCAGAAGAGGCGGTGGAGCCTCTATATGCAACATGTAAATAGATAAAGGACTTTACATGCTGAAATTAAATAGGTAAGGGACTTTACAGGCTGACCGAAAATTCCTGGGGGACTTTACAGGCTGAAATTAAACATTGGATACTTTACAGGCTGAACGAAAATTCATGGGGGACTTTACAGGCTGAAATTAAACATTAGGGACTTTACAGGCTAACTGAAAATTCCTGAAGGACTAAACAGGATGATTTCCCTTTTATTTTAGAAAACATGGAAAATATAAGTGTTGCATCTAATCTATCATTGCGATCGGTCCTTGAGAAGGAAAAGTTAGAGGGAGGCAACTTCCTCGACTGGTATTGGAATTTGAGGATTGTCCTCAAACACGAGAAAAATGGTTATGTTCTCGAAGATCCAATTCCTGAGCAACCAACCCTTGGGGCTACGACAGCTGAAAAAAATGATTATCGTGACCATGTTGAAGATGCATTTGATGTGTCAACTCTTATTTTAGTCACCATGACCTCTGAGCTTCAGAACCAACATGAGAAAATGGGTGCTTTAGACATGATTGATCATCTAAAGAAACTCTTTCAGGGCCAAGCACGCCAGGATGGATTTGATGTGTCAAATTCTCTGTTTCAATGTAAGATGGCAGAGGGAACTTCAGTCGGAACTCACGTTCTGAAAATGATAGAAAGGATTATTCGTTCGTGTTTTTGGTTGTGTTTATGTTTTCTAGGAAAGGTTTGGTCGATCATAAGGGGTTCTAGATCAACCGAACAAGTTCTGGAATTGGGATGTTGCTAGTCTATTTTTTGGGCCGGTCAACCGGAAGTTGTTCTTGGTCGACATAGGTGGCCTCATTTTACACTGTTTGTTTACTTCCTATATTGCGGCTGGCGGGGATATGGCCTCAGTCGAACGGATAGGGGAAGCAGTGTATATTTGTGTTTTTATTAGCATGGTTGTCATGTTATTTGAGCATGGTGAATAGTAATAGCCCTTGACCAAGTGATTTTATATTACAATACGGCCTACGTGTCGTTCCTTATCTATTTAAATTCTGGTTGTAATTTATTTCTCGAATGTAACTCGAGATTTCTTTTCTTTATTATGTAAGACATAGTATAGGATTTCTTATGTAATTACAAGAGCATAATTGAGTCAATCAGATGGAGAAATCACATGGAAACTGAAGACAATATATTAGATTTATTGTTCTTAACATTAGAAAGACTTATGATTTTTCATTATCTTGGAAAATCTGCATAGGAGGCCATTACTATTCACCTTTTATTTACTGTTTTTATGCATGAGATGCATTTTTTACAGTTTTGATGCATGTTTCTCCAACCTTATAAACAATTTATACAAACGTTTGGTGAGATCATTTTATATTAAATCACTAAAATTGTATTATATTAAGTTGATTATTTCCTCGAATTGGCCCTCATCAAGGCCTGGATCGTCAGTAATGTAGAATTACGAGGCAATATGCACCTATCTGATCAAGGTGAGGCGCGAATGATAAGTTAGTGATATTCGCCGGTGCAAATCTTGGGTCATACTTAACCGTATTATCTCAATAAATGGATTGAGGATTGGAGGCAATGAGTTGAGATGTGCATCTTGATGTAATGAGAATAAATGTTATTTACTAAACTAACCAAGAATTACATGATGATGTAATTAGCAAATGTTGCTCACCTAAATAGCAATGCCTCGAGCTGTTTAACCAAAAGTAACTCGGGATTGTTGATATATGGATCTTGGCTTACTAGAAAGTTTTGCACTTTCCGAATGAATACTGGAGGGTTATTCATTTGAAAAAAATAGTGGGAGAATAATTAATTAAAGACCTATTAATGATTTTAAAATATAATACTAAAACTTTGCTAAATCTTTATTGTAGATATAATGGAAAAATGCAACTGTTGCATCAAACTCGCTTTCGTTGCGTTATGTCCTTGAGAAGGACTAACTTGAGGTAAGAAACTTTCTCGACTGGTATGGGAATTTGCGAATCGTTCTCAAACACGAGAAAAAATTATACGTTCTCGAAGAACCTATTCCTGATCAACCAGCCGCTGGGTCTACGGCCGCTAAATGAACTGCTTATCGTAAGCATTTAGATGACGCATTAGATGTGTTAAGTTTAATGCTGGTTACCATGACCTCCGAGCTTCAAAAGCAACAAGAGGAAATGGGTGAATTAGACATGATTAATCATCTAAAGCAACTCTTTCAGGGTTAAGCTTGCCATGAGAGATTTGACGTGTCAAAGTCGGAACTCATGTTCTAAAAATGATAGGTTATATTGAGAACCTAGGCAGGCTAGGATTTTCCCTTGGCCAGGAGCTATCCACTGACTTGATTCTGCAATCATTGACTGAATCGTACATTCAGGTTGTATTAAACTACAACATGAATTAGATATACAAACCTCTTCATGAATTGTTGAATCTGTTAAGGACTGTTGAGAAGGAAATAGGAAAGTCCAAAGCCATATTTATGGTTAATAACAGAGACAATGGTGTTGGTAAGCCCAAGGGCAAGCCTAGCCAATTCCAGAAAGCTTTGAAAGCCAAGGGACGCTGTGGCTAATGATGATACTGGTCACCATTGTGGTGAGTGAGGAGATTGGAAAATGAACTATAAGGGCTATCTTGCAGGGAAAAAACTTGGAAAGTGGGCAAATGTTGCTTTTGGCTTAGGTATTTTTGTTATAGAAATAAACTTGTCTACTACTACTACTTCCTCTCTGGTATTAGATACCGTCTATAATTATTACTTTTTTATGAATATGCAGGGGCTGCTGCAAAGGAGTAGGGAGCTGACAAAGGGTGAAGTGGAACTACGCGTTGGCAACAGAGCAATAGTAGCTGCCTTAGCTGTAGGAACCTACTGTATTACTATTCCATCTGGGTTTGTCCTAGATTTAGAGAATTGTCTCTATGTTCCTACTTTAATAAAGAATATTATTTCAATATCTTGTTTGGACAAGCTCGGTTTTGATATTAATATTAAAAACCAATGAATGTCGTTATCATTTATTAATATTTTTTTTTATAGTAGCGCAACTTTGGTGAATGGTTTATATTTGTTAGACCTTGATTCACCAATCTATAAAATAAATACGAAAAGGATTAAGAATAATGATTCACCACTATTTCTTAGGCCATATAAATGAGAATCGCATTTCCAAACTCCATAAAGATGGATTGTTGGAATAATTTGATTTTGATCATATGATGCATGTGAACCTTGTTTAATGAGTAAGATGATTGCTTCTCCTTTTACTAGAACTGGAGAACGAGCAAAGGAATTGTTGGAACAAGTACATGGTGATGTATGTGGTCCGTTCAATATGCATGCGAGAGGTGGTTATTTATATTTCATTACTTTTACTGACGATTACAATAGTTTTGGATACGTGTTTCTTATGAAACACAAGTCTGAAGCCTTTTAAAAATTCAAAGAGTATAAGAATGAAGTAGAAAACCAGCTTGGCAAAAGTATAAAGATGCTCAATCCGATCGAGGTGGGGAATACTTAAGTCAAGAATTCGTGATTATCTAAAAGTATGTGGAATTGTTTCACTATTTTGTCCACCGACTACTCGTCAATAGAGTTCCATTAAAATCTGTTGAAAAGACACCATATGAGATATGGACTGGGAATGTCCTGGTATGTCTTTCATTATGATTTGGGGTTGTGAGGCATTTGTGAAATGTCCATCTTTGGACAAGCTAAGTCCTAAGTCGATCAAGTGCGTATTTGTTGGGTATCCTAAGGAAACTAAAGGATACTACTTTTACATTACTAGCGAGAACAAAGTGTTTGTTGCTCGAAAAAGAGTTTTTATGGAGAAACATTTTCTTTTTGGGAAAACTAGTAGGGAGCCAAGTGGAGCTTAATGAAGTCCCATAAATTATTCATTAAAACACTAGTGATTAGATGGAATATGAACAAGCTTTACAAGTTGTTGTGCAACCAGTTCAAGAAACACAAGAATTGCGTAGGTCTAGTAGAACTCATAGATCACAAGAGAAATTTGGATTTCTCATAACAGAACATGGTGATGTTATGCTTATTGATCACGATGACCTACAACCTACAAACAAGCAATTACTAGTCCAAATTCTGAGAAATGGCTTGGAGCCATGAGATTTGAAATGGATTCTATTTATATTAACTAAGTATGGATCTTGGTTGATCCACCTAAGGGGGTGACCCCAATAGGGTGCAAGTGTGTTTTTAAATTAAAAACCGACATGGAAGGAAAACATTCAAACGTACAAGGGGCGACTTGTCACGAAAGGTTTTAAACAAATTCATGGTATTGACTATGATGAAACTTTTCCCCCTATAGTTATGTTCAAATCTATTACGGATCTTGCTTACAATAGCAGCATACTATGATTATGAGATCTGACAAATGGATGTCAAAACTTTCCTTTACAGAAACCTTGGCGAGGACGTGTATATGATACAACCCCAAAGTTTTGTCGATCAAAATAATACCAGTAAGTATGCAAGCTAAAACGGTCAATTTATGGACTAAAGCAAGCTTCTAGAAGCTGGAATCGAAGTTTCGACGAAGTCGTACGCGAGTTTGGTTTTATCAAAAATGTTGATGAACCTTGTGTTTATAAGATGTTTAACGGAACCTCGATTATGTTCCTAATTTTGTATGTGGATGACATACTGTTTATAGGGAATTACGTTCCAACCTTAGAATCTGTAAAGGTATTGTTGGGGCGATGTTTCTCTATGAAGGACTTAGGTGAAGCCAGCTTCATCTTAAGGGTCAATATCTCTAGAGATAGATCACTTAGACTCTTTGGCCTAAGTCAGAGTACGTATATATACAAAATGCTAAATCAGTTTAGCATTCAAGAGTCCAAGAAGGGCCTTTGTCCTATAGCACTTGGTATGGTTCTTATAAGATATCAGTGTACTAAGACACTAGATGAGAAATAACTCATGAGTGAGATTCAATATGCTTCATCAATTGGATCTATCATGTATGCCATGTTGTATACTCGCCTGGATGTCTCATATGCTTTGAGTATAACGAATAGATACAAGTCTACATACAGTGAGCATCACTGGATAGCTGTCAAGAATATCCTAAAGTAATTGCGAAGGACTAATGATACGTTCTTAATATATGGTGGGGAAGATGAGCTCATTAGAAGTGGTTACACTAATGCTAGTTTCCAAACCAATAGACACGACCTTCGATCGCAGTCGGGTTATGTATTTTGCCTCAACGAAGGTGTTGTGAGTTGGAGGAGTTCAAAGCAGGCAACCGTTGCAAATTCTACAACTGAAGCTGAGTGTATAGCTGCATCAAATGCTGCTAAGGAGGCAGTTTGGATCCAGAATTTCATTGATGAATTTGGTGTGGTACCTAGCATTACGAATGCGATTGATCTCTATTATGACAACAATGGGCCATATCTCAGTTAAAGGAACCACGATCTCACCAAAAGTCCAAACATATACTCATGAGAAATCACTTATTCCGAGAGATTATTGATAGGGGCGATGTAAAGATTTTCAATGTACATACAGACGATAATATCGCCGACCCACTAACGAAACCGCTGACAGAGCAACAACATGATCGTCATACTTGTAGCATGGTCATTCGATACCAAGATGATTGGACTTGGAGATAGTTCTTATGTACAGTATGCACTAAAATGCAAGCTTGTTGTCTTTTTTTTTCATTGTGATGAAATGTTAAAGATAAAATTCCATTATTATGTTGTATTACTCATGTGTAGTTGTATTAAACATAATAACGTCATTGAGTAGTTATTGTAATTGTTACATTGAACTATTCAAAATGTCCATAGTCGATAATTATTGTGGAATGCTTAGGACAATAATAATGTGTTGAGACTAGTATGTATCGTGACTAATATTGGATATCTAATCAACACATGGGTATGTGATATTGGATATCATAATATTGGACCGACCCGCTATAAGAACACTTCATGGATTGTTATATAAATGGAAATAATGTTTTTTATAATAATTATGTTTGTATCTGAATCCTTCGACTTGAAATCACACAAGATTTCCTACATGGCTAATTGTATACTTTGATGATGTCAAACGCCGTCTGTAACTAGATGGGCTATAAAGACATTTGTTAGGTGTATTTATGAACCATGTGTAGGATGAGGTGTGATAGATAGAGTATTTGTCCCTCTTATATAATAGGATTGATATCTTGGGCCCCTTGATAGAGTGAGACTAATTCATGGCCATGAACAAATGAATTAATATGAGATATGAATGTCATTTGATTAGTCTACTCGCAAATCAAGAAAATGGTTGATTGAACTATACAAGTGTGATATTCTAGATATCGAGGACAAAGGGATTAGGACAAAAGGTCATAACAATGATTACTTGAATCACTAGATTATTTGTCAATTGGGAGTAATGATGTGTTGCTAGATACCTCTCATTATTGTTGTCACGTCCAACATAGCAAATAGTTAATAGGTTTCATACTATGATCAATTGGACAGGGCTAGTTGGAATTTACAGTTGACATAGATGCTCCAATTGCATTGGCCAGTCAATTGGATTTGGCCGACCAATACTGGATTGGTCAAACCGATCCCATTGAACTGGACTATTGAACCGGATCTGGTCCAAGAATTGGTTTGAATGGTTCAAACCGACATGTGAGGTGTGTGTGTAGTTGGGCATCATGGAGGAGCAAATAAAGAGGAGAATGGCTTATGGGGTGAATTAATTTTCAGCCCTCTATTCATTTCTCTAAGTAATGAATTGTTCATTTCTCTATGTTCTCCCATAGAAGTCGATATTCTCCTAAGAAATACACTACAAAGATCATCAAAAGATAGAAGAAAAATCAAATTTTTCGTTCTTTGTTTTTTGTTTTAACTTGAACCTATATACACCAAATTCCTAAATATTGTCTTAAAGATTTGGAGTTCTCTGACTAGCATTAGAGACACGAAGAACAAGTTCAAATTGATCATGTGTGTTAGTAGTGCCCTAGGACCATTAGCATATGTTGTACGTTTTATATCTTTTTGAGAATTTCATCTAAATAGTTAATTTTCCTTATGAACATCAAATGCGTGATTTGATAGTAAAACTCATTTGCTTATGTAATTACTATTCTAGTTGTCCCTAGTTTTATGTAATCTACTTTACAATGAAATAAAACTAGTATGATGTTTGATTGATGATTATGTTTTACTAATCATGTGTAATAAGTACAAATCATATCATATATGCAATATATTGAGATATATCGTATTGGACGTGATCCGTTAGAGAAGTAATACTTCATGGTCCTTAGTCACAAGTATTACTTCCTCAATACTATTTTAGAATCCTTAGACCTTATGTCTCCATTGATTCTAGCATGGATGGAGCCACGTTTTGACTCAGTCGGACGTTACTTTTAATCGAGTAATCAAAACGACTGATGGTCGGATATAGCGTCCTATCATGGCTTGAATGTGAGAGGCATTGTAAGGAATTTGTCCCTCTCTATTATTAGAGAGATATCCATGGTCCCCTCGATAGGGAAAGACTGTCTAAATGCATGGCCGTGCTCAAATGTATTTGATAAAGTGGTTATCAGATACTATTTGTTGGAACAGTCTACCTGAAGATCGAGCATAAATACAATTAAGCTTAATAAGGGTGACGACTACCATGCCTTATGCTTAATTAGGATATCGCGAGACAAAGAGATTAAATAGTAGATTGATATTAGGTTCCACCGTAAATTCATTCACTTTGGGTAGTCACAATGTCCTGCTAGGGACCGCTTGTGATTTATGAACTCACACTACTACTAAGTGTGTTTTCATTGCCATTGTGATATGAACCTACAGGGTCACACGCATAGTCGAGTTAACGAGCTTCATGTCCAGATTCAATGAATCTAGAATGTGTCTAGGTTCATTGTATCTGACATTTATTTTCTGAGAATAATAAAGTTGTTATTATTTCGAATTAGAGAGAATGAGGGGTATTTTTGGTATTTGGTTTTAACTGGGATTACGTGGGAGTTATTATCCGATAAAGACTCCCACTACCAGTAGAAGTCTAGGGGACGTGGGAGTTGAAAACTCCCACTGCCAAAATAGGTGGATAGGACGTGGGAGTTGTTCTTGAAACAAACTCTCACAACCTATATAAACCTCTCTTGGCCGAAACCCTAGAATTTAATGCTTGAGCCGCAATAAACCAATCTCTCCCGAAATCAGATTTCAGGATTTCTGCCCTTCTCTTCTTTCCATATTCCCTAAACTCAGAAACAAAGAGCTAGCACTCGCTACTCGTTTCGTCGCGTGGATACCGGTAGAAAACGATTCCGCAAGGGAAGGCTTTTGGTGACAGCAGCACACATCCGAAATACAACATCTTTAGCCGAAAAATGTAAGTGATTTTTCGCTGTTTTCGATTCGTTTTTGTATGAGCGGATCCTTCAGGGGAGGACTCATGGGTGTTTAGAATGAGTTTCTGCCCATGAATTCCTTCAGTGTGGATACCGCTAGAGACAGGAGTCGATAAGATCGGTTGTTGTTGGTGATTTCTGAAGCAAAATCAAACAAAAAAAGGTTTATGTTATTAAGTATTTAAAGGTAAATATCCTGTTGGAGTTTACATTTGATATAGGTGATCAATTAGATTTAGCAGGCTCAATTGGATGTGTTATCGTGCTTTTAGTAATCGTATAATGTATGTCATAGGATTTTTTTTTTTACCATTGTACAGTCTGTGGGAAGTCGTTTAAGTGTTAAATGAATCCCGGAACGAATTGTTGATTCGTGTTTTTGGCTGTTTTCTGTTTTCTGAAAATAATTAGGTCGACCGGAAGGGGTTCGCGGCAGATCGAATATGTTCTAGAAAATGGGATTTTGCTACTGCCTAGTTTGTTTTCAGGCCGGTCTATCAGAAATGTTTTGGGTCGACCGAGGTGGCCTAATTTTACACTGTTTTGGTTACTGCCTTATCACAGTCGACCGGGAGTATGGCCTGGGTCGACCGGAAAGGGGCAGGCAGTGTGTATTTGCACAATTCAGCGTGATTTTCATGTTATTTTAGCATGGTGCATAGTAATAGCCTTTGAACCCAGTGTGTTTTTTATTATAATATGGCATTCGTGTCGTGCCTTATCTATTCATTCTTGTTGTAAATTTAGTCTCAAATGTAACTCGAGAATTATTTCAATTATGTGAAAGTTTAGAATAGGATTTTACAATTTTCATATGTAACAAGTGATGAAGAAAGGCGTCCATCATATAGAGGAAATCACAAGGAGGCGAAAGACAATAGATAGTATTTATTGCTTTTCCACCTTTAGATTGACCTAGGAATTTCGTTGGCTCGGAAAATCCGTATATGAGCTATTACTATGTCACAATTTTATTTACCGCTTTATGCACTTCGCATGTGATGCCTATTACATGATTTACTGATTTTTATAGCATGTTAATTCAGACGTATAATCAGATTGCACACCGTTTGGTGAGACAATTAAAAACCCTCAATTTTTTAAATATTAAGTCTATGCCTTCCATGATTAGCCCTCGTCAAGGCCTAGATCGCCAATAGTGTGAACATCCGAGTGGAATAAGCACATGTCTATATCGGTGAGGCGGAAGGATAAGTTAGTGATTTTCGCCTGTACAATCTTAGGTCATAATTAACCGGATTACCTCAATAATTGAGAATTTGGAGGCAAACGGGTTGAGATGTGAAATTATGTACTGAGGGTAATCGTACCTACTTAACCAACCAAGAGTCATATAATTGATGTTATTGGCATATGTTGCTTACCTAACGCGTCTTCTTGAGTATGGTAGCCAAAGCTGCCTTGAGAATGATGAAATATGGATCTTGGTCCTACTCGAAAGTTTTGAACTTTCCGAATGGGTACTTGAGGGGTATTCTTTTGAAGAAAATAGTGGAAGAATCATTAATTAAAGTCCTATTAATGATTTTAAAATATGACAACTAAAATTTTGCAAACTCTTCTCTGTAGATATAATGGCAAATGCAATCGTTGCATCAAATTCTTTATCATTGCGATCCTTTCTTGAGAAGGACAAACGTGAAGAAGGAAACTTCCTCGACTGGTACAGGAACTTGAGAATCGTTCTCAAGCACGAGAAAAAGTTGTATGTTCTTGAAACTCCTATTCCTGATCCACCAGCCGCGGCGGCTCCGGCCGGTGAAAAAAAATGTTTATCGTAAGAACTTAGATGACGCATTAGATGTGTCTAGTCTTATGTTACTGACCATGACCGCTGAGCTTCAGAAGCAACACGAGGAAATTGGAGCTTTCGATATGATTAATCATCTAAGGCAACTATTTCAAGGTCGAGCCCGCCAGGAGAGATTCGATGTGGCGAAGTCTCTATTTCAGTGCAAAATGGTAGAGGGAACACTAGCCGGAACTCACGTTCTGAAAGACTTAGGCGAGGCTACATACATTTTGGGTATTAGAATCTATAGAGATAGATCTAACAAAATGATTGGCCTGAGCCAGAGTGGATACATTGACAAGAGTACTAAAGCAGTTCGGTTTGCAAGACTCCAAAAAGGGATTCTTGCCCATGTCACATGGCGTCAAACTCAGCAGAACTCAAGGACCTTCCACAAGGGAGGACCAAGAGCGCATGAGTAAGATCCCATATGCTTCGGCCATTGGGTCTATTATGTACGCCATGATATGCACTCGCCCTGAGATGTCTCATTTGCTTTAAGTATGACTAGCGAGATATCAATCGACCTCGGGAGAGTCACATTGGACTGCGATCAAGAGCATTCTTAAGTACTTGAGAAGGACTAAAGATATGTTCTTAGTTTACGGAGGTCGGGAAGGAAAGTCTGGTTGTAAATGGTTACACAGAGCATGAGCTTCCCGGACTCGACGTAGATGATTTTAGATCGCGATCTGGTTTTGTGTTTTGTTTGAATGGAGGTGCTGTGAACTGGAAGAGCTCAAAGCAAGAAACCGTGGCCGACTCTACAACGTAGAAGCTGAGTATCTAGTCTGCATCCGAAAGCGACTAAAGAAGCTATTTGGATCGGGAAGTTTGTTGATGAACTAGGTGTCGTCCCCTAGCATTGTGAACCCGGTGGACCTCTATTGTGATAGTACTGGTGCCATTTCACAAGCTAAGGAACCTATATCTCACCAACGATCCAAACACATTCTCGAGCGTTTCCATCCGATCGGAGAGATCATCGGCGAGAGAGACGTTAGTATTTGCAAAGTACATACTAGACGACAACATTGCGAGATCCATTGACCAAGCCACTCCCACAGCTTTAAACATGAGTGTCATACTAGGTCAATGGGATTGAGGATCATGTATGATTGGAACTAGGGCAAGTGGGAGATTGTTAGTAGTGCCCTAGGACCATTAGCACATGTTGTGCGTTTTATTATCTTTTGAGCATGTAATTGAATAGTTAATTTTGCTTTTGATTATCAAATGTGTGATTTGATAGTAAAACTCATTAGCTTATGTAATTACTATTCTAGTAGTCCCTAGTTTTATGTAATGCTTAATTACTATGAAATAAAACTAGTATGATTGTTGATTGATGATCTTGTTTTCATCGATCATGTGTAATGGATACAAATCACATCATAGATGCAATATATGAGGGATACATTGTATTGGGCGTGATCAGTCGAGAAGTAATACTTCATGGTCTTAAGTCATAAGTATTACTTCCTCAATACTATTTTTAGAATCCTTAGACCTTATGTCTTCATCGATTCTAGTATGAATGGAGCCACGTTTTGACTCGATCGGACGTTACTTGTATGAGTAATCAATACGACTGATGATCGGATGTAGTGTCCTATCATAGCTTGAATGTGAGAGACATTGTAAGTAATTTGTCCCTCTCTATTATTATAGAGAGATATCCATGGGCCCTCGATAGGGAAAGACTGTTTAAATGCATGGCCGTGCTCAAATGTATTTGATAAAGTGGTTATCAAATGCTATTTGTCGAAAACAGATCTACACGGAGATCGAGCATAAATACAATTAAGCTTAATAAGGGTGACGACCACCATGCCTTATGCTTAATTAGGATATCGCGAGACAAAGGGATTAAATAGTGGATTGATATTAGGTTCCGTTGTATATTCATTTACTTTGGGTAGTCACAATGTCCCTGCTAAGGGACCGCTTGTGATTTATGGACTCACACTACTACTAAGTGTGTTTTCATTGCCATTGTGAGATGAACCTACGGGTCACACGCATAGAGCGAGCTAACGAGCTTTATGTCAGATTCAATGAATCTAGAATGTGTCTAGGTTCATTGTATCGACATTTGTCTTTCTGAAAATAATAAAGTGTTTATTATTCGAATTAGAGATAAGGGAGCAATTTCGGTATTTTACCTATAGCTCGGATTATGTGGGAGTTATTATCCGATAAGGACTCCCACTACCCAGCGAAGTCTAAGGGGACGTGGGAGTTAAGGACTCCCATTGCCGAGAGGAGTTGAGGGCGTGAGAGTTAGTTACGGGAACAAACTCTCACACCCTATATAATAAACTCTTGGCCGAAACCCTAGACTTCAATGCTTTTCAGCCGAAATACCTAAGAAGCCGAAATAGTTTCTGCCTCTCCCTTTTCTCTCTAATTCCCGAAAATCAGAAAAGACGAAGAGCTAGCAATCACTGCCCGTTTCGTCGCATGGATACCGGTAGAGGACTTTCCATGAAAGGGAGATCAATCGGTAGTAACATCCGATCCAAGAAACATCATCCTCCATTCAAGAAGTAGCTTCTTGAATCCAAAACCGTAAGTTTTTCTTGCTGTTTCTTGATGTTTTTTCGAATTGTTTCATATGAGCGGATCCTTCAGGGGAGGATCCATGGGGTGTTTGGAACGAGTTTCCGCCCATGAATCCCTTCACAATCAACATATCGAGGACAAATGAATTACCTACAAAAGGTCATAAAATGTGATTATGTCAAATCACCAGTAATTTTAGTAATTAGGGAGTAATGATGTGTTGCTAGATACCTCTCATTACTGTTGACAAATTGTTGTCACGACCAACATTGCAAATGCCTAACGGGTCGTACTATATGATCAACTGGATTGGGCTTGTTGGAGTTTGCATTTGATAATAGGTGCTCCAATTGGATTTGGCAATCAATTGGATTGGGCCGACCAATATCGGATTGGTTGAACTGATCAATTGAACTAAACCAGTCTGTTGAACCGGATTCTGGAAACCAAAAGTTAAGGGAGTTAGAAGAGTTTGTTGGTTTGTTTTGGTGGTTTTATTGTGGAATAAACCACCAGCCCCTATTTACTCCCTCTTGTCCTAACATGTGATGTTAGACAACACAAAAACAAGAGAGAAAAATTCATCTATTTCTCCCTTTTGTTCTTCCATATTTCATTATCAAAAGAACTCCTTGGAAGATTGTCTTCAAGTTTTTTGTTCTTCATTTTCTTGCTAGCACTTGATTGTAGAACGTCTATCCAAGGGATCACGTGCATACCGTAGAAGTAAGGGATTTACAATGTCAGATTCTTGCAGTGATCGACAAACCATCAACGCATAAATCGTTTTTGCTCTAAACATAAAAAAGGTATTAATTCTAACAAAAACTAATTGGTTCTTACTCGTGATGATCCTAGTAAGAAACGGATTCCAAGTTATTTTTCTACTGCCATTTATTGTTGGGAATGCGAATTTCTTTCTTACAGAAAAAAGGACCATATGTTTCTTCATTTATTAAGGTGTCAAAGTGACAAAGGCAAGAAGAGAATTCAATGAAGTGGACTACTCCAAGATGACACTCAACTTCAAGGCCATGAATGTTCTTTGTTGTGCACTTAATGAAGAATCACTCACCAAAATGTGGAATATGCTTGAATCATCGTATAAACGCAAAGTTGAAATGCTAGAGCCAAAGGTGGTACCTCAAGAGTTGGAGACTCAATCATGTGAAGGTGTTGAAGAACTCTTAATCACATCTCAAGCGAACTTTGATATAATCAAAGAGTGTGATATAGGAGAACTCAAAAGTCAATCTTCAAATAGCTTAAAAGACAATCTACAACATTAGCCTTCACAAGATGAGATTCTTGAAAAGTCGGTGGAATCACAAGATGATGATCTTCAAAGAGATACGAATTATGATGGAGATAATGAAGATCATACATCTTGCTCAAGAAAAAGAAAGAATTTTCCACTAAGCTTCAAAGATAAATATTAAAAAAGAAGTGGCATTGGGATCATTCCATGAGGAATGAAGAATTTGGATGGACATGTGTCAAAAGAAGAAAATAAAAAAACGCTTCATAGCTCTTGGAAATCTCAAAAGTTCAAAGGTTATATCTATCAAAGATCCAAGATGCTTAAAGACTAAGAGCAAAGCTTCAACTGTTGACAAAAACCCAAATGTCAATCCATACTTCTCATCACTTGGTAAGAAAATAAATGTATCAATTTCACTTTCTCATAGTACTTTAGTTGATGATATCAATAACTTGAAAAGTTATCTTGATGCATATACTTGTGCTCTTATTGATGTTACATCTCACCCTCTTGATGATCATTTACATATAGATAACTTAAAGCATGATCTTTACATGTTACATGTTTCATTAGCTAAGTTATCTATGAGATGCAACATATCCAATATGTATTATTCTTGTTCTTATATGCCTAGGTCTTCTAAGAGTCATACTTGTTGTTTTGATTTTAATTTAGTTGGCCCTTTTGCACACACTTGCCACTTGAAAAATAAAGCTAACATTGAAGAACCTTATCCAAATGTACCTAGTAGTTCTCAAGATTTTCTTGTAGGTACAAAACAATCAATGCTTCATAATAAAGGTATGAAAAATAAGGAATGGCAAAAGAAAGCAAAGACTCCAAAAAACGAGTCACGAGCAAAGGATACCAAAAGTGTAGAGACCTCGTCAAGAAAAGAAGTGTCATATGTCAATGATGACTCTACACATGTCATAAAAGAAGAGGAGATTGCTTCCATTTGATTAATTACATAGAGTGAATGTCTCTAAATAGACTTTAACAATTTTTACTTTTCTCTTTTTAGACAAACTTTTATTTTTGTACATTTATGAACGTAGACAATTTACGAGACGCCCGATATAGAAAAAGTAGTAGATTCTGGTAAAAATTGGCCACACGCCAACAACATGTCGGTGGAGGTAGAGGTAAAATTGTTTATCTGAAAATATTTTTTTAGAAACCAACAATTTTACTTTTCTCTTTTTAGACAAAAACTTTTTTGTTTGTATATTTATAACCATAAATAATTTTCGGGCTTCTATAATTAGATATTGTCGTAGATTTTATCCGTGGATTTTAATTGACACTATCAAAATGTGAAGAATAAGAAAAAAGAGAGAAATAATTCTACATTATTATTGATTCAATATAGGAAAAGTACATATATCTATGCTTTTATACAACTACCGTCTAAGAGTAATTGTAACTAACAAAGCTGAGCTGAAGAATATCTAACAGAAAAGAGAGAATTAATGATTCTAAGTTATTATAGATTCAATACAGGAAAAGTACGTGTATATATAGTTTTATACAACTACCATCTAAGAGTAATTGTTACTGACAAAGCTAAGATGAAAAATGTCTAACAGAAAAATGAGAGAAAGAATGATTCTACATTCTTATTGATTTAATACATGAAAAAGACATATATCTATACTTTTATACAACTATCATCTAAGAGTAATTGTAACTGACAAAGTTGAGATGAAAAATATCTAACATAAAATATTACAAGAGTGAAATAACCCTTAGACGGCGTCACTCCAAACTCATCAGTATTGCTAAATAATCCAACTCATCGCCACAAACATTTAATAATAATTGTTTCCCCCTTTCGCCACAAACATTTATCGAGTTACATTTGTATTGTTTATTCTTACTTACTATAAATCGACTTTAGCTTGATATTGTCCCAACTTTGTATCTTTGGTGATTTCTAATTATTAGAACACGAAAATTGTTTATGGTTATAAATGTACAAACAAAAAAGTTTTGTCTAAAAATAGAAAAGTAAAATTGTTGGTGTCCAAATAAGGCTATTTACTAAAAAAATATTTTCAGATAGACAATTTTATCCCCACCCAACCGGAATGTTGTCAGCACGTGGTCACTTTTGACCGGAATCTACTACTTTTTCTATATCGAGCGTCCCATAAATTGTTTCCGTTCATTAATGTACAAAAATAAAGTTTATGTCTAAAAAGAGAAAACAAAAATTGTTAACGTCCAATTAGAGCCATTCACTCTAATTACATATGAGCAAAAGAGAAAATGAAGAAATCAAAGACAATCTCCTACAAAGATCACGCAAGATGCCTCATAGGACTTATTGACGATTAAGATCAAAATGAAATCCGAAGTCCTAGCTCTATGAGCAATGAGGCACAATTTTCTAATTAAACTCTAGATAGTGATCATGACGATGATCTGTATGTGCTTTTAAGTGATTTATATGATGACTTAAAAGGATGTCTAGGAAGAATAAGATTATGTGTGACAAACTTGCTTGCTCACTTAATGAAAGATCTTTCTTACAAGTAGAGTATAATGAACTTCTTGCCTCTTTTCATGTTCTAGAGAAAGATAATGAAAGTATGCATTTATCTCGTGATGCTTTAACTTGTGAGAATCATGATTTTCTTGATAAGTTGAAACTTGTTGATTCCAAGCTTGTTGATTATGATCTCTTGATGCATAAACATGATATTTTAAACTCTATTGTTGATAAGTGCACTTGTTCTTATCTGGATAATGTGTTTGACGCTCCTTGTACTTTTCATGATAATAATTGCTTAGAGTACAAACACAATCACAAGAATGCACTTCCAATATCTTTTGATGCTAGAGCTACATCTTCCATCATGCTTAAGTTGACTTGCTCTTATTGTGGATTATGAGGTCATCATGTCAATTCTTGCATCATCAAAAGAAAAGTTGAAAGAGGTGTAAAATCCAAGTGGGTTGTAAAAAGCTCAATCATTAACCCTCTAGTACCCATTGTCTTCTCGTATAGGTAACAAAGGCAAAGAAAAGATGGATGGACTCTTGAAGATGGGGTCTCATACAACTTCTACACTCATATGAAGAAGTTCATTCCTCCTTGAATAAAATGATCAAATGGCTTCATTTTACATGAGCACCTCAAGAAAAAAATCTCATCGGATTCTAGAGGATGTTCAAACTTTATGGACGATCCTGATATGAGCAAGGCACTAGATCCCAATGTTGAAGTTGATGGTAAAAAGAAGTTGAGCCCATTTCAAGGAGAAGGTGACAAGAAAACAAGCCACACATTAAAAAAAAAAATGCAAATAAGAGCTTAAGGGGGTTAGTCTAGCATGGATAAGAAAAAACGGGGATGAAGAGCAAAATGGAAAAATGGAAAGAAAAAGGTCAAAAGAGACATAATATGGAAGATAAATCTACAAGACCAAGTGATATTCCATACATCACTCGAAAAGGCCAATGCACTTCATGATAAAGAAAAGAATTGGAGTTACCACCCCAAAAACATCCTCAAGAACTTAATAGATGATTTCATGATGAGGAAGACCAAAGAAAGAGCAAAAGATCAAAGAATAATCAAAAGAAGAAAATTGGTAGCTATAATTTTATCCCTCTTGGTTTTAACTTTATATTATTGATGATTACCTTTGCTTGCTCTTGCTTTGTTGCCTAATCTTATATGTTGCCATAATCTAATGTGCTTATCCTTGTCTTATCTTATGAGTTTGGCTAACTTGTTTTGATAAGCCTATGTTGTTTTGAATCCTTGTTCTTATTTGAAGGCCTTTTCAAAATGACCACCTTAGTTATGTTTAAAAGTTTTTTAAAGTTTTCAAAGAATCTAAGGGGTGTCTTTCTCATATAAGGTTTCCCTCTTTAAAGCAACTTGAACTTACCTTTTATCATCTTTATATAGTTGCTCAAAGTACTTTTGGAAAATTCTTACTTTGATGGATATATGGCAAACTTGTGATTCCTAAGTTTCATCTTAACTAGTTGCCTCTATCCTATGTTTTTTTTTATTCTTATGAATGCAAACAACTTTGCTTTGGAATGTACCTTATCTCATGTGGTTGATTTGTTAATTCTAAGTATGGTGTGTCTCTTTGAGCACTCTATGTTGAAGTTTATGGCATGCTTTTAGCTTTTATTGGCATATTCTTGATGCTTGCCATAATCCCTTGTGATTGTTGTTTTTTGGCCATGATATGAGCCAACATCTTTGTTTTTATATGCTTTATCTTGTTTAAAAGCTATTTGAACATTTTCTAAAAGGTCTTGTAATATGATCACCTTAGATTTTTTTTTCACTGATTTATCTCTCAAAGATCCTAAGGTGTGATTTTGAACACTTCGATGTTTTTAAAAGGTTATACATTTGCTCTTACTTCTTTTTTTACTATCTCAAAGTTTCTCATGATGTTTTGGAAGTGATTTAAAATCTATTAAAATCTTTTTGGCTAAGTTTCAAAAACCCGAAAACATTTTTCTTCTATAACCCCCGGTCGACCAACCGCTTGATTCCGATCGACCGAAGGGCATGGACAAAGGTCAACCGAGATTCATATCCGGTCGACCGAAGTCCTGCTTCAAGTTTAAAAATGGAATTGCATGTACACTAACAAAGTATGGATCTTGGTAGATACTCCTAAGGGGGTAACCCCAATAGGGTGCAAGTGGGTTTTTAAATTGAAAACTGGCATTGAAGGGAATGTTCAAACGTACAAGGGGTGACTTGTCGCGAAAGGTTTTAAACAGATTCATGGTAATGACTATGATGAGACATTTTTCCTTGTAGTTATTTTCAAATCCATTCGGAAATTTGATCTATCATGTATGCCATGTTGTGTACTCGACTAGATGTCTCATATGCTTTGAGTATAACGAGCAGATACCAATCTACATACGGTGAACGTCACTAGATAGCCGTCGAGAACATCCTTAAGTACTTGTGAAGGACTAATGATACGTTCTTCATCTATGGTGGGGAAAACGAGTTCATTGTAAGTGGTTACACTGATGCTAGTTTCCAAACCGATAGAGACGACTTTAGATCGCAATCGGATTATGTGTTTTGCCTAAACGGCGGTGCTGTGAGCTGGTGGAGTTCAAAGCAAGCGACCGTTGCGGATTCTACAACCGAAACCGAGTATATAGCTGCATCAGATGCTGCTAAAGAAATCGTTTGGATCCAAAAGTTCATCACTGAACTTGGTGTGGTACCTACAATTACGAATGCGATTGATCTCAATACAAGAAACCATGATCTCAGCAAAGGTCCAAACATATACTGCGGCTCTATCACCTGATCCTTGAGATCATTGATAGATGAGAAGTGAAGATTTGCAAGGTTCACACGGACGATAACATCGTCGACCTACTAACGAAGCCGCTGACATAGAAGCAGCATAATCACCATACTTGTAGCATCGGTATTAGATACCAAGATAACTGGTCTTAGAGATAGTTCTTATGTACAGTATACACTAAAAGGCAAAGTTGTTGTCTTTAGTGTAAGTGGGAGATTGTTGTATTTCTTTTCATATGATAAAATATTAAGGCATGAATTCCATTATTATTGTATTGAATTTGGCTGTGCTTTTTGTATTAAAACATTTAATAACGTCCTTAGATAGTATGTAATCGTTACATTGAACTATTCTAAAATGTCCCTAGTCAGGATGAGGTGTGATAGATAGAGGATTTGTCCCTCCTATACAACAGGAGTGATATCTTGGGCCCCTTGATTGAGTGACACTAATTCATGGCCATGAACAAATGAATTAATATGAGATATTAATGTCATTTAATTAGTCTACTCGGGAATCAAGAAACTGACTGATTGAATGGTACAAGTTTGACATACTCCGTGACTTGTGTTCAATCTAGATATCGAGGACAAAGGAATTAATGCACATCATATTCGTGGTTACTTGAATCACCGGGACTATTTGTGAATTGGAAGTAATGATGTGTTACTAGATACCTTTCATTACTGTTGACAATTGTTGTCACGACCAACATAGCAAATACCTAAAGGGTCGCACACTATAATAAACTGGAGTGGGCTTGTTGGAGTTTACATTTGATATAGGTGCTCAATTGGATTGGGCATACAATTGGATTGGGTAAAATACACGGTCGACCGGGAGCTGTCTCGGGTCGACCGACTTTTGGTCATTTCGGTCGGCCGAGAACCTTTTCTGCGGTCGACCGGACCAGTTATACTTGGTCAAAACCGGCACATCTACATGTATGAGTGAGTGTGTGAAATGGGAGAAAAATAAAAGGAGAGCGGTATGAGTGGGTAATTCCACTTACCCCATACTAGATGAAAAATGTTTTCATTCTAGCATTACACAAGTTTTAGAAACACTCTCTTTTATCTCTACCTCTATCCGAACCAAAAGAAAGAAAAATCTGATTTTTCATTCTTCATATTACACACTCTCAAGAACACTTCAAGAGACAAGAAAAATCTGATTTTTCTAGTTCTCAAATTTCCAATTTTCCTAAGTTTTATATACTTTGTGGATTCCGAGAAAAGTGTTTTCCACCTTCATAGTTTTGGACTAGCATCTGGGACTTGAAGTGACAAGCTCAAAGGTTGGTGTGTGGGATACCAGTAGAGACAGGAGTCATTTGATTGTTGTTGGTGAAATCAAGTAGCAAGAATTTGGGCATCGGCGATTAGATCGACAGAAAGGTATAACTCCTAATCACTTGATTTTGGTTCTTTCTCGTGAGTAGATCCTTTAAAGGAACGTAACCCCACGCATTTATTTTCGCTGCGTTTTGGGGGGTTACAAAATTTTTCTTCAGGGACAACCCATCACTTGGGTGCAATTTAGAGATGCATTCATGGACCAATACCTTCCTAAGCCATTCAAGGTGGAAAGATAGAATCAATTCTTCGAACTGAAACAAACTGAGGGGATATCGGTGTATGAATGTCATACAGTTCAATGCACTTGGGAAGTATGTTGCTACAATAGTTCAAGACCTGGAGATGAGAACACATAGATTCATTATGGGGCTGTTGTCAAGAATTAGAGGGAGACTTTCAAGTAACCATCCTAACACTTTCAGAGAGGCTTACCAGAGCAGCCTCTATATTGAGGCTGAAATCATAAGGTCATAATCAAAAAGTCAATCTTCAATGAGCTCAAAAGATAATCTACAACATGAGCCTTCACAAGATGAGATTCTTAAAAAGATGGTGGAATCATAAAATGATGATCATCAAAGAGATACAAATTATGATGGAGATAATGAAGATCATTCTTACCATCGCCAGGGTCCTAGGGGCATTTGTCGACAGTATATGAGTTCATCAAGTCAGCAACAGACTTCGAGTAATGAAACCGGTGCTGAGCTTCCACCACCACCACCACCACCACCACCAATCAACCCTAGGACACTGACACCAACAGACTTTGGGGTTGCATTCAACCTACTGACACAAGCACTACAGAATTAGTAGTATTAAATTAATCAGAACATGAGGTTAGCTAGGGTATCAGGGTAGAAATGGACCCCGGAATCTATTATAAAAATGTTAAAGAAGATAAGGATTGTATCATTTGACGATACCATGGGGAAGATCGAGGTTGAGGAGTGGTTGGATAAGGTGGAACAGAATTTGAGAATCATGAGGGTACCTGAGGGTGGAAAGGCTGATGTGGTGGTAGCATTGCTCCCCAATAGGGCAGCTGAATATTGGAAAGCAGTTGCCCCTATTTCCTAACAGGGTGGGACAACCCATCACTTGGGTACAGTTTAGAGATGCATTCTGAAGGGATTCATGGGCGGAAACTCGTTCCAAACACCCATGAGTCCTCCCTGAAGGATCCGCTCATACGAAACCGAACCGAAAACAGCGATAAAGAACTTACTTGTTTCGGATTCAAGAAGCTACTTCTTGAATGGAGGATGACGTTTCTTGATCGGGTTTCTTACCACCGGATTTCCCTTTGCGGAATATCCTCTACCGGTATCCACGCGACGAAACGAGCAGCGATTGCTAGCTCTTCGTCTCTCTGAAGTTCGGGAATTAGAGAAGGAAAAAGGGAAGGCAGAAAGAAAAACGGTTTTTTCTTTTTGGTCTAGGTATTTCGGCTGATAACAACTCATGCCTAGGGTTTCGGGTTAAGAGATGTTATATAGAGTGTGGGAGTTGGTTCCCAGAACAACTCCCATGTCTACTCAACTTCTCTAGCGTGGGAGACTCCGAATCCAACGTCCCTAGACTTCAGCTGGTAGTGGGAGTCTTTATCGGATAATGACTCCCACGTAATCCCAGCTACGGTTAAATACCAAAATTGCCCCTATCTCTAATTCGAATAATAAACACTTTATTATTTTCAGAAAAACATATGTCGATACAATGAACCTAGACACTTTTTAGATTCATTGAATCCGGACATGAAGCTTCGTTAGCTCGTCTATGCGTGTGACCACGTGAGGTTCATATCACAATGGCAATGAAAACACACTTGTTAGTAGTGTGAGTTCATAAGTCACTAGCGGCCCCTAGCGAGGACATTGTGACTACCCAAAGTGAATGAATTACAACGGAACCTAATGTCAATCCACTATTTAATCCCTTTGTCTCGCGATATCCTAATTAAGCATAAGGCATGGTGGTCGTCACCCTTATTAAGCTTAATTATATTTATGCTCGATCTCCGTGTAGATTGTTTTGACAAATAGTATTTGATAACCACTTTATCAAATACATTTGAGCACTGACCATGCATTTAAACAGTCTTTCCCTATCGAGGGGCCCATGGATATCTCTCTCTAATAATAGAGAGGGACAAATTCCTTACAATGTCTCTCACATTCAAGCTATGATAGGACACTACATCCGATCATCAGTCGTATTGATTACTCGTTACAAGTAACGTCCGATCGAGTCAAAACGTGGCTCCATTCATACTAGAATCAATGAAGACATAAGGTCTAAGGATTCTAAAAATAGTATTGAGGAAGTAATACTTATGACTTATGACCATGAAGTATTACTTCTCGACGGATCACGTCCCAATACAATGTATCCCTATATATTGCATCTATGATGTGATTTGTATCCATTACACATGATCAGTAAAACAAGATCATCAATCAACAATCATACTAGTTTTATTTCATAGTAATTAAGCATTACATAAAACTAGGGACTTCTAGAATAGTAATTACATAAGCTAATGAGTTTTACTATCAAATCACACATTTGATAATCAAAAGCAAAATTAACTATTCAATTACATGCTCAAAAGATAACAAAACGCACAACATGTGCTAATGGTCCTAGGGCACTACTAACACATTCTTGGACCAATACTTTCCCAAGTCATTCAAGATTGAAAGATAGAATCAGTTATTTGAACTGAAACAAACTTAGGGGATGTCGGTGTATGAATATGTCATGCAGTTTAACACACATGGGAAGTATGCTGCTACAATATTTCAAGACCCGGAGATGAGAACACATAGATTCATTATGGGGCTGTTGTCAAGAATTAGAGGGAGACTTTCAAGTAACCATCCTAAAACTTTCAGGGAGGCTGACTAGAGCAGCCTCGATATTGAGGGTGAAATCATAAGGTCAAATAAGGATAGATCAGGGAAGCAGTCACATGCTACAATGGTTCAAGGATAAGGTTCATGTCCTAATGCTAATGCTCCAATAGCTCAAAAGTGGTTCGCTCCCACATCGGGACCAACAAACACTTTTAGACCAGTAGTAAGGAAGAGGACAAATTTGACTAGAATAGGGGGACCCCGCAGGGGCACAAACTCTTTATCAGCCTCCAGTGATGTGTACTAAGTGTGGCAGAAGGCATTCAGGGGAATGTCGTTGGTTCAACATGACTTGCTTCAGATGTTGGAAAGCGGGGCATCAAGTCAGTCAATGTACTATGCTAGTTCAGATAATGGGTCAGACTCCACAAGAGGCGGGGAACGGTTCTGAGGTGGTCACAGGTATGCTTCTCATCAACTCAGTACCTGCTTATGTACTCTTTTATTTTAGAGCTACCCATTCATTTGCATCCCGTAGGTTTGATAAGATACTTAAAACCTTCTCGTACTTGTTGTTTGGACACTTATAGAGTGATGATACCTAATGGAAAGATATTAAAGTCTAACTTGATACATAAGGGGTGCCGGGTAGAAATAGAATATAAGGTACTAGAAGCAGCCCTCATTAAGTTAAAAATGGTAGACTTTGATGTAATCTTGGGTATGTATTGGTTGTATGCTCATTAGGCTTTAGTGGATTTCCATGAAGGGAAGATTCAGTTTATGACCGGGGACCGGAAAGTTGTGGAATTTCTGGGTTCAGATAAGAAGAAGAGTGGTAGGAGTATGTTTATAATCTTGGAGATGAAGTATGTTTATAATCTCGGAGATGAAAGCGAGAAGGTATAACAAAAAAGGGATGCGAGGCCTTTCTTGCCACGAGGTGGCGAAGGATGATAAGAAGAAATTCCGACTTAAGGACGTTCCAATTGTGAGGGAGTTCGAGGATGTCTTTCCCGACGATTTGCAAACTTGACTTTCAGATCTTGTTGCAACCAGTGCAGAGCCTATCTCTAAGGCCCCATACCTTATGACACCAGCAGATTTGAGGAAGTTGAATGATCAACTCCAAGAAGTTCATCAGACGAGTGTCTCACCTTGGGGCTCTTCGATTTTGTTTGTGAAGAAGAATGATGGTAGTATGAGGATGTGTATTGATTACCGAGAACTAAACAATATAACCATTAAGAACCATTACTCTCTCCCTCCCATCGACGACTTGTTTGATCAGTTAAAAGGTGCAAAAAATTTCTCTAAGATTGACTTAAGATCGGGTTACCACCAACTTAGAATCAAACCGAAAGACATTCCTAAAAGTGCCTTTCGAACCTGGTATGGGCACTATAAGTTCCTGGTTATTCCATTTGCAATGACTAACGCATTGGCGTCTTTCATGGACATGAAGAATCGGGTATTTCGGGATTGTCTTTACAAGTTCGTGGTGGTCTTCATCGACGACATTTTGATATACTCACTGTCGGATAAAGTTCACGAAAATCACCTAAGAGTGGGAGATTTTGAGGAAAGAGAAGTTGTACGCCAAGTTTAGTAAGTGTGAGTTTTGGCTGAAAAGTGTGTCGTTTTAGGGACACGTTGTATCAGCTGAAGGGGTGTCAGTAGATCTGAGTAAGATTGAACTAGGTATTATAGAAAGTTTGTGGAAGACTTCTTCAGAATAGTTGTACCGTTGACAAAGTTGACTCAGAAAGGGCTGAAGTTCGAATGTGGGTCAGGTTGTGAGAAAGGTTTTGAGAAATTGAAGGAACAGTTGACTATTGCTCCGATTTTAGCACTACCTGGAGAGTTTGGGTGTTTTACTATTTTCAGTGATACATCAGGCATCGAGTTAGGCGCATTTTGATGCAAAAGGTAAAGTAATAGCATATGTTTCGAGACAGTTGAAGTCTTATGAGAAAATTACCCGACATACAACTTGGAGGTGGCGGTCGTGTTTGCCTTAACTATTTGAAGGCATTATTTGTATGGAGAACTATGTGAGGTTTTCACAGATCACCAAATCCTTAAGTACCTCGTCACACCAAAGAACTTGACATGAGACAAAGGCGGTGGTTGGAATTGCTTAAGGACTACGGCCTCATGATTATATACCATCTCTGAAAAACTAATCGGATAGTTGACACCTTGAGTAGAAAGAGTTTGGGCCAGTTGTCATGTTTGATTACCGAGCAATAGAGTTTGATTTCAGATCTTGAGAAGCTAAGTACAGAGGCCGTTGAGTCAACCGAGAAGATCGTTGTCCGACTCACGAAATCTGCCTAATTTTTTCCAATGAAGATCACCGTTTCGATGGACACTTTAGTGCAGATGTAAATGAATGAGATCGTCCATCTTAACGGTGTTCCGATAAGCATTATATCTTACCGGGACTCGCATTTTGTATCTCGATTTTGGCGGAGTTTTAATGAGGCAATGAGAACGAAATTGTCTCTAAGTATTGCTTATCCTCCTCAAATCGATGAGCAGTCGGAAAGGACGATCCAAACCTTGGAAGACATGTTACGGGCTTGTGTGTTGGACTTCATAGGTAGTTGGGTGGACCATTTGACTTTGGTTGAGTTCGCCTACAACAACTGTTATCAGGCTTGTATCAGTATCGTGCCTTATGAGGAATTGAATGGTAGGAAGTGTCGGATGCCGGTTTTTTGGTTGACATTGAAGAAATGATAATAACAGGGCCACAATTTGTTCAAGTGACAATGGAAGTGGTACAGTTGATCCTGGAAAAGTGAAAGGCAACTCAAGACAGACAGAAAAGTTGGGTGGATAGCGAACGAAGGTCGTTAGAACTTGAAGTGGGTGACAAGGTGTACTTTCGAGTTCCACCAACTAAAGGGGTAATGCGGTTTGGTAGAAGCGAAAAGTTGAGACCGAGATATGTGGGACCATACGAGATATTGGAAAAGGTCGAAGACTAAGCTTATCGTTTGGCATTTTCATCAATGTTAAAATGAATACACAATGTATTCCTTTTTTTTTTTTTTTTAAACTAGACCATTTATAAGTATGGTCCAGTTTATTACAATTATTTATTATAAGACCTCACCAGAGGAGGAGTAGTAGAAGCCCGTTGAATGGGTTCCCCGTGAGGGGAGTAGTAGATGTCCCGTTGAGCGGGTGTCGTAGAAGTCCCGTTGAGCGGGTGTCCCGTGAGGGAGTAGTAGATGTCCCGTTGAGCGGGTGTCGTAGAAGTCCCGTTGAGCGGGTGCCCCGTGAGGGGAGTATAAGACCCACACAAGGGAACCCCAAAGAAATGACAATTAAATCATTCCCCTTGTGTGAGGTGGGTATCGAACCTGGACCTCTCGGTCACAGGCAGTGGATGTTACCCACTGGGCTACCATGCCTTCGATATACACAATGTATTCCATGTGTCATAGTTGAGGCGGTATGTACCCGACCCTAGTCATGCGTTGGAAGCGGAACCGTTGGAACTTCGGGAAGATTTGTCTTACCAATAGGTACCTGTAAGAATTGGGGACCAGAATGACCAGATTTTGAGACGAAGGACTATACCTTATGTTAAGATACAACAGTAGAATCACACGGAACGGGAAGCCATTTGGGAATTTGAGGATGAAGATCGACAGAAGTATGCACAGTTGTTTGAATCCCGAGATGAGTAAGTTTCGAGAACGAAACTTCTGTAAGAGGGAAATGATGTGATACATGGGAATTTTTGCTTACGTGTTTTGCATGCTTTTCACTTTATTTTGCATGATTATATGTTTAGTAATATTTATCATATGATTTATATGCTATGTGTTGTGTTAAAGTTGTGTTTAGTGTTGAAGTTGGTGTCTTGTGAGTGGGAGAACATATGTGTTAAAGTCGGGAAGTATGGGGACCAATTTGTAACATTTTGAAAAGTCCTTTTGGGGGTTATTGATGGAAAATTAATGAGAGGCGGCTGTTACAAAAAAAGATGGAAAGAAAAAGAGAGAAAGGGGAAAATCTGGGAAGTTGAATGCAGAGACTTTGAGTGAACAGTTGAAGGGGAAACCGGTGTCGGATTTGGGCGTACTTTAGTTTCGCGGATAATTGAAAAGCATACGAGTGAGCGTTGACCGATTGAGATTCCGAGGTTTGTGCAGAATGTAATTGCTTCGGGAAGTGTACTGAAATTTCTGGGATTTCTATTGTTTGTTTAATTTCTCAACTTGCAAGTAAGGATATTCACCATTGTGTTTTCTGTCCCAAAATTCATGAAACGTTTACTTTAAAGTTCTAGAATTTATGTTGGAAGGATTTAAAAGCATGTTTTTTTGCATTGGGTGAAATGTTGAATTGTTCATTCATGTGTGGTGGATCATTGAGTCTAATTGCGTATGTTATTTTCATACTTCATCATCTTTTTATTGTTTTTGGAATTTTACTATTTTGGAGTCATATATGCTATGTGTTATTTAGAGTATGTGGAAGCCTGGGGTGGGGATTATGACGAGTTATCTCTAATCTGATGTAATAATTGAACCAGTTACTTATTCTTTTAAACGTTAAGTTTGTAATAACACTTAGTAACGACTTACACTTTCTTTAATGTTGGACTTATGCTATTACTCCGATAATGATGTAAGGCTTTGGTTTCCTTTGTTAGTATGATATAATGGAACTTATCATTTCTACTTTGGGTTTTGTGCCTCATTGGCATATGAGATGCTGTCAGTTCATCACCCGGGCACGGGGTGTGACATAAGTGGTATCAGAGCAAGTTGAACCTTATGGATTAAACATAGAATGAATGTATGATGGACTTGGTAGATAACATGTGAGATGTGTGATGAGTAGAGGCTCTGGAATAGGTTGTATCTATTTATTTATCGCTTTATACCTATTGTTAACTGTTATGTTATGTTATTGCTAATGTGCTATTTTGCCATATTTTATATACTATACCATGTTAACTACTACGTATGCTACGTGATGTACTTAACTTGTTAGCATGTTATGTGAGTTATTGTTGTTGAACCACAGTCTTTGTTCCTGAGTTGTCATTCTTATCCGCGGACAAACTCAAACGGTCGGGCAATGCGGTCATTTTTATTGTTGGGAAGTTTCGTGGCCAACTTCTTAGAAAAGATGGGATTCTTCAAGCAATGCTTGTATCATTGGATGAATTATTGCTGACATACACCACCAACAACCTTCATGAATGAATTTTGGTATTTGTCCGTGAATGATTATGTGGATCGATTGTGCCATCGTACTTCTAGAATTCTATCTCGATATATTTTTCATGGATCTGGAAAGCTTGTGATTCCCCAGAAGAGATGGTCGTGCTCAGTGTAGTTCCATGTTCTCCGTCTAGAGAACTAGACCAGTTTTACTTACTCAACATAGTTACTATACAATCCTTCCAAGCCTTCTTTCTAGTGTACGGTATATAGACGTCTCAGTCATCAGGTAGTTACACTGAGCCTACTGATAATAGGACAACCACCAACCGGGCGAAGAGTTGGGTCGGGAAGGTCCTCTTTACCCTGAGCTTACGTTAGGTGATGGACATTAACACATTCCTTAGGAAGAGTCTGGTAGTCAGGTGTGATGGTAGTTGCAGCCGGCGATTGATTCGAAATGACGGTTACGAAAGAGGACAAACTAGATTGAAGTTGTTGAAATAATTTTTATGTAACGAAAGATGTTTGGTCTGATGTAACAGTCCTGCTAGAAATAGCATGAGCAAATGCAGGTACCTCGGGTTATTTTCCAGGGTCACATGGCGGAACAATCTTATGGGAAACCTCTGCAGTCATAGAAAATAACTATCTAGTTATATGTTCTTTGTTGTTCATGTGCAATATGGTGGGCGTCACTTATGATAAGCTCTTATTATAGCATGAGCAACTGCAGGTACCTTCATGATCGATGCTTACTGAGCTAAGTTGGTAGCTCACCCCTTATTTTTCCCCTTTTTGCAGATGATTTCATTAAGGGTAACATTGAGGATACTGTTGATGAGGATTTCGAGGATGTCTTAGCATGATCGTAGATGTTCTAGCAGGATTAGCTTTCCTTTTATTTAATTTGATAAACATTAGTATTTCCCTTTTTGGCTATGTAAGAACACTAGAATGATGTTATTTCCACTGCAGTATTGAATAATAAATGAGGGTTCCTTTTTAACCCATTGATTGTGGGTGCTGCCATGTCATCATCCAGGTTACGGGGTGTAACATAAGTGGTATCAGAGCAGGTCAAACCTTAGGCTTGCATTTTTGGTTTGCTGAAGAATGGAACGAACATAAGACTTGAACTGAGAGTAAAGTCTGGGATTATGACATACGAGTTTATTTACCGCTTTATTACCCTTACTCGCATGATATACTCTGTTTAACTTATGTGATATTGTACCATGTTACCTATGTGCTATGCCATACTATTTAAGTTGCTTATTATATATATATATATATATATATATATATATATGTAAACTGTTCCCAGGTATTACATGGACCGCAATCAAGAGAATGTCAGTGACTCTGACTTGCCTAATGCTGCATTCACCCGCCAGGGGGTAAGGGCTGCACGCAGACAATATGTGGGATCTTGTAGTCAGCAGCCTCCACATGCACAGTTTCCTTCGCCGCCGAGGCACCGAATGTTGGTAATGCACAGGGAGTTGGGCGAAGTGTGCGGTAACTCTACCGTCACCACCACATGTTAATATGCCTCCAGCACCACCGGTTAATGTCGGGGCACCTTCTGAGATGGCAGCCGCTTTGACTATGTTGACTCAGCTCATTAAGGCACAACATCAGCAGAATCAGGGGCTTCAGAGAGTATAGAGGGCTGAGGTTGATCCGAGGGTTTATTTCGAGCGGATGAAAAAGATGAAGGTAGTATCTTTTGATGGAAACATATGGTCGGATCAGGCTCATACTTGGTTGGAATAAATTGAAATACATCTTACCATTATTAGGGTACCGGAGGGTACGTATTAAGACTGGTGTGGTTTGGGGATTTCTAGACAGCTAAGGCGGTAGAGTGGTGGAAGGACGTAAGCCCGATCTATGAGCAAGGGGCAGCCCCTCACTTGGGTTATGTTCAGGAAAGCATTTTTGGATCAGTACTTTCCCGACACATTCAGGATGGAGCGACATAATCAATTCTTTGAACTTAATCAGACTGAGGGGATGACTGTCTCATAGTATGCGGGCAAGTTTAATGCCCTGGGTAAGTATGATGCTTCTACCATTCAGGATCCGGTCACACGGACACAGAGGTTTGTTAGAGGATTGTTGGTCCGTATCAAAGGGAGGCTCTCTGGTTCCGTCCTACCACACACATGGACGCATATAAGAGGAGTTTAGACATTAAGGCTGAGTTTATGAGGACAGATGATGAGAGGGTTGGTAAGAGAACTCATTCCGCCATGACACATGGGCAATCATCTCGCCCTAACACTACTGCACCTTTGGCGACTCGCAAATGGTTTGCTCCCACCTCGGGACAGACCAACTTTTCTAGGCCACCCGTGAGAACAGGGGCTAATGCAGTAAGGACTGGTTGAGTAAGGACTGGTTGACAGGCAACGACACTAAATCCATATCAGGCGCCCACATCAGCAACAACTATTCCATATTGTAGCTCTTGTGGAAGAAAACATCCAGTGGAATTTCGTTTGCACCATCCATCCCAAAAGGTTTGAGTAGTTCTTTAGTGTACTTGGCTTGGTTGATGAAAATTCCTTCATTAGTTTGTTTGATTTGTAGTCCAAGGAAATAATTGAGCTCTCCCATCATGCTCATCTCAAATTCATCTTGCATTAGTTTAGCAAATTCTTCACAAAGAACTTCATTAGTTGAACCAAAAATAATATCATCAACATATATTTGCACAAGTAAGATGTCATGAGATGCATTCATTTTAATGAAAAGAGTGGTGTCAACAAGACCTCTTGAAAAACCGATAGAAATGAGAAACTTGCTCAATCGCTCATACCAAGCACGAGGAGCTTGTTTTAAACCATACATAGCTTTTGTAAGTTTGTAAACATGATTTGGAAATTTTTCATGTATAAAACCGGGAGGTTGTTCAACATATACTTCCTCCTCAATGAAGCCATTTAGAAATGCACTTTTCACATCCATTTGAAAAAGTTTAATACCTTTAAAGCAAGCAAAAGCAAGAAGCATTCTAATAGATTCAAGTCTAGCTACGGGAGCAAAAGTTTCCTCAAAATCAATGCCCTCCTCTTGATTGAATCCTTGGGCAACAAGTCTAGCTTTATTTCTATTGATCTCCCCAAGCTCATCAAGTTTATTTCGGAAAATCCATTTTGTTCCAATAATGAGGCGATCAATTGGTCTAGGGACTAATGTCCAAACTTGATTTGCTCTTGAGGGTGACCTTGCTTGTATATTCAATCCTTTGGTAGCTCGTTTGTTGAAGAATCATTGCTTTGAGCGACTTGGGGATCATTTTGAGTAATCTCAATGTCCTCTATATCCTTAGTGTCAACATCCAACATAGGAGCTTGATGGATTTCATTTTCTCTTTCCAAAGGCATACCTAAATCATCATCATCATCTCTTCTAGACAAGTAGATGTTAGATTCATCAAAAGACACATGCATAGACTCTTCAATACACAAGGTTCTTTTGTTATATACCCTATAAGCCTTCTTGTTAGAAGAATAGCCAAGAAATATTCCTTCATCGGATTTCTTGTCAAATTTTCCAAGGCTATCTTTGATGTTAAGCACAAAGCATTTGCAACCAAAAACCTTGAAATATGAGATTGAGGGTATTTTTTCCAAAGATAAGCTCAAAAGGGGTTTTTCCAACAAATGGTCTTAAAAGAACTCTATTAACAATATAACAAGCGGTGTTTACGGTTTCGGCCCAAAAATATTTTGGTAAAGAATTTTCACAAAGCATAGACCTAGCCATTTCTTGTAAAGTTCTATTTTTCCTTTCAACAACACCATTTTGTTGAGGGGTTCTTGGAGCCGAGAAGTTATGAGTAATGCCATTTTCATTACAAAACTCTTCAAAGAATTGATTGTTAAATTCCTTTCCATTATCACTTCTCAATGAAACAAGTTTTAGTTCAAGTGAGTTTTGTACCTTTTTGAAAAGATTTGAAAACTCAAGAAAGGTGTCATCTTTTTTGTGAAAGAAAAATTACCCAAGTAAATCTTGAAAAGTCATCCACAATAACAAAGACATACCTCTTACCACCTAAGCTAGTGGTCCTCATCGGTCCAAAAAGATCTAGATGAACAAGTTCAAGTGGTTTAGAAGTGGAAACCATTTGTTTAGGCTTAAAAGAAGTTTTTGTTTGTTTTCCAAATTGACAAGCATCACAAAGACGGTTTTTCTCATATTTCACTTTTGGAAGCCCACGCACTAGCTCTTTAGAGGAAAGTTTATTCAAAAGATCCATGCTCACATGACCAAGCCGACGGTGCCATAAGAAGGCATCATCTTCATTTATGGATAAGCATTTAAAATCGCATGCAACAATATCATCCAAATTAAGCATATAAACATTACCGGTTCTTTTTGCAACAAGCACTTTTTCATGAGTTGAAGATCTTGTTTATAGCTTGATTGAAGAACTTAGAGCTTCCACAACGAGTTTCGATATTCTATCACAAAGATATAAGACATTAGTCACAACATCAAATGTTTGACCATTATCAAAAACAGAGTTTGTTCGCCCTTAGGGCTTACACGAGTCATTATAAACTTTGGCCTCATCATGAAATTTTCTGTAAGTGGTATTTATCTGTGTCACTTTCTGAGACTCCATACCTTCGCAATGTGGCAGGAGACAAAACAATTTGGAAAGGAGAAGGTATGGAACTGGATATGCTCCTCCGAGGATGGACACAAGCGCTTGCAGCCTTTTGAGTTGAATATTCTAAGAGACGCTTTTCAGATTACTGAGACGACCACCTCTGACCGTTCATGTGTAAGATGTCAGGCATTTGCTTCTTTTGGATGCTTATAGTTTCTCATCAGTTACTGAAACAGAAAAGCAATGGATTGGCATAGATTGTACCATGTTACTTTTGATCACAGACTGCTAGTTATCTCTTAGTCTGAATCATTTTTTTATTTCTCTCTTCTTTTTTTTTCTTTTGGGTTTTTTGTACTTTGAGAAATCTAGAACTGTTGAGGTCTCAAGTAGTCTGTGCAATTTCATCTGTTTGCTTCAGAATCTTTGCATGATGAATTTATTACTTGTGAAAGGTGTTGCTTATAATTGCTTCTTGTGCTCTCTTTCGTAAAAATTTCACTCTGTTTATTGCAGCTTGACATGCACAAGACAAGGATCTATTCTAGGTTAATAAGTACCTTAATGTTAAATTTGTTTTATTTCAAATGTTTTTCAGTATTCTTCTATTTGAAAATTTCTGCTATTTTTTATTGTTTTACTTTTCTTTAGGTACGTTCGTTGTTTTCTCTCCACGTTTTTCTTAAGAAGTTACTTTGAATGGAATTGTATCGAATTAACACAACGTTTAGAAGTTATATATACATATTAGGCAGAATTATACTAACAAATATCTTTATTTGTCTTTTCCAGATGAGAGATTATATTGATGATACAGAGGATTATGTAAATATTCAGGTATTGTGCATCCTGCAAAAGTAGTTCGAGCATCAGATTTGACAATCAGAGTGCATCACTTCATTTTAATGCTAATTTTGATTTTGATTTTGATTTTGATTTTGATTTTGATTTTGATTATTATTATTATTATTTGGAATTGGATTAGTTTGAGTAGTTCAAGAGATATGGTATTGTGCATGGGGCTGAGAAGCGATCATTTTTTTTCAATCCGATGTTAAGAAAAGTCTAGTGATATTGCCAGTGCATTTCTCCTCCATCCGATGGTATAATAATAAGTAAGATATTATTGAACTCATTTATTTTAATAAAAAAAGCGGTGTCTACTTTTCTTCATAAAAAGTGTTGCTATGTCTTTCATACCAAGCACGAGGAACTTGTTTAAGACCATACAAGGCTTTTGATAGTTTATAAACATGGTTTGGAAACTTTTCATGAGTAAAACCGGGAGGTTGTTCAACATAAACATTTTCCTCAGTATACCCATTAAGAAAAAAACACTTTTCACATCCATTTGAAATAGTTTAAAACATTTAAAGCAAGCAAAAACTAAAAGCATCATAGATTCAAGTCTAGCAACCGGTGCAAAAGATTCCTCAAAGTCACTCTTGATTGAATCCCTGGGCAACAAGTCTAGCATTGTTGCTTATGATTTCACCATGTTCATCTAGCTTGTTTCTAAAAATTCATTTTGTTCCAATAATGAGTAGATCTACGTTCATACTTGGTTTCTTTCAAATTGGTTTGATTCTTTTTGCATGTCAATAATCCAAAAATAATCATTTAAAGCATTAGTTAAACAAGTAGGTACAAGTTGAGATAATACAACAAAAGTATCACTAAAATACCATTTGTTCTTACTCCTCTGGAAATGTTATGTATGATGTAGCAAGCGGTGTTAACAGCTTTGGCCAAAAAATACATAGGTAATTGCAACAACTTCCAAGGCTTGTAGTATCAACTTCAAGCTTGTGCCATGCAGTCTTGCATTGTGTAGCTTCTTCTCAACGAGTCCTTCAAAGTGATCCTTGATATGGCATCTTCAATGCTATCAGATGGTCACCTTTGAGGACCATGGAAGCTTTCTTACCTTTTTCATCAATGTAGGTGTGAGTTAAAGATCATATTATCAAAACACAAACTCACACAAACTTGAGAACTTCTCAGTGGTTTGTTATCATCAAAACTAGATTGATCACATTAGCCTTTAGTGATTACAATCTCCAAAACATTGATGCAAATGAGAATAATATAGAAAAATGATAAAGGCAATAAAGCACACAATAAAATGATCGTGAGATAAGGATGCATATGACCAAGACAAGTAGATGGTTTGAAAAATCAGTTTACTCCTCCTCGTTTATTGAATCCCTTATCTCTCCCATTTTGCAAGGAGGTTCTATAGCTTTTTCCTTTTGTAAAATAACTTTTAATGCTACGTTTTCTCCCCCTTTTTACAAAAATAAAAAAGTTTTATCAAAGCGCCAAGATGAAAAGCATTTTCTCCACCTTTTTGTTAAAATAGTGTTCCAAAGGATCAAAAGTGAAAATCTTTTACGAGGGATAAGTTTGAAATGAAATATGAAGAAGCTTTTTGGTCAAATAGTTTGAATAAATAGAAAACCTAGGGAAGCGTTTATAAAGACCAAAAAAGAAAAGATCAAGGAATATCACAACTAAAGAAGGAAATATCTTTAAAGCTAATTAGTAAGCACATTATTTGTAAAAGACCATTTGAAATGAGCATGAGTGATCAAAATATGATGCTTATCTTAAAATGTTTATAAGCTTTTAAAGAAGATCTTTTTGAAAACGTTTTAAGCTTGGTTGAAATCAAAAGAAAGAGAGCACATAATGACACATAAATTGCAAAGACAGGTCACGTGACTCAAAAGTGAATCAACAACCAAAGCTAAATCATAAAGAGATATGAGTATAAAACCTTTAAAGCACAATCTCCCTTTTTTCATAAAACACCGTTAGCTATATCGAGATAAAACTCATGTTGAGACCAAAGTTAACAAAGAAGTGATATACCCATGTATATGTATGAGATATGATGAGCATATGTATCACAAGCTAAAAGAACAAGATGAGGTGTAGGATATAATTATAGACCATGTTCCTCTTCAAAAAATGGTTAGTCGTAAGAGATATAACAACTAAAACAACAAGCTAACCAAAACAGCATGAGATAAGAGAATATGACGTGGCATATTTAATAGTTTTTTTTTAGGCAAGTGGGTTTGCGCAAGATATTTTGTTTGGCCACCTTTTATTACATTTGTGCCATTAATAGTATTCTCTTGCTATGCATAAAATATACAAGGCTGGGAACTCTTGAAACTTTGTGGGGCCCCCGATTTATTTACTTTAATGCCATCAAGACACATTAATTTTATTTGCTGAGGGTTGACGGGGCATTTTCTTTGACTAAACCCATTCGGACATATTTAATAAGGGAATATATTTAGCAAAAAAAAAAAAAACGTTGTCCTTTCTCAGAGTGGGACTCGAGCCTTTTTATTTAATTTGTCTCTCTCTTAAGCCAAGGGAAAGTAGGCAAACATAAACATAAGTAAAAAGATACAGAGGCCAATGATTCCATTTCGGATGGAATTCTTTTTAATTGCTGAGGGTAACGAAATGGTTGGTGAGGGTTCTGTGACTGTGGAGGTTGAGAAAAATGTATTGAAGGGAGACTGTTTGAATGGGGGAGCTGTGGGTACTTTTGTGCGACTGATGTATGTGTGGAGGGAAAAAATATAGTCGGAAGAAATTAAGTTGAAAAAAATGATGCCATAAAAAATATTGACGGTGAAAAAAAGAATGAAGTGGATGCTAGTGTCTCCCCTTCTGCCACATCACATGTAATTGCTGTTTTTTTGTCCAAGTATAGAGAACCTTTGCTCTTTCTTGCTGCCCAGCAGCTATGCTCTTCGAAGATGTCGTCTCTGCTGGGCGGCACTGCTGCTCTGCCGCCTGAAATTTCTACTCTACTTCCCCTTGACCAAATTGCTTCCTTCATGAGGGATGTTAAGACGACAATGACAACGCCTGGCCATGCGACGTCTCCGCCTGCTACTGCCCTAGCTTCACCTCCGACTGCGGACATCTCTGCCTGTTGGAACTGAGACGCTTCCTGTTTTGACAGCCCCTGAGACGACATGTGCAGGCCCTAAGACGAAAGATGCAGGACCATTAGCGATGACTGCACGCCCTGGGACGACGTCTGTTGGCCCTGGGCGTTAATGGACGTTGATGCCTCTATGAAGATGGTGCTGCCATCGAGTACTATGGTTAGAGTTAAGGTGCCCCGAACTTTCGAAAAAGGTACTTGGGCGAACCTACTCATGCCTAATAGGGGTAAAAACAAGGGTTGATCTAATTTTGAAAAACACTATTGTTGAGGGTCTCGTGAAGATTGAAAAACAACATGCTTGTCATATCCTTGAGAGGTTCGGTTATTGCTTGGTGGGTTACTTTGCCGGTAGGTACCCCGGGAGGATGGCCCTTTAACGCTTTATGAAGGGTTGGAGTGTGCCTTGTCGCTTCATTAATCACGGGAGTGGATGGACTCTGTTTAAATTTTACTCGGAGGATGAACGGAGCAAAGTTATGGATGGAGGGCCATACCTATCTTATGGAACTCAACTCATGCTTAAGATTATGGCCGTTGATTTTGATTTTTCAAGAGGGAATTGTCGGAGATGCCCATATGTATTACTCTACCCGGATTTCCTCCCATTTGTTGGTCCGAGGAAGCCATTGGTTTGATTGCCTCCGATTTTGGCTAGCCCACAATGACCGACATGATGAACGCTACATCCTCGGATCACATCTCTTATGCAAGAGTACTTGTGGAGGAAGACGTTTCTAAGACGCTCACAGCAATACAAGAAAACAGTTCAACAGGGACGGTCAAATCGGTCGCTAAACTGAGATTAGCGACAGAACCACGTGGTAAGATATTTTTCGTCGCTGAGCCAAATACCGACGAATTATGTAACGATATAAGTTATTCAACTATGTTTATGGTCCACAAGATTTATATTTCGGTATTCCATTGGTAGATGGAATTCTGCCAGGTCACCCTCTGGTTACGGGGTGTGACATAAGTGGTATCAGAGCAGGTTGAACCTTAGGCTTATATCCTTAGTTAGAAGTTAAGTATGGAATAAACATATAATGGATTCCTTAGATAACTTAAGATGTGTTCTCTGGGTAGAGGCTCTGAAATGGAAATTATGGGCTTATTTATGGGCTTTATATGTTTATGAGTTTTTTGCTAACTTGTATATCAATTATTTGCTTATCTATAAAGTTGTTATCTATATAAGATGGATCGTCAAAACAACAACAACGATGACCTAAACATACTGATTATAGGTCTGTGCCGCAAATGCAACATGGGTGGTCGTAGACAATAATATGTGCCTGAATCCTCGAACCGTCAACAAGTACCAAATGTGGGAACAGCCACCTGTGAACACAGGAATCCCGACCGAGTGAACACCAACATTGGCAGTGATGGCACAACTTCTGCAGAATCAGCAAGCACAAGGTAATCAGAATGATGGGATGGCCAGGGGCCAAGGAATGAAGTGGACTCGGGGACCTACTAAGAGAGTGTAATACCCGTGACTTTTTGTCTATGAGATTTACGTGATTAAATTATTTATTGCATGATTATATGTTTTATAAATTGATCACATGAATTTATTGTTATGTGTTGTGACTATTTGATGTGTTATATGATATAATTTGTGTTTTGTGTGTAGGGGACATGAGTGCAATACCTGAGAACTTGAGGACCTTTTGTAAGATAAATTAAAATCTAATTGGGAGTTAATTGGATGGGAAAATTCAATGGTAATGGCAGTTACCAAATGTAGAGGGAAAAAGAATAAGGAAAGAAAGAGAGAAGAATTTCTGGGTAGAGTTTAAGTGAGCAGTTGAGTAATTAAACGGAGTCTGTTTTAGACGATCCACATGTCAATTCGATCGTATTCGAAATACCTGCGCGTGAACGGAAACGAAATTCAATTAAAGGTTCGAAGAGAGAAGTTATAGCACCGAGAGCGGAGATATTTTCTGGAATTGAGGATTTCTTGTGGTTTGTTGTGTATTTTGCTTTCGTGAGAGGTAAAGATCTTACACCTCTGTAATTTCTGATATAAAACCCTTGAAATCAGTCTTTTATACATTGATTATAAGTATGAACTGTTTTACGTGTTTTCAATGCATGAAATGGATGAAGTTTCGGTGTAATTGCATCTTATGTGGTGGATCGTCAAGTGTTGTGAATTGTGGTTGATTCGATTGAATGCGCATTTAATTATCGTTCTTGGATTTTCATTACTAGTTTGCTTAATTGATAATTTCTATTTGACGTATTTGCATATTTGTTGGATTTACTCGTTAGTCGTCTTAGCTGATTGTTGAGTCTTGGTGTCTATTTGGTTTGGTGCGGACAATACCGCGGACGAACCTGCAGACGAAGTGCTTCCTCCGCGGGTTCTTGCGTTCGTTCGGATATTAGTCAATTTTCTGCGGACGATACCGCAGACGATGCTTCGTCCGCAGGCAGTGTTGTGCGTTTTTACATTTCTGTCCTTTCAGTGTTCGTGTTCAATGTCTTGTGAGACTTGTGCTGTGTATATTCGGTGTATCTATAATGATTATACATTGTAAGTCGGTCGTGTCAATTGTACTTTCAAAAGTGGTATTTCAAGAAATGAGAACTATTTTTTTTGTCTATCTGTTACTTCATCCTAGGTGTCGTATGGTCCTTACTGAGCCTCGCATCTCAGTCGTTTTTATTTTATTATTTTGCAGATGACGTGGATGTTGCTCCTTACTATGATGATAAGGGTTTGGAAGGGAATTTGAAGAGTGATTCATAATTTGCTATGTAATCGTGGAACAAGCCTTAGTTACATTATTTATTTCATTTAAACACTTAGATTCATTTCTAGTTTGTAATGTTGAACTATTTCATTTGTAGTACCTTTACTTCCGCTATTTAACTTTTACTTTAGCTTATTATATCATAATGAATTCCCTTTTTTGTAACTCTGTTGTGGGCTTTAGTGTCTCGTTATCCAAAGAGACACTGCCATGTCACCATTCCGGTTACGGGGTGTGACAGAAGTGTTATCAGAGTAGGTCCAACCTTAGGGTTAAAACACGTAACGAACTTAGGAAAACACGAAACATAATGTGAGGTGGGTGATGGGTAGAGACCATGGACTAGAATGTACTTGTTTATTTATCGCTTCATATCTTATCGTTACATGTTATGTGTGTTATGCTATATGATTCTTATGTGTTATACCATGTTGTATTATCCTTATGTGCTATACAATGCCATGTTATATTTATCCTTGCTTCACATGTGCAACTTGTTATTAGTTTTAATGCTTATCTTTGTTCGTTATACTTGTGAGGGGTAAGATGGATCGGAGTCAATGAAGCAGTGATGACTACGACTTGCCGATAGCGGCATTTGCTCGGGTCATCAGGTTAGTAACCGTCAGAGGTTCCACAACAATAGAATGAGAATGTTGGGTTTGTGACACCACTACCACCACCATATAATCCACCACCTCCACCGCCACCACAATATAGCAACCCTCATTCTCCACCACCACAATACAATATACCTCCACCTCCTGATATAGCCGCTGTTTTTGTTATGTTAGTACAGATGTTTCAAACCAAACAACAGCCACATAATTAGTATGTTGGGGCTATGAGATGTTAGAGGGTTTAAGAGGATCCGGGTATGTACTGTAAACACGTGAAGAAGATGCGTATAGTATTTTTTTATGATAGTATGGGGCCGGATCATGCAGAGACCTGATTGGAAGATATAGAGCAGCATTTCCACATCATGAGGGTTCCGGAGAACATGAAAGCTGATGTGGTGGTACCTTTCTTAACCACAGAAGTGTTAGAATGGTGGAAGTTTTAAGAAAGCCTTTCTAGACCAATATTTCCCTAAGACCTTTAGGATGGCCAGACAGAACGAGTTCTTCGATTTGAGGCAGACGGAGGGTATGTCTGTTTCGGCCTATGTTAGTAAGTTCAACCGATTAAGTAAATATGCTGCTGCAATTACCAAAGATGAGGAGATAAGGACCCATAGGTTTGTGCGAGGGTTGTTGCTTTGCATTAGGGGAAGGTTGTCAGGGTACTGTTCTACTTCTTATATAGACATACCAGAGGAGTTTAGATGTTGAGAAAGCGTTTCGAACTACTGATATTGATAGGAATAGGCCTTTTTCACCTAAGTCACAAGGTTCTCGTCCTAACTCAATAAATCCTTTGTCTAGGAAGAGGTTCGCTCCCACATCACCAACCAGCACCTTTAAGCCAGTGGTAAGGACCTGAGCTAACTTCACTAGGATTAGTGGGACCCACAGGGGAACCCAGTGCTACTCAACTTTCTGGGGTATGTGATAGATGTGGGGTATGTCATATGGGGGACTACATATGGATATCTGGGGCTTGTTTCATGGCGTGGCAAAATGGGTCACAAAGTCAGAGAGTGTACAACACCGTTACCAGTTACGGGTCAGACTTCTGAGGCTGCACCAGAAGTGGGAGACAACAGTCCAATGCCAATTCCTTGACAGAACAAGAGGCGGGGGACACTTTTGATGTTGTGACAGGTACGCTACTCTTCAATTTTGTACCTACTTATTGAAATACATGTAGGACATTCGCAATATCCGAATGAGAGAAACTTAGAGGGGATTATTAGTAGTGCCCTAAGACCATTAGTATATGTTGTACGTTTTATATCTTTTGAGCATGTAATTGAATAGCTAATTTTGCTTATGAACAACAAATGCGTGATTTGATAGTAAAACTCATAAGCTTATGTAATTCCTATTCTAGTTGTCCCTAGTTTCATGTAAATGAAATAAAACTAGTATGATGTTTGATTGATGATTATGTTTTACTAATCATGTGTAATGAATACAAATCATATCATAGATGCAATATATTGGGATATATTGTATCAGACGTGATCCGTCAGAGAGGTAATACTTCATGGTCCTTAGTCATAAGTATTACTTCCTCAATACTATATTTGAATCCTTAGACCTTATGTCTCCATTGATTCTAGCATGAATGGAGCCATGTTTTAACTCAATCAGACGTTACTTTTAATCGAGTAATCAATACGACTGATGATCAGATGTAGCGTCCTATCATGGCTTGAATATGAGAGGCATTGCAAGGAATTTGTCCCTCTCTATTATTAGAGAGAGATATCCATGGGCCCCTCGGTAGGGAAAAACTGTTTAAATGCATGGCCGTGCTCAAATGTATTTGATAAAGTGGTTATCAAATACTATTTGTTAGAACAGTTTACCCGGAGATCGAGCATAAATACAATTAAGCTTAATAAGGGTGACGACTACCATGCCTTATGCTTAATTAGGATATCGCGAGACAAAGAGATTAAATAGTGGATTGATATTAGGTTCCACCATAAATTCATTCACTTTGAGTAGTCACAATGTCCTGTTAGGGACCACTTGTGATTTATGAACACATACTACTACTAAGTATGTTTTCATTGCCATTGTGATATGAACCTACAGGGTCACACGCATAGACGAGCTAACGAGCTTCATGTCCAGATTCAATGAATCTAGAATGTGTCTAGGTTCATTGTATCTGACATTTATTTTTCTGAGAATAATAAAGCGTTATTATTCGAATTAGAGATAAGGGGCATTTTCGCTATAGCTGGGATTACGTGGGAGTTATTATCCAATAAAGACTCCCACTACCAGCAGAAGTCTTGAGGACGTGGGAGTTATAGACTCCCACTACCAAAAGAGGTGGATAGGACGTGAGAGTTGTGCTTGAAACAACCTCTCACTCCCTATAAAAACTTCTCTTGGCCAAAACCCTAGGGGTTAATGCTTTTCAGCCGAAATACCAAAAAGACCTAGAAAATCAGATTTTCTATTCCGCCTCTCCCTTTCCTCTCTAATTCCCGAAACTCAGAAAAACGAAGAGCTAGCAATCACTGTTCGTTTCGTCGCGTGGATACTGGTAGAAAGACATTCCGCAAAGGGAAATCCATTGGTGGTAGCAACGTATCCAAGAAACAAGCATCTTTCATTCAAGAATCAGATTCTTGAACCCGAAAAGTAAGTTGTTGTCTAGATTTTTCGATTCCTATGGTTTGAGCGGATCCTTCGGGGGAGGACTCATGGGTGTTTAGAACGAGTTTCTGCCCATGAATCCCTTCAGGGGTGGGGGTGAATAAGGTTCTCAAACTTTTTAAACTTCTTCTACCAAATTCTTTTCCTAAGTGATCACCTTAACCATATTCTGATTAGCATAAACTGTTATGTATGTTATTAATTTGATTAATATTGCATGAATTGCTATCATATGTTATTAATTCGATTAATTATGCATCAATTGCAATTGTATTGATTCGGTTAATCTGTTATTAATCTGATTATATGCATAAACTGTTTATGAATTTGTTATTAATTCGATTAACCAACGCATAATCTGATTATGTATGTTATGCGATTTTGCGTTAAAATCGGGGGCAGAAAACTCATTCGATGAGCTGATGAAGAATCGGATTTTTCTTCCAGGGGCGCTGCCCCCTTGACCCCCGCCCGCTAACCGGTTAGCTGGACCGCCGTTACGTTGACGCTTGTCGTTTCGCTGACCTAAGACTTTGTACAAGTACTCGTTTTTATTTCATTATGCTTTATGTGAGTTTTAGCATGGTGAATAGCATGGCCTACTATACCTAATCTTGTTTTACATTTAATTGGGTTGTAATTTTATAATACGACCTGCGAGTCGTTTTTCCTATGATGTAAAATTGTAATTGCTTTATTAGAAAAGTTTTACTACTTTACATTGAAGCCTGGGTACGCCCATGCAATTATGTAACAAGAACGGAAGATGCTGGATCGAAGACTTTATCCATGAGATGGATATAGACTTAGATTGACCCTTGGCTCCCACAAGGCTCATGGGAGTCATCATAGGATTAGGCCATGCTATCTCACTTTTACTTTTATGCTTTATATATTGCATGAGATGCTTATTTTATGTCTTATGGGGCTTGATTTTTTATACGTCATATTAAATCGTTTTAATTAAGTCTTAAGATGCCTACCATATCCAAAGCACTCCTTCAGCTTGGATCATCATTTTGTCTGCTTGCCAAAGCAATAGATAAGTGGTTATCTAAGCAAGAGGAGATGGGAAAATAGTGATTTCCATATGCATGGTTCGACTTAACTAGGCTATCAAAATAGTTTTGGGCCTAGGGCATAAAATGGGAAATAGCCGGGACATATATATGTCATTCCGATAGGTTGATTTTACTTTAATTATGGGGATAAGCCAAAGCTAACTTATAACTATCGTAAAATGTTATTTTCCACCATTTATCAAGTGTTGAAATTTTGGAAAGGTTTTTGCTAAAAAACTAATAACTTTGCAAATAATTTAATGTAGATAATGGCAACCAATACATCACACAATTCATTGCGATCCGTCCTTGAGAAGGAAAAACTAAGTGGGACCAATTTCCTTGATTGGGCCTGCACCTTAAGGATTGTCCTTAAGCAGGAAAGAAAGCTATACGTTCTTGATACAGATATTCCTGAACAGCCTGCAAACAACGCCCCCAGAGCTGAGAGAGATGCTTGGAAGAAGCACTCTGATGACTCTAACGACGTGACTTGTCTCATGTTAGTCACGATGAACACTGACCTTCAAAAATAGTTTGAAGGGGCTGAGGCTTTCCAGATGATGGCCCATCTCAAGGAAATGTTCCAAGAGCAAGCCCGTAATGAAAGATTCCTCACCACTAAGGCGTTAAATAGTTGCAAGATGGCCCTTGGCACCTCTGTAAGTGCACATGTTCTTAAGATGAAGGGCTATCTTGACCGACTTGAAAAACTTGGGGCTCCCGTAGGTCATGACATGGCCACAGATATGATCTTGGGCTCACTCCCACCAGAGTATGGCCAGTTTGTCATGAACTTCAACATGCATGTCATGGAGAAGTCCATACATGAGATACACGGGATGCTCAAGTAGGCTGAACTGAACATTAAGAAGACCCCTGAAGTCTTAATGGTTCAAAAAGGGAATTTCCAGAAGAAAGGAAAGGGAAAGCCCATGGCCAAGAAGGGCAAAGGAAATAACAAGCCCAAACCCAAGGCTAAGGATCCAAAGGAAGGAGTTTTCTTCCATTGCAATGAACCAGGTCATTGGAAATGGAACTGCAAGCTCTATTTGGAAGAGAAGAAAAAGGGGAAAGCCAGTTTGACTGTCTCTCCAGGTATTTATGTTATTGAAATTAACATGTCTGCTCCTACTTCGTGGGTATTAGATACCGGTTGTGGATCTCACATTTGTGCAAATGTGCAGGGGTTCAAAAGGAGTAGATCACTGGCAAAAGGAGAAGTGGACCTGAGAGTAGCGAACGGAGCAAGAGTTGTTGATGTAGGTACCAGGACATTTAATTTAGTTTTGCCAAGTGGCCTTATTATAGAACTGAATAATTGTCTTTATGTTCCAACTTTGAGTAGGAATATTATTTCAGTTTCTTGTTTGGATATTGAAGGTTTTGAATTAAGTATTCTGAATAAAATTTGCACCATTCATAAAGATCGTATCTTCTATGGAGATGCCTCGTTGATGAATGGGCTTTATGTTCTTAACCTCGATGAAACCATTAAAAGGCCCATCTATAACATTAATACTAAGAGGTTTAAATCCAATGACTTAAACCAAACCTACTTTTGGCACTGTCGTTTGGGCCACATAAATGAGAAACGCATATCAAAACTCCATAAAGATGGAATTTTGACATCTTTTGAATTAGAGTCTTATGAGACATGTGATTCTTGCTTGTTAGGAAAAATGACTAAAGCTCCATTTACTGGACAAAGTGAGAGAGCTTCTGATTTATTGGGCCTCATATATACAGATGTATGTGGACCAATACACACAAGTGCTAGAGGAGGGTTTCAGTACTTCATCACATTCACAGATGATTTCAGTAGATATGGCTACGTCTATCTAATGAAACATAAATCAGAATCTTTTGGAAGATTCAAAGAATTTCAAAATGAAGTACAAAATCAACTTGGTAAAAGTATTAATATACTTCGATCAGATCGTGGTGGCGAATACCTTAACCAAGAGTTTGACGAACATCTTAGGGGTTGTGGAATTGTTTCACAATTAACTCCCCCTGGCATACCACAATGGAATGGTGTATCGGAACGGAGGAATCACACCTTACTAGATATGGTTCGATGTATGATGAGTCAAACAAGTCTTCCAATTTCCTTTTGGGGCTACGCCCTAGAAACTGCTGCATTTATATTGAATAGAGTTCCTTCTAAAGCGGTTTAGAAAACTCCATATGAGATATGGACTGGGAAACGGCCTAGTTTGTCATTTCTCAAAATTTGGGAATGCGAGGCTTATGTAAAACGCTTGTTATTTGATAAACTCGCTCTTAAATCTGACAAGCGTTTGTTTGTGGGATATCCTAAAGAAACTAAAGGATATTACTTCTATCTTCCATCAGAGAACAAAGTGTTTGTTGCTCGAAATGGTTTATTCCTTGAAAGGGAATTTATTTCCAAAGAGGATAGTGGGAGTAAGATCCATCTTGAGAAAATTCAAGATCCCCAAACAACATCGGAACCAACTTTGGAACTTCAAGCAAGCTCACGTGCTGATACTGAGCTTCAATCTTTGACACAAGACCCAAGTAGGTCAAGTCGGGTACATCAACAGCCTGAGAGATATGGATTTCTCGTGACTAATGATCATCATATTGAACTAATCGATCAAGATGAACCCACTACCTATATAGAGGTAATTCATAGTTCTGAGTCAGATAAGTGGCTAGAAGCTATGAAGTCTGAGATGCAATCCATGTACGATAACCAAGTATGGACTTTGGTTGACCCACCCGAAGGGTGTAAGGTCATTGATAACAAATGGTGTTTCAAAAAGAAAACCGACATGGATGGTAATGTACACACTTTTAAAGCTCGACTAGTAGTTAAAGGTTATAGACAAGTTCATGGTATTGACTATGACGAAAGCTTTTATCCTATCGTTATGATAAAGTCCATAAGGATTCCACTTGCCATAGCCGCATATTATGACTATGAGATATGGCAAATGGATGTTAAGACCGCGTTTCTTAATGGAAACCTTCTCGAGGATGTGTATATGACACAACCTGAGGGGTTTGTTGATCCATCGAATCCTAGCAAAGTGTGTAAGCTTTAAATGTCCATTTATGGATTGAAGCAAGCATCTTGAAGTTGGAATCATCGCTTTGATGAACGTATTAAAGAATTCAGTTTCATTAAAAATGAAAACGAGCCTTGTGTTTATAAGAAAGTAACTAATAATGCAGTAGTGTTCCTTGTGCTTTTTGTGGACGACATCTTACTGATTGGAAATGACATCCCCACATTACAAAGCGTAAAAGCTTGGTTGGGGAAGTACTTTTCCATGAAAGACTTAGGCGAGGCTACATACATTTTGGGTATAAGAATCTATAGAGATAGATCTAACAAAATGATTGGCCTAAGCCAGAGTGGATACAATGACAAGGAATTGAAATGGTTCAGTTTGCAAGACTCCAAAAAGGGATTCTTGCCCATGTCACATGGCATTAAACTCAGCAGAACTCAAGGACCTTCCACAAAGGAGGACTAAGAGCGCATGAGTAAGATTCCATATGCATCAGGCATTGGGTCTATTATGTATGCCATGATATGCACTCGCCCGGATGTCTCGTTCGCTTTAAGTATGACTAGCAGATATCAATCTGACCATGGAGAGTCATATTGGACTGCAGTCAAGAGCATTATTAAGTACTTGAGAAGGACTAAAAATATGTTCTTAGTTTACGGAGGTCAGGAAGGAGTCTGGTTGTAAATGGTTACACAGACGCAAGCTTCCAGACCGTCGTAGATGACTTTAGATCGCAATCTGGTTTTGTGTTTTGTTTTAATGGAGGTGCTGTGAGCTGGAAGAGCTCAAAGCAGGAAACCGTGGCCGACTCTACAACAGAAGTTGGGTATCTCGCAGCCTCTGAAGCAGCTAAAGAATTGTGAACCAAGTGGACCTCTATTGTGATAGTACTGGCGCCATTTCACAAGCTAAGGAACCTAGATCTCACCAACGATCCAAACACATTCTCAGGCGTTTCCATCTGATTAGAGAGATCATTGATAGAAGAGACGTTAAAATTTGCAAAGTTCATACAGACGACAACATTGCTGATCCATTGACCAAGCCACTCCCGCAGCCTAAACAAGAGAGTCATACAAGGTCAATGGGATTGAGGATCATGTAAGATTGGACCAAAGGCAAGTGGGAGATTGTTAGTAGTGCCCTAGGACTATTATCATATGTTGTACGTTTTATATCTTTTGAGCATGTAAATTGAATAGTTAATTTTGCTTATGAACATCAAATGCGTGATTTGATAGTAAAACTCATTAGCTTATGTAATTACTAATCTAGTTGTCCCTAGTTTCATGTAAATGAAATAAAACTAGTATGATGTTTGATTGATGATTATGTTTTACTAATCATGTGTAATGAATACAAATCATATCATAGATACAATATATTGGGATATATTGTATCCGACTTGATCCGTTAGAGAGGTAATACTTCATGGTCCTTAGTCATAAGTATTACTTCCTTAATACTATATTAGAATCCTTAGACCTTATGTCTCCATTGATTATAGCATGAATGGAGCCACGTTTTGACTCAATCAGACGTTACTTTTAATCGAGTAATCAATACGACTGATGATCGGATGTAGCGTCCTATCATGGCTTGAATGTGAGAGGCATTGCAAGGAATTTGTCCCTCTATATTCTTAGAGAGAGATATCCATGGGCCCCTCGATAGAGAAAAACTGTTTAAATGCATGGCCGTGCTCAAATGTATTTGATAAAGTGGTTATCAAATACTATTTGTTAGAACAGTTTACCCGGAGATCGAGCATAAATACAATTAAGCTTAATAAGGGTGACGACTACCATGCCTTATGCTTAATTAGGATATCGCGAGACAAATGGATTAAATAGTGGATTGATATTAGGTTCCACCGTAAATTTATTCACTTTGGGTAGTCACAATGTCCTGCTAGGGACCACTTGTGATTCATGAACACATACTACTACTAAGTATGTTTTCATTGCCATTGTGATATGAACCTACAGGGTCACACGCATAGACGAGCTAACGAGCTTTATGTCCAGATTCAATGAATCTAGAATGTGTCTAGGTTCATTGTATCTGACATTTATTTTTCTGAGAATAATAAAGCGTTATTATTCGAATTAGAGATAAGGGGCATTTTCGCTATAGCTGGGATTACGTGGGATTTATTATCCGATAAAGACTCCCACTCTAGCAGAAATCTTGAGGACGTGGGAGTTATAGACTCCCATTGCCAAAATAGGTGGATAGGACGTGGGAGTTGTGCTTGAAACAACCTCTCACTCCCTATATAAACTTCTCTTGGCCGAAACCCTAGGGTTAATGCTATTCAACCGAAATACCAAAAAGACCTAGAAAATCAGATTTTCTATTCTGCCTCTCCCTTTTCTCTCTAATTCCCGAAACTCAGAAAAACGAAGAGCTAGCAATCACTGTTCGTTTCGTCGCGTGGATACCGGTAGAAAGACATTCCGCAAAGGGAAATCCATTGGTGGCAGCAACGTATCCAAGAAACATCACATTTCATTCAAGAATCAGATTCTTGAACCCGAAAAGTAAGTATCTGTCTAGATTTTTCGATTCCTATGGTATGAGCGGATCCTTCGGGGGAGGACTCATGGGTGTTTAGAACGAGTTTCTGCCCATGAATCCCTTCAGGGGTGGGGGTGAATAAGGTTCTCAAACTTTTTAAACCTTTTCTACCAAATTCTTTTCCTAAGTGATCACCTTAACAACAATTACGTTCATTAAGCATATAAGGTTAATTAAAGGATTATCACTTAGATGACTTATGTGTGTGTATGCAACACATAGGAATACAAGACAATGAATATGATCAAGGATTGTCTAGGTCAATATTCATATATGTAAAACTTGTAAGAACAAACACGCAAGTCATAACATTTAGCAAGAGATATATATAAAGCTATAAAGATCTGTAAATGCAATTCCTATGCCCTAGTCAAGGGTAGAGATAACAAGCAAGTTGATCAACTCTAAGTAACAAAATTAAAGCTCATACAATCAAGTTAATGTAAATATATGCACAAGTATAAATTAAGAACTTGAAAGCAAATATATAGAGTTAGAAGATCAAACACAAGGATAAAGAGTGGTTCTATCACAAAAGATCTACATCAACTACCTTGAGACAAACCCAAGGATTTTGGCAGCTTTCCACTAGCTTGTCTTGAGAGATTAAAAGGAAGAACAAACCAACTAATGGTCTTTTACACACTCATGTAACCTTCCACCCTTGGGGAACTCTTTCTCTATCCTAGTCTACTAAGTGAGGAGGTTTTACGAACACATTAACCCTATTTCTATTTCGGGTTCACCATTCACTCTAGTTCCTACGATTACAAGAAAGATACACTCCAACTAATGGAGGCCCAAAACCACCACTCTCACAAACAAGCCTTCTCACTCAACCCATTACAAGAAAATATAATCTCAACAAATGAGATTTTACATTTAAGGTCAAGAAAGAAAAATTTCTCTAAGGATTGGATATTACAATTAAAGCTCTAATTCATATTTGAGAATGAAAGAATATGTAGATGAAGATCTTTCTCAAAAAGCCGTAAAGTAGTTATTCCGAGATTTTAATAGTCGTTGGAGTCGTGGAACATTCAAAAGTGACAAAGTACAAAAGACACTTCTGTCGACCAGACAATCATGTCGGTCGACCAGACTTCATTAGGTCACCCTAGGTCTATGACCCAGTCGACCGGACTTTAGCCCATAAGTGGATTTTTTCACTTGGTCAACTTTCTAATGTTCTCAAACTCATGCCTAAATGTTTTTGAAAGATATTTAAAACATTTAAAAGAGGTAAGACATTAACCAACACTTAAAGAGAGTTTTACAAAACCTTTGAAAGATTAAATCAAAGTGTGAAATATCACTACAAGAAAACAGTTAAATAGCGACCGAAAATTTTGGTCACAAATTTAACGACGGAATACCGACCGAATAGAAACTGAAAACACATCGGTCGTTATTACGTCGCCCATCCGTAGGCCCAATCGGTACCGTTGACTAAATTGAAACGCCGTCGTTTTGTTCACCTTTAATGACCGAACACCGACGGATATTAACGACCGTTTACAGACGGAATATATAACGACCGAATATCGACGGTAGTTAACGACCGAATTCCGACGGAAAACATAACGGTGTTTATTTTTATAGTAATAAATGAATGCCACAAAACGACGTCGTTTTATGTATGTTAACGACCGACTACCGACGGAATATTAACGACCGATTACCGACGGAATACTTAACGACCGATCACCGACCGAATACGTAACAGAAACGTCGTCGTTTAAGCGTTTTATTTCACTAAAAAAAAGGAAGACTTCTTCTTCCATCGCGTTTCAAATTCGGTCAAAATCCCTAATTCCTTCTTCTTCCTTCTTCCCACCTCCAACCCACCACCTAGATCTCTGACCAGGCTTCACCATCACAGCCGTATCTCCTTCCAATCGAGGTTGTTTCTCTTTCCAGGCATTTGTCCTTCCCATCGAGGTTCTTTCTCCTTCTAATCGACCTCTACATCCAACCTGCCACCTCCTTCTCAAGGTTCGGTTTCTTTTTTAATTTTTGGGTATTTGATTCATTTGTGGAACATCATATTTGGTTTAATTTAAAATATTTGATTCTTTTGTTTTAAAGAATCAAATTTTTATTTTTCTATATTTGTTGCAATTTTACACATTTAATTACATTACTGTCTTTGCCTGTGAATTTCATTACTATGAATTTTCTGAATTTTTTTTGGCCATACTAAATTTTTTTTTGAATTTCATTACTGTCTTTGCCTGTGAATTACATTACTGTGAATTTTCTGAATTTTTCTTGAATTTCATTACTGAATTTTCCGAATTTTTTTGGATTTTCTGAATTTTTCTTGAATTTCATTACTGTCTTTGCCTGTAAATTTCATTACTGTGAATTTTTCTTGAATTTCATTACTGTGAATTTTTGTCTTTGCATTTGCTGGAATTTCATTTACCTGTGAGAAACTTACCTTTGCCTTTGAAAATTCAGTAGAGGTTATAACCTCTAATGGAATTGCCTTTGCCTTTGTGAAACTTGCCACACATGTGTTGTACCATTTAGAGGATTAGAAATGGTTCATGAAGACCTTATCTACTTAAATATTTTCCATAAGTTTTTATTCTCTCATTTATTTTTTGTGTCATGCATTGTGTATTGTACCTTTTAGAGGATAGGAATTGTTGCAGCGATGAACGGATCCAACAGCCCCATTCTAATCCCCTACCTAATCACACTACTTCTACTACTACAAATACTCAAATGAAGCCAACTACAAACACTCAAATGAAGGATGTATGAAATACAGCTAATTAAAAGACAAGGATAGAGAAAGGCAGGAAGATTCGGTCAGATTTTGTATTTTTCTTGTGACGCCACTACACTGCAATTACTATTTTGTCTCAATGTGGTAAATATTAGAAAAGACAATTGATTAGATTAGTAGTACCAAAGGAATAGGAATGGGAGGAGGTGACGGGGGACGAGGAAGCCAAAACAAAGTGTCTTACGTTTGGAAAGGTTAGAATGGTGATTTCTATATGTTTTGCTTGTTTAGTTTATGGTCTTTTAAGGAAAGAAAGAGGTAAATGATTCCGGTCGAACATGGCATGTAATTTATTAGATGCAGGTCAGCTAGATTATTATCTTTTAGAGTCTTGAGCATTTTGCTAGATTATGGAATATGAATTTGCATTTTGGGATATTTTCATATACAATAAGATTGAGAAAAACAATGATGCATAATTAGAAATTTGACCTTTTGCCTAATTCTTTATTTTTTGTTTATGTTACTGACATTGAATTGTTTGCGTAAAACCATGCTAACTTTTGTGTTGTTTACTCGCAAATATCATCAATTACTCGGCTACTTTTATCATGTGATGTAAAATGAAGCATCGTTTTGTTATACAAATTCTTGTTAGCATTGGTTCTCCATGACTTTCTGCTTTTGTTAATGCAATGAACATTAACTTGTATTATTTTTTCGTAATACATTATTTATTGATATGCAATTTGGTATTGATCCAAATCCATGTATTTCGTAGATGCCTCCCAAGAAGAATATTCGAAGCTTTCATACCGCTTTGGTTCGCCACCCATGTCCCGGGTCCGGCCTCCACTTCCCACCTGGGTTCGTCACCCCGATTTGGGGGTCGACACCGACATCCGCCCCGAGCTTGGTACGACATCTCGCCCCGAGCTACATACGCCACCTCGCCTCCCGAGCTAGGTACGACACCTCCCGTACTCCGCCACCGAAGTCTACGTCGGCTGCCGGATCGGCGTCTCACCCGGCCTCCCGTGCCACCGACGCTGCCTCGATACCGGTGGAGTTGTGGCTACGAGATACTCGTATTCTCCCTCGCAGCCCTACCCTTGGCACGTAAGTAAATTCATTAATTATTTCCCTTAAGCTAATTATTCTACTTGTCGTCATTGTAGTAACTAATCAAGTTTTTTGTTTGCTATTATAGTTTTAGATTGGCATCTAGTTGTTCTCGCCACCATTACCGCATATTTCAAGATCGCTTTCAAGTGGGGCATACCGCACCATCAAGGATGTTCCCGTGAAGAAGAAACATTGTGTGGGACGAGTTCAAGGTAAAAAAATTAGTAAATAAGTTATAATTTAGAAGTCTTTATATTTAATTATCTAACATTTTTTTTTAAAATACGTAGTAAAGTATCACTGGGCTCCGAAGCATGAGGCGGGTGTCAAGTCAAGTTGGCGCATGTTGCTTACGAGGAGACTTAGCGGGATTATGAGCGATGCTCTGAAAAAGAATAAGAAGCCCAAATGGGTTTCGAGACCGATCAGGGCGCGACTTCGAGAGTACTGGCAAACTCCAAGCTTTAAAGCCAAGTCTAAACAGCAAAGCAAAAAACCTGAAAGACGGGAGGGTGGCAAGTGGCCCGATGAAGCACACGGGCGGTTCAGCCAGCCCACATTGAGCACCACCTCGACTCGGTAGTTAAATAATCTAATTGTCGTATACATATATGTGATGTGTTTATTGTTAATGTTTAATTTTCAAAAATGATTTCAGTAATCAGAAAAGGAGACCTGACAGCAATCCCATTCCCTACCACTTATTTATCATCTTCATCAACACCATATCGGCCCAAAGAAAGGCGAATGGGTTGATGAAGCTTCTAGAGAGTTGTCTGTAAGTAGATCATTACCTTTTCTCCCTTTTTGATATTTGATTAGGTTTTCTCCGTTTTCATAACCCGACACAAGTGTTCATTTTCGTGGGGTGTTCCATGCGGTTTATGACGACGCCGCAACCCAAGCAACTCAAGCCGGCCTACCTCCTCCTGGGATTTGGCGACCCAGATTGTGTTGTCTCGCCGAGGCTACGGGTGGGATTAGAAAGGGACGGGTCCAAGGACTCTGGCTCCGTTAGTGATGTTGTAAAGACGAGACAAACGAGGCGCGTCTCTCATTCAGCCATGGAACAAATGCGCACCGAAATGGAAGCAAAATTCAAGAAAGAGATGGCTGAAATGGAAGCAAAGCAGAAAAATGAGATGGCCGAAATGGAAGCAAAGCGGAAATAAGAATTCAAAATGCGGGAAAAGAAGAGAAACAAAGGTTTAGCTAGTATGTTAGCTAACATTTTAACTAATTAGGACAATGTTATATTAAGTGCCTCCCGAGTTAGAGGAAAAGTTGAGTAGTGCCTTAGACTGACTGACTTAGAATCGGACTATGACGATGACCCCCTAACCTGCCGATGAAGTTTTGGGAGTCAATAGAGCACTTTAGTTAATTTTATATGTATTCTCGTTATGTTTTCGGTTTTGTTTAGTTTTGAAGTTTTGGGTTAATTTTTGTTAGTTACACTGCTTTTGGGATAATTTTGAATTTTATGTGTTTTCTCGTTATGTTTTCGGGGCTATGTTAATTGTGACTTTTGGGTTCTGTCATATTTGCCCGAATTGTGCAGGGGGTTTGTAGTATTCTCGTTATGTTTTGAACCCTGTTCTGCTTCTGGAAATTTGTTCTCACGGCAACCTCTTAGCGACCGAATAACGACCGATTTAGGGTTTAGGGTTAGGGTTTAGCGACGTATTAGAAACGGATATACATTTATCATTTAGGCGACCGAAACAGCATATCCGTCGCTATTCAGTCGGTATATTCTCCCGGATTCCCTTTTTTTATAAAACAGCGAGGTTTTTAAAGATATATAAAAATATTTGAAACAAGTAAAACATGTACACATTAAATACCTGAATAGTGAAACAAGTAAAACTTATATTTATTCACAAAATACCTGTATAGACCTGAAGCAGAACAATTCAAGTAATACAATCGTATTTTGTGAATAAGTATAAGTTTTAATTATTTGCATATTCAAGTTAATGTGTGTGTGTGTGTGTGTGTACATATTTTAGTAATAGTAACTAAAATAGACAAAATGTTCCTATATATCTTTAAAAACCCCGCTATAGTATAAAAAACGGAATCCGGGAATATAATAGCGACCGACTAGCGACCTAATATAACAGGTAGGTCGCTATTCTAGTTTGAGTATATTCTCCCGATTCCGCTTTTTTTATAAAACAAATGAGGTTTTTTAAAGATATATAAAAATATTTGAAACAAGTAAAACATGTACACATTAAATACCTAAATAGTGAAACAAGTAAAACTTTTATTTATTCACAAAATACCTGTATAGACCTGAAGCAGAACAATTCAAGTAATACAATCGTATTTTGTGAATAAGTATAAGTTTTAATTATTTGCCTATTCAAGTTAATGTGTGTGTGTGTGTGTGTGTATATACATATTTTAGTAATAGTAACTAAAATAGACAAAATGTTCCTATATATCTTTAAAAACCCCGCTATAGTATAAAAAACGGAATCCGGGAATATAATAGCGACCGACTAGCGACCTAATATAACAGGGCGGTCGCTATTCGGTCGGTATATTCTCCCGGATTCCGTTTTTTTATAAAACAGCGAGGTTTTTAAAGATATATAAAAATATTTGAAACAAGTAAAACATGTACACATTAAATACCTGAATAGTGAAACAAGTAAAACTTTTATTTATTCACAAAATACTCGTATAGACTCAAGCGTAACAATTCAAGTAATACAATCGTATTTTGTGAATAAGTATAAGTTTTAATTATTTGCCTATTCAAGTTAATGTGTGTGCGTAAAGGTGTGTGTATATACATATTTTAGTAATAGTAACTAAAATAGACAAAATGTTCCTATATATCTTTAAAAACCCCGCTATAGTATAAAAAACGGAATCCGGGAATATAATAGCGACCGACTAGCGACCGAACATAACAGGGCGGTCGCTATTCGGTCGCTAGATAAAATGCCGAAACGGCGTCGTATTGTCCAATTCTATTTTCAAAAATTGGAAAGTGTTCAGTCTTTCTTTATGGCAACCGAATAGCGACCGAATATTATTCGGTCGACCGAACTCATACCTCGGTCGACCGAAACCAGCTAGTTCCAAAAGCAAAAACTCTCGGGCTTTCGCTCGTCGATCCGAGGAAAGCTCTGATGATCCGAACTAATATACCAAGGCGGTCGCTATTCGGTCGCTAAATGAAATAGCTAAACGACGTTGTCCCCGTCCCAAAGTGCGTGGGATCTTTGTTTTCAAAATTTACACTGTTCAAAGATTCTTCCGGGCGACCGAATAGCGACCGCATCGGCATATTCGGGCTGCTATTCTATCGCCCAAAAGAATGTCCGAACACTTGTAAATTTTTGGAAATAAAGATCTCACAAGATCGACAAGACGAAGCCGTTGCGGCAATTAACATTAGCGACCGAATAGCAACCGTACTGGCATATTCGGTCGCTATTCGGTCGCTAAAGTTAATTGCCGAAACGGCGTCGTCTTTCCAGTGAGTGAGATCTTTATTTTAAACCCTCCCCTGCAACACATTCTGCAGCCACGATTTCTAACTCCACCACCATTTCCTCTAGTGATTTCTTACAAAATCTACCTTGAAACTCCACCCTCCTCCCATCACCACCACCTCCGGCAACTCCAAGACGGCGCCACCACCTCCGGTATCCGCAAGACTTCCCAATTTCAGTTGGGTATTTGGTGAGAATCTCTTTTTCTCTATTTAATCAAAATGTGGTATAAGGGATAAAAAAAAAATCATGAGACCACAAATTGTTAACAAAGAATCAAATTTTAGGGCAATTTACCTTTTATTAGGTTTACAACATACCATTTATTTTTTGCATATTAAATGATGATATCAAAGTGGCAAAATTTTATGCTTCACACATATTATCCCAATGATTTTATTTCTTTGTATTATCTCCCATCATTTTATTTGTTTGTATTATCTACCATGATTTTATTTCTTTGTATTATCCCAATTATTTTATTTCTTTGTATTATCTCCCATCATTTTATTTGTTTGTATTATCTACCATGATTTTATTTCTTTGTATTATCCCAATGATTTAATTTCTTTGTATTAACTCACATCATTTTATTTCTTTGTATTATCTCCCGTGATTTTATTTATTTGTATTATCCCAATGATTTTATTTCTTTGTATTATCTACCATGATTTTATTTATTTGTATTATCTCCCATCATTTTGTTTCTTTGTATTATCTCTCATTATTTTATCTCTTTGTATTATATTGCAACAAACAAACAACCTAATGTTGAAAATAATCGAAATAGTTGACAAAATTTCATTTAAAATAGTAGATAAGATACCATTATCACACGTTAATAAACTTGGAAATAAGGGTGACAAATCATCAAAATAACATTCAAAGTTAATATGCATTTAATTATTAAGTATTTGTATCTCAGATATTGTGTTTGCAATGGAAGACCGTAGTTGGATGTATATGGATTCGAATAGTGGACCTCGCCATAGTCAAGAATTTATAGCGGGATTGAAGCGATTTGTGGCTTTCGCAGCTAGTACGTCTCGCTAATATACAAATAGATGGGATTAGGTGTCCTTGTGGGGTTTGTAGGAATAAGTCTTTTCATATGCCCGATACTCGTGAAGTATCACCTTGTTATGAACTGATTCGTGTCTAACTATTATAATTGGACATGTCATGGGCGAGGCATTCATTCCCATGCCTCAAATCCCGCTTGTTCATGAAATGGATAATTATAAAAGACACACGATACCGAACAATTATCGAGATATGATTATTGATGTCACGGGACCAAGTTTTAATGAGCAAAGAAAATAGGGACGTGGAAGAACCTCCCAATCCGGAGTCACAAAAGTTCTATGACATGTTGAAAGTCGTTGATAGCCCACTTTACAATGGTTGTACAAACCATTCACAGACTTTCAATGACTCGCCGTGATGTTGAGCATTAAGTCCGAAGACAACTTATCTGAAACTACAATAGATAAATTTGCGCAGTTGATGAAAGAGGCACTTCCTCCAAATAATAATGCTTTAGACGACTTTTTTACAAAATGAAGAAATTGGTTAAAGGTCTTGGATTACCGGTGCAAAAGATTGATGTTTGTGTTAACGGTTGTATGTTGTATTGGAAAGATGATGTTGAGAATAGAGAATGCAAGTTTTGTGGCCATGCTAGATACATTAAGAAAAAGAAATCAAAAAATACACGATTAAAAGAGATTTCTTGCAAAAAGATGTATTATTTTCCGATTACTCCAAGATTACAAAGATTGTATGCATCTGAGAAAACCGCAAGCCACGTGACATGGCACTCGGGACAAAGTGAGAGGGAAGAGGGAATAATGAATCACCCACTGGGATGGAGAAGCTTGACAACATTTTGACAGTAACACACACCGATTTTTGCAAAGTGGAACCTCTGAATGTAAGGCTTAGGGTTATGCACGGATGGTTTTGCACCTTTCGGCATGTCGTGGAAGAACTATTCTTCTTGGCCGCTTCTTCTAACACCTTATAATCTCCCCCTTGATGTGTATGAAGAACAATGTAATCTTCTTAACTATCATTGTACTCGACCCCCAAAATCCAAAACACAAGATCGATGTGTACTTGCAGACCTTTAATCGATGAATTGAATCAACTGTAAGTGAAGGAGCTGAAACTTATGATATCTCAAAAAAACAAAATTTTAAATTGAGGGCTTCATTACTTTGGACAATTAGTGATTTCCCCAAAGATATGGAATGTTGAGTGGATGGAGTACACTGGCATTCACGCTTGTCCATATTGTATGGAGGAAACACAAGCGTTCCAATTGCGATCTGAGGGAAACAATCGTGGTTCGATTGCCACGAGATGCTTCTTGTCACCTGATCATCCTTTTAGAAGAGATGCAAAGGGATTCCGAAAGGACCGGCGACAAGAGAGAGCAGACCCGCCGGCTCGCCTTAGTGGTCATGAAATGTTCCTTAGAGTTACCGATACAGCTGAAGAGATCGGTAAAGAGCAAGGCAGGGGACGAGATCATAGTTGGGCTAAACGTAGTATATTTTGGGACTTACCTTATTGGCGGACACTTTTGATAAGACACAACATTGATGTCATGCATAATGAAAAAAACGTGTTTGATAATGTCTTTAACACCGTGATGGACGTGAAAGGTAAAACTAAAGACAATGTTAAAGCTAGAGCGGATGTTGAAAGGTATTGCAATCGTCCGGAATTGAATATTAAACACGATGGTCGAGGTAAAGCAACAAAACCGAAGGCATGTTTCACTCTTACCAAGCCTAAAAAAAGAAATGGTTTTGTAGTGGGTTAAAGAATTAAGGCTCCCGGATGGATATGCATCGAATTTGACGCGATGCGTTGATATGAAAGAGTTGAAAATGTCCGGAATGAAGAGTCACGATTCTCATGTATTCATGGAGAGACTTATCCCTATAGCACTTTGAGAAGTACTACCTAAGCAAATGTTTGGGGACTCTCGCTCGAACTTAGTCTGCTTTCTATGAGATTTGTGTTCCCCAAAGTTGAGTGTGGCGCATATGCAAGAATTGGATGACACTATCGCTATTTTATTATGCAAGTTAGAGAGAATATTTCCTCCGGGATTTTTTTGATGTGATGGAACACTTGCCGATTCACCTTCCGTACTGAAGCCAAAGTTGGTGGCCCGTGACAGCTTTTAGGTGGATGTACCCATTCGAGAGGTAACAACCATTGTCTTAAGTTATCTAATCTTTGTATTATATTTTTTCATGTACGTATTTACAATGTGATTAACTACATATGTTTTAATTAGATACTCGCACTATCCGAAAAAGAAGATAAAGAACAAGGCTAGAGTTGAGGGGTCAATTTGCAATGCATACTTGGTCGAAGAAGTCGCTACGCTTTTTTAGCTATTATTTCGAACCCCACGTGAAAACGAGAGTTACAACCATTGGGCGAAATTATGGTGAAGACGAGATTAGCGGACCGGATGTATTATCAATTTGCAACTTACCCTAAGATCATTTGGAAAAAAAGAAAGGATTTTATTAACTCGATAAAGATTATAAAATAGCAATGAATTATATCCTAATGAATTGTGAAGAGGTTTCGAACCATATCTTCGATGAAGTAAACTTATCTATTTGCTTCATTTTTGTTATATAATTAAAAGTGGCCAAATAATAATATTGTCATTTAATTTGTAATTTGTTAGTCAAGTAAATGAACAAACCCCCGCAGATAACGGAGGAAGAACTTCAAAGCTCGGGTTTATAATGATTTTTCCAAATGGTTTGGAACTCATGTAAGTTGGTATTGTGTAGAAATGTACTTGTAATAAGAATGCATAATTAAAATAATTTAACTTTTATTGCTCAACAGATACATAGCCTTCGAGAAGATTCCAAATTTTGTTGAAAAATCTGTCTTGGGGGCCCGTCAAGGAGAGTGATGTCATACACCTAGCTACTTTGTTAACGGTTATAGATTTCACACCAAAACCCGTGAGCGATGGAAAAGGAACGACAAACAATGTGGGTAATGGGTTAAAGGAGATTATTACGGTGAGTTGAAGCAAGTAATTGACGTTGAACTTGCTGGAATACTCCGACCAAAAAAATTATTCTTTTCAAATGCGATCGGGTTTGATTCTACTCCAAATCGAGGTTTAAGAGTGCATCCTCAATATAAACTTGTAGAAATCCATAGGAAAAGAACCTACCAGTGGTTACGATCCATTTGTATTTGCTTCCCAATGTCAACAAGTCTACTACACACCTTATCCGGGTAGTAAGACATCATCTAGTGGCTGATTGGTTGGGTCAGTATGTCGCTCCAAACCACGCCTATTTGACGCTCCCTCGGTGTTCCGCACCGCATCGTGACGGCACGCGAGGAGGAGACCAATCACATTGATGCAACTATTATCGAGTTGGTCAACTTGCACACCGGTCAGGGGAAATTGAAGTTGTACTTGTGGCCGGTACGAGCCGTGGTTATGAAGATGATGACAATGACGATGATGAAATTATGTCGGGAGATGACAATTCTAAAGAAGAGGTAATGACCGATGATGATTTAGAATGATTAAGATTTCTCGCTTCTCTTGGAATTCCACATATTGAAAGTGAGTCATATTTGTTGTTTTTTTTGTACTTTATTACAATAAATTAATTGTCACATTGTATAACTTTTTAACATAATTCAAAATAGAAATTTTATTGTCATAATAATTAGATTCTTACATTTTGCAGATTGCAACTCATGCATTTTCAAGGATATGCATATGAATGACATCAAGGAGTTTATGAGAAATGCACACTTTGATTGTAAGTTTTGATAAATGAAATAAATTACTTTGAACGTGAGTGTTGCAATGTAATGTGCACACTTTGATTGTGAGTTTTGATAATTCAAAGTGTGCACTTTGAATGTGAGCTTTGTAATGTAATGTGTACACTTTGATCGTGAATTGTAATGTAAAGTGCACACTATGATTGTGAGTGTTGTAATAAGAAGTTTGCACTTTGATTGTGAGTATTTAATGTAATGAGAATTGATTGTGAGCATTTTGTTTGTGAGCATTTTGGTTGTGAGCATTTTGGTTATTAGCATTTTGGTTATTGCTGCTATTGCTGCTGTGTTCTGTAATAGGGATTTAATTAAATTCAATTTTTATTTTTTTAAATAGCAACAATTTAGCGACGGTAAATACCGTCGCTATTCGGTCGCTATATGGTGACCCTCCTACACGCTATCCGCCGGTATTCGGTCCTTACCAAGTCAAAGTCAAAAGTCATCAATGTTGACTATTCGGTCGCTATATGTTCCGTCGGTATTCGGTCGTTATATTGTCAGAGTCAAAAGTCAACAATGTTGACCATTCGGTCGGTATTCGGTCGTTATTTACCGGCCGATTAAACGGTCGCTATATATTCCGTCAGTATTCAGTCGTTAACTAGTCAAAGTCAAAAGTCAACAATGTTGACCATTCGGTCGGTATTCGGTCGTTATTTACCGGCCGATTAAACGGTCGCTATATATTCCGTTAGTATTCAGTCGTTAACTAGTCAAAGTCAAAAGTCAACAATGATGACGATTCGGTAGGTATTCGGCGCTATTTACCGACCTAATATTCGGTCGCTATATATTCCGTCGGTATTCGGTCGGTAATTTGCTTAGCGACGAAACATACACGACCACGTAATTCGGTCGTTAATCGGTCGCTAAACTCAGTTTAGCGACTGATTACCGACGGAAACGGCCGTCACTGTTTCCCTGTTTTCTTGTAGTGTATGGTTTTGAAAACATGCAAGAGTATGAGCTTCATCACTACAAACTATCATTCATCAAATAAGATTAGTCACAAGAGATATACCTATAGGCTTCTTGACTAATTTTCTTCTTGGTCTTCAAGTCTTCAAGATGAGTTCCTCTTTGAGCTTGGACTTGAGACCTTTGATCAACCTTCTTCTTGAGTGATGAAGTCCTATAGCAATGATCTTGTAGAGTATTGGACTTCACACTTCTTCTAGGTCAAGGAGCATAACAATTGATTCTTCATTTGGATTGAGTAGCTCTTGACTTATTGATCTTCCTTCTTCTTGACTTTGCAAATCATTCCAAGGCATGTGGATTGTCTTTAAGCATGTGCCATTGGAGTCTTGCAAAGTGTAGCTTCCTTTGTGTATATGATAATACCTTTGTGTGCACAATGAGCTAACTTAACATTTCCATCAATGTAGGTATGAGTATAATATCCTATTAATGAAACAAAAGCTCACACAAACATTAGACCTTCTCAATGTCTTGTTATTATCAAAACAAGATTGATCACATTAACCCTTAGAGCTTACATTTATGTGCTATTTGATTGTGGAGCAACCCACTTCTTTGTATCTCGTAGGTTTGCTAAGATACTTAAAACCTCAGTTGTTAGTATTTCAGATACCTATAGAGTTATGGTGCCTAGTGGGAAAGTGTTAGAGTCTAACTTGGTTCATAAGGGTTGTCGGGTAGAGATAGACTCGAGAGTACTTGAAACGGACCTTATTAAGCTTTATATGGCAGATTTTGATGTGATCTTGGGTATGGATTGTTTGTACAAGCATTATGCCTTAGTTGATTGTCGGGATTGGAAAATCCAGTTTTTAACTGGGGACCGGGAAGTGTTTGAGTTTCAGGGGCCTAATAAGAAGAGAGTGGTCGTAGTATGGCGATTATCTCGGTGATGAAAGCGAGAATGTACATCAAGAAGGGTTGCGGAGCTTTTCTGGCTTACACATAGACGAAGGATGATAAAGAAGTCTGACTTGAGGACGTTCCAATAGTGAAGGAGTTCGGGGATGTGTTTCCTGAAGATTTGCCGGGTGTTGAACTAAATAAGATATTACAAAAACAATAAATGGTGGATTATCTATTAAAAAATTAAATGGTGGATTATTTATCTTTTATTTATTTATTGTGTGAGAGGAACTTATCTATTACAAAACAAATTGTGTATTTATGAAGCGGAAATCGATATTTGAACCAATGACATTACTACCATAGACCTCAACATTAATCACTAGGTCAATATGTGAACCCCCATCTCACATTGGATATGTGTGAGAAGATGAAATGTTATATAACATGGGTCTAAGTACTATCAGTGTCCTTGGATATCCATTTTGGCATAGCGAGTTCTGTTTCAAGTAGGTGATCGTAGATGATGCCAAACCCATGAGTCGCGTGCAGACCCACGGGCACGGGGCGATAGAGTAAGGTATAATGCATGTATGAGAAGATGAAGTGCTACATAATATGATCTTAAAAGATGAAGTGCTACATAACATGAGCTTAAGTACTCTCTGTCATCTCGAGATATCCATTTTGGCATAGCGAGTTCGGTTGCCAAGTAGGGGATCGTAGGTGCTTCCAGGCCCATGAGTAGCGTTCTAGGCCCGCGGGCATGGGGTCTGACACAATGTCTCATTGGTATTTATTATAATTATAATTATTGTTGTTGTTGTTATGGATATGACTATATATGATTACACTTGTAGACTTTAATGTCTTCCATGTGTTTGACTAACATTAAACTATTGTGGTTGATTGATACATAATTAGTTTATGTTGTGCATTTTATAGTGTGAAAGCATAATGACTAGTGTACAAAGTATACCATTGGTGTTATAGATAGTTAGTGTACTATATATGATGTAATATACTCTATTCAGTATCCTCTTTAGTGTATTTAGTATCCATGGTATATTATTTTGTGTACGAACCAGAAACAATGGTTGACTCAGGTATTGATTATTTGTCTTACTCGTGATCCAACTTAGGTTCTATTGGTCTTGGATTTTTGTCGTGTCTTAAATACCAGAACTCTTGGGAAATAGATTTATGTTTTGTCACATTGAATTGGTTATTTTGTTGACAATCGCACGAGGTTTTGTAGTAGTGAAATTGAAGTTCAAGAACGATTACATATTTCTATAGAGATAGCTATGTGCAACAATCCCTTGAGATCATCTTTTCTGATAATATTCTATAATCGTATATAGAATCTTAAACAGATAGATGGCCAATTTTAAATTATAAGATCAATGAAAAATACGCGTGCATGTAAATTTGAAATTATAACCCAAAGATACAATATAACTTTGTTATGTGTTGCACATACATCTTCCAGTTAAATTCTAAAGCCTAACTATTATACGACATTTTTTAATTTTAAGTTTTTTCCTTGCAATAGAATCTGACTAGATTTGGATTGTCCATATGAAATCAAGGGTCTTTATGTAAAATTCAAATGCTACCGCTTACGTTTCTCTCCATATATTACATTAGTAAAACAAAGGATACACCCATATTGAGTATTAGTCAATCTTATGTCTTCTTCCATCATGTGTTAATACTGTAATTCGAATTTAATTCTTATAAATGTATAATTTAATGGATGGAAAATAAAATCAAACAAAATAGTGGAAAATTTTGGTTCATCAGATGTATTCTATGCGTGAATATGTTTGGAAACGATCAGAATTTTTGTATGCATACTATCGTCGATTTCATGCACATTATCCATAAAAATGAAGAAATCATTTTGTGTTTGGTAGAAAGATTGTTTTCTGGAGCAAGTTCAGTAGGAATTTTATGTATTGTGATTCGATTAGGCAGAGGCAATAGTATTTCCATTACACTAGCAATTCTATCCCATTTTCAATTAGTTCATATTTGGATTTGGGAGAGATTTATCTAGAGCTGCCGTCTAGGCCGAATCAATTTTGAGCATAATCAGCCTAGGTTTTCTAAATGTAGTGGCTTGAGAAGTAAAATAACAGCAAATGTGAAATGGGCTATGGTTATTGATGAATGTCATTTTCATTGGCTACCTTATAGAATTGGTTCAAAATCCAAAATCCTATTTATACTTTAAACAAATAATTTGTGCGATATTTGAGATTCGTATACACAACTACTTTCAATTTTTGAATAAGAAAAGAAAATTATTGAGATGATGAGAACCTTATGTGTATTTGGATCGTTTTTTTGAGATTATTTTTTTTTAAAAAAATATTTGTGTCTAAAAAATGAATAAATAAACTACTTATGAGAGGAAATATAAAATCGAAAATAAAACTTTTATGTTGAAAGATGTGCAAAAATTGTGCACAAATGCACGTAAGCCTGAGCACACTAAATAAAATATGATTGCGACAAATCAAAAGGCTGAGCAGGCAGATTAATTAAAATCAATATGTCTTTGCACTAAGTATAACAAGTTTCTCTTTCTTCAAGTTATCATCCATTAATGTTTCTTTCAAGATTTTCCTCATCTTGAAATTTTCGACACTGATCTTTGTACTCTAATCAAGAACTAATTAACTAGGTGGTGAAAATATTGTCAATTTGTGAGAGTTAGGGGTAAGCACCGAATTCGAATTCGCCAATTCGGCAATTTGAATTCGGTTTTTTCATTTTTTCATACATAAAAAAAACGACCGAATTCGTAACCGAATTCGAATTGACCGAATTGGTGAATTCGGAATTCGGTTTCGACCGAATTGGCCGAATTTGGAGGATATATATTTTTATTATATAATATATTTAATTATATAATAATTATATTTAATTATATATATCTAATTATATAACAATAATATTTAATTATTAAAAAATTGAATTTGAATTCGGTATGAAGTAGTCAAACCAATTTCGTCTCAAATTCGACCAATTCGAATTCGGTCGTGACTGAATTACCGAATTTAAACCGAATTACCAAATTGAATTCGAATTCGAATCGATTCGGTAAAAAGGGTTTTGGCATGAATTCATATCAATATTATTAATAACTAAAATATGAAAACAATAGAGGGGCCACTGCTTGCAGACAGCTCTCCAAGGTTTGCAAATATTGAAGATGCTCATAGCCACTTTCAGTAAAATGAAAGAAAAGAAAAGAAAATGTTATACAATACATCATTCTTCAGTTTTGTCATTTCAGATCTTCTTTCAACATTTCTAATCAAAATACACACCCAGAAAAACCTAAAGAAAGCGAGAAAATCCAAAAAACAAGATCTTGAGTGATGTCGAATAGATAATTTTAATAGAACCGTCAATCCAAAGTTAGCCATGAATTCGACATACTTTTTAAAAATATATTCATTAGTTTTTTAGAAAATAAATTCATTAGTTATATTAAATTAGATATTACATTAATAGAAATAGTAAAAACATGGACAATAGTAATTATAGACAAAAACTTTCTTACAAACAATTACTGATAGCCTCAATAGGAAAATGATAAAATTTCTTAAAAACAATTACTTTTGAATACTTTTTTGATTACTTTTGAATACTTTTTTAATTACTTTTCAAAGAGATGTATTGTGTAGTTGCAAAGTCTCTCCCTTCCTATTAGCTTAACTAGAGGTAATATAATTGTTCTTGCACCGGCAGTTCTATCTAGCTTGTATATGCGACTTTACGCAGGTTAAAAGTAGCTTTTGTTTCTTCTTCTGTGTATAATTTTAATCAGGAAAGATAACAACATTTTCAAACCAAAATTTCAACCCCTTTTCAAATAGTTACAATTGGATTTGAGAGAGTTTTTTTGAGTTGTAAGTTAAACCTAACAATTTTATTCTTTTTCAGCCCATGTTTTTAAATAGAGTGGCTTGATAAGAAAATTAACAGCAAATGCGAAATGGACTATGGCTAATACGGAATTTCCTTTTAATAATCTGTGCAATTTTGGGGATTACCATACACACACTTTAGGACTTTTCTTCATTTATGGCCACTGGGCATAAGAAATTTTTTATTTTTCCCATTATTTTTTACTATTTTTTAGGTAGTATATAATCTCCGTCTCAAATACAATTTGCACATTTTACTTGCACTAAAATTAAAAAGAGTAATTTCACCATAAGTAAATTACAACAATATCTTTTTTTTTTTTTTAAAGTGGAAACTGAAATTTTAACATTAACTACGATTTCAAGTGTAAAACATCATTCAACAATTGGGGATCTCTGCTTATAAGCGATCTACAAATTCTTAATGTTACAAACACTAATCTTCATGCTTGCATGAGTTATGTGAAGAATGGGCATGCATTAAAGTATTTTGTTGGTGTCAATCATGCATCAAGTACTATTGAGAATGATGTAATCATAAAATATTCTCAAAGTATGAAAACGCGTATATGCTTTTTAAAATTTGTTTTGTCAATGTTGATTGTGCCCTCCTGCCTTTAAAGTCTACGTCCGCCACTGCTTAGTACTACATACTTTTCTTTGTTATACTTTCGTGATGCGAACCCGCCAAATTTAAAGATTGAGAACCCCACGAACAATTTGCACCACAACTCAAGAACATCCAAAACTCAAATTTCTGATCGAACAAAGAATCCTTGAACACCTTAAGGAACTAGAACTCAAGGTTAAGACGCCACAAAGGATGATCAGCCCCTTTGATAAGTCAAGATAGCTGACAAAGGAACCAAAATACCGACTTTCTCAATTGGGAGAAAACTCAAAAGTATAATATCTCAATATCTGAATGTCACCTAAAGAACTCATAATGAGCACTTTAAGTAGTAGAAAATATTCCCTAAATATTGTGAGAATTGAATAAACTTAGCCTAATTCTATTCTATGAAACAAATAAAGCTTACCAACCACAATAAGGAACATGAATTAAAATCCTAAATGAACTCGGAAAATATTTCCAGATTTCTGTTGCAATTGGACGTCCATATTTTTGTATTATAGAGTCTGGATGGTATCCCGGATTCTTCATAAAAATTGTAGAAAATGTCGAGAACCTTCCCTCAAATCTTAATTCACCTTAATCTGACGTCTAGAACTTAAGATATGATAAGTTTACTAAACCATGTAAAAACTGTATTAGGATTCAACAAGCTGATTTTCGAGTCTCACTTTGAACAATCAATTGAACTAGGTTTGAAAAAAATTATATTTTTTCTGAAAACTCCATCAAGTGTCCTACAAACTCAGAGAATACCTCTGATTTATTCTTGATCTCTAAGAATGTTGAAAATGCCTTTGAACCAGAAAACATGTAGGCTGTCAAAGTCCCAGAATTGCACATTGTTTCATTAGGGTTCTTAAATTCTGCTATTGTTCTTGGTCAATACCATGAATGCAAAGAGCCTCTAATTTGGATCGTATCATATCAGTTTACGGTACCCTATATTTCTTGTAATAGATAAATTTCCAGCCCCTGATAAATAAAAAAATTTAAAAAACTAATAGTAATTGTGTACCCTAAAAAAATTATTAATTTTGACACCATTAACTACTAAAACATATAATGATCATAAGTTAATCTTTCGTCTTCTTCACTTAGGAGCTAAATTCTCAAATTTAAATTTAAATTTTATAAAAGTGAAATTGAAGGATGAAAAAAATAAATCCACCAACATAGTGAAAAAATGGGTTCATCAGATGCATTCTTTGCACGAACCTTTTTGGAAACTAGCAAGGATCTATAATGCTGTCATGACTTTCATGCATGTTAACCATAAAAAGAAGAAATGTTTTTTTGATTTGGTAGAAAAATGTTGTCCTCACACCAGTTCGCTCTTGTTTCCATAGAGGAAGCCACAATCACATTAGAAAATGTGATGATCTTAGGTCGCTACTTTATTTTAGGTGATATAATTTTGTGGCATGTTCTCCATTGCTTATAAGCAAATTCTTGTACCTTTTATTTTTTCAACGTCTTATGATGCAATTCCACATACTGCAATTCAATTAGCTAGGGTAATTTGGTTTGCTCTTGCACCGGCATTTCTAGCTAGGTTGTATGCAAATTTACAAAAGTTAAAAACAGCTCTTGTTGCTTCTCCTGTTGGAAATTTTAATCTGTAAAGATAACAACATTCTCAAGCAAAACAATTCAGCCACTTTTCAATAGTTCAGATTTGGATTTGAGGAGGTTTTCTGAGTTACAACCTAGATTGAACAATTTTGATCTTGACCAGTCAAGGTTTTCTAAATGGAGTGGTTTGAAAAGCAAATTAACAGTGAACGTGAAATTGACTATTTTATTTTTTTAAATTTTTTTTTTGGGGGGAGGGGGGGAATGGATGGGGATGAGCATGTGTCGGTGAGCATTGAAACCGTAACTTCAAATTCCAGAATCCATTCCCAACATACATTGGGAATGGATGGGGATGAGCATGTGTCGGTGAGCATTGAAACCATAACTTCTTAGTAGGACAAGGAGTGCTTTACCAACTAAGATACTGCCTACGGCCTTTTAACTATGAAAAATGTTGAATGTCATTTTAATTGGCTTACTTATAGAGTGGATTCAAATTTCATAATCCTATTATATTTTAAACATATAATGTGTGCAATATATGTGACTATTATACACAGTCTTTCTAGGATGTTTACTTCAAAGCTAGTCGGGCATAAGCAAAATTTTATTCTTCTCCTTGTTATTTACTTTTTTTTGGTATATATTATTTATCGTTTTGATATACTATCTTTTACTGAATTTGGATCTCTCTAGTGTTTTTATCATCTAGTGCAACAAATGTGTCTAGAGTCATTAACTTTTACTTCTTTCTAGTGATAAATATTTATATGATTGATTGATATTTTCAGTAACATTACATCTATTCACAGTTATATTGGTGTTAAATAGAAGACCAATGGTCTGTAGCTTAAATATTTACTAAAACAAATGCATGATGTGTGATGGAGTTTAGAACTAAGATTTGATTCCTGCAAAAGAGAAAGGTGGGGCTAATTCCCCGAACCTGCTATGATATTTAAGTCAGTAATCGAATCACAAATAAAAAACTTAATGACAATAAAGCATAAATAACTATGTATTTATAGGATTCAAACGTTAATTTCATCCAAGTAAACCCTACAAAAATCCGGAAATCCTAGATCTCTTCAAGATCTCGGTCCCTTTCCTTGTTTTATTGATCCTCTTATATTCTCCCAAGATCTGGTAAGTTCCTAATAGGCGTACAATTCCTAATCCCTAGGAAACCCTTGATCTTCCTCTAGCTACCATCTATCAAAGCCCGCTCGGGCATGATCAAGTGTTAGGTATCCAGAGCCCGACTCCCACACCGCCCGAGAGGCAGGCTAACAAATCCATAATCGGGTCGAGGACTCTATCTCGAGACTCATCTCCATTTGTATGGAAGTTTATGTAAATTTTCACTCATACCCTTCATTAACTGTTATTATTTTAACTTTCAAGAGACATATTTAACGTATTCCATGAAATTAAAGCATCTCCAAGAAATAGACAAGATCATGTCACTGACTTTCTTGGTTCAATGCAGCCTGCCCAGTCACTGTCAGTGTAAGATTTCAGGTCTAGTGTGTTGATTGCTGGATAGTGAAGTTCTTTACCTGGTGATCCTTGCAGATATCTTAGAATTCTGTGAGCTGCTTTCATTTGCATCATTGTTGGTTTATCTAAAGACTGGCTAGGGAGCCTATATCTAAGGCTTCCGTATCCAAGGGCACCAACGAAGTTGAAGGAGTTGCAGGCTCAACTCGAAGAGTTACTTGATAAGAAGTTTATAAGACCGAGTGTTTCACCTTGGGGCGCTCCGGTTTTGTTTGTGAAGAAGAAAAGAAGGATGTCGACTACCGGGAGTAAAATAAGATAACAATAAATAATCGATACCCTCTACCCCGTATAGATGACTTGTTTGATCAGTTGAAGGGGTGAATGTGTTTTCTAATATTGATTTGAGGTCGGGTTTTCATCAATGAGGATTAAACCCGAGGACATCCCGAAATGTGCCTTTAGAACACGATATGGGCACTACGAGTTCCTTGTTATGCCGTTTGGAATGACTAACGCACTTGCAACATTCATTCACGTGATGAACAGAGTCTTCTGGGATTGTCTAGATAAGTTCGTGGTGCTCTTCATTGACGATATCTTGATCTACTCACCGTCAGATGAATCTCACGAGGAGCACTTGAGATTGGCGTTTGAGATTTTGAGGAAGGAGAAGTTATGATGAGGACACGTCTAAGGGGCTGCCCTACACAAATGACCCTTTAATCAATGTGCAATGCCCAATGACAAGAGGAAGAACAAAGACATTTAGACAAGCTTTGTCTACATTAGTTCATGAAGTTAAAGCTAAGGAAGAAGCCAAGTTAAACTTATAATATGATATTCAAGTCCATCTCATTACTTTGGAAATTATCATTCATGGTCCTAACCAACGAAATGGCTAAAGGGCATTTTAGGAACTTTGTACATTAAAGTCTATCTTAGCCTTTAATTATTTTTCAGCTTTATATTTTGTTATTTTAAGTCATTTATTTAGTTTAGCCGAGTGGTACTATAATAAAGGACATGTGGTCCATTTATTTAGGTAGTTGTTTCTTTTATAGTAAGTTTACTATTCTAGAGATTGTAGAATCCTAATTCAAATAGGACTCTTGCATCGTAAGGCTTATAACCGAATTACTCCTCTATATAAAGGAGAATTCGGCCACATTATTCGGGAAGTTAGATATATGATTTTTGAACTTCTTATTAGATTTTCATTCATTCTTGAGCTACTAATCAATAAGTCTAGTTTCGCTTATTGTGGTGTTTTAGCCCCCATCGAAAATCAAACGACTCAGTGTTGCGTTTATTTTATTCACCCATAAAGTAAATTCAAGAAGAGAAAGATCCGAATTCAACCTTTGTGTTGAATCTTGATACAAGTTATCAAGGTTCTTCATCACACTACAAGAAAAATGCCTATTCGCTATGGATTTTAGCTACGGAATTATTTCCGTAGTTAATGTTTCTATATTAACTACGGATTAGCTACGGAATTATTTCCGTAGTTAATGTTTCTATATGCCGTAGTAAAGACGTAGCAAAATTGGCGGGTTTTTTGTGCGGGTTAAATTTATCATACTTAGCTACTGAATTGCTACTGAAAAATTGGCGGGAATATTGGCGCCATTTTTTTTCCTCGCTTGCTACGGAAATTCCGTAGCAAAAATATATGAAATTTTATTAATTATTTTTCGTTTGCTACGGAATTTCCGTAGCAAACGGGTATATGAAATTTTATTAATTATTTTTCGTTTGCTACGGAATTTCCGTAGCAAACGTGTATATGAACTTTTTTTAATTATTTTTCGTTTGCTTGGTATATGAAATTTTATTAATTATTTTTCGTTTGCTACGGAATTTCCGTAGCAAACGTGTATATGAACTTTTTTTAATTCTTTATGAACTTTTTTTAATTCTTTTTCGTTTGCTGGGTATATGAAATTTTATTAATTATTTTTCGTTTGCTACGGAATTTCCGTAGCAAACGTGTATATGAAATTTTATTAATTATTTTTATTTTGCTACGGAATTTCCGTAGCAAACGGGTATATGAAATTTTATTAATTATTTTTCGTTTGCTACGGAATTTCCGTAGCAAACGTGTATATGAACTTTTATATTTTTACTCTTCAGGAAACCTAACCCTAAAATTTTATATTTTTCTTCTTCTCTTTTCTCCCTTCCAGTGGCGCCTCCCCACCCTTTCTCCTCTCATCCGCTGCAGCTCCTTCCTCCACCATTACCGCCTCTTTTTCTTCTTCCTTCTTTTCTCCCCTCCTTTCTTTCCTTCCGCCTTCTTCTTCTTCTTTCCTTTTCTTTTCCTTCTCTTCTTCTCTCTTCTGGCGTTTCCTTTTTTGGGTGAAATTTATATGATTTTGGGGATTTTTTGATGTGGGTTTGTTATAGATTCATGACTTGATTGAGTTTTAGTGGAAAGGTTGGATTTTTGTGAATTTCTTTGATTTGCAATTTTGGTGAAATTTAGGTGATTTTTGAGTTTTTTTTTTATATAGATTCTTGATCTGATGGGTTTTAATGAAAGATTGGATTTTTATGAATTTCTTGTTTGATAAAATATTTTCAAAGTTGGAATCTTTGTTCTTGATTTATATCTAAATTTTGTTTATTGGGTTTTTTTTTGAGTTATTTCTTGAAGATTTAATGATCTTTGAGAGTTTTGAGTAAGAATTAATTGTTTAGTTTTGAGTAAGAATTGTATTATTTTGGTACTCTTTGTTGTTTTATTGGATTACCTTTTCTTGTTTCTGCAATTTTCTGCCTGCTTTTGACTGTTTGAGCTTGATTATAGAATATTTCTGCATGTTTCTGCCTATTTCAGCTTGGTTATAGCATATTTTTGCCTGTTTCTGCAATTTTCTACATGTTTCTGACTTTTTCAGCTCATTTCTGGCAATTTTCAGCTCATTTCTGGTATTTTTCAGCTCATTTCAGGTATTTTCAGCATATTTCTGGCATTTTTCAGCTCATTTCTGGCATTTTTCATCTCATTTCAGGTATTTTTCAGCATATTTTTGACATTTTCCAGCTCATTTCTGGCGTTTTTCATCTCATTTCAGGTATTTTTCAGCATATTTTTGACATTTTTATTCATTTTTCAGCACTATCAATTAATCTGTTTTATTGAAACACCTTAATTATATGAAGAAATCATCTTGTTAATGTTAATATTTCTCTGCTTTTGAATGAATTCAAATATTGCAGACTCATGCATTTCGTGGTAGCAAATTCAGATCCATTTGTACCAAACGTAAGAAGCCACGCCAATGACTCTAATTGACCTTGTTAATTAGTTCAATCTTAAGTCTTGGATTTTATTTATTTTGTAGAACTAAAAAGGTTCACAAATCTTGTGGCTTCTGGAAATGGCTCTGGTATGTTCTCTACACATTAGTATCTTGTGCACGTTTGTTTGCGGCATAGATGATTTTTTTTTACATTTAGGTTGTCGCTAATGATCCGTGTCACTTTCGTCCGCAGAGTGGATCATCATGCTTCAGCCTTCTCGCGGAGGAGTTGCTTTGCTGGGGTTGTACTCCCAATCCCGAGATGCCAAACTCGCTGTTGTGATTGTAATATGCCTCGACGCTCATCATGTATCCGTTGTTCTAGACCGAAGTGCAGCTGTTGCTCGTGCGAAGATTGGCAATGCCGTTGTAAAATGCCATCCTCGCAGCTTTAAAGTGTCGCGCTCCCGAATGCCCTTCTTGTTCTTGTTCCAGCTTGTAATTGCAAAGGATGTATATCTTGTTACCCCAAGTGTCCAAAGCTAAATCTTTCTTCATGTTGTACAAAAGACTCTTGTTGTTACTCTTGCTATCTGTGTTGTTAGTATATTATATTATGATATTAATAAAGTTTATAAGAACCATTTTGGCTTAGTTGGGTTGAAATAATAGCTTAAAGCAGATTGTGCATATAAATTGTTTGGTATCATTTCTGTTTTGGTAGGGAGCTAGTAGCATATATACATTTTATGGTAAAAAAGAGTACCTAATAGCTACGGAAATAATTCTATTTTATATTATTTAAATGAATATTTCGTAGCAAATCCGTAGCCAAATGTTAAATTAAATTAAAATATTCCGTAGCTAATCCGTAGCCAAATATTAACTTTAATTAAAATATTCCGTAGCTAATCCGTAGCCAATAAAATTTATTATTAAAAATTAAATAAATACCGCAGATTAAATTAAAAATATTCCGTAGCAAATTCGTAGCTAATTAAATTTATTTTTAAAAAAATAAATAAATACCGTAGTTATTCCGTAGCAAATCCGTCGTTACCATACCCATTTTAAGTGACCCGGGTGAAAGTTAACTACGGAATTTCCGTAGCCAAATAGCTACGGATTAATATTCCGTAGTTAATTTATTTTAGCGACGTTAATATCGCTACGGTTTATTTCCGTAGCTAATCCGTAGCTAATCGTGTATTTGCTACGGATTAGCTACGGAATCGACCGTAGCTAATAGGCGTTTTTCTTGTAGTGTCAGTAGGTATCAGAGCTCAAACTTGATCTCTTTCTTGGTGTATTTTTAATTGTTTTCTTGATATAATTTCTTGTTTTCTTGGACAAAAAAATTCATATTTCAGCCGAGGCATTTATTGAACATAGCCAAAAAGCAAACTTCTTGTATCAGAGACATCATAGTCTAGGTTCAAGAATTGGCAAAAGTTCACAATTTCTTTGTTTACAAGATTTGAGCCATGACACATATTATAAATCAAGAATTGAAGTGTGTTTAGAGTCTCAATTCAGCCAAGAAAAAGAAAAAGATTCAAGAACAAGAATCAAGAAGCATAAAAGATTGAGATCTTCATTTTCATAAACACAAAAGGAAACCTAAAAAGTATATATCTTTTCTTGTTAGGTCTAGGATTTTCAAGATTACTCTTAATTTCTTTCTTTACTATTTTTTTAGGTTTAGGATTTCTCTTCCTCTATTTTTCAGCTTTGTCTCAACGCAACAAATTAGGAACCTTTAATTATTGTCTTTCATCTTTAAAGCCATATAGAGTTGAAATACTTTTACAAGTATTGTTGGAATATTGAGTGAATTGTTTTTCTCTCTAACAAATTTGAGTGTTTTAAGTAATCATGTCTCAACAGGGAGGTTCTACATCAAAGCAAGATGAAATCTTTGTGGATGATAAGCTTTTCAAAGAAGCCGCACCACAACTTTTTTGTAGGAGGATGCAACGATTAGATAATATAGCCGGAAGGATGACTCATGTTCAAACAATGGTGAGACCACAAATCCCTCAAAGGCAACCATATGCACCTAGAAGAGGTAAGCAAGTTGACACACAAGATGTTCAATTGGATGCCGAGAATGAATGGTATGAGTCTCATGAATCCAATGACCCAAAGATGGATAACATTCGGCCAAGAATGGAATTTGTACCACCTCAACCGAGAGCAAGAGAGAAATATCAAACGGTTGATGACAATTTTTGCTTTTGAACCGATGAGACCGAGAATTGGAGTAAATTTTCAAAGATTTGACAACAATCTTGGTGCAATAAAGACCAAGATTCCCTATTTTCAAGGTACGAATGATCCCGAATTATTTTTAGATTGGATTTATAAAGTTGATCATATTTTTTCCGTTCACAACTATTCGGAGTACAAAAAAGTAAAGTTGGCAGCCATGGAGTTCTCGGATTATGCCTCTATTTGGTGGGAAAAGAGGTAAATATAAGGATAAGGGTTGGCCAACATCAAATTGATAGTTGGGATGAGATGAAAGCGGTGATGAAGCGGAGATTTGTTCCCCAAAATTATACTAGGGAACTTTTCAATCGCTTACAAATATTAAAGCAAGGTTCTAGATCGGTGGATGAATACTACAAAGAGATGGAGATTGCCATGATTTGAGCGGATATTCAAGAGGATAATGAAGCTACTTTGGCAAGATTCTTAGCGGGCCTAAATGACAAAATTCGTCCAAAGGTAGAACGTGCTAACTATGATAATCTTATTGCAATGGTATATTATGCAGAACAAATAGAAAGGAAACTAAAGAAAAAAGGTTTAAGGGCTTATTCGACTAATTTCCAATAATGGAAAAAGCCGAATCAGCCCCTAAATAATTCATCAATTTTACCGAGCCCAAACAAAGCAAATGAGACAATTGGAGCTGCCAAAACAGCCACGACATTAAATGGAGCAGCCAAGACCTCTTCTACATCCAATTCAAGGCTAAGTAACCTTCAAAATGAATGTTATAAGTGTAGAGAAAAGGGCCACTTTGCTAGGGACTGCCCAAACAAAAGAGTAATGATCATGCAAGATGATGAAAAAATGGGTGATTGATGAGGAAACCGAAGAAGGGAATGCAAGATGATGAAAAAATGGGTGATTGATGAGGAAACCGAAGAAGGGAATTTTGATAAAGAAGCCGAGAACCTAGATGCAACCCGAGGAAAGGGGTCAAATTTGGTGTCTATGAAGCTTCTACATACTCAACCATTAGATGAGCAACATCTTCAAAGGATAAATCTTTTCCAAACAAAGTGCAAAGTCAAAGGCAATCTTTTGTTTTCTTATTATTGATAATGGTAGTTGTGCTAATGTTTGCTCTCTTGATACGGTCACCACTCTTGATTTACCTTGGAAAGAACATCCACAACCTTATAAGCTTTCTTGGTTAAACAATAGTGGTGAAATCTGAGTGGATAAACAGGTTGAGATTGAATTTGCAATTGGGAAGTTTAAGGATAAAGTTTTGTGTGATGTGGTCCGTATGACTGCTTGTCATATTATTTTGGGAAGAACATGACAATATGATAGACGTGTGGATCATCAAGTTACCATGGATAACATAAGATTTACTTTACATCCTTTGACCCTAAAAGCAGCTAGTGAGGTTCATCAAACAATGGCCGAGAATAGAGATAAAAGAATGAGATATGAGATTAAAAAAAAGAGTGATCTCACCCATTAAGCAAAAAAAGAGGTAAAAATTGTTGAAAAAGCCGAGCCTAAAGTGAGAGAAAAGGCAAGTGCTCAAAAAGTGTGGAATGAGTGTTTATTTATAACACTAGGAAAGGTAGAGAGGGTTATTCGAGCAAAACAAGCAATTATTTTGCTTATTTTCAAAGGAGCCGAAACTCCTTGCCTTACTAACACTTTTAAGCTAACTTCTTCTGTACCTAATCTTGTTTGCGATCTATTCCAGGAATTCAAAGGTGTTTTTCCCAAGGAGTTGCTGAAAGGTCTCCCTCCACTTAGGGGGAAATGAACATCAAATTGACTTCATTCCAGGATACATTCTTCTAAATAGACCGGCTTATAGAGAAAATCCGGATGAAACTCGTGAAACTCAAAGGCAAGTAGATGCACTACTTGAGAAAGAACAGGTAAGAGAATCTCTAAGTCCTTGTGCTAGTCTTGTTATAATAATACCTAAAAAGGAAGGAACTTTTAGATTGTGTACGGATTGTTGAGCTATTAATAAAATAAACATTAAATATAGACATCCTATACCACGTTTAAATAATATGCTTGAAGAGTTAAATGGCGCCCAGATATTTTCTAAAATTGATATAACTAAAGGATATCACCAAATTAGAATGAAAGAAGGTGATGAATGGAAAACTGCATTTAAGACTAAATATGGTTTATATGAATGGATTGTCATGCCTTTTGGTCTTACTAATGCACCAACTACTTTCATGAGGTTAATGAACTACATATTTAGACATTGTTTGGGTAAATTTGTGGTAGTTTACTTTGATGATATACTTGTTTATAGTAAAAACTTGGAAGAGCATATTGAACATCTTAGAACTGTTTTTACTATCTTAAAGGAGCAAACTTTGTATGCTAAGCTCGAAAAGTGTGTCTTTTGCACTACTTCTATAAACTTTCTTGGATATATTGTGAGTTCTTAAGGAATTAGTGTTGATCCGGCCAAAATCAAAGCTATCATGGAATGGCCGACACCAACAAATGCAAGCCAAGTAAGATATTTTCATGGGTTAGCTAGTTTCTATAGACGTTTTGTACATGATTTTAGTACGATTGCAGACCATTTGAATGAAGTTGTAAAGAAAGATACTCATTTTTCTTGGAAAGTACCGCAACAAGAAAGATTTGACAAACTCAAGGCTTTACTTACTTCTTCTCCTATACTTGCATTGCCTAATTTTGATTTAACTTTTGAAGTTGAATGTGATGCTTTAGAAATAGGTGTTGGAGCTGTTTTGTAACAACAAAACAAATCTCTGGCTTACTTTAGTGAGAAATTAAGTGGGCCTACACTTAATTATCTAACATATGACAAGGAGTTGTATGCAAGTGTTAGAGCTTGGGAGACATGGAAACATTAATTAATTTCGAAGGAGTTTGTTATACATACGGACCATGAATCCATTAAGTACTTAAAAGGACAAAATAAGTTGAATAAAAGGCATGCTAAATGGGTTTCCTTTATTGATACTTTCCCCTACATAATCAAGTACAAAAAAGGTAAGGAAAACATTGTAGTTGATGCTCTATTTAGAAGGTACACATTACTTTCGGTCATGCATGCTAAATTGCTAGGTTTTGAACATCTTAAAGCTTTATATAAACATGAAATGATTTTTCAGCCATGTACTTAGCATGTGTGAGCTATCGGCTCAAAAAGGTTTTTAAGGTTTAATGGCTTTTTGTTCAAAGATAATAAATTGTGTATTCTATCTTGTTCAATTCAAATTGTGTATTCTATCTTGTTCAATTCGAGAATTACTTGTTAGGGAAACACATTATGGCGGTTTAATGGGACATTTTGAAGTTGTTAAAACTTTAGAAATATTGCAAGAACACTTCTTTTGGCCCAAGATGAAAAGAGATGTTAGAAAAGTATGTGAACTTTGTTTTAAGTGTAAACATGCTAAAAGTACAAGCAAAGCTCACAAATTATACATTCCTTTACCTATTCTATCATCACCTTGGATTGATGTTTCTATGGATTTCATACTTGGATTACCAAAATCATAAAGTATGGATAGTAATATGGTTGATGTGGATAGATTTTCTAAAAATGGCACATTTTATTCCTTGCAGAAAAACAAGTGATGCAAGTCATGTAGAAGATTTATTCATGAAGGAAATCATTCGGCTATATGGAGTTCCGAGGACCATTGTGAGTGATAGATATGTAAAATTCCTAAATAACTTTTGGAATACCTTATGGAGTAAGTTGGGAACCAAATTCTTGTTTTCTACATCAAGTCACCCACAAACCGAGGTAACAAATAGAACTTTAGGGGTTCTTTTGCGAGCACTTATACAAAAGAACTTAAAAATGTGGGAAGATTGTTTACTTATTGCTGAATTTTCATATAATAGATCTTTACATTCTACTACTAATAACTCTCCTTTTGAAGTTGTTTCTGGATTTAACCCTTAACCCCTTTAGATCTAACTTCTTTACTTGTTGATGAGTATTTTAATGTAGAAGATGATTCTATGGAAGAATTTATACAAAAACTACATCAACAAGTTAAAGCTCAAATTGCAAAGAAGAATGCTTCTTGTAAAACACAAGGGGGGTGTGAATTGGTTTTTAATCGATCTTGAAAACTTTTTCGAATCTATTCAATGCTAGTGTAAGTTTGAGCAAGATGAACAAAAGCAAATCTAAAGCCAATCACAAGACAAAGGATTTAGAGTGGTTCGATTCACTTAGAATCTACATCCACTACCTTGAGCCGCACCCAAGGATTTTCAACAACTTCACTAAGAAGACTTTTTACACTTGTGGCTAACTCACTAAGATTTTTACAACACAACCACAATACAAAACTCACTAAGAGTCAATTGCCCACACAAAGTAGGACTTATACAAGAATTACCCTATCACTAAGAAAGGGAATTAAGATGGATAAAAAACAAGGTTGTTCACTCTTCTAAGTGAAAGATAAATACCTTTGAAGTACAAGAATAATTAGCTCTTAGAACATTTGAATGCACACTCTTTGTCTTGCTTTTGAAAGAACACTCTTGAATGATTTAGATCATAGAAATGAAGAGCATTTGCTTTGTGAGTGTTTAGACTTGATAAGAAATCAATGTATATTGTATGTGCAAGTCTTTTAGTCATTCTCTAGCTTTGGAGTATTTATACATTTCAAAATATGCTGAAAAACGACTCTTTAACGGTCAAAAAATGGCTAGTTTTTTACAGAGTTCGGTTGACCGAACAAAGGGTCGGATGACCCACTTGAATACCTCGGTCGACCGAACATACACTTCGGTCGACCGAACAAGGCTTAGGTCGACCGAGCCTAGAAATTTCAACTCTCTGTTTCTCTTCGGTTGATCCAAGCTAATCTTGGTCGACCGACCTCCTGAGCTTTGAGAGATGTTGATATTTCACACGTTTTGAAATCTTTTGAAGTCTAAAAGGTTTTCCCAAAAGGTAACAAGTAAGAACATTTGGAAAACCATTTTAAAGGACTTAGACTATGAAATCAAAGGCTTTTAAGATAAGAACACATGTAAGAATCCTTTTGAAACTTAGCCTTTTGAAAACGTGTTTATGAGCATGCAAGACTTGAGTGTAGAGATCTTATGTTCATGAGAGCATTGGTTAGAGCTTATAAGATAAAGACTTATAATGACAAAGCTAATCTAACCAAACCTAAGTCTTCAATCTTCAATCTTGAAAGATGAGCCTTGAATAATATGACTTTAAATCTTGATCATGGCTTGATTGAAGTACTTAGAGCTTCCAATATGAATTCCGATATTCTATCACAAAGATTAAGATCATTAGACACAACATCAAATGTTTGTCCATTATCAAAAACCGAGTTCGTTCGCCCTTAGGGCTTACAATCTCCCCCTTTTTTATTATGACAAACTTTGATGTAATTAGATAGAATATGGACAACATTAATAACAAGGAAGCATAGCAAAAAGACAAAGATCAATTAAGAACAAATACTAGTGCTTAGAAGATAAAACCCGAAAGACAAAAGCACTAGAATTATAACTTCTATTTGCCATAGCATCTAGGGACTCTTAGAAGAGCCCTATTTCCCAACCATCCTCCTTTCCTCCTTCCTTCCATACTATGTAGCTTTCTTGTGTCTAATATACATACCTTAGTTTACACAAGAAGCTAACTTACCATTTTCATCAATGTTGATGTGAGTGCTAAGGATCCTATTATAAAGAACATGCTCACACAAACATTAGAACTATCAATGGTTTGTTATCATCAAAACAACATAGGATATTTTGCCCTTCGGGCTAACAATTATGCAAATAATGCTAACGAAGGCCGCAAGCATATATCCTTTGAAGTAGGAGATTGGGTTTGGTTGCACCTTAGGAAAGAAATATTTCCTGATGAACGAAAGTCTAAGTTATACCCAAGAAGAGATGGACACTTTAGGTATTTTCTATGTTGGTCGTGACAACAATTGTCAACAGTAATGAGAGGTGTCTAGCAACACATCATTACTCCCAATTCACAAATAGTCCCGGTGATTCAAGTAACTACGAATATGATCTTTTGTACTAATCCCTTTGTCCTCGATATCTAGATTTAAGACAAGACACGGAGTATGTCAAACCTGTATAGTCCAATCAGTCAGTTTCTTGATTCCCTAGTAGACTAATCAAATGACATTAACATATCATATTAATTCACTTGTTTATGGCCATGGATTAGTCTCACTCTATCAAGGGGAGCAAGATATCACTCATGTTTTATAGGAGGGACAAACACTACAAGAAAACAGTTAAATAGCGACCGACTTTAGCGACCGAAATTTTCGGTCACAAATTTAACGACGGAATACCGACCGAATAGAAACCGAAAACAAATCGGTCGTTATTCCGTCGCTCATCCGTCGGCCACATCGGTCTCGTTGACCAAATTGAAACGTCGTCGGTTTGTTCACCCTTAACGACCGAATACCGACGGATATTAATGACCGTTTACCGACGGAATATATAACGCATCGAATACCGACGTAGGTTAACGATCGAATACCGACGGAATACATAACGGTGTTTATTTGTATTGTAATAAATGAAGGACACAAAACGACGCCATTTTATTTTCGTTAACGACTCGACTCACCGACTGGACTTTAACGACGGATTACCGACGGAAAATATACCGATCGAATAACGACATCGCAAATTAGGTCGCTATTATTTTCCAATTTCGTCGCTATTCGGTCGCTATTATTTTTCCCGATTTCCATTTTTTTATAAAATAGCGGGGTTTTTAAGGATATATAGAAACATTTTACCTAATAGTAACTAAAATAGGAAAAATACATATACAAAGTCTTAGGTCAGCGGAACGACGAATCTGCGCCCCTGGAAGAAAAATCCGATTCTTCATCTACTCATCGAATGAGTTTTCAGTCCCGATTTGTAAAATACCGATATATACTCAAAGCAGAACAATTCAAGTAATACATTTTTGTGTGCATTTATGTGAATCATTAAGTGATGGAGTTAAAATTTTATTAATTGATTATTAATAAACAAATAAGTACTAAAATATTCATATTAGTTCGTACTCACATTTAGAACGATGTCGGTTTTCGGATTTATAAGTTTTTACTAAATCCGTCGCTATTCGGTCGCTATTAAGCTAAGGGGCGACCGAATAGCGACGGAATTTGCGAAGGCCGTCGCTATTCGGTCGCTATCATTTTCCCGGATTCCATTTTTTTATAAAATAGCGGGGTTTTTAAGAATATATAGAAACATTTTTCCTATGTTAGTTACTATTAGGTAAAATGTTTCTATATATCCTTAAAAACCCCGCTATTTTACAAAAAAAAAGGAATCCGGGAGAATAACAGCGACCGAATATGCTATGTCGGTCGCTATTCGGTCGCCCTACCCTAACCCTAACCCTAATTCCGTCGCTATTCGGTCGCTATTATTAAATGCCTAAACGACATCGTTTACTTTTTCGCGGGCTCATTTATTTGAAAAAATTGGACAAGTGTTAAACATAGCTAGTGGCGACCGAATAGCGACGGAATTGGAAAATTCCGTCGCGATTCGGTCGCTATTATTAAATACCTAAATGACATCGTTTGCTATTTTGCGGGCTAATTTATTTGAAAAATTGGACAATTGTTAAGCATGCTAAGTGGTGACCGAATAGCGACCGAATTGGCAAATTCCGTCGCTATTCGGTCGCTATTATTAAATGCATAAACGACATCGTTTCCTTTTTCGCGGGTTCATTTATTTGAAAAATTGGACAAGTGTTAAGCATGCTAAGTGGCGACCGAATAGCGACGGAATTGGCAAATTCCGTCGCTACTATTAAATGCCTAAACGACATCGTTTGCTTTTTCGCGGGCTCATTTATTTGAAAAATTGGACAAGTGTTAAGCATGCTAAGTGGCGATCCGTCGCTATTCGGTCGCTATTATTAAATGCCTAAACGACATCGTTTGCTTTTTCGCGGGCTCATTTATTTGAAAAATTGGACAAGTGTTAAGAATGCTAAGTGGCGACCGAATAGCGACGGAATTGGAAAATTCCGTCGCGATTCGGTCGCTATTATTAAATGCCTAAACGACATCGTTTGCTATTTCGCGGGCTAATTTATTTGAAAATTTGGACAAGTGTTAAGCATGCTAAGTGGCGACCGAATTGGAAAATTCCGTCGCGATTCGGTCGCTATTATTAAATGCCTAAACGACATCGTTTGCTATTTCACGGGCTAATTTATTTGAAAAAATTGGACAAGTGTTAAGCATGCTAAGTGGCGACCGAATTTGCCAATTCCGTCGCTATTCGGTCGCTATTATTAAATGTCTAAACGACGTCGTTTTGTGCGTTTTATTTCTATAAATATATCAAAGGCAGAAGCTTCTCCCTCATTCTTCATTCTGCCCAGCCCGCGACTCTCCATCTTCACCACCACCTCTTCCAGACGATTTCCACCCCCAAATCCCCTCCCTCCTTCCAGACGCCACCACCTCCGGCACCTCCAAGACATCGCCACCACCTCCGGCACCTCCAAGGCATCGCCACCACCTCTGATTTCAGTTGGGTTTTTTAGGGTTTAGGTGAGAATCTTGCATTTTCTAGCTTTTTTTCTTAACAATTGGAATAAATACATCTATTTTGAGAAGATTAAAACAAAAATGGAGGGGAGGTAGTACTGATTTCTGCTTGGATTTTAATATATGGGTTTTCTATAATGTCTTGCAATTTTTTTTGCCAATTCTTATAATTTCTTGCAATTTTTTTGCCAATTCTCATAATTTTCTTTGTTTTTCAAATGTAGTTTTTTAACATCCAATGTAGTTTTCTTGGTGTATTATTGGTTTTCTTGGTGTATTATTGAAATGTATGCTAATTGTATAATATGTGAGTTTTGATAATTCAAAGTATGTGAGTGTTGATTGTGAGTTTTGATAATTCAAAGTATGTGAGTGTTTATTGTGAGTTTTGATAATTCAAAGTGTGTGAGTGTTGAAATGTAATTAGAAGTGCACACTTTGATTGTGAGTGTTGTATTGTAAATGAGAAGTGTAAACTCGTGTTTTTTGGGTTTATTAATTATTTTTGCTATTTGGGATCTTAATAATACTGTTTCTGGTTTGTATTTCTGTGCGTATTGCTGTTTTTTATAATAGGGATTTAATTTAATTTCAAATTTATTTTTTTAAATAAAAAACAATTTAGCGACGGAATAGCAACCGAATATTCGGTCGCTAAATATCCCGTCGGTATTCGGTCGTTAACCAGTCAAAGTCAAAAGTCAACAATATTGACCATTCGGTCGCTATTCCGTCGGTAAATAGAGACCGATTATTCGGTCGCTAGACTTTCCGTCGCTATTCGGTCATTATATAGTCAAAGTCAAAAGTCAACAATGTTGACCATTCGGTCGTTATTTACCGATTGATTATTCGGTCGCTAAAATTTCTGTCGGTATTCAGTCGTTAACCAGTCAAAGTCAAAAGTCAACAATGATGACGATTCGGTAGGTATTCGGTCGGTAAATAGCGACCGAATATTCGGTCGCTATATATTCAGTCGGTATTCGGTCGGTAATTTGCTTAGCGACGAAAAATACACGACCACGTCATTCGGTCGTTAATCGGTCGCTAAACTGATTACCGACGGAAACGACCGTCACTGTTTCCCTGTTTTCTTGTAGTGAAATCCTCTATCTATCACACGTCATCCTGATATGGTTCATAAATACACCCAACAAATGCCTTTATAGCCTCTCTAGTTACAAACGACATTTGATACGCTCAAAGCATACCATTAGCCAAGCAGGAAATCTTCTGTGATCTCAAGTCGAAGGATTTAGGTACAAACACAATCATCATAAGACCACTGTTGACATTTTTATAACAATCCATGAAGTGTTCTTATGAGGGGGTCTGTCCAGTATCACATACCCATGTAATTGACTTAATATCGCCATATTTAATTACAACACATATTAGTCTCCACACATTATTGTTTTCCTCAAAATTCCACACTAATTATTGTGTAGGGACATTTTAGAATAGTTCAATGTAACAATACAAAAACACAGGCGTATTCAAAACAATAATATTGGAATTCATACCTTTAATATTTCATCACATGAAAGAAAATACAACAATCTCCCACTTACACTAAAGACAACAACCTTGTCTTTTAGTGTATACTGTACATAAGAATCATTTCTTAGAACAGTTATCTTGGTATCTAATACCCATGCTACAAGTATGACAATGCTACTGCTGTATCAGTGGCTTCGTCAGTAGGTGGCCGTGTTACCGTCTGTATTAACTTTGCAAATCTTTACATCTCCTCTATCGATGATCTCACAAATCAGGTGATAACGCTGCAGCATATGTTTGGACCTTTGGTGAGACCGTGGTTCCTTTGATATATGGCTCCATTCACAATGGAGATTAAGCGCATTCGACATTCGAAATGCTAGGTATACCACACCAAGTTCACTAATGAACTTTCATGACGCTCACCGTAAGTTGACTAGTATCTTCTTGTTATACTCAAAGCATACGAGGCATCTAGGCGAGTACACAAAATGGCATACATGATAGATCCAATTGCCGAAGCATATGAAATCTCACTCATGCGTTCTTTCTCATCCAGTGTCTTAGCACACTGTTGTCTTGAAAGAGTTGTACCAAGTGTTATAGGACAAAGTTCCTTTTTGGACTCTTGCATTCTAAACCGATTTAGCACTTTGTCTATATATGTACTCTAACTTAAGTCAAGAAGTCTACGTGATCTATCTCAATAGATCTGGACTCCTAAGATGAAGCTTGTTTCACCTAAGTCCTACATAAATAAACATTTCCCCAACCAGACCTTTACATATTCCAAGGTTGGAATGTCATTCTCTATAAGTAGTATGTCATCTACTTACAAAACCCGGAATACCACCGAGTTTCCACTAAATTTCTTATAAACACAAGGTTCATCCACGCTCTTGATAAAACCAAACTCGCACACAACTTCGTCAAAATGTCGATTCAAGCTTCTAGAAGCTTGCTTTAGTCCATAAATTGTTTTCAATAGCTTGCATACTTTATTGGCATTTTTTGGATCGACAAAACCTTCGGACTGTATCATATACAAGTCCTCATATAGGTTTCCGTTAAGGAAATATGTTTTGACATCCATTTGCCAGATTTCATAATCGTAGTGTGCAGCTATAGCAAGCAAGATACGAATGGATTTGAACATAACTACAAGGGAAAAGGTCTCATCATAGTCAATACCATGAATCTGTTTAAAACATTTCGCGACAAATAGCCCCTTTTACGTTTGAACATTCTCTTCCATGTCAATTTTCAATTTGAAAACCCTTTTGCACCCTATTGGGGTTACCCCTTCAGACGCATCTACCAAGATCCATACTTGGTTAGTGTACATGGAATCCATTCCGGATCTCACGGCCTCAAGCCATTTCTCAAAATTTGGATCAGTGATTGCTTGTTTGTAGGTTGTAGGTTCATCGTGATCAATAAACATAAAATCTCAATGTTCTATTACGAAAAATCCAAATGTTTCGAGTGATCTACGAACTTTACTAGACCCACGCAATTCTTGTGTTTTTGGAACTGGCTCCACAACAACTTGTGTAGCTTGTTCCAATTCCACCTGTCACTTGTGCCTGGAACTTCACCAAACTGTAAAACTTCATTAAGTTTCACGTGGCTCCCACTTGTTTTCTCAGAAAGGAATTCCTCTTCTAGAAAAGCTCTGTTACGAGCAACAAACACTTTGTTCTCGTTCGGGATATAGAAGTAGTACCCTTTAGTTTCCTTAGGATACCTCACGAAAATGTACTTGACCGACTTTGGGTTGAGCTTTTCCAAAGCTGGACGTTTCACAAATGCCTCACAACCCCAAATCTTTAAGAAAGGCATACTATGACGAATCTCAGTCAATATCTGATATGGTGTCGTTTCAACAGATTTAGATGGAACTCTGTTTAGTGTCAAAACTGTTGCTTCTAAAGCAAAAATCCCTGAAAGAGTTTGGAAGACTCGTGTGACTCATCATTGATCGAACAATATCTAATAGAGTTCGATTTCTCCTTTTGGATACACCATTCCATTGAGAAGTAGCCGGAGGAGAAAGTTGTGAAAATTTTCACAACTTTTTAGATTGATACAAATTTTTTGACTTAAGTATTCCCCACCTCGATAGGATCGAAGCATCTTAATACTTTTGACAAGTTGGTTTTCTACTTCATTCTTATACTCTTTGAACTTTGTAAAGGCTTTAAACTTGTATTTCATAAGAAATATGTATCCAAAACGACTGAAATCGTCAGTAAAAGTAATGAAATATAGATAACCACCTCATGCATTGATATTGAATGGACAACATACATCACTATGTATTAGTTCAAATAAATCCTTTTCTAGTTCTCTAGTTCTAGTAAAAGGAGAAGCAGTCATCTTACTCATTAAACAAGGTTCGCATTTATCATATAATTCAAAATCAAATGATTCCATCAATCCATCTTTATGGAGTTTCGAAATGCGGTTTTTATTTATTTGGCCTAAGCGACAATGCCAGAGGTATGTTGGATTAGACTCTTTAGTCTTTATCCTATTTGTATTTATGTTATAAATCGGCGACTCTAGGTCTAGCAAGTATAAACCATTCACCAATGTAGCACTACTTTAAAAGACATAATTTAACGATAAAGACATTCGTTGGTTTTTAATAAGAATATCAAAACCCATCTTGTCCAAAAAAAAGATCGAAATAATATTCTTTGTTAAAGTATATACATAATGACAATTGTATAAATTTACAACAATTCCAGAAGGCAAACTAAGACTATATGTTCCTACAGCTAATACAACAACTCTTGCTCCATTGCCAACGCGTAGGTCCATGTTGCCTTTTGACAGCTCTCTACTCCTTTGTAGTCCCTGCAAATTCATGCAAATGTGAGAATCACATCCGGTATCTAATACCCATGAGGAAGTAGTAGTAGACAAGTTGATCTCAATAACATATATACCTGAGCTAGAAGCAACATTTGCTCCCTTTCAAATCTTTTTACCGCCAAGAAAACTAGGGCAGTTTCTCTTCCAATGTCCTTTATCTCCACAATGGAAACAATTTCCGTACTTAGCCACAGTACCCTTGGGCTTCAGTGCTTTCTCAGAATATTTAGGTTTGCCTTTAGACTTACCAAAACTCTTACCCCTGTTGTTGACCATGTAAATGGCCTTGGACTTGCCTATTTCCTTCTCGGCAGTCCTCAACAGGTTCAACAATTTTGGGAGAGGTTTGCCTATCTCATTCATGTTGTAAGCTAAAACAACCTGACATAATGATTTAGGCAACGACTGCAAAATCAAATCAGTGAATAACTCCTGACCCGGAGGAAATCTCAGTCTTTCGTGACTCTAAATATAGCCTATCATTTTCAGAACATGAGTTCTGATTGGTGTTCCCTCTGTCATTTTGCACTAAAATAGAGATTTCGACACATCGAATCGCTCCTGGCAGGCTTGACTTTGAAAGAGTTGCCTTAAATGATTAATCGTATCGAAAAATTTCATTTCCTCATGTTGCTTCTGAAGCTTAATGGTCATGGTCACTAACATAAGACTAGACAGATCTAATGCGTGTCACGCCCCGGACCCCGGGTCTAGTCCGTATCCGGAAACCCCACATGACCGTATTCTAAAAGTAAACTCCAAGAATACAAGGTCCTTACATTCTGAGAATCTATATCACAACCGAATTAATTATCCATTTAATTCAACTATCAAAATTCTTCAATAAACTTTAATACATTAAAGTGGAGAAAACAAATACTCATAAAGGAACTACCCTAAAGTTTTATTCCGATAGTAATCCAGAATTGCTTCTACACTCAGTCCTCCTCGTATGGACTATCGTACCCATCCGACTCATAATCTGTAAAAACAACAATTGTAAGGGGTGAGCTACAACTCAGTAAGTATAGAAAGACCTCCCGGAAAAAATCTAGTTACATATATATACTTTTAAGAAAACAGACAGAATTTTACAGAATTATATTTTTAACAGAATCCTTTTGAAAGAAAAGTATTTTAAGAAACTTACAAAAATTCAAAAAGATATCAGATACTTTAACAGAAACAGAACCTTTAACAGAAACATATTTTTTAACAAAAACATGACCTTTTACAGAAATCGGTACAGAGTCTCAGCTAGTTACCGAAACGGGGATAAAAACTGTTGTCAGTTGGGTCGGTACAGAATTCCAGTTCTTCACCGAAATGAGGACAACAACTGTTACCAGATAGGTCAGAACAGACAGTATCCGTAAATTAATCGGAAAAATATCAAATAGTATTAGAAAAATCACAAAATACTTAATTAATAAATGCGTCGAAACATATTTCCTTTTTGAAGATAAATTCAAAAGACAGACAAATATTGACAGAATGGAGTAAAACTGGAGAAACATAAATTAATTTGGTCATCGAGCATCATTGCATAATATATACTCTAAAGTGCTAGAGTAATGGAAAGTGAACAAAAATTTGGAGAAAAGCCAAAAGGCATTAATGCCTATTCAATCTGAACATTCTAATTCGCATAGACTGGAGCTTTGCCAACAGGAAAGATGAAGGATTCTATACTCATTCTCTCCTACACAAAAAGGTGATACCCACGCCCACAGTGCCTCCACCTCCAGATCCGACTGGAATTGCGGAGGATGTAAATCAAGGTGACCTTGCGTGTCGATTGGTGGGAGGTCTTGTCTTATCCCACTGCAAAAAGCCACCCCCAACATTGGAAGGTTGAAACTTGCACACTGCGGTTGCCAAGATTCGAACCTGCGCCCTCCAACACTATCTTCCACCCCCGAATCAATTGGTTACCCTTGCGGTAACCAGAAGAATGGCACAAGAAGTGACAAAGTCAACGAGATTCTTTTGTTCATATTTTGAGATCCAAACAATGAAGAGAGTATATATTAAGTCAGTGGGCACTATTGCTACTGTAGAATTTTTTTAAATCCAACAGGGATTTATTTTTTCGTGACGGTCAAGTGGTTTCAAAGTTGCTCCCAAGTGGTTTAGTAAAGCCAAAGTCATGAATTCGAATTTTGACTGGTGCTGCCGGCTTGTAGTAACTATACTTGTCCCTTGTTGGTTTTACTTTTACGGGATCAGTGCTTGCGTTGGTTGTTTAGTTAAGTCTGATAGGTTCGCTGATGAAAACGAAAGCACGAACATGTGGTAGCGGAAGGTGTTGGTCACCATCACTTGCACCTTCTTTTTATTTAGCAAAAAAAATAAAAAAAATCCTTTTATGGAAATAAGGTAATAATGCTACATGGTTACCTTTTCCTTAAGGATATGGAATAGAGGAAAAGAAAATTGGCAAGAAGGACAAATTCACAAACAAACCCCTGGATGAAAAGCTAAGAAGTTTTATTCAACACCAAAAATCCTCCTGGCGTGTTGTAAAACAAAACTAGATGAAGGACGACTTTTCTATTTCTAAGAAAAGTAAACTGAAGTGCAAAAATTTGGTATTTTGGATGCCCAAGAACTTCTCTGGTGCAGCACATTATATAATACACTACCAATCTCTCGCGACAAATTGGCCGAACGGTTTTCAATATCTTTGACAAAAAAATCATATTTATCACGGGTTAACATATATATTTGTATACATATTTAGATACCGAATCAAGAAATAAGTCTCGAATTTTCCCGTATTTCATACTGAACATATAGTCTTTTTTATAGAAAATAAGAGGGGTTTTATACTTACCGTGATCGATTCTTAATCATCTGAAATCGCATGATTCTTCACCAAAAATTCTTTGATTAATGTTTCTAACTTCGAAGTCTCCTCAACTTCTGTCTCCGAATATTTGTCTGCAGCCGTATGAAAAAAAACGTAGGACTAATGTATGACGGCTAAACTAAAAGTTTATTATATAGGAAGAGTAATTGCAACATTAGTCCCCAACTAATAGATATTATCAACCCTAAGCCCAAATATTAAAGGATTTAATCACTCTAGTCCCAAAAGTTATGAGACTTAATCAATCTAGTCCCTATAAAATGGCCGGGTTTCAATCCTACCCCCCTAAAGAAAAGTTTCGTCCTCGAAACTTCCGCACTTGATCTTTCGAAAAGGCGTGGGTATTGACTTTCATCTCTTCCTCGTGTTTCCATGTTGTCTCTATTGTCTTGTGACTCGACCACTGAACTTTAACGTATGGTATAGTTCTGTTTCTCAACACACGTTCTTTGCAGTTAACAATATGTATCAGGTGTTCCTCGTAGATCAAATCCTCTCACACTTGTAGTGACTCTTGATTTATAACATGACCTGGGTGTAAGACGTACCGCCACAATGGGGATACACAAAAAACATTGTGGGCTCTTGACAAAGCTGATGGTAAAATGGATTTTCACATGTAGAAATTGAGTAGACATTGTACATTTGCCCACCATTATACGAATGATATGTTCTCCGGCTCTCCATAATATTTTCTTTAAGTGGTTCTTCACTTATCATTCTGATAGGTTGAACGGTGTCATATCAAACTTTTGTTGCGCCACTCTAACAATTCATGGTTCGCAATGACTCTACCCTCCAACTACACTGCAAATCTCTAGTCATCGAGTTCACACGCAAAGTGGAAAGATGAAGAATGACTTAGGAAAAATAGAACTCAAGCTTAGAAAAGGATAAGGTAAACGATATATGATTTAGTGAGAGTTCAGTCGACTATCCTTAGTGACTACGTGTTTATAATTGAAAAATGATGAAAGGATAAAGTAATTGAAGAATAAAGAGAACAAAAAGTATTAATAATCCAGAAGCTTTGGTGCATTTATGAATTATAAGATACATTAATAGAAGTAATGCAATTTTAGGCGAAGTGGAAACTTCAGAAGATATTTGCAAGATCGCAAAGGTAGAGAATTTGTAATTGCTAAAGTAAGAGTTCATCACAAAGAGGAATAAATTAAACTCTACAATTAAGGCACTCATTCCAAGAAACTGAATTTATGGATAGCTGAAGAGAACACGAAATTCATTAATGCTCAATTAAATAAACTTGAATATATTGTACGGAAGTATAAGTCGATAAATGAATTGAGTCGATGAACGAATTGGGTTGATAACGTGAATAGATCAAGGAGATCTTCATCGTAAATAAAATAAAGTGGTCAAAATCTTCATATAAATATCAAGAGAGGATGATAGCCGCTTAGCAAGATGATACACCAAATCAAAGGACGAAGTTATAAACCAATCGAGTCGAGACAATCAGGTGACTACTGCCATGGAGAGAAGATGATGGACATGTTAGGTTGATCAATTCAATTTGAGGCTTTTCAAAATGCAATGGCCAATAGCATACAAAGGTCTAGAAGGATGAGAATTAATGATCTAGTATTTGTTTCATGAAGCCAAACAAATCTGGACCCCTAATTCTCAAAGGTAAAGAAAAAGAGAGCAGTGACGAAGCCAGGAATTTTGTGTTGGGGGGGCGAAACTGATAAAAATTTTTGGGGGTCAATAAAAAAGGCAAAAAAAAAAAAAATTCTTAAGGGGGCGAAACTGATAAAATTTTCCAAAATTTTCTAAAATACACATAAAATTTTGATAAATAATAGTATTTTTAAAATTTTTGGGGGGCCCTGTCTTCGCCACTGAAAGAGAGCAAAGAATGTTATAGTCAATCTGTAATACCCGTAACTTTTCGCGTACGTGTAATTCATTTTGTGTGATTTATTGCATTGGCATATTTTATTTCATGTCATTATGTGACTACAGGCCTAATTAATTTTTATAACATGTTGCGGGTTACATTTTTTTGGTACGTTTCGTTGGGAGCGTTTCACACACGTATCGTAATTAAGGGACTTAAATTGTGATTCACCTAGATTAGTAATTTAATTAGAAGATTGGTTAATTGAATTGAGAATAAAGAAAATAAAATTTAATTAAAAAGAGAGGAATTCGTGCACAGGAGAAAAAAAGGAAAAAAAGTAAAACGTGTATGTCGTGCGAGTTATCTGAGATTTAAGGGGTTATTGGGGTCATGGGGAAAATGGGTATTGAGGGCTTTGGAACACGTGCACAATCAATATGTATATATAAAGAGCAGTGCTCTCAGGCGCAGGGGGAATAAAAAAAAAGGAGGAGAAAGGCATATCAAGTGCTCTAGCGGCACAGTGAGTAATAAAAGAAATATTTTTTTTAGAAAATCTATTTTTTCCTGAATTTTGAAAGGTCATCGAGTGAGTGTTTCTCTACCGTTTTCGACGCACAATTTATCGAATCGAAAGCGTTCACGATAGCTACAAGTGAGAGCAGACGGGAGTCGATTCGGAGTTCTGAGCGGAAAGATATCGCACCGGAAACGAAGCAGATTTTTTGGAAAATATTCTGATTTCGGATTTGAGTATTTTAATTGCTTTTGATAAGGTAGGGACACCCCTGCGCCATTTACTTCTCGCATTAATTACTGCACAGTAAAAGCGAATAAACTAATCTATTTACAAAATATTTGCATGAATTGTGTTTATTACTTTCGATATTGTATAAACTATTTTGGAATTGAATATCTGTCTTGGAATTCTTATGTTACCTAATGAGATATAATCTGAAATATTTTCACCGTTTATGTAAATTTTTTATATATCTAATTGTATATCTTTATAGTTATTTTCGTGAATTGTTAATTGATCAATTGATAAACTTGCCTAATTGTTTTATCCTTTTGGTCGTCTTAATTGATTAAATACTTTGAGTCGTCCTATTTGGTCATGTCCTCTTTACTCCTATGTGGTTTGGTCGACCGAGTCGTCGCCATATTTTGAGCTCGTGTCTAGGATCTACTCAATGACAGGGCTCGTTCGATTCGCAAGATTTCGAGGATGCTCCTGCGGGTGCTCTTGGTGCGGATCCCGAGGGTCTTGCGATGTGAATATGTGCGAACACCGAAGAATCCTGCGGGTGCTCTTGGTGCGGATTCTGAGGGTCCTGCGATATGATTATGGGAAGATTCCGAGAGTGATCCTGCGGATCCCGAGGGTCTTCCTACGTGAGCCTTACCATGATGTGGACTATCATTGGGATTGCAACGGTTTTGTGGAGTCCAAGGTTTTGGATGATGATACAATGTAGAATGAGTCCTTAAAATTTGAATCCGTCGTTCAAGGAGTGAAACTGAACCCATGTGATGAACTATTTGAGCCCTCCTAGTTTGGACTATAACTAGGGCCGTTGCAATTATTGTCGTAGAGTCGTGAATAGATACCTGAGCTCGAATGGTGGGAAGTCGTGTCATAGCGGTAGTGATGTTCTTAGTGTTTAAACGGTGTTGTAATCGAGTGTAGTATATGAGCAATGTGTGGTGCTTGTGGTGCACTCGGTTATGTAAGCGTTTAGATGCGACGAATATGGCTACTTAGCTTATTTGTTGTTTCATACTTGTTCGTTCTTTTTATTGGTCCCTACTGAGTACCGTAGCTCAGTCCATCCACTTTTACTGTGCAGATGATTTAGGGGACGAGCAACACTACGAAGATGATGGCATCTGGGATGGGGATTATGAAGAGTGATTCATAACCGGTTTCAATTAAAGAATTTAGTTACTTCATTATTAGTTTCGTTAAACAATTTCATTTGTAATAATTAGTTTCCGCTGTTAAACTCTTATTTCAGATTATTTCATAATTGAATTTCTTTTTAATAACTCTGTTTGTCGGCTTTGGTGTTTCATTAACCAATGAGACACTGCCATGTCATTAACCCTGATATCTTAATATGAGAAACCGACAACATGAACAGTGACTCCTTAGGCTTCAAACAATAAAAGATAAAAAAGGGTCCACTGAGCATTAGAATGAATACATGATTTACTATTTCAAACACGTATCACGAATTTAATCTCCAAAATTAGGATTAAAATTGAACATCACCCTCATTATACTCCAAACTCTTAAACAACATTATTGGTTGAGATAAAGAAATTTTCTCCAGACAGACAGAAAGCATGTGGAAGTAGTGAAGAAGTAGAGAGAGTTTTGCTTGGTTGTTAACCAAAGGAATACATGGGAAAAAGAAATGATAAAATCTCATTCAGCACGGTGATACATAAGCTTCGGAGCGATACACCGAACAAAAAAAATCTCGAGAAATTGAAAAGTCCCGAAAAGATTTTATCGCAATGACTTCGATTTTGCTGTTGCGAGCATCTCGCTTTCCGCAAAAAAATCAAATTCACAAATCTGAAAAAAAATAAAAAAATAAAAACCACTAATCGCATACGACATTCGTTATTCTACTTTGCAACAATGGGGCATCATAAACAAGAAAGAGACAGATGATCTACAGTCAGAACCTTCTGTGCGATAGAAGGGATTTATACGGTGAGGGAATTTTAAGGTACATGAGCAGAACGAATTTGATAAATAATATTCTAATTCCCAAAATAAGTGCACAAGAACAAAAGAAAACAAGGTTAGTAGCCTTCAAAGACACAATAGCAAATATCTAAATGATAAGAAATGTTATTTGATGATGCTTCAAAAAACGCCTTTGGTACCAGTCGAATGACAGGAGTCAACTGAGTATAAATTAGAATAAGACCTGTTTAGGTAGTACTTGGGCATAAACAAGAATGCAGTAGAGAAACAACAATGACTAGAGTAAAGGAATCTTGTATATTGGGTGTACTTGGATCGGTGTGGCTTGAGTTTGAGATTCAAATTAAAATTCAAACTCTCTTTGAAATTAGTCTGTGAATGAAATGTGAAATACAAACTCATGAAAACTTTAGTTTGAGTATGCGATCAGTTTGAGATTGAGACAAAAAATTAAAGATTGAAACTCAATCCAAACATACTCATTTGATGAAGAGACTCAAGTGTACGAGGTGCAAAACAACCAAGTCAATACACATACATAAACATTACTCCCTCCATTCCCTATTAATTGTCGTTTAGGAGATATCTAGGTATCCAAATTAATTGTCGTTTAAGGTTATTTTATTAGTTGTCAACAATTTATTCCAATTATACCCTCAATATTTTCCTTTCTTTTCTTTTTTTTTCTTTATGATATAGAAGTGAGAGAGAGGGAGGGTGAGGGTAAGGGTAATAATGGAAGTTTAGGTGAAAATGACAACTTCCTTAATTTTGTCAAATTGTCTAAAGAGTCTTATATTTAGGAATGGAGGGAGTACATAATAGCCAGAGATAACTCTCTATCATGAAGCAGCATGTGAACATGAAATTTAAGAAACCAGACAATTGAACAAGAAAAAGATTATCTGAATATTTGAACGCATGATATCGACGCCAATTTGCGAACAAAATGGATTGAGATATATTCGTGACATCATCTTAGTTGTCTACAGTATGTTACCATATAAAAATAAACTGGAATTTCCCATATTTTATATAGAAAATACCATATTTTACAAGAGTAGAGAGATTCTATACTTACAATGTTATTAATAATATATAGTTATAGCGCTACCCATCCTACATCTTCCAAAATGATTTAAGGCCTAAGTTGTTTCCAAAAGATTTAGTCTTAGGTACTAACCAATCAAATTCTCAAACTTAAAGTTGTAAATCACTTCTTAAACACTAACTAAGAGATCAAACGTCAACTCTCATACCAAATATTTTTCTAGAATTTTTTTTTAAGTCCAAGTTAATTTTCAAATTTGAACCTTAGGCTCTGATACCACTAAATGTCACGCTCTGGACCCAAGTCTAGTCCGTATCCGAAAACCCGACATAACCGTATTCCAAAAGTAAACTCCAAGAATACAAGGTGCTTACATTCTGAGAATCTATGTCACAACATAATTAATTATCCATTTAATTCAACTATTAAAATTCTTCAATAAACTTTAATACATTAAAGTAGAGAAAACAAATACTCATAAAGGAACTACCCTAAAGTTTTATTCCGATAGTAATTCAGAATTGCTTCTACACTCAGTCCTTCTCGTATGGACTAGCGTACCCTTCCGACTCATGATATGTAAAAACAACAATTGCAATGGGTGAGCTACAACTCAGTAAGTATAGAAAGACCACCCAGAAAAAATCCAGCTACAAATATATACTTTTAAGAAAACAGACAGAATTTTACAGAAATATATTTTTAACAGAATCCTTTTGAAAGAAAAGTATTTTCAAAAACTTACAGAAATTCAAAAAGATATCAGATACTTTAACAGAAACAGAACCTTTAACATAAACATATTTTTAACAAAAACTTATTTTTTAACAACATATTCTTTAAAAAAAACATGACCTTTAACAGAAATTGGTACAGAGTCTCGGCTAGTTACCGAAACGGGGACAAAACTGTTGTCAGTTGGGTCGGTACAAAATTCCGATTCTTCACCAAAATGAGGACAAAAACTGTTACCAGTTGGGTTAAAAAAGACAGTATCCCTAAATTAATCGGCAAAATATCAAACAGTATTAAAAATATCACAAAATACTTAATTAATAAATACGTTGAAACATATTTCCTTTTCGACGATAAATTCAAAAGACAGACAAATATTGACAAAATGGAGTAAAACTTGAGAAACATAAATTAATTTGGTCATCGAGCATCATTACAAAATGTATACTCTAAAGTGCTAGAGTAATGGAAAGTGAACAAAAAATTGGAGAAAAGCCAAAAGGCATTAATGCCTACTCAATCTGAACATTCTAATTCGCATAGACTGGAGCTTTACCAACAGGAGAGATGAAGGATTATATACTCATTCTCTCCTACACAAAAAGGCTGCGCCCCAACAGTGTGTCGAAGATGCCTCAGCAGCGCACAGCGCTACTGTAGCTACGCCCCGATCTGCGCGAACAGCTACTGTAGCTGCGCCCCAACTGTGTAGCGGAAGACGCCCCAGCAACGGCTAGCTCAGCATTTTTGCGTGCCATCCGGTCCCAAAACTTCTATAACTCGACGTATGTTCTAGAGACATCTTAGAGGACCGGATAGGACGGTTAATTTATGTACATAACTTGTATTTTGTTGTATAGGAGTTTTCCCACCTCCTCGGAAATAAGTGGTCAACTCCTGTCACTAGGGCAAATTTTATTTAAGCTTTTATATTGGGAATAAAAATCAGCAAAAAAGCAAGCAAGCAATTGTAATCACTTTCAAACGACTCCTCCCCCTCGTCGTCTTGGACGTTCAAACTATACTCTAACTCATGTAATCATGCATTCAAATCAATGAAGTGATTTTCGTGCAATTTGTCATGTGCCATTTATTTGCGTTTATTTACATTATGCTATCGAAAAGCGTTTGTCCTATTTCGATTATTTCAAGAATCCGAGAGTGACTAGGGGCCAAGGGCCAAAGTCACTCGGCATCACGGTGCGTCTAAGACCCTCGAGATGACCCGTGACACTTGGTATCAGAGCAAGGTTGCAATAACTCGAGACTAAGGAGAAGCGATGGCTAGCCGAACGAGAAGTGTTTCGGCTACGGAGGATTCTACTAAGGTCCAGCTAGATGCCCTAGAAGTATTGGTAGACAAGGTGCATACCTTCTGCTATGGTGAAAGAGAGGAGGATGCCGAATCCATGAAGAGGAGAACGGCTCTTATGGAAAACGACAACAGCGTGCAGAGTGGGGAAGTAGAAGAAATGGGTAACGCTACGAGAGAGTTATCCCATGTTACCCAAGCACACAATGCTAAGTTGGAAAGCAACGAGACAACGAACGAGGAGATGCGCTCATCGTTGACCAACAACACCAAAGTAGTGACTGATCTGCAGGCCGCTTTGGAATAGGTGAAGGCAGAACTATGGACACTTTCCTTAGCCATTGGCCGAGCCGCTGGAGAACGGAATGGCCATCAAGCTGCCCATAATCATGCCCCTAAGCTAAAGGTGAGGGAACCTAAAGCCTTCAACGGAGAAAGGGATGCTAAAGAATTAGATAATTTCTTCTTCGACATCACGCACTACTTTAAGACGGTCGGTATCACCGAGGAGAGCATGAAGGTTGATACGGAAGTTACGTACTTAGAGGACGATGCGAAATTATGGTGGAGAGTTCAATCAGCTGAGATGGAAGATGGGCGGGTCACCATAAACACTTGGGAACTTTTGAAAGAAGCTCTTAGGAAGCAGTTCTTTCCTCAGAATGTTGTCTATGAAGCTAGACGAAAGCTTAGAGAACTGAAGCAAGGCGGGACTATTCGAGAGTACGTCAAGAGCTTCTCGGCATGCTTACTACAGATTACTGACATGCCCGAGTCGGACAAACTCTTTGTTTTCATGGAAGGTCTCAAACCGTGGGCTAAGAATGAGCTCACTCGCCAGTGTGTGCAGAACCTGGCCGATGATATAACTATTGGTGAAGGTCTAGTAGATTTTCAACAAGATGTGAGGAAGGAAAAGAAGAAGTCGACCCCCTTCCAGGCTAAGACGGAGAACTACAAGCCATCCAGGCCTTAACTTTACGAGAGGTGGAGGAGATAGGCCCTCCCTGTCTTTCGTGGGACAAAATCAACTTGATGCCCCGCAGAGGAACTACACCCCAAGACCATTCACTGGGTCATGCTACAACTGTTCAGGGCCTCACCCATTGAAAAGTTTCCCAACCTACAAGGGTGGACATTTGGCGGAAAATGGTTTTGAAAGGGAACCAGATAAACCCCAGATGTAACGTGACGAAACCTATTACGAAGAAGGAGGTGATGCTGGATCACTAGCTCACATGAGAACGACCCAAGGCAGTCATGAAGCTTTAGGCACTCGATCTAGCAGCGATCAATGACTAATGTGCGTTGATGTGCATAACAACGTAAAGCCTATTCGAGCCATGGTGGATTCTGGCGTTACTCACAACTATATAGACATCTCGGAAGTGGAGAGATTGGGTCTCTCCATAGAAAAGAGTAACTGGATGTTGAAGGCCATAAACTCACTTCCAAAAATGGTTGCTGGAGTTGTGAATGCGGATAAAATAAGTGTGGGCCCTTTTGAGGGAAGCACGAACCTCACTGCGGCACGAATGGACGACTTCAAAATCAACTCCCCTATGCTGATTCGATTATTGTCGACAGGAATGTTTTGCCCGTCATTTTCGGGAAATCGACCAACCCCAAGCTGTCTGTGTTCCAACGGGGGAAGGGTCTTAAAAATGGATAACCAACATTCCTTGCCCACCTAAATTGGGAAGAGGTGGAGGAGAAATCAGGATCTATATCACCGGTGGTGAAGCAGTTGTTACACAAGTACGAAGATGTCATGCCGAAATAACTCCCTCGAGAACTTCCGCCAAAGAGAGACATTCATCATGAAATTGAGCTGGTCCCAAGCACGAAGCCTCCGGCTCAAGCCCCTTATCATATGTCTCAACCCGAACTAGCGGAGCTTCGAAAACAACTAACGGAAATGCTGGAGGCCGGTATCATCGTTCCCGCTAGGTCCCCATATGGTGCCCCGGTAATTTTTCAAAAGAAGCATGATGGTTCTCTTCGCATGTGCGTGGACTATCGGGGACTCAACAAGATCACGATAAAAAACAAGTATCCTATACCGCTGCCGGCCGATTGGTTTGATCAACTGAGTCGAGCAAATGATAAACTCATATTTTCTATATAAATTATACTAATTTTCACTTAATTTTTACCTAAAGAATATTATATTTAAATATTTTAGAGTCAATTCGATATTAATTCCATTTTGATTCGATATATATATGCAAAATAGAAACATATTATTAAAAATCTTTATTTTAGGATTATATTATATTTTCTTAAATTTATTTGGTAGGAAATCATATTAATTGGATACAAGTTGATATGAAAAAGGAAACAAGGACTCTGGGCCTTGGGCTACATGAACAAAAAGTTGAGAAGGAAAAGGGATAGCCACCGCCTCACTATTCTATAAAAGGAGACGGATTGCTATGGTTGGTTGCTACATGATGATTGGTTAAATTTTCTAGTTGATTAGGCTTGTGAAAACTTTGTTGGAACAATGATTTAGTTTATTATTTTCCCCTTAATATTGTGTTCAATATTCCCTTAATCCTTATTTTATTAATTATTATTATGGTGTGTTTAATGCTTGTATGGATTTGATCACTCTACACATGATCTCATAATTTAATTGTGAAGGACCGGAAGGTGAAGTAATTAATTAAGAACTAAGTAATAATAACTCGTAGTAAAACTGACTAGGAATAGATTCGGTTTCTATTGAGCGGTTTCCAAAAGTACATAACTGAAGGGATTCATGGGCGGAAACTCGTTCCAAACACCCATGGATCCTCCCCTGAAGGATCCGCTCATACAAAACGAATCGAAAAACAGCGGTAAAAACTTACAATTTTCGGATTCAAGAAACTACTTCTTGAATGGAGGATGACGATTCTTGGAAGCTTTCTTTTCACCAACGGAATTCCCTTTGCGGAATTTCCCTCTACCGAGTATCCACGCGACGAAACAAGCGAGTGATTGCTAGCTCTTCGCCTTTCCGAGATTCAGGGAATTAGAGAGAAAAGGGAGAGGTGAGAAATCCGAAATCTGATTTCGGGTTTGTTGTTTAATTTCAGTCGAATAACTTAGTTCTCTAGGGTTTCGGCCAAGAGATCATTATATAGGGTGTGAGAGTTTGTTCCCATAACCAACTCTCACATCCCCCAACTCCTCTCGGCGGTGGGAGTCTCTAACTCCCCACGTTCCCCTAGAATTACTGCGGTAGTGGGAGTCCTTATCGGATAATAACTCCCACGTAATTCCAGACTATAGGTAAAATACCGAAATTGCCCCTATCTCTAATTCGAATAATAAACACTTTATTATTTTCGGGAAAGACAAATGTCGATACAATGAACCTAGACACATTCTAGATTCATTGAATCTGACATGAAGCTTGTTAGCTCGTCTATGCGTGTGACCCCAGCAGGTTCATATCACAATGGCAATGAAAACACACTTAGTAGTAGTGTGAGTTCATAAGTCACAAGCTGCCCCTAGCAGGGACATTGTGACTACCCAAGGTGAATGAATTTACAACTGAACCTATTGTCAATCCACTATTTAATCCCTTTGTCTCGCGATATCCCTAATTAAGCATAAAGGCATGGTGGTCGCCACCCTTATTAAGCTTAATTGTATTTATGCTCGATCTCCGTGTAGATCTGCTTTCGACAAATAGCATTTGATAACAACTTTATCAAATACATTTGAGCTACGGCCATGCATTTAAACAGTCTTTCCCTATCGAGGGGCCCATGGATATCTCTCTCTAATAATAGAGAGGGACAAATTCCTTACAATGTCTCTCACATTCAAGCTATGATAGGACACTACATCCGATCATCAGTCAGTATTGATTACTCGTTACAAGTAACGTCCGATCGAGTCAAAACGTGGCTCCATTCATACTAGAATCAATGAAGACATAAGGTCTAAGGATTCTAAAATAGTATTGACGAAGTAATACTTATGACTTAAGACCATGAAGTATTACTTCTCAAACGGATCACGTCCCAATACAATGTATCCCTATATATTGCATCTATGATGTGATTTGTATCCATTACACATGATCGATGAAAACAAGATCATCAATCAACAATCATACTAGTTTTATTTCATAGTAAATAAGTATTACATAAAACTAGGGACTTCTAGAATAGTAATTACATAAGCTAATGAGTTTTACTATCAAATCACACATTTGATAATCAAAAGCGTAATTAACTATTCAATTACATGCTCAAAAGATAACAAAACGCACAACATGTGCTAATGGTCCTAGGGCACTACTAACAATAACTACCGGGATTGCAATTGGGAAATTCCATAAATCATTAATGCTGTCTCATTAATCAATTTCACATAGACATATGGTTTTTGTTAATTGAGATTAGGGGGTTTATTGCAAGGAATTGAATAAAACCTAGATAAGGGAATTCTATCGTTAGTGAATTAGGAAAAACTTTCAGGGAATTCAACACATTAAAAAAGGAATCTTTTAAACTAATCATTGGGAAAACAAGTTGGATCAATGTCTTAATCAACATTTCTCTCATTATTTAATATCTTCTTTCTTACTTGTTTAATTTAAGTCATTGTTTTATTTTAGTTAGTAGTTAGTAAAAGCTCTAAAAAAAATTGTAGGTCTAAATTAGGATAATAAACAATTTTGGTATTTAATTATAATCTCTGTGGGAGCGACACTTGTCTTACTTATATACTCAAGTGGACACTAGTTCACTTGATAGGATTTTGTGCATTAGCGAAAAACTACTCGAAAATTGATCTTCGCTCAGGCTATTGGAAAGTACGCGTGAAGGAGGGAGATGAGATGAAGACTACTTGTGTGACGAGATATAGTGCATTCGAATTTCTAGTAATGACCTTTGGGCCAACCAATGCTCCGCAACATTCTGCACCTTGATAAATCAAGTTTTGAGGGACTTTTTGGACCGATTTGTGGTCGTATACTTGGACGATATTGTGGTCTATAGCAACATCTTGGAGGAGCACGTAGCACACCTGGAGATGGTGCTCACCCACTTCAGAGAAAATAAGTTGTTTGCTAAGCTGTCCAAGTGCGGTTTTGCCTAAAAGAGAATTTCATTCCTGGGTCACATCATTGAACCGGGATACATTCATATGGATGCGAAGAAAATACAAGTTATTGAGGAGTGGCAGCCTCCAAAGAATGTGCACAAGCTGAGATCATTCCTTGGGCTTGCCAACTACTATCAGCGATTTGTGAAGGATTATTCCAAAATAGCCTTACACTTGACCGAGTTCCTCAAGAAGAAGACGGTGTGGAATTGAGACTCGAAATGTCAATTGGCCTTTGAGAGCCTGATGAGACAAATGTCCACTGACCCGGTGTTAGGCCTACCAGACATGACTAAGCCATTTGAGGTGCATACTGATGCTTCAGATTTTTCCCTCGGAGGGGTGCTTATACAAGAAATCCACCTGGTAGCTTTTGAGAATAGGAAGCTGAGCGAGGCAGAGAGAAGGTACATTGCCCACGAGAAAGAGCTCCTGGTCGTAATCCACTGCTTGAGGGTGTGGAGGCATTACCTATTGGGAGCTGCTTTCATTGTGAAGATGGACAATACTGCTGTGAGCCACTTTATGACGCAGCCGAGACTAACAAGACGACAAGCTCTTTGGCAAAAACTTCTAGCGGAATTCGATTTCACGCTAGAATACAGAACTGGTGGAATGAATGTGGTCGCTGATGCTCTAAGTCGAAGGGGTGAACTAGCTCCATCAAGGCAACTCTCGACTTTGGCTAGTAGCGAGTTCACCATGGGCATAAAGGGGGCAATACGTGGATTTTTCCAGAGGACCCCACTGGACAGTAGCTTATGTCGATGGTAAAAAGAAAAGAAAGACTCGACGGTTTTGGGTGGACGATGGACTTTTGATGACACGGGGCCATCGTACCTATGTTCCAAATGGTGGACACTTGAGAAAGAGAATTATTAAGGAATGCCACAGCACACTTTGGGCTGGGCACTAAGGAGAAGACCGCACGATGGCCTTGGTGGAAAGGGAATACTATTGGCCTCAAATAAGGGATGAGATTTCGAATTTTGTGAAGACTGGCTATACTTTGTCAGAAGGACAAGGTCGAACAACAAAAGAATTGAGGACTGCTCGAACCTCTGTCTCGTGCCGGCAAAACCTTGGGAAACTGTATCCCTAGACTTCATCACTGGGTTGCCGAAGATAGGAGACAATGTTACCATTATGGTGGTGATTGATCATTTCTCAAAATAAGTCACGTTCATTCCTGCACCGAAATATGTGACTGCCGAAGAGACAGCTAAATTGTTCTTCCAAAACGTGGTGAAGACTTGGGGAGTGCCCCGAGAGATCATCAGTGATCGGGATGGGAGATTCACAGGGAAATTTTGGACCGAACTCTTTCGGCGGCTTGGCACTAAACTGTGCATGAGTTCTGCATTCTATCTCGAGTCCGATGGGCAAACGGAAAGATATAATGGAATGCTAGAAGAATACTTGTGGCACTTCGTGTGGATAAATTAAAGAAATTGGGTAGAACTTCTGGATGTGGCGCAACTCTACTTTAATTCGTAGAAGAGTTCGGCTACTAACTAAAGCCCTTTTGAGATTGTAACTGGACAACAACCTCTGCTACCTCATACTGCAGACACGCCAGTCGGAGCCAAGTCATCGCGGGCGCAGGACTTCTCCGGGGAATGGAAAAATAATGTGGAACTTATAAAGATGTGCCTTGAAAAGACAGTGAAGCGGATGAAAAAGTATGTCGATCAAAAGTGGCGCTTTGTGGAGTTCCAGATTGGGGTTCAAGTGATGATCAAAAGGCATCTCAAAAGAGAGCCCCAGAGAAATAAAGTGTTAGGCACAAGATTGATGACCAAATACATTGGACCCGTACCTATATTGAAGAGAATCGGGGGAGTTGCTTACAAAGTGGAACTTCCGCTAGACATGAAGATCCACCAGTCTTCCATGTAAGCCTTTTGAAACCAAATCATGAGAATCTACAAGAGAATGTAGACACGAGCCTACGATATCCGCCCTCTTCAACAACATTGCGCAAGAAAGTGGCCGAGGCAATCCTTGATGCTCGGACCACCAGGAGGGGTAAGAGGAACTATATGGAATTCTTGTTGCGTTGGCAAGGTTGTGGTACCAAAGAAGACACTTGGGAGAGAGAATCAGATATGACAGCCTTCAGACTGCTGATAGAGGAGTACAAAGCAGTTACGGCGATGAGGGCGTCGCCAAATCAGGTGGAGGAGGATGTCACGGGTCGCACGAATGCTCTGCGCACTAAGTTGTCGCAAGAAGATAGCAAGTAGTGTACGACGTCACCTAACCTCGGCGTAGGAAACACTGTATATGTGCTCTAACGGCCTGACCGAGGCACTGTAGCTGCGCCCAAACCTTGTGCAGCTAGCACTGTAGCTGCGCCCCAACCTTGTGCAGCTTGCACTGCAGCTACGCCCCAACCTTGCGCAGCGAGCAGAGTGCCGAAGATGCCCCAGACAGCGCACAGCGCTACTATAGCTGCGCCCCAATCTGAGCGGATGATGTCCCAACAACGGCCTAGCTCCGCATTTTTGCGTGCCGTCCGGTCCCAAAACTTCTATAACTCGGCGTATGTCCTAGAGACATCTTAGAGGACTGGATATGACGGTTAGTTTATGTACATAACTTGTATTTTGTTGTATAGGAGTTTTCCCACCTCCTCGAAAATAAGTGGTCAACTCTTGTCACTAGGGCAAATGTCTTTTAAGCTCTTATAGGGGGAATAAAAATCAGCAAACAAGCAAGCAAGCAATTGTAATCACGTTCAAACGACTCCTCCCCCTCGTCGTCTTGGACGTTCAACCTATACTCTAACTCATGTAATCATGCATTCAATTCAATGAAGTGAATTTCATGCAATTTGTCTCGTGCCATTTATTTGCGTTTATTTACGATTGTGCCATCGAAAAGCATTTGTCCCATTTTGATTATTTCAAGAAGCCGAGAGTGACTAGGGGCCAAGGCCCAAAGTCACTCGGCATCACGGTGAGTCTAAGACCCTCGAGAGACGACCTGTGACAGCCCCCACCTCCCGATCCGACAGGAATTGTGGAGGATGTAAATCAAGGTGACCCAGTGGGTCGATTAGTTGGAGACTCTTTTCTTAGCCTACCACAAGAAGCCACCCCCCACATTGAAGGGTTGAAACTTGCACACTGCGATTGCCAAGATTCGGACATGCGTCCTCCTACACAATCTTCCACCCACGAACCAATTGGGCTACCCTTGCGGTAACCAGAAAAATGGCACAAGAAGTCACAAAGTCACCGAGATTCTTTTGGTCATATTTTGAGATCCAAATAATGAAAAGAGTATATATTAAGTCAATGGGAACTATTGCTACTGTACAATTTTTTAAAACCGAACAGGGATTTATTTTCCCGGTGATGGTCAAGTGGTTCCAAGATTACTCCCAAGTGGTTTAGTAAAGCCGAGGTCATGAGTTCGAATTTTGACTTGTGCTGCCGCTTGTAGTATTTATATTTATCCCTTGTTGGTGCTACTTTTATGGGGTCAATTCTTGCATTGGTTGTTTAGTTAAGTCTGATAGGTTCACAGATGAACACGAAATCACGAACATGTGGCAGCGGGAGGTGTTGGTTACCATCACTTGCACCTTCTTTTTATTTAGCAAAAAAAATAAAAATTCCTTTTATGGGGAATAAGGTAATAATGCTACATGGTTACCTTTTCCTTAAGGATATGGAATAAAGGAAAAGAAAATTGGCAAGAAGGACAAATTCACAAGCAAACCCCTGGATGAAAAGCTTAGAAGTTTTATTCAACACCAAAAATCCTCCTGGCGTGTTGTAAAACAAAACTAGATGTAGGACGATTTTTCTATTTCTAAGAAAAGTAAACTGAAGTGCAAAAATTTGGTATTTTGGATGCCCAAGAACTTCTCTGGTGCAGCACATTATATAATACACTACCAATCTCTCGCGACAAATTGGCCGAACGGTTTTCAATATCTTTGACAAAAAAATCATATTTATCACGGGTTAACATATATATATTTGTATACATATTTAGATACCGAATCAACAAATAAGTCTCAAATTTTCCCGTATTTCATACTGAACATATAGTCTTTTATAGAAAATAAGAGGGGTTTTATACTTACCGTGATCGATTTTTAATCATCTGAAATCACATGATTCTTCACCAAAAATTCTTTGATTAATGTTTCTAACTTCGAAGTCTCCTCAACTTCTGTCTCCGAATATTTGTCTGCAGCCGTATGAAAAAGAATGTAGGACTAATGTATGACGGCTAACCTAAAAGTTTATTATATAGGAAGAGTAATTGCAACATTAGTCCCCAACTAATAGATATTATCAACCCTAAGCCCAAATGTTAAAGGCTTTAACCATTCTAGTCCTAAAATTTATGAGACTTAATCAATCTAGTCCCTATAAATTGTCCGGGTTTCACAATACGTAATCTAAGAGCTTACGATAAGCATTTCTTTCAGCGGCCGGAGCCCCCGCGGCTGGTAGATCTTGAATTTGTTCCTCGAGGACTTACAACCTTTTCTCGTACTTGAGAACGATTATCAAGTTCCTGTACCAGTCGAGGACGTTTCCTCCCTCAAGGACGGATCACAAAGATACTGAGTTTGATGCAACGATTGCATTTGCCATTTTATCTACAAAGAAGAATTTGCAAAATTTTAGTTGTCATATTTTAAAATTATTAAAAGGACTTTATTTAATGATTCTCCCTCTATTTTCTTCAAATGAATAACCCTAAAATACTCATTAAGAAAGTTTAAAACTTTCTAGTATGACCAAGATCCATATTTCATCATTCTCAATGCAGCTTTAGCTACTATACTCAAGAAGACGCTTTAGGAAAGAAACACTTGGTAATCACATCAATTATGTGACTCTTGGTTGGTTAAATAGGTATTGATTACCCTCAGTACATAAATGCACATCTTAACCCTTTTGCCTCCGGATTCTAAACCATTGATGTAATCCGGTTAAGTATTACCCAAGGTTGACCGACGGATATCACTAACTTATCCTTCGCACCTCACCAAGATAGACAAACACTTATTTCACTAGAAAGTTCACACTACTGTCGGTCTTGTCCTTGACGAGGGCCAATCATGGAAGGTAATAAACTTAATATTTAAAATTTGAGGGTTTTTTTTTTTAATTTTCTCACCAAACGGTGTATAATCTAATTATACGTTTCGAACATGCATCAAATGCTAAAAATATACTGTCAACATGCATCAGGCATCTCATGCAAATTACATAAAACAGTAAATAAACCGTGACATAGTAATAGCCCCTATACAGATTTTACGAGCCAACGGAAAATTCTAGGTCAATCTAAAGTTGAAAAAAATAAACCTATATGTTGTCTTCCGCCTACTTGTGGTTTCCTCCATCTGATGGACGCCTTTCTTCATCACTTGTTACATATGTAAAAACATAAAATCTTATTCTATACTTTTACATAATTGAATGAATTCTTGAGTTACATTCGAGATTAAAATTACAACAAGAATTGATAAGATAAGGCACGACACGCAGGCTGTGTTATAAGAAAAACCACTGGGTCAAAGGCTATTAATATGCACCATGCTCAACAAACACAATAATCATGCTAAGAGCGTAGATACATACTATCTGCCCCTTTCCAGTTGACCCAGGCCATACTCCCAGTTGACCGCGATAAGGCAGTAACCAAAAATAGTATAAAAATTAGGCCACCTCGGTCGACCCAGAACATTTCTGATCGACTGGCCTGAAATCAGTCTAGCCTCGGTCGACTGTGATTGCTCACCGGTCGGCCGAAATCTAGGCAGTAGCAAAATCCCATTTTCTAACACATGTTAGGTCTATCGCGAACCTCTTCCAGTCAATCGAACCTTTGCAAGAAAATACAAAACAACCAAAACTAAGAATTTACAATTCGTTTAACACTTAAACGACTTCCCAGAGGCTGTACAAAGGTATAGACATCCTTTGACATGCATTATCATACTACTAAAAATCAAGATAACATATAAGCAAAGTAATTGAGCTCTCGTGATGGGCTCTGATGTCACTTGAAGGAAAAATTCATAAATAGTGTGGGATTACGTTCCTTTAAAAAATAAACTCACAAGAAAGAACAAAAACTCTGTGATAGGAAGTATACCTTTTTGTCGATTTAATCGACGTTGCCAAGATTCTAATACTAAGAACCACCAACAGAAGACTTCAGACTCCTGGTTCTATCGGTATCCACGCACCAACCTCTAAGCTTGTTACTCCGCTTCTCAGAAGCTAGTCCAAGGAACTCCGAAGTTTGGAAACACTTTTCCCGGAATCCACAAAGTATAGGAAATTTAAGAAAACCGGAAATCAAAGAGATAAGAAAATCGTATTTTTCTTCTCTTTTTATTGTTCTTGAGAGTGTGTAAAAGTCAAGAAGAAAAATCCATATTTTTCCTTCTTGATTTCGGTTTCTATGAATTTGGAAGATAGAGAAAATAATCAATCAATAGTGAGTTAAGAATAAAGAACAATTCTTGATTTTGGTTGCTATGAATGGTTTTGGGCCGACCGGAGTGGCAAACCGGTTCGGTCGACCGATTCTGGTCCAACCGAGTTCAGTTTTGAACAATCCAATCGAACATCCAATCCAATTGAGCATGCCCAATTTAATTGAGTACCTATATCAAATGTAACTCCAACTGACCTTACCATCGGAATTCGGGAGTTTCACCATCTATAGTGATGCCTCGGGAATTGTGTTTGGGTGTGTTTTGATGCAAAATGGGAAGGTGATAGCATATGTCTCTAGGAAGCTAAAACCTTTTGAAAAGAACTACCATACACATGACTTTGAGTTGGCAGCGGTCGTGTTTGCCTTGAAGTTGTGGAGTTATTATTTGTATGGACAACCGTGTAAGGTTTTCACCAACCACCAAAGCCTTATGTACATTTTCACACATAAGGAATTTAATATGAGACAGAGGTGGTGGTTGGAGTTGTTGAAATATTACGACCTTACGATTAGTTACCACCCCGGTAAAGCTAATCGTGTGGCCGATGTTTTCAGTAGGAAATTCTCGGAGTAGCTAGCGTCGTTAATCACCAATCAGCGGGAGTTAATTGTCGAGTTTGAGAAGTTGGAGTTAGAAGTTGTTGAGTCTACCGGGAACGTCTTGGCAGCTTTGGTAGCTCAACCAACTTTTTTGGAAAGGATTAAAGAGTCGTGGTTGGCAGATTCAGAATTGTATAAGGAACGAGATTTGGTACAGTCGGGGGCAGAATCAGAATTTCAGGTACATGAAGATGGTAGTCTTCGGTTTCGGTGCAGATTGTGTGTACCTTTAGATTTAGGGCTGAAATAAAAAATTCTTCAAGAAGCTCACAGTTCTAGATCGGTGCACCCGGGGCATCGACTATGTATAAAGGGCTGAAGAGTAACTTTTGGTAGAGAGGTATGAAGCGGGACATAGCCAAGTTTGTGGCTACGTGTTTCGTTTGTCAACAAGAAAAGGCGGAACATCAAAGACCCGTCGGCTTGCTTAAACCTCTTGAGATTCCCGTGTGGAAGTGGGAACACATAACCATTGACTTTTGTAGTCAGGTTGCCTAAGGATAAAACTGGGAAAGACACAATTTGGGTGATTGGGGACCGACTTACGAAATCGGCTCACTTCTTACCTATGAAGATCACAACCACTATGGACACTCTCATTCAGTTATATATGGACAAGATTTTCCGTCTTCACGAGGTTCCAGTTAGTATTGTGTCAGACCGGGACACTCGGATACTATCTTGGGTTTGGAAGAGTGTCCGTGAGGCTATGGAGCCGAAATTGTCCTTAAATTCTGTCAATCATCCACAAATCGATGGGCAGTCCGAGAGGACAATTCAAACATTGGAAGATATGACACGGGCTTACGTTTTGAACTTCAAGGGTAGTTGTGTAGACCATTTGACATTTATTGAGTTTTCCTACAACAATATTTACTAGAATAGTATCGGGATGGCACCGTATGAAGCTTTGTTTGGGACAAAGTGTAGATCACTGGTTTGTTGGGCCGATATCGGGGAAAAGATGATAACGGGTCCAGAATTTGTTCAGGTAACAATGCAGAAAGTACCGTTCATTCGGGAATAATTTAAGGCAGCTCAAGACAGGAAGAAAAGTTGCCTGATATTAAGCGAAGACCGATGGATTTTGTGGTTGGGGATAAAGTGTATCTTCGGGTTTCACCAACGAAAGGGGTTATGAGGTTCGGGAAGAGCGGGAAGCTAAGCCAGAGGTATATTAGTCCTTATGAGGTGTTGGAAAAGGTAGATGCCTTGGCTTACCGTCTGGCTTTTTGCCGCCAACATTGTCATGGGTACACAATGTATTCCACGTGTCACTGTTGAGGTTGTATGTGCCTGATCCAAGTCACGTGTTGAAAGGTAAGCCGTCGGAAGATCGGGAAGATCTGTCTTATGTTGTGGTACCAGTTCGCATAGTGGATAGGAAGGACCAAGTTTTGAGGCGGAGAACAATATCGTATGTGAAGATACAGTGGTCTAATAATTCAGAACGGTAAGCCATTTGGGTGTTGGAAGAAGAAGCTCGGTTGAAGTACCCTTACTTGTTCGATAACCAAGGTTAGTAAGTTTCGGGGACAAAATTTTTGTACGGGGGGAGGATGTAATACCCGAATTTTTTTTTCTATGGGATTCACTTGTTTAAATTATTTATTGAATGTTTATATGCTTTAAAAATTGATCACATGAATTTATTGTTATTTGTTATGACTATTTATGTGTTATATGATATAATTTGTGTTTTGTGTGTGTGTGAACATGAGTGCAATACTTGAGAACTTGAGGGACCTTTTGTGAAATAATTTAAAATATGATTGGGAGTTAATTTTCAGGGGAATTTCAATGGTAACAGGAGTTACCAAAAGTAGAGGGAAAAAGAATAAGGAAAGAAAGAGAGAAGAACTTCTGAGCAAATTTTGAGTGAGTAAACGGAGTCCGTTTTGGACGATCCACATATCAATTCGATCGTATTCGAAACATCTACGCATGAGCTCAAAAGGAATTCAATTCGGAGTACGGAGCGAGAAGGTATAACACCAAGAGCGGTGCTGTTTTCTGGAATTGCGGATTTCTTGTGTTTCGTCGAGTATTTTTCTTTCGTGAGAGGTAAGGATCTTACTGAAGGGATTCATGGGCGGAAACTCGTTCCAAACACCCATGAGTCCTCCCCTGAAGGATCCGCTCATACAAAATGAATCGGAAAATTACAAGAAAAGACTTACGTTTTGAGTTCAAGAATCAGATTCTTGAATGGAAGACGCTATCTTTATGGCTCGTATGCAATGATCACCTTGAGTCCTCCCTTGCGGAATTACTTCCTACCGGTATCCACGCGACGAAACGGGCTGCGAGTGCTAGCTCTCCGTTTTTCTGAGTTTCTGGAATTAGGGAGAAAAGGAGGCAGAACAAGAAATTTGATTTCTTGTCGGTTTTGGTATTTCGGCTGAAAATCTCTGACCCTAGTTCGGCCAAGAGAGGTTTATATAGGGTATTAGAGTTTGTTCCCATAACCAACTCTCACATCCTCAACTTCTCTCGGCAGTGGGAGTCTTTAACTCCCACGTCCCCTAGACTTCTGCTGGTAGTGGGAGTTTTTATCGGATAATAACTCCCACGTAATCCCAGCTATTAACCAAATACCGAAAATGCCCCTTATCTATAATTCAAATAATAACGCTTTATTATTCTCAGAAAAATAAATGTCAGATACAATGAACCTAGACACATTCTAGATTCATTGAATCTGGACATGAAGCTCGTTAGCTCGTCTATGCGTGTGACCCTGTAGGTTCATCTCACAATGGCAATGAAAACACACTTAGTAGTAGTATATGTTCATGAATCACAAGCGGTCCCTAGCAGGACATTGTGACTACCCAAAGTGAATGAATTTACAGTGGAACCTAATATCAATCCACTATTTATTCCCATTGTCTCGCGATATCCTAATTAAGCATAAGGCATGGTAGTCGTCACCCTTATTAAGCTTAATTGTAATTATGCTCGATCTCCAGGTAGACTGTTCCAACAAATAGTATCTGATAACCACTTTATCAAATACATTTGAGCACGGCCATGCATTTAGACAGTCTTTCCCTATCGAGGGGCCCATGGATATCTCTTTCTAATAAGAGAGGGACAAATTCCTTACAATGCCTCTCACATTCAAGCCATGATAGGACACTACATCCGATCATCAGTCGTGTTGATCACTCAATTAAAAGCAACGTACGACTGAGTCAAAACGTGGCTCCATTCATGCTAGAATCAATGGAGACATAAGGTCTAAGGATTCTAAAATAGTATTGAGAAAGTAATACTTATGACTAAGGACCATGAAGTAATACTTCTCTAACGGATCACGTCCGATACGATATATCTCAATATATTGCATCTATGATATGATTTGTACTCATTACACACGATTAGTAAAACATAATCATCAATCAAACATCATACTAGTTTTACTTCATTGTAAAGTAGATTACATAAAACTAGGGACAACTAGAATAGTAATTGCATAAGCAAATGAGTTTTACTATCAAATCACGCATTTGATGTTCATAAGCAAAATTAACTATTCATATGAAATGCTCAAAAAGATATAAAACATACAACATATGTTAATGGTCCTAGGGCACTACTAACAATCTCCCACTTGCCCTAGGTCCAATCATACATGATCCTCAATCCCATTGACCTAGTATGACTCTCATGTTTAAGCTGTGGGAGTGGCTTGGTCAATGGATCTGCAATGTTGTCGTCTGTATGAACTTTGCAAATACTAACGTCTCCTCTGTCGATGATCTCTCTAATCAAATGGAAACGCCTGAGAATGTGTTTGGATCGTTGGTGAGATCTAGTTTCCTTAGCTTGTGAAATAGCACCAGTACTATCACAATAGAGGTCCACTGGATTCACAATGCTAGGGACGACACCTAATTCATCAACAAACTTCCTAATCCAAACAGCTTCTTTAGCTGCTTCAAAGGCAGCTAGATACTCAGCTTCTGTTGTAGAGTCGGTCACGGTTTCTTGCTTTGAGATCTTCCAGCTCACAGCACCTCCATTCAAGCAAAATACAAAACCAGATTGCGATCTAAAGTCATCTACGTCGGTCTGGAAGCTTGCGTCTGTGTAACCATTTACAACCAAACTTCCTTCATGACCTCCGTAAACCAAGAACATATCTTTAGTCCTTCTCAAGTACTTAAGAATGCTCTTGACTGCAGTCCAATGTGACACTCCAGGGTCAGATTGATATCTGCTTGTCATACTTAAAGCGAACGAGACATCCGGGCGAGTGCATATCATGGCTTACATAATAGACCCAATGGCTGAAGCATATGGGATCTTATTCATGCTCTCTCGGTCTTCCTTTGTGGAAGGTCCTTGAGTTCTGCTGAGTTTAATGTCATGTGACATGGGCAAGAATCCCTTTTTGGAGTCTTGCAAACTGAACCGTTTCAGTACCTTGTCAATGTATCCACTCTGGCTTAGGCCAATCATTTTGTTAGATCTATCTCTATAGATTCTTACTCCCAAAATGTATGGAGCCTCGCCTAAGTCTTTCATGGAAAAACACTTCCCCAACCAAGCTTTTACGCTTTGTAATGTGGGGATGTCATTTCCAATCAGTAAGATGTCATCCGCATAAAGCACAAGGAACACTACTGCATTATTAGTTACTTTCTTATAAACACAAGGCTCGTCTTCATTTTTTATGAAACCGAATTCTTTAATGCGTTCATCAAAGCGATGATTCCAGCTTCGAGATGCTTGCTTCAATCCATAAATGGACCTTTGAAGCTTACACACTTTGCTAGGATTTGTTGGATCAACAAACCCCTCAGGTTGTGTCATATTCACATCATCGAGAAGGTTTCCATTAAGAAACGCAGTCTTAACATCCATTTTCCATATCTCATAGTCATAATATGCAGCTATGGCAAGTAAAATCCTAATAGACTTTATCATAACGACAGGAGAAAAGGTTTCGTCATAGTCAATACCATGAACTTGTCTATAACCTTTAACTACTAGTCGAGATTTAAAAGTGTGTGCATTACCATCCATGTCGGTTTTCTTTTTGAAACACCATTTGTTATCAATGACCTTACACCCTTCGGGTGGGTCAACCAAAGTCCACACTTGGTTATCGTACATGGATTGCATCTCAGACTTCATAGCTTCTAGCCACTTATCTGACTCAGAACTATGAATTGCCTCTTTGTAGGTAGTGGGTTCATCTTGATCAATCAGTTCAACCTGATGATAATCAGTCACGAGAAATCCATATCTCTCAGGCTGTTGATGTACCCGACTTGACCTCCTTGGGCCTTGTCACTACTAAAAATTGCTTTGTTTGCGTCAGGTGACGCCCGACACAAAAAGTACTTTTGCCGACGAGAAAACGTTTTTGCGTCGGTCGTGCGGCGGCAATTGAGGGGTCGCATGGAAAGGCGCCGCAAATACTTTGCGACGGGAAGCGCCTGACACAATTAGTTTTTTCAACGGGAATTTTGCTAATTGCGACGCCTTTATCTTGACGTGAAAACTTAGCAAAAACGACTAGTTTTTGCATCGCTTATAATTGCCGACGCAATAACTGACACAATAACATATCATGCGGCACCTCATATACCGTCGAAAATAGTTTTTCACCGTCACAAATATTATAATAAAACTATATTTATAATTATTTTTGCAATGGCATAATATGTCAAAAAATAGTTTTTCACTGTCACAAATGTTAAAATACAATTATATTCATTATTTTTTTGCAATGGAACAATCTGAGGAAAATTATATTTATCTCAACGCAATATGTTTGCAATGGAACAATCAAAATATATTTTTACACTGATGAGATAAAAAAAACATAAATAGTACGCCTAAAAAGAGAAAATAAAAAACATCATATTCAAATCAAAGAACATCAATACAACATTCTCACCACCAAGGTATGCACATCTCAAAATAGACAAAATATCAAACAACTCAACAATCTCCATTGTTAAGTAGCTACATTTAGTTTAAAAATTGTAAATTGATAAAAACACAAGTGTGCTTGAGAATACATTCTTCCAACATCATAGCAATTCTAGGTAAGAACAATGGTTACATAAACAAACAAAATAATACCAAAAGGTCAGCAAAAGATGGTGGCGTCGGTGCAGAAGATGGTGCCATGCCAAAAAATGGTAATGCTGGAGGTGGGCTTATTGAGGATGGAGGTGAAGGCAATGTAGAAATGCTAGTATTAAACGGATTTCTGTTTCCTCTGCATGATTAAAAATCATTAACATATAGGAGTTAGTATTAGCCACATAAGGCAAATGAAAACTTGAAAAATAGTAAGGCTGATCCATCCCGGAAGACGGGGTGATCCCAATGCGATATATAAATTATTAATTGCAGCAACTACACAAATATGAAACAATGTCAAAAATCAACTCGAATTGGCAACCATAACTACTTGGACAGAACCTAGCAAACCTTATAACCAAAATAAATACATAAGAAATAGAAAGAAAACTTTTCAGTATATAGAGTTAACATAAACATAAAAAGAAAAATTGCATAATCAAAGCGTAAGGCAGGATAGACAACATTTATGAACACAAATTGAAAAAATAAAAAAGGAACATTTAAGTGATACTAGTAAATGCCCATCAGTTAGAATTTTACTCAACTGCTAGAAAACTAAACTAGGATGAACTTTCACCTAAAAGAAATGGGAAAATAGATAAAGAAAAGACATAATGGAAGTGTTTTGAGGTTATTCCTTTTGTATGGTACTAAGTTCTCTGAGCAAATTTCATCAAAAAAACAAAAGTTCTCTGAGCAACTAAAGAGCAAAATTGCCGATGAAGAGTAGAAACAGAATACCTACGACAATGGCGTATCTGATCTCGTTCCTCAAATGTGCTCTCAGACTCATAACAGCCTAAAAGAAATTCCCAAACTTGACCTCTGATTGAAGAATGGATTCCCTATATTGCCACAATGCAAATATTTATCAGCATTGGAGCAATAAAAAATGCAAAAGTAAAGATAAAATATTGTTATTCTGAAGATCTCAAAATAATTTCTTAATACTAATCTGAGAGATAACAAACACTCATCAAATTAAAGAACCAGATACAGAGAACATTCCACTATCATCATTGGACGTAAGATTCTCTGCTAAAAAAGGAGGAAGAACCAGGGAAAGGTAGACAGAAAAAGAACAAATGAGCTTATATACCTCGAAATGACTTTCATCTATAAGTGAATCATTAATTAGAACTATATGGAAATCGGGATACCTGTGATGGTGGTCGCCGGAGTCAGAGTCGGAGATGGTGAGAAATTCTGTGAGGCATGGAATTGGAGATTTAGGGAAAGTCTAGGAAATTGGTAATTAAAACAGCGAAGAAGAAGAATAAATAAATACAGTAGTAGAAAAAAGAAAAGGAAGGATGGTGATTTTACCTCGACGGAAGCTACGCAGAGCGGCGCAGACGTTGGCTCCGAACGGATTTGGTGGTCAGCGGCCAGTCTCAGAAACAGAAAGGAAAATTAGAGACAGAATTAACAGAAAAATGGATAGAGGGAGGCCAACGGCGATGATTCGCAGCCGGCGATGGCGATTGTCAGCCATTGCTGCGGTAGAGATGATGATCCGAGATAGTGATAGGATCTATAAAATAATTGAATTAGGGATTTTAAAAATTGGGGAAAAACAGCCTAGAGGGGAAAGGAATCAGGATTGAGGGTGATAGAGAGGTAAGAGAGATGGCGGACGACGGAGGCGATCGTGAGAGGGAGTGGTCATCGGAGAACAGTAAGAGAGAGAGGAGAGGGGCGGCTGCTGCATCGAAGAAGAAGAATGAGAGAGGAGGTTACGGTGTGTTCTAAAGATTTAGCGAAAGAAAAGGGGAAAGAAAAAGATAATTATACATCAAGCATCTACACTTCGTTTATATTGCATTTTAGTCCGGTTTTGGCTAATTTTGCACTTATTCTAAGATGAAAAGCATGAAAATAGTTCATGTCCTTCAGGATAACAAATAAGATGAGTTATATTACTTAATGCCTAAACTTAATGCCTAGACGAGTTATATTACTTAAAGACTTTCATGTTATAAAATAACTATAGGCATAGGATACAATCATTAATGACCTTTACACTAATTTTTAGCTATTTGCACTTTAGTCCATACGTTAAACTTATACACACGACAAACATAAAGTTATAACATAATTATTACTATAGAAATGATATAAAAATAAATACGTGAACGAATAAAGTTTATAAATTTCGATAGTTTTGACACTTTACAAGAAATTGTAGTTTGATCCCTCAACTTTAAGAATTTACACAAAGGCCCCTAATAGCCTAGAAACTTCTTCTTAAAAGGATTAGGCATGTGAAGGATTGTCAATCATTGATAATGTATTCTTTGGAGTAATTTTTTTTTAAATAATTATTTTACGGGATGTGACGAGAAAATCTACCACCAAATTAATAATAAAATTTTGATCGTTTGCATCAACTTTCTATGTGACGGGAGAATTCCATCGCAATTTTTGGTTATTTGGGGCGAAACCTTTTGCATCGAACGAAACCCGTCGCAAATCTAGTCATTTGCATCAACTTTATATGTGATGGGAGAATTCCATCGCAATTTTCGATTATTTGTGGCGAAACTTCTTGCGTCGACTGAAGCCCGTCGCATATAACCCCCTTTTCACGACGAATTAATTTTCCGACACAAATAGTAATTAGCGGTCGAAAATGCATATCACGAAACGACGTCGTACCGTTATTTGCGTTGGTGTGTCATTCTTGACGCAAATGGTAGTTATTTGTAACGGTAAACTCCCGACGCAAAAAGTCTCGTCGCCACAAGCTATATTTCTAGTAGTGTGTGTCAAAGATTGAAGCTCAGTATCAGCACGTGAGGTTGCTTGAACTTCCAAAGTTGGTTCAGATGTTGTTTGGGGATCTTGAATTTCCTCATGATGGATCTTACTCCCACTATCCTCTTTGGAAATAAATTCCCTTTCGAGGAATAAACCATTTCGAGCAACAAACACTTTGTTCTCTGATGGAAGATAGAAGTAATATCCTTTAGTTTCTTTAGGATATCCCACAAACAAACACTTGTCAGATTTAGGGGCGAGTTTATCAGATAGCAAGTGTTTTACATATGCCTCGCATCCCCAAATTTTGAGAAATGACAAACTAGGTCGTTTGCTAGTCCATATCTCATATGGAGTTTTCTGAACCGCTTTTGAAGGAACTCTATTCAAAATAAATGCGGCAGTTTCTAGGGCGTAGCCCCAAAAGGAAATTGGAAGACTTGTTTGACTCATCATAGATCGAACCATATCTAGTAAGGTGTGATTCCTCCGTTCTGATACACCATTCCATTGTTTCTTGCTAGTTTTTTTAATTAAATTGTGAATCGGTTCCTTCACACAAACGAACCTTTTCGACGGTCTTAATTTTCGGTAAAAATGGGATTTGCAGAACTGAGACATTTGCCTTGGTGGTACGAGTATAGTGGGGAAAAAAATGGAAAGAAAGAAAGAACTCTTATATGAAAATTATAATTTTATACCGTTATTGAAATTTGATCGAATTGAGTCATTTGAGTTTGTTGGAAATTCTCGGTCTACGTGAAGGTTTGAGTTTGCTACTTTATTCAGGTGAGGTTCACAAACCGAAACTTACTGGATTTAAAAGTGCTGACAATATTTTTATAAAGTTATTCATTTGGACAAATGATTCATTTGGAATTTGGTTATTTATCAACTGCTTCAAATTGGAGAGGTTCTCCAATGTTTGTGTAAAATGTGCATTAGAATTACATTAAAGCGGTGCTCCGTTTAGGAATATACGATTTTGAATGACTTTTTTTCGCAGGTTCGCTTACACTAGTAAGTTTCGAAAAATGCGTTGTTATGTGAAAATTGCATGATTTTGGTAACACATGTGCATTGTCATGGCATATTTGATAAATTACGTATATTTACATTCGGACTGGCGAACGGGTGATATTTTGATTTGAGTTTGAATTTTAACCTTGTTTAATGGCCTTCGTATTGGCCCTTTTTATTGTGAAAATTGCATCAAACTTTTGTTCCGATAAGCTTTGATTTGGATACGGTTCGAAAATGATTTGATAGCCTGATTGGATTGCACTGAACATGGCTAATCACCTGTGATGGGGCCTCTTCTGGTGGCGCGGTACCACTTGAAGGGGGCGTAGTATTCGGGGAGGGCTCGGCCCAACCGGTGCTACGTTTATTAGTGTTGAACATCGTTTTGTGGTGTTCGGCTGCTGTGCAGCGAGTCAGGAGGGGCTCAACGTTGGAGTTAGTCACCAGGTGCGGGCTGGTAGGTGCCTCAGATTTCGTAGCTTGGTTTTTGTGTTTGGGGAGGCATAAGGTATGAAATTCAAGCTCGTACTGGTGTGAGGCTGGTAATAACTTCGGGATCCGGACTTGTCTCTATGAGCCCGACTTTGATTTGAAGACTATTTTGGAAATCCGAGTTTAGAGGATGTGTTGATATGTCTTGATTTGTTCAAACTTTTCGATTGCGCCTCTACCCTTCATGTGTTTTTGTATGTGATTTTGAAACTCGATGGAATAATGAATTTGTTTGAACTTAGAATATTTTCTAAAAGCATATGCATGCATTCACTAAAACTTATTTGGAAATACATTGACACACACACGAACTCACTGAGCTTTTTGGCTCACACGTTTATTTATGTCATATTTCAGATTGGGATAAGGAAATCATGGTCTGAACACTTTCCTCGAATCAGTAGGAAACTTGTGGATTTCGTCGTGTTTTGGTTACTTATATATGAGATTGGTACAACTATGTAACTCTCGGTTTACGCGAGACTAAATAAATAAAAATATTTATCGTAGTCTGTACCACTTTTGGAATCAATTATGTAATATTTCCACTTTTGTAAAATGTTTGTATTTCACTATTTTAGTATTGTAACCCTTATTTATGTAAACTTTTTCTCTAATATGTACTGTCGTATGTCTAGTTTTTTGTATTCGTTAGTGCCGAGAGGCACACTGGTACCTTACTCAGTCGCAGTGAGCCTAGCGGAGGGGTTGGGGGTATCGCAATAACGGTTTTGTGGAGTCCATGGTCATGGATGATGATACAATGTAAGAATGGATCCTTAAACCTTGGGAATGTCGTTTGGGGAATTGTACCGACCATGTGTTGTACTTCTTCGTTCGTCCTAGTTTGGACTATAACTAGGACCGTTACAGTTATTGTTGGTTAGGAGTGAATAGACGATTGAGTCTGAATTGTGGGAAGTCGTGTCACATCAGTAGCAATGTTCATAGTGTCTAAACAAGTGTGTAATCGTGTATACCATATGGGTAAAGTATGGTGTTTGTCGTGCATTCGGTTGTGTAAAGTGTTTAGACAAGAAGAATATCGTTATTTAGCTCATTTGTTGTTTCCAACTTGTGTCTTCTTATTTTGGTCATATTTGTTTCTTGGTTTTGAGTCCAAAAATGGTCATTTTCGTGTTGGGGAGTTTTGGTGCCAAAATGACACTTTGTGTACAAATTTGCACTTGAAATGCTGTTTTCTGTAGGTCGCGGATGAACCATTGGTCCTGCTTTTTGTCCGCAAAAATACTGGGGGTTATTGCCTTGCTGCGAACGATATCGTGTAAAGTGTTTTACAATGTAAGTGTACTTTAAAAAGTGGTATTTTGGGAAATGGAAAACTATTTTTGTGTCTATATGTTACTTCAACGCGTCAAGTGTACTTTAAAAAGTGGTATTCTGTTTTCCATCGTGTTACAGTCCGTCGTGTCAAGTGTACTTTTAAAAGTGGTATTTTGGGAAATGAAAAACTATTTTTGTGTCTATATGTTACTTCATCCCAAGGGTCGTATGGTCCTTACTGAGCCTCGCAACTCAGTCCTTTCTTTTTTCTTATTTTGCAGATGACGTGGATGATGCTCCCTACTATGATGAAGAGGCTTGGGAAGGGGAGTATGAAGAGTGATTCATAATTTGCTATGTAATAGTGGAACAACCCATAGTTACCTTGTTTATTTCATTTAAACACTTAGATTTATTTCTAGTTTGTAATGTTGAACTATTTCATTTGTAGTACCTTTACTTCCGTTGTTTAGCTCTTACTTTGGATTATTATATCATAATAATTCCCTTTTTAGGAACTCTGTTGTGGGATTTGCTGTTTCGTTATCCAATGAAACACTGTCATGTCACCATTCCGGTTACGGGGTGTGACAGAGAGGATGAAGAAAATCAAGATGACCTCATTTGACAAAAAGGTCGGACCGGATGAGGCTGAGATCTGGTTAGATGGTATGAAGCAGAACTTTGAGATTATGAGGATGCCAAGATAGCAGTGGTGGTAGCATATTTGACATCCAATGTCGCATAATGGTGGAAAGGTGTCACCCATATATAACGCCAAAGAGGACAACCTACTACTTAAGTGGAATTCAAGAAAGCCTTCCTTGATAAGTACTTTTCAGATACCTGCAGAATGGAGATGCAAAATCAGTTCTCTGTGCTCAAGAAGGCTGAAGGAATGTCAGTGTCAGGGTATGGTGGGAAATTCAACGCTCTAGGGAAGTACACCACAACCATCATTCAAGATCCACTTATGAGGACACATAGGTTCGTTAGGGGACAACTCATCAGAGTTCGGGGAAGAATGTCAAGCAATCGACCCACATTTAGAAGACGGCCTACCAACGGAGTTTGGACATAGAGGCGGAATTTGTTAATGTGGACAATGAACGGGTTGGAAAGAGGATCTATTAAAAAATGGCACAGGTGCAGAGTTCAAAGTATGCAACACCATAAACATCTAAGAAGAGGTTCTCACATGTGTGTGGTTCATCTACCTTCATGCTGGTATGAGAACCGCAATTTGGTAGGGATTGGGGGACCGGCAGCGACACCAACTTATTTTACAACTATTCCTCCATGCACTACGTATGGAAGGAAGCATACGAGCGAGTGTCTATGGAGTACTGGCATGCTTCAAATGTGGAAAGGTTGGTCACCGTATGAGTCAATCTACAAAGTTAGCTTCGAAGAACGTACAAAACTCTTTTGTACCGAGGGTTATGGATTCTAGGCCAAGGCCAAATATAAGGGTTTTCGCACTCACTCAGCAGGAGACGAGAAATGCCTCAAATGTTGTAACAAGTACGCTTTAAGTTAACTCAGTGCCTGCATATGTTTTGTTTGATTGTAGTGCCAGCACTCTTTTGTTTCACGTAGATTTACTAAGACCCTTAAGACTTCCTCCACTTGTCCTTTGAATGAATATAAAGTTAAGGTACTTAGTGGAAAGGTATTGTAATTGAGCTTGGTCCATAAATGGTACCTGTTATAGATAGATTCAATGGTGTTGGAAGCAGATTTGATTCAACTGAATATGGTAGACTTCGATATCATTTCAGAATGGATTGGTTGTCATCTCATCATTCCTCTAGTTGATTGTAAAGAAAGAAGAATTCATTATGTGATATGGGACAAGGAATTTATAGAGTTTTAGGGGTCAAAAATGAAGAAGAAGCAATAGAAATTACATATTATATAAGCTATAGAGCTCAGAAGTACATGAAGAAGGGTTGTGAGGCTTTCCTAGCTTATGCAGTGGCAAAAGATGACAAGAAGATTTAGATTGAAGATGTATCGATAGTGAGGGACTTCAAAGATGTATTTCCGGAAGATTTACTAGGTGTACAACTGCATGGGAGATCGACTTCGAAATTCTCCTACAACCCTGTGCGGAGCCTATCTCTAAGGCCTCGTATCGTATGACACTAGCATAATTGAAGGAGTTGAAGCTGTTAGAGAAATAACCTGGTCTAAAACAAGTTATGCAGCGGAAATAAAACGACCCGCCTCTAATAGGATCTTTCACAAGTAAGAACCTTAGACTACGGGATAGCATTATACCTTTCGAAGTAGGTTTGTTGTCACGAACGGAACGCCACCAACGCAGGCTCCGCCTCTCCCAATATCCACTCGATCTTCCGGGGATGGTCCTCTACCGCTTGGTGTTAGCCAACGCCTCGTAGAAGTCTTGAAGACACTCTTCAAGATGGAGTATATATTTATGGTGGATATAGGACCTAAAAGAAGAACAAGAAACAGTTTTCTTACTTCTTTTCTATTAGCCAAAGCTAGAAAACAAGTATATATAAAAGATGTCTTTTCTTTCTATTCAATCTCTATTGAATGCTCTCTCTTTTTCTCTCTTCTCTAACCTTTCAAAAGCTGGAGAAAAAATGACTTAGAATGCTAAGAAAAATCAGCATTTTTCTTAGTCATTCAAGGAAGAGTGGGGAGAGAGAAAGGGGGAAGTGGGAGATCATGGAGGAAACCACTCCTCCACATTCTCCACCACTTCAACCTCCTTCTAAGAGATAAGAGCTGGAAAATATATCCAATTTTCCAGCCATAAGGTCGGTCCAAATGGGTTGGTCGGCCCAATCATATTGGTCGGCCCAACCCGATTAAGGGCCCAATCGAATTGGCGCACCTTAGATTAAATGTACTCCAACTGAAGAAACAACTACAAGAGTTTCTAGACAAGAAGTTTATCAGGCCTAGTGTGTCACCTTAGGGTGCACAGGTATTATTTGTGAAGAAAACATGTGGGAGCATGCGAATATGTATTGATTATCGGGAACTGAACAAGGTCACCTTCAAGAATAGGTACCCACTACCCCATATAGATGCTTTCTTTGATCAATTTAAGGGTGGTAAGGTGTTTTCCGAGAAAGAATTATAACCAGGTAACATCAGTTGAGCATCAAGTCAGAAGACATACCAAAGAGTGCCTTCAGAACCAGATACGTGCACTTTAAATTCCTTATAATGCAGTTTGGGATGACTAATGCACTGGCATAGCATAACTCATGGATATGATGCATCGAGTTTTCAGAGATTGCTTAGAAAAGTTCGTTGTAGTATTCATTGATAACATCCTAATCTACTCACTATATGAGGAAGCTCATGAAGAACATTTGAGGATCGCTTTGGAGATTCTGAGAAACGAGAAATGGTATGCCAAGTTCAGCAAATGCGAGTTCTGTTTGAAAAGGGTATCATTTGTGGGTCATGTAGTGGCAGTTGAAGAAGTTTCAGTTGATCCAACGAAGGTAGAAGCTATAGTGGATTGGCCTCTATTAACAACAACGACTGAAATAACGAGTTTCTTGGGGTTAGCAGGATACTACCAGAATTTTTTTTGAAGACTTTTAAAGAATTGCTGCACCTTTGACTCGGTTAACGCAGAAGCAAGTGAAGTTTGAATGGGGTACATATTGTGAAGAGAGCTTCCAGAAATTGAAGGAAAAGTAGGCCACTGCAACCATTTTGGCATTGCCGAAACAAACTTGGGGATTTAACCTCTACAACGACGCTTCAGGTATCGGATTTGGTTGTGTACTTATGAAAAAGATTAAGGTAATTGCTTATGCTTCAAGACGATTGATGTTGAACGAGAAGGCTTTTCCCACACATGATCTTGAGTTAGTAGCAGTGGTATTTTCCTTGAAGATTTAGAGGCACTACTTGTATGGAGAGCCATGTGATGTATTTACTGACCATAAAAGTCTTAAATACTTGTTCACTCAAAAGGAACTCAACATGAGGCAGACACGGTGGCGAGAATTGTTGAAGGACTATGAATTGACAAGTAGATACAACCAAGGTAAAGCTAATCGGATAGTAGATGCTTTGAGTGTTAAAAGGTTTGGGTAGCAGCTATGATTACTAAGGAGCAAGATCTTATATCCCAGTTAGAAAAAGCTGCATTTTGAGGTTGTTAAGGACTGAAATACCCAATAGGGTTGAACCTAAGATGAGGGGTGAATTAAGTTCTAAAACTTTTTAGCTTTTCTAAAACGTTTTTGCCTAAGTGATCACCTTAACAACAAGTATGTTGATTAAGCATATAAGGTGAGTTAAATGTTATGCCAACTTAGATGACTTAAATTTTATATGCAACACATAGGAACACAACACTATGAATATGATCAAGTTAAGACTGAGTCAAGTGTCCTATATGCAATACTTGTAAGATTGAACACCATAAATCATATGACCAAAGCGCAACAATCTATAATCAAAGTAAAGAATCTAACTGAAGATAAACATATATAGGTCATTCAAGCAAGTTTATGCGAAATATTAGTACAATGAGTAATATATGAACATGAAAGTAAAGAGGTAGAGTTAGAGAAAACAAACACGGGGATTTAGAGTGGTTCGATCACAAAGATCTACCTCCACTATCTTAAAACACACCTAAGGATTTTGGCAATTTCACTATGATTTCCCTTCACAAAAAAGCAAGTTGGGATCAACCTTTTGCATAAGTGGACAACTCACAAAGCGTTTTACCCTCAACCACTTTTCTAGCCCACAAAGAGCTTGCTCACAAAGAGCTACAAATTGCCACACAAGGAGGACTTAACTTACCTCACAAAAAGGACTCCACTCACACAGAACATTTTTCTAGCTCACAAAGAACCAATCTCACAAAGAGATACCTCGCAAAGAGGACAACACTCAAAAAAAAGCTAACCTAACTCACTAAGAGCTACTTCTCACAAAAATATATGGAAAGAGCATCAACAGTTGAGACTTTACAATTTTAATCTCATTTACAAATAATCCCTCAATGGATTGGATATAGAAATGAATAGTTATACTCAATCTTGAGAATAGAAGAGTATATGAAAGTTAATCTCTTACTTAAAATGATGTATTTTGAAATATCATATAAAGATTAAGCTTTTGAAAGTGTTTGGATTGCTTGTTTAAAAGTATACATATATCAAATGCCCCCATATGGCTTGGTTAGTTATGAAATATAAGATTTAGAAGCTTTATATAGGGGCCATAAATCACAAGCAAATCGGGTTACAAAGGCTATATTGTTTCCTTTACAGGACAACTTCGGTCGATTGGATTAGGAGGTATGTCGACCGAGGTGTTTCAAAAATAAGTTTAACAAGACTTCTGGATGGATCTCGGTCGACCGCAAATGGTGGTCTGATCTTTCGAATTAAAGGTTATGTCGACCGACCTATAACATGGTCGTCCGAGATAATATAGACGTTGGAGTCTTTGAACATTCAAAATTGGCTAAGGACAAAACCAATATCGGTCGACCGGACACATTCGGTCAACTGGACTTCATCAAGTCGTCTGAGGCTAAGCCTAGGTCAACCAGACTTCAGTCCAAAAGTGGGTTTTCCACTTGGTCATATTTTTAATGTTCTCAAACTCATGCATAAGTGTTTTTCAAAGATATTTAAAACATTTTAAAGATCTTAGGAATAACCAACACTTAACATATGTTTTCAAAAACCTTTTCAAAGATTGAATCGAAGTAAATATGAGGTTTTGAAAAATGCAAGAGTATGAGTTTAAACATACTTAATTATAGTATTCTCAAAGATAGACTAGTCACAAGGAATGTACATATTTAGACTAGACTAATCTTCTTAGGTCTTCAAGTCTTCAAGATGAAATCTTCTTTGAGCTTTGACTTGAGACCTTTGATCAACCTCTTTAAGTGGTCAAGTCCTATAGCAATCTTTAATGTTGTAGTGTATTGGACTTCACCACTTCATTTGTTAAGAGTCTACTTCATGGATGAACTTCAATGTTGTATTGAGTAGCTCTTAACTCTTGATCTTCCTTCTTCACATTGCAACCACTTCCAAGGCTTGTAGAATCCAGTTCAAGCTTGTGCCATGGAGTTTTTCAATTTGTAGCTTCTTCTTGTTGCAAAATAATACCTTTGAGGTCCGCAATAAACTATCTTACCATTTTCATCAATGTAGGTGTGAATGTAAATATCATATCAATGAAACACAAGCTCACACAAATATAAGAACTACTCAATGGTTTGTTATCATTAAAACTAGATTGATCACATTAGCCCTTAGGGCTTACATATACCAACAACATCCTGGCAGCTTTAGTAGTCCAACAAACATTACTTGTTCGGATTAAAGAAGATCATTCACCAGATTCAAAGTTGGAGAAGGAACGATCATTGGCACAACCGGGTGAATCGACGCACTTCCAGATACACGAAGATGGTAGTTTTCATATTCGGTGCAGATTATGTGTACCAGTGGATTTGGGGTTGAAGACATAAATCCTATAAGAAGAACACAATTCTAGATTATCAGTGCACCTAGGGGATTTAAAGATGTACAAAGATTTGAAAAGTAACTTTTGGTGGAAAGGTATGAAGCGGAAAATTGCAAAATTTGTGGCCAAGTGTTTGGTATGTTAACAAGTCAAGGCGGAACATCAAAGACCCACCAGACTATTGAAGCCTTTGGAAATTCAGGTTTGGAAGTGGGAGCATATCAGAACGGACTTCGTGGTTGGATTACCGAAAAACAAGACCAAGAAGGATACTATTTGGGTTACAATGGACAGATTGACAAAGTCGGCACATTGCTTGTATATGAAGATCACAACACATTGCTTGTTCAGATGTATATAAGTGAGATAGTTCGATTACATGGTGTACCAATCATCATAGTAACAGATAGGGATTCACGATTTGTGTCTCGATTTTGAAGAAGCTACAATGAGGCAATGAGAACTAAGTTGTCTCTTAGCACCGCCTATCACCCGTAAACCGATGGGCAATCAGAGAGGACTATACAAACTCTGCAAGACGTGTTTAGGGCATGTGTCTTAGACTTCAAAGAAAGTTAGGTTGATCACTTGACTTTGATGGAATTTGCATAAAACAACATCCACCAAGCAAGTATCGGTATGGTACCCACAAGAAGCCTTGTATGTAAGGCGATGTAGGTCACCAGAATATTGGGATGATATTGGTGAGAACCCAGTGAAAGTGCCAAAACTGGTACAGGTAACAATGGAGAAGGTACCGCTGATTCGGGAAAGAATAAAAGCTGCACAAGATCAACTGAAAAGATGGGCTAAAAGAAAAAGAAGACCTTTGAAACTTTAGTCAAGGGACAAGGTATATTTTAGAGTATACCAGACAAAAGGGGTGATGAGATTTGGTAAAAGTTCTAAGCTAAGTCCGAAGTATGTTGGGTCTATCAAATTTCTGGAATAGGTTAATGAGTTAGCATATCAGTTGGCACTACCCCCGACAACGTGAAGACTTCACAACGTCTTCCACATTTCACAATATAGGAAAGTATGTTAACGATCCAAGTCACATTCTAGAAGCTTAACCATTAGAACTTCAAGAGGATTTGTCGTAACACGAAGTACCGGTACGGAGAGTAAACCTGAAGGACTAAGTTTTGAGGAGAAGAATGATACCCTATGTAAAGGTGAAATGGTCACATCACACAAAAAGGGAAGCATTGTGGGAGCTAGAAGATGAAGCAATATGGAAATACCCTCACTTGTTTCAAGAATCAAGGTAAGTAAGTTTCAGGGAAGAAATTTGTAAAGGGGAAAAATGTGATACCCCGGGACCTTTTGACCTTAGAAATTGCATGAAAGTATTTGAATTATATGAATTTAATTTTTTATAAGCGTTATATGTTGTGTAGATTTTGTTTAGGGGCGCTTTATTGTATTTAGGAAGTTTAAGGGCTTAAATATGATTTTAGGAAGTTGTCGGCGGATGTGATGCTTGGGAAAGTTTTTTAGTTTAAGTGGTTATTGCATTGATTTATTATAAGAAGGGAGAGAGAAAGGAAAATGAGTGGAAAAGGGAAAAGTTAAAAAATCTGGAAAATCTGAGAGTTCATAGAAAAATGACTGTTTGAAGTAGTAAACGAAGACTGATCAACCCCATTATTGTTTCCAATTTTAAAGGACTTATAGTACTACATTATGAACAGTGGAGATTATATTACAATGGTTCATTTAAGAGTAATTGCACTCCGAAGTTGCCTATACGAATATAAAATTATGGTTTCCTCTTCTTCGTTGGAGAATCGATTAAGTACATAATGTAAGGATCTTCGTTATTGTTTTCCAGTCCTAAAAACATGAACTGATCTTATCTCAAGTTATGGAATTGTATGAAAGATTTCTCATGTTTTAGTGCATCAAAATTAGATGAAGTGCCGAAGTATATTGCATCTTTTACTTGTTTCTTCGTGCGTATGTAGTTGTATATTTGTTGTATGCAATTACATGGATTCATCATATATGTATTCTAAATCTAGAGCTCTTGTCTATTGATGGACCTGTTCCCAGATATATCCCAAATTCTGAATATTTTATGAAGTGCCCGGGAGCGTTGTTGTGTCCCTTTGTAGTGGCTTGGACCCTAGAGGGAATACAAAGTTAGGGCTGCTAACAATAGTTGTGGAGTTCACGAGGATGAACGATGACATAACATGGGTATATCCGTAAACAACCATTTAATCCCTTCACCAAAGTATGTTATTAGTGGGCCTCCTAAACGACAAATACAAGTTCAGGTTGTTAACAGTTGGTCTAGTGTTGTTTACAAATGATTGAGCTCGGTTGTGAATTACAGTTGCATGTTCCAGCGACACTTACTATGTCGGATTTTCTGTATGTCTGAAGGTAAGTTATAAGATGTTTAAGGTGCTCGTATCACGACTTCTGATGTATAAGTGAAAGATATGGAAGAGTATTGATATAACATGTTAAGGTTATGTTTTGGTTATGTTTCTATATGTTTAAGTTGTTCAAAATCAGTCTTTTTGGGAAGGGATATTCAAAAGTGTAGAAATTGGAATTTTTTTTATTTTAAGCCTGGAAATTGGTTGTTCTGAATCACGAACGACGTCTCTAATCGATTGGACTCAGCTAGCATCGTCCGGACCACACTACTGGGGTTATTCAGACGACCCCTCAGACTACTTCGGTCAACCGGGGCTTGTCCGGACGACCTCGGTCGACTGGAATAACTTGTATATCATCTAGATTTATGGACAAAGATTCTGGCTCGATCTTGGACGACCCTTCTGTCGACCGGTGTCTATTTTACCTCGTCCGGAGTCCTCTTTGGACACTTCTACTGTTATGAACTCTTACGTTATGTTTTCAAGTGCTTTAGAAGTCTTTTAAAGATGTTTACACATTATGTCATGTCAAGCTATATACTTTATAAGTTTTGGGAAACATGGAATATTTTGATGTCTCTTTTGGTTCTTCATCCCAAGGACGATCGATCTTTACTGAGCTAGTGTACTCATCCTTTTACCCATTGTTGTTTTGTAGAGGAGTATATTGATGGTGCTGGCGAGGAGTCCTGGGAAAGGGAATACGATGAGTGGATCCCAATGAACAAAATGATTATGTAATAATTAGTAAACATTGTTTAGTTGAAAAAACACTTATATTAAGTTTATATAATTCCTTAACATGATGTTGATATAATAAAGATATAAGTTATTCAGTTATGTTTATGGTCTGGAAGATTTATGTTCTGTTTTTGGGGTTCGGTGTTCCATTGGTAGATATAATGCTGCTAGGTCACCCTCTGGTTATGGGGTGTGACAAAATCCCTAGACCGTGATATTTTTTTTTGAAGTTTACATTTAATATAGGTGCTCAATTGGATTGGACAAAACGGACCCAGTTGCAACCAAGAGAACTGGTCTTTGAGATAGTTCTTATATACAATATACATTAAAAGGCAAGGCTGTTGTCTTTAGTGTAAGTGGGAGATTATTGTATTTACTTTCACGTGATGAAATATTAAGGCATGAATTCTATTATTAGTGTTTTAATTATGGCTGTGCAAATGTAATAAAACTTAATAACGTCCTTAGATAGTTATGTAATTGTTACATTAAACTATTCTAAAATGTCCATAGTCAATCATTATTGTAGAATTTTGAGGACAACAATAATGTGTTGAGACTAGTATGTGTTGTGATTAAATATTGTGATATTAAGTCAAACACATGGGTATTTTATACTGTACTGACCCGCTTATAAGAACATTTCATGGATTATTGTATAAGAGCGCAATACCAAGATTGACAGTAGATTGACATGCCAAGATTGACAGTAGTGTGAACTTTCGAGTGGAATAAGCGTCTGTCTATCCTGGTGAGGCGTGAAGGATAAGTTAGTGATATCCGCCGATGCAATCATGAGTCATACTTAACTGGATTGCCAATACCTACCTTTGTAGCCAAAGCTGCCTCGGTATTGGGTCGGGAGGCAAAGGGTTGAAATGTGCATTTATGTACTTAAGGAAAGTGTTACCTACTTAACCAACCAAGAGTCACATAATTGATGTGATTAGCAACCATTGCTTACATAAACAAACATTACTCGAGCTTTGTAGCCAAAGCTGCCTCGAGATTGGTGATATATGGATCTTGGGTATACTAGAAAGTTTTGAACTTTCTGAATGAATACTTAAGGATTATTCATTTGACGAAAATAGTGGGAGAATCATTAATTAAAGCCCTATTAATGATTTTAAAACATGACAACTAAAATTTTGCAAATTCTTTTCTGATACCAATTGAAGGAAAAATTCTTAATCCAGCGGAATAAAATAGCGCGGGATTACGTCCTTTAAAGGATCGATTCACAAGAAAGAATCAAAACCCTATGATAGGATTTATACCTTTATCGATCTAATCGATGTTGTTCGGATTTCGCTACTTAGAACCACCAACAACAGCCTTCAGACTCTTGTCTCTACCGGTATGCACACACCAACCTCTGAGCTTGTTACTCCGCGTCTCAAATGCTAGTCCAAAGATCTCTAAAGTTTGGAAACACCTTTCTTGGAATTCACAAAGTATAGGAAACAAAAGAAAACCGGAATTCGAAGAGATAATAAAATCGTATTTTCTTCACTTAAGTATTTTTTTAGTGTGTAAAATCAAGAAGAAAATTTTCGTATTTTTTCTTCTATATTTTCGTCTACAGAGTAGAGAGAAAAAGAGTGAGTTTCTAATTCACTAATCAAATTGGAGAGTGATGAATATTTCATCATCATGTGGTGTTAGTGGAATCACCCACTAACTCCACATCCCCATTTTTCTCTCCCATTACTCCCTTACACATGCACACTCAAAACACAAGACATGTGCCGGTTTTTACTTGGTCCAACTTGTCAAGTCGACCGGAGAAATGGTTCTCGGCCGGTCGGAGTGACAAACTTTTTCGGTCGACCCGAGACAACTCTTGGTCGACCGGGTCCGGTTCAACCAGGTTCAATTTTGCCAAATCCGATCGAACGCCCAATCCAATTGATCCTGCCCAATCTAATTGAGCACCTATATCAAATTTAAAATCCAACAATATGTGCTCAATATGATTGGGAGTTCTATTGGATTGAGCAAAATCGGACCCGGTTGATCGAGAACTGTTTTGGGTCGATCAAATCAGTTTGTCACTCTAGTTTCCCGAGAACCATTTCTCCGGTCGACCAGACCAGTTGGACCAGGTCCAAATCGGTACATCTACATGTGTGAGGGGGTGTGTGTGTGCAATGTGTGAGTGATTGTAGTGGGAGAGAAATAAGGGGAGAGTGGGGGTTAGTTGGTAATTCCACTAACACCACACTTGATGAAGAATTGTTCTTCATTATTAAATCTTTCTTAATTGATGGTCCTCTCTAGCTCTCATATTCATAGCAGCCGAAAATATAGAAGAAACAAAAATCTGGGATTTTTCCTTCTTGACTTATACACACTCTCAAGAACACTTGAGAGAAGAAAATACAATTTTCTTATCTCTTTGATTTCCGAGTTTCCTTAGTTTCCTATACTTTGTGGATTCCGGGAAAGGTGTTTCCAAACTTCGGTGATTTTGGACTAGCATCTGAGACGCAAAGTAACAAGCTCTTGGTTGGTGTATGGATACTAGTAGACAAGAGTCTGAAAGGTACTGTTGGTGACTCAAAGTAGCATAATCCGGGCAACATCGATTAGATCAATAAAGGTATAATTCCTATCACAAGGTTTTGGTTCTTTCTCGTGTGTAGATTCTTTAAATGAACGTAACCCCACGCTGTTTTATTCCGCTGCGTTTTGGGGAATACGAATTTTTCCTTTCAATACCTTTCATAGAATAAACCATCTTCTTGTGGTCATATCTTTCTTTCAACCAATTCCATATAATTAGTGAATCCTTTTAGAGTAATTTATTTTCACTTCAAATATTCAAGAAATGATAGATGAGAAATATCATAGCTCTCACGATCTTAATTATGATAAATAACTTTCTCATTACAATGGTGTCTGTCAGACCCGTTTTATCTTGATGAAATGAAGATCTAAGGTCCAAGATAAATAGTTTCTTCTGGAAACGTTAATAGCCAAAACCTCTGACTTAGTAAGGTTAACCATTGAAATTGAGAAGTATCTTTGAAACTTGGGCAGAAAAGTCTTGAAATTCTTCTTGAGCTTGTTAGGTACAATATTAGAGAAACAAAAACTAATGAAGATTTTTTTTTCTGTTCTACGGGTACAAAAGCAAAGCCGGGAAGCTTTTGTTGGAAATGGAGCTTTATTGAATGAGAAAATAGTTTCTTAAATGGTTGGAAATGGAAGTTAAGCTAGTGGGATAACATTCCACATGGGTTGCATATGAAAATGGGAATTATTTTATATGTAAAAGTTGATTAATTGGATTTAACATATCTTGCTAAGATTATGCCACATGTTAGAACCTCGTGCTTACTGCGCAGAGGGGGTGCGAATCCAAGGTTCGTCGAAACCAAAATAGTTTGAACTTGTGTGCGGGCGCGACATGCGTACACTAATGTTGGGCCAAAACTCGCGAGACTGATCAACCCACATTTTTGCTATTTGTTTGAATATTTTCCAGTCAGAGAGTTACATGAAAGGTTTGTAACAGTTGAATTCATTGTGCATTGGACTGCAATAGTCATAGTACTAAGGTACTTACGCTATACTCATAACTATGTATTGCATTATACTAGATACACAGTAGTGGTAGAAGGATACACTGATGAAAACTGGATATCTGATATAAATGAATCGAAATCCACTAGTGGTGTTTGGACTAGCTGGAGCTACTGTGTGTTGGAAGTCCACTAAAGAAACTGTAATAGCCAGATCCACAACGGATCCGAGTTTATACCTTTGGATAAATGTGAAGAAGAGGCACAATGGTTACGTCATTTTATGGAAGATATTCCAAAATAGAAAAGACATGTGCCATCCATTTGTATACATTGTGATAGCCAATCTGCAATTAGAATGGTACATAATACAATGTATAAAGGTAAGTCTAGACATATTCGTCGTAGACATTATACCAATAGACAACTACTCTCGACAGGAGTTATCTCAACTGACTATGTATAGTCAAAAGATAACATTGTGGATCCACTAACCAAAGAGTTAAATAACAAATTGTTGAGAGATTAACAAAAGGAATGGGTATAAAGCATGTGGAGGATAAAAGTCTTATGAAGGAAAACCCAACCTAGTTGACTGGAGATCCCAAACTCTAGGTTCAAAGGGAAACCTTCTTGTAAGATTTAGTATGGTCAATGTGGGGTTAACCTCAGCTCATTATTGTCTTCAAACAGTGATAGACCGGATAAGGGTTGCAATTTCGTCGCTTTAATGATACTGTCAAACCCTGTTTCCAGATGGTGGCTTGGCAATGCCTCATATACCAATGAGACAAATAACACATAACAGAATATACTCTTCCAAGTCATAAACATAACGTAATAACTTAAATTTATTATAAACTCATCAGCACTTAAAGGGAAATTATATGACTTAACGTATTTTTCTAATTTTTGTTCAACCACAAAGTTCAGATACTTATTACATATGGTTTACATTCATCAAACTACTCGTCTTACACCCCATCCCAAACCTCATTATCTACACCTTCATCATACTTATCTGCAAAACATTAGAAGATAATAGGATAAGCAACACTATCTTAGTAAGGATCGATCGCCCTTGGGATGAAGGATCAAAGGTGACTCTAAAACATTCTCTGTTTCCCGAAACATATGAAAATACATCTTGACTTGACATAACTAGTAAACACCTTGAAACCACTTGTAAAATACTTGAAAACATAACATAGAGTTTAGAACTTGCATAACTTGTACGTAACATAACTTGTAGAGGAATAAAAGCATAATGGAAAATCTCGATTGATGACAAAGAGAACATGGTCGACCGAAAGGGTCATCCAAGATTAAAACAGAAACAGTATACAAAAAGTATGGTTGACCGGCCAGACATACAGGTCGACCACATAGCTCCGACCGAGAGAGATTAAGGACTGGTCAACCGTTATTCATCATCAGTCATCCGAGATCAGCCCAAGTAGTTTGGGTCGGACGATGGATTTATGCTCCGGTCTACCGAACCATTTGACCGAGATGTAGTGACGACATTTTCAAGGTTTAATTTGTGAAGGAAAAGTCATTTTCCGCACTTTCAAAATTTCCATCCTAAAATACTGATTTTAGACTCATATTAACAGTTAGAAATAATGTCAAAACATATACATAACATGTCATAACAATACTTCATCAAATCGATCACATACATATCAAAAATCGTACTCCGAGTACTTGACATAACATAACATGACATACTCGTAGCCTTCCAGTACATATAAACTTGACATGATTAGTATCAAAATGACATGCAACAAATAATTCTGCAACCGAGCTCAATCATCTGACAATAACACTATTCAACTGTTAACAAGTCCAAACTTTAATGCCGCTTAGGAGATCCTCGTACTTGTCATAACATAACATAACTTGTAAGGCACTTTAAAGACTATTTAAGGATATACTCTTGTTATGTCATCGTTCATTCTCGTGAACTCCACAATACTGTTAACAACCCTAACGTTTTACTCCTGCAAGGGTCCGGGCCTCGTGGGGGACTAAAAGCTCTTCCGGGAACATATACTTGTAAATTCGGAATATATCCTGGTCTATGGTCATCATTAGACTAGAGTTATAGATTGATAATATGCACATGCTGACTCTCGTGTAATGCATACAAAAATTATACAACAACATACATAAGAATCCACAAGTATAATCATGCAATGATGCAAATATCATTCGGTTCTTCATCTAGATTTTATGCAATAAAACATGAGAAATCTTCATACATTTCCATAACTTCTTAAAAGACCAGTTCATGCGTTTTAGATTTGAAGAACAAGAACGAAGGATCCTTATCTTGAAGACTTAAACAAGAAATTGAGGAAGAACATGAAGCAAAATTTTATGGTTTGCAGAGACAACGTTTGAGGCCAACAACTCTTAAACAAAATGTCGGAATCTAATCTTCACCGTTCAGAATATACTTCTATGAGTCCTTAAACTTTAAAAACAAGAATTGCTCCGATCAAATACTGTTTGGCACTCTAACTTAATAATCTATCCTTAGCACTCGGGTTTTACTCGAACTGCCACAGCCTTTAACTCTAAAGATGATATCTCTTAATCCAGACGTTATAATGTAAATCCCTCCAGTCAGAATCGAATTTAAGGAGTCTAGTATCTATGGTTAAAATATGGAAATGATCTGAGATTGTTTACTATGTCTACCAAAGGCTTTTTACTTGCTGCCCAGGTTTTCTAGCACTCTTATTTTCTCTCTTTCTTTCTCCTCCCTTCTTCTCTATCTTTCTCCTCTATATATAGGCTACAAAAAAATCTAGATTTCTGGGAAGTTACATCTCCAAAATAGTCAACCAATCATAAAGGCTCACCCATTTCTACTTAAGGGATTCATGGTTAGAAACTTGTTCTAAACACCACGAACCCTCCCCCGAAGGATCTGCTCATACCATAGGAATCGAAAAATCTAGACAGAAACTTACTTTTCGGGTTCAAAAATCTGATTCTTGAATGAAAGATGCTGTTTCTTGGATACGTTGTTGCCACCAATGGATTTCCCTTTGCGGAATGTCCCTCTACCGGTATCCACGCGATGAAACGAACAGTGATTGCTAGCTCTTCGTTTTTCTGAGTTTCGGGAATTAGAGAGAATAGGGAGAGGCAGAATAGAAAATCTGATTTTCTAGGTATTTTTGGTATTTCGGCTGAAAAGCATTAACCCCTAGGGTTTCGGCCAAGAGAAGTTTATATTGGGAGTGAGAGGTTGTTTCAAGCACAACTCCCACGTCCTATCCACCTCTTTTGGCAGTGGGAGTCTATAACTCCCACGTCCTCTAGACTTCTGCTAGTAGTGGGAGTCTTTATCGGATAATCACTCTCACGTAATCCCAGTTATATCGAAAATGCCCCTTATCTCTAATTCGAATAATCACGTTTTATTATTCTCAGAAAAATAAATGTTAGATACAATGAACCTAGACACATTCTAGATTCTTTGAATCTGGACATGAAGCTTGTTAGCTCGTCAATGCGTGTGACCTGTAGGTTCATATCACAATGGCAATGAAAACATACCTAGTAGTAGTATGTGTTCATAAATCACAAGTGGTCCCTAGCAGGACATTGTGACTACCCAAAGTGAATGGATTTACGGTGGAACCTAATATCAATCCACTATTTAATCCCTTTGTCTCGCGATATCCTAATTAAGCATAAGGCATGGTAGTCGTCACCCTTATTAAGCTTAATTGTATTTATGCTCGATCTCCGGGTAAACTGTTCCAACAAATAGTATTTGATAACCACTTTATCAAATACATTTGAGTACGACCATGCATTTAAACAGTTTTTCCCTATTGAGGGGCCCATGGATATCTCTCTCTAATAATAGAGAGGGACAAATTCCTTACAATGCCTCTCACATTCAAGCCATGATAGGACGCTACATTTGATCATCAGTCGTATTGATGACTCGATTAAAAGTAACGTCCGACTGAGTCAAAATGTGGATCCATTCATGCTAGAATCAATGGAGACAAAAGGTCTAAGGATTCTAAAATAGTATTGAGGAAGTAATACTTATGACTAAGGACCATGGAGTATTATTTCTCTAACGGATCACGTCCGATACAATATATCCCAATATATTGCATCTATGATATGATTTGTATTCATTACACATGATTAGTAAAACATAATCATCAATCAAACATCATACTAGTTTTATTTCATTGTAAAGAACATTACATGAAACTAGGGACAACTACAATAGTAATTACATAAGCTAATGAGTTTTACTATCAAATCACGCATTTGATGTTCATAAGAAAAATTAGCTATTCAATTACATGCTCAAAAGATATAAAACGTACAACATATGCTAATGGTCCTAGGGCACTACTAACATCTAGAACTTATCTCTAAAGTCGCCCTTTCACACGTAATTACCTCCCTCCATAAACAAAGAACTAACTAACATAAAATTCATCTTATACACTTAGGTCCCCTAACTTCATATCCTTGCTAGTGCGCCCCTAAGACTAATCCAATTAAAAATAACATATAACACATAAATTGCATAAGTACATAAAACATGTTATCGAAAGGTCCTGGGTATCACAGATACCAAAGGAAAAAGTTGAAAAACTTTTAACTTAAGGTATCACCTGTGTGAGAGAGAAGTGAGGTCGCTTCAAAGGAAAATTCATCAGGCCAATTCTTGAGAAACTCTTCCAGAAATAGGGAGTGTTCATGGCCATAATGAACAAAATCATGAGAACATAACATATAGAAATTATTCATGTGTAATTTATGTGGACTCTTTACATGAAAACGCATGACAGTTCAAGGACATAAATTTTACGGGACAACTAGTAAAGCAAATATATTTTACAAAGGGGGAAGTAGAAAGGGTAACACATACTTTTACCATGCGGGACTCAGTTGATGAATACCAACATCAAGTCAAAACAAGTTTTCATTCATATGGGGGATTGTTTGAAATGGAGCTTTATTGAATGAGAAAATAGTTTTTCAAATGGTTGGAAAAAAGGAAGTTAAGCTATTGAGATAACATCCCACATGAGTTGCATATGGAAGTGGGAATCACTTTATATATATATATATATATATATATATATATATATATGTGTGTGTGTGTGTGTGTGTGTGTGTGTGTGTGTGTGTAAAAGTGGTTTACTTGGATTTAAAATATATTGCTCAGATTATGCCCCATGTTAGATCCTCGTGTTACCCTTGTGTAAGGGCGCGACATGCGTACACGAATGTCGGGTCAAAACTCGCGGGTCTGATCAACCCACATTTTTGCTATTGGTTTGAATATTTTCCAGTCAGAGAGTTACATGAATGGTTTGTAACATCTGAATTCATGAACCTTTGAATTCAACAGACTCTAACTGCCTAACTAAAGAGGTTTTGAAGTCAGTAGAATTTATGTGGGCATTTTTAACAGTTCTTCTACAATCTATAAATAAAGGTTTCATTCTCCAGCAATTTACACACTTCGAAAATAATTCTGATACTAAAAAACTCTCCAAACTTCTCTGCTTTCTATAAAACTTATGGTATTCATCAACATTCCAAGTTCTGGTTCACCGATGGAACTGTTTAGTGTAAACCAGTTCTTCGTTGCCGTTGTATCCTGGGAGACAGACGCTTCCCAAAACTCCAGCACTAATCCAAGAAGAGGCGAATTTGTTTTAAGGAAATTATGTCAAACACAAGACTTAGGTTATCTTTCTGTTTACATTGTTTTCTATTGTAATTAAGATTATTGTAATCCTTTTGTAACACATGTTAAGTCTGAAACTAACAATTATTAAATCTTTCGCTAACAATTGTTATTTTATTTTGTAACAACTGTTAAATCTTTCGCTAATAGTTGTTCTTTCATTTTGTAAAAACTGTTAAATCTTTCGCTAACCGTTTCTTAAGTCTGTAACTTACATCTGTTAGGTATTGTAGTAAAGGTTGTTATATATTTCACTAACGTTTGTAAAGTTTGTATCTTACAGTTGTTAGCTAGTTTATTAACAGCTGATGCGACGATTCCAGACTGTTGTAACCAATTTTTCCTAACAGCTTTTTCTTTTCTTTTTCTTTGTTGCTAGGACTAAAAACTAAGAACACAAAGTTTTCTTATAAGACTAGTAAAAAACATCTAATTCTCTATCAAATCACTAATACTCAAATCATCATATTTTTTTCTCAAAAGACTTGGATACGTTCAGGCCCGGCTCCAAGGGTGTCCAAGGTGACATCCGGAACCGGGCCTCACATTTACAGGGGCCCCAAATTTTTTAAAAAATTACTTAATTTGTATATAATTATTAGTTAAAAAAATTGAAGATCTTGATGTTTTACAATTTGTTGCTCAAAATCTTTTTTACCATACACCAGTGCCGGTTAATAGGAGATGTGAGCTGAGCGACCGCAGAGGGCCCCCTAAAATCCGGGGCCCCAATTTTTTGTTTTTAGTTTATATATATATATATATATATATATATATATATATATATATATATATATATACTTAGCCTAAAATTCGGGGCCCCAATTTTTTTTTTGTTTATATATATATACTTAGCCTAAAATCCGGGGCCCCAATTTTTTTGTTTTTAGAGTAATGTTCTTGTAGGCAAGTTCCAAGCAGGCAAAGACGTATCCACACCTTCGAGAACAATGAGAACAATCAGGAAAAGCATAAAAAAAATTAGATAAACCTAGAATATTGGATTCAAGATGGCTGGGACCAACTTGTGCAAGTTTTCAAAAACTAGCTTCAGGTTCAAGAGGGCTTTGGCTATGAGAACCATATCTGCATATGAACTTATTTATATTTAAATAAAAGTATCCGAACTTTAAAATCTTAATGGGAAAAGTAAGGTCTTAATAGAACTAATAACGCTGAAACTAGCAATACCAACGAGAAAGACGATAGCTTTCCTGGATAATAAGCATCAACTTCTCTAGTTATTTAACATGTACACTTGATGTAACACTAACCAAAAAATGTAAGATGAAGAACAGGTATCGAAAATGAACACTTTCGACCTTCTCATAGATGTCAAAACTCCAGCAAAACGAGAGACTAATAAGACAGCAAAGAAGGGAAAGGAAGAAGTAGTCTTAGTTTGAAAAACCATAGGGGTATCATACGTTCCTGTGAGAAACAAAGAAGTGAAAAAACATATATTGGAAGATGGCTTAAAGGTTATACGTACACTTTGATAAGACACGTGGCAAACATGCAAATTTCCAAAACTTAAACTAGGATGTTCATGGTTTTTTTTTCTTTCTAAATACGTGTATACAAAATTTAAGTGGGAAGTCTTTGTATATTGGTTCAGTTGTTTACACATATTTATAACGTGTTGTAAAATTTCTAAATACAATTAAAAAATTAAAAGAGGTAGAGATGATTCTAAACATTTAATCATTTATCGTAACATTTATAATGAAGTATGTGCTCTATTTATAGGCGTTATGACATTTACATCAAGACAATACACGTATACTGAAATAATATAAATATGAATGTAAGAGATAATATCCAGCTTCAGACTAACATCATAAGAGATGATTATCATTTTTAGGACTAATAGATATTTACAAGATTAATTTATAATATATATTGCTTTTATATGAGTCAAGTATTCAGAAAAAAAAAAAGTCAAGTTCCGTCCACTTTTAATTTTCAGGTTTTAACATCAGACGCGGTAGTCAAAACTAACTTTAAAGTTACCCAACACGAAATCTCCTTTTAACCGACCTAAAAATATATAAAGAATCCATGTTTTCCACATTATAAAACGCTACTATAAAATGGCCAAAATTTCCTTCAATAATCTCCACAAAAGCAAGCTCTCCAATGGCCACAGCCTCCCTAAACCTCCTAACTACAAATATTTTCAAGGAAAATTCCCTTCCCTCAAACTCTGCCTATCAAGAAGCTTCATTTAATTCTTGGCCTAATCGAAAACCTTTGGGAAAGGCCACTAAGTTAGGTGAATCATGGTCAAATTTATTGCAACTTCAAATTGAATCAGCCATTCATAAGAGCCTTCACCACCCCACAACTTATAATCTTGTAAATTTTGAGGAGAAGCAAAACGAACCAACTCTTTCACCTAAGGAAGATATATTGAAAAAATGGCGTCAAATTCATGGTTCTAGTGAATGGGATGGCTTGCTTGATCCATTGCATCCTTGGCTTAGGAGGGAAATTGTCAAATATGGAGAGTTTGCACAAGCAACTTATGATGCTTTTGATTTTGATTCCTTTTCAGAGTATTGTGGGAGTTGTAGATATAATTCTTACAAGCTTTTCGACAAGTTAGGCCTTAGCAAGAGTGGATATAAGGTCACTAAGTACATTTATGCTATGTCACAGATGGAGTTGCCTAGATGGATCGAGAGATCACAATTAGTCGATACATGGAGCAAAGATTCAAATTGGATGGGGTTTACGGCAGTGAGTGACAACGAAGAATCTATGCGAATTGGAAGAAGGGATATTGTCGTGGCATGGCGTGGTACGGTGTCTACATTGGAGTGGTATGAAGATTTTCAAAGAAAATTGGACCCAATTGGAGAGGGAAATTCAAAAGTAGAACATGGATTTCTTAGCATTTACACTTCTAAGAGTGATTCCACTAGGTATAACAAGTCTAGTGCCTCAGAACAAGTTATGAAAGAAGTGAGGAAGTTGGTAAATTTTTACAAGGCGAAAGGTGAAGAAGTTAGCGTTACTATAACTGGACATAGTCTAGGGGGTGCATTGGCCCTCCTTAACGCATACGAGGTTGCACTAAACTTTCCAGGGCTACCAATAAGTGTTATATCCTTTGGAGCTCCGAGAGTTGGTAACATTGCTTTCAGAGACGAACTTTACAAGTTAGGCATTAAGACTTTACGCATAACAACAAAGCAAGATTGTGTGCCACGTATGCCTGGAATAGTTTTCAATGAGAGCCTCCAAAGGTTTGATGCAGGGACATTAGATTGGGTGTATACACATGTTGGAGTTGAATTGAAGCTTGATATTAGATCTTCACCATATCTTAAAAGAGGGTTCAATTTGCTAGGGTTTCACATGCTTGAGACTTATCTTCATCTTGTGGATGGATTCATTAGTACAAGCTCAACGTTTAGATCCGATGCAAAAAGGGATGTGTCGTTGGTGAACAAGACTTGTGATATGTTATTAGATCAATTGAAAATTCCACATTGCTGGTATCAGCAAGCAAATAAAGGATTAGTATGCAATGCTTATGGTAGGTGGGTAAGACCAAAAAGGGCTGTAGAAGACATACCCTCACCTACCTTTGAATTACATAGCAATTCATTTGATGTGCTAGAAGAATATGAACTTGGTTCTTTTTTGGCTGCTTAGAACTTTAATTCCTATTTTTTAGTGGGAAAATTAGTAATTGTATTGATATTAAAGTAAGAAAAACACAACTTATTTGACATTGATTTCAGATGTGCAATTGAAATAAGAGTAGCATATGGAGAAAAGTATGAAACAAACCAAAAGATTACAAACTGATATATATATATATATATATATATATATATATATATATATATATATATATATTCCCTTGTATGTTATATTTTTAATCTTGAGTCTACTCTTTTCTCTTTTTCAATTCAAAGATATTGTTGCAATCGTTAAAATATATATACAGCAGAAAAAGAATTATCATGGTGGTCTATTCTATCGGGAAAATCCTAAACTACGTTATCAAAAAAGTGTAAAGTAAACCCTCCAAAAGACAATACTATATCGCCCCCATCTATTTCTACCACGAGGACGACGCGAGGTTGCCTACCAGGATTAACAGACTTTTTGGGGGCCATCATAGTAACGCAGTGGGAACGACTTACTGCCGGAGATTGAGTTATATTTATGTGTATCTTCTCTCTAAAAAACTAACTTTAGCATCGGAGAGTGGTTGAGAACATCCCCACTACCCTTTGATTGTTTCTTGTCTTACAGGCTACTACTCTCTTTCTTGTCAAGACCTGTTTGTGTGATAAGCGTAACTTTTGCGTACGTGATATTTGACGTATAATTTAATTTTTCGCGATTAACTGTGTAGGCGTAATATTTTCCCTACGATTATGTGACTACGTGTCTAATTATTTTTATAACATGTTACGTGTTATTTTATTTCGTGTACGTTTTATTGAGGGCGTGCGAGCGTAACGTGTTAGTCCTAAGGGCGATCGAACTCGGTTTTTGATAATGGACAAACACTTGATGTTTGTGTCTAATGTTTTCATCTATGTGATAGAATATTGGAACTCAATATGGAAGCTCTAAGTACTTCAATCAAGCCATGTTCAAGATTCAAAGACATACTATTCAAGGCTTATCTTTCAAGATTGAAGATTGAAGACTTAGGTTGGTTAGATTAGCTTTGTCTTTATTGGTCTTTATCATTAAGCTCTAACCAATGCTCAAATGAACATAAGCTCTTCACTCTAGTCTTGCATACATGTTTTCATAAACACGTTTTCAAAAGGCTTAAGTTTCGAAATGATCTTTACATGTGTTCTTATACAAAAAGCCTTTGATTTCATAGTTAAGTCTTTTAGAAAAGTTTTCCAAGTGTTCTTATGTGTTACCTTTTGGGAAAACCTTTTAGACTTCATTAGACTTGAAAACAAGTGTTTAAAAATCATCTTTGAAAGTCCGGAAAGTCGGTCAACCGAGTTTTGCCTCGGATCAACCGAAGCAAAACAAGGAGTACACTGTGAAGAACTCGGTCGACCGAGGTCCCTGGGTCGGTCGACCGACCCTCGAGCATGGTGCACCGAGTTCGAGCTTCGGTCAACCGAACTCTGTTTCTACTAGCCGTTTTTTTGGCTGATTGGAGACTCGATTTTCAGCCAAATTTGAAATGTATAAATACTCCAAAGCTAGAGAAACATTCCAAGGCTTGCACAACAAAGTTATATTGATTTCTTATCAAGCCAAAACACTCTCAAAAAGAAAAAAAGCACTTCATTGCAAATGATCTAGATGATTCAAGTGCATTTTATAAAAAGCAAGACAAAGAGTGAGCTTCTTATGTTCAAGAGCTACAATTGTTGTACTTCAAATGTATTATATCTTTCACTTAGAAGAGTGAACTTCATTGTATTGAATTCCATCTTATTCCCTTTCTTAGTGATAGGGTTAATTTTGTAATAGACCTACTTAGTGTGGGCAAGTTCTTAGTGAGCTTTTGTTTGTGGTTGTGTTTGTAAAACTCTTAGTGAGTTAGCCACAATTGTAAAGTCCTACTTTGTGTGGGCATCTTCTTAGTGAAGTTTGTTGAAATCCTTGGGTGCGGCTCAAGGTAGTGGATGTAGATTCTAAGTGAATCGAACCACTCTAAATCCTTTGTCTTGTTGATTGGGTTTTTGCTTTAGCATTTGTTAAACTTGCACTATCATTGGTTAATTTGGAAATAGTTTACAAGATTTATTAGAAACCCAATTCACCCCCCTCTTGGGTTCCTTCAATTGGTATCAGAGCCTCGTCTTCAATTTTAGTCTAACCACTAGAAGTAAAGATCATGGCCGGTATTTCCGCTTTAGCCTACCAAGAGGGTTCTTCTACAAATAGACCACCTCTCTTTGATGGAAACAACTATAATGCTTGGAAAAACCGATTCAAGATATATGTGTGCTCCATTGATTATTCTCTATGGCATATATTTGAAGAAGGTCCTTTTATTCCATTGAAGATTGTTGATGGTACTTTAATGTCAAAACCGGATAATGAGCTAAATGAAGTTGAGTCCAAGAAAATGACTCGAAATTATATGGCAATGAACATTCTAAGTTGTGCCTTGAATCCGGATGAGTACAACCGTGTTCGTGGAAGCAAATCGGCTCATGCTATGTGGAAAATGCTTGAAGTTACTCATGAAGGCACAAATCAAGTGAAAGAGTCAAAGTTGAATTTGCTAGTTAGAGAGTTTGAGCTATTCACCATGAAGCCAAATGAATCAATCAATGAGATGAATACAAGATTCACCAATGTGGTAAATGGTTTGAAGTCATATGGTAAAGATTACACTTTGGGTGAAATAAATAGGAAGATTCTCAACTCACTTCCCAAAAGTTGGGAAGGAAAAGCTCTAGTCATTGAAGAAGCCAAAGATTTGAAGACTTATCCAACGGAGGAGCTCATTGGTTCTCTTCTCACTTATGAGCTCACACACAAAAAGAATGAGCATCTTGAAAGGGCAAAAGTGAGTGGTGCTTTAAAGGCTATTCTTGATGTTGATGATTCCAATGATTCAAGTGATGAAGAAGACATCAAATTTGATGATGAGACCATGGAGTTTGTGGTAAAACGCATGAAGAAAATGTTTTTCAGGGAAAGGAAGAAAACATTTCCAAAATAGAAGAAAACAAAATCCTCATGGGATGAAATGCTATGAATGTGGAAGTGATCAACATCTCATAGGAGAATGCCCCTCCACCAAAGAAAAAGAGCCCAAGGAGTACAAAAAGAAAAAATTCTTTAAACCAAAGAATTTCAAGGGCATGCTAAGCCATTGGGATCAAGAAGGGAGTGGTGATGAAGAAGAAGATGAAAATGCAAATGTTTGCTTCATGGCTTTTGGAAATGAGGTACATCTTTCTCCCTCTCCTTCAAATTCTTATAATGATAATGATGATGAGGATGAGGATGATCCTAATGAGCTTTTAATGGATATGTATGATCAATTGACTAAATGTGCAAAGCAAAACAAAGATATGAAGCTTAAAATTGAATCTTTGCTTGATGAAAGAGCTAAGTTGATTGATGAAAATAAGAAGTTGTGTGATGATGTTAATTGCTTGAAATGTGAAAATGAAAGTCTCATTACTACTAGCAATACATCTTCATTACAATACATAGAAGCTTGTAATAAATTGTCATCTCTTGAAAACAAGCTTGTTGAATTTGATCTTTTGAAGAACAAATTAAATGACCTTACCCTTCTTGTTGATAACTTTTCTAAGGGTAAGAAAAATCTTGATCAAATTCTTAGTGTGCAATGTGCTTCACATGTTAAACATGGTCTTGGTTATAATGCTAATCACATTGATCATGCTAGCTCCTCTAAGTTGCCTAAGAATCAATTTGTTCATGCTAGTACTTCACATAGGAAAATTAGATATCATGAGCATGTTCACAATTCTTCTAAGCCACACATTTGTTGCACATATTGTGGAAAACATGGTCACTCTTGTGATAGATGCCATGTTAAGAAGAAGATTGAAAGGGGAGTTAAAACGGTTTGGAGAGTTAAGCGTACTTTAACTAACCCCAAAGGACCCAAACAAAAGTGGGTACCAAAAGCTACTCCTCCCTTGATCTTATAGGTTCTTATAAGTTAGATGAATGCCACAAAGCTTCAATGGACTTGATTCAAAGAGAAGTGGCATTGGGGAGAAGTTAAAGGAGATGTGCCAAAAGAAGAAATTCAAAAGCACTCCTTAACACTTGGATTCTCAAGGCTTATATGTTAATCAATTGGAGAACCAAGTTGTTTAGATACAAAGAGCAAAGCATCAAGTGATGACAAGAGCTAAAGTATCAATCCAATGTCTTCATCACTTGGTAAGAAAGCAAAGGTATCAAAATCACCCTCTCTTAACACTTTATTTAATGTGTTTGAGTGTTGTTGATATATATACATGCTTGCTCTTATATATATGTTGCATCTCACATTCTTGAATGTTATATTCATATAGATAACCTTTAGCATGTTCATTATTGTCCATGTTGAGTTTAGCTAAGGTATCTATGAGATGTAGCTTATGCAACTTGATTGATTCTTGTTTTGTCTTGTCATATTCGTTTAAGAATCCATCTAGTTGTCTTGGTTTTTGATGTGCATGATCCTTAAGCATATATGTGTTTACTTGAGATTTTGAGCTAATCATGAAGGACCTTTGAAAAGGTACCACATTAGTTCTCAAGAATTTCTTGTAGGTAACAAAGAGTTCTAAACTTCAAGAAGAAGATATGAACTACAAGGAATGGCACAAATGAGCTAAGACTCCAAGAAAAGAGTCAAATGCCAAGGATCACAAGATTGTAGAGGGTTCATCAAAAGAAAAGTCACCCATCATTGATGACTCTACACTTGTCATGCAAAGAAGATTGAGAAGCTCAAGGAACTCATTGAAGGAACTCAAAGTGCAAAAGCTTTCATCAAATTCAATGAGATATTACTAAACTCAATCTCTTTTCATTTCCTTGAACAATTATTGATCTTACTTTCCATATTATGTTCAATTGTTCTTGAAATGGGCACCTTGGAGATTTTATAACATGCTTGCTCTTCATATGTTTTTGATTCTCTTGAGCATGTTATTAGTGAGCTTAATGATTTGATCTTTGTGATGAAATCTCTTTTTACAACCCCCTCCTCTCTTTTATTTAGTGTCTTATGCTATGGGGGAGTTTGTTATATGCTATGCTTTGTTTTCACTTGATCTTTATAGTATAGGGGTTTGTGTTTATATTCAAGTCTATAGTATGAATCTTATGTGGTTGATCGTCTAGATGCTTGACTTAGGATGTAAACTATGTTTGTGGCATTGATTATGCCATGGGTTGTGTCTATTTGAATGTTTGGAAGTGGCACAACCTAAGAGGGAGTTTTTTTAAATGTTTTCAACTCATACCTCCCTCATAATATGTGATGTATGCTCAATTGTTCTTATTTTACATCATCACATCACTTGTTGGCTTGCTTTTCATCTTTTAACTCTTATAGCCAACTTGTGTAAGTTATTTTGGAAGTTATATGTGTTATAAATGTTTATGTCTTCAATTGGTATCACATATACTTTTCCTTAATAACTATGAGATCATATTCTTTACAAGTGGTATAATACTTTCATATCCTTTGTGATCTCATTTAAGTTTTTGGTTAGTCTTGCTTCAAGAGTTGTTATACTCATTTAGCTAACCATTAACTTGTTAGAGAAATGTACTCCAAGTGTTTTCTTACACTTCCTCTACTTCTTTTGGTTGTGATACATGTGCTTTTCTTATGTATTCATGGTATCACTTCCACTAGTACTTTGTTAGCTATATTTTCAAACGTGTTTTACAATTGGCTATATTTACAATTGGTATCATGTTTTACAATTGGTCAATTGGTATCAAAACTTGATTTTATCTCAAATAGCTAACATCGTATGTTTGATAAACGGGGAGATTGTTCTTTAAGGTTTATTCCATATCTCCTTTGTTTTTAGCTTAGGTTGATATTCTTTTTGAGCCATACATGACCATCTTTTGGATTTATGTGTTATTATGGACTCCTTTTTTTTTTAAGAAATCAACCAAGCTTATTCAATGAGTAATCCTTCTTCATAATTATTTTTGGTCTTTAGAATTGATCTTTTGGTTCTTATTTTATCAATCTACAAGACCATCAAGTTGTTTCCATGGTTTTTAAGTTTGTCTTTATATGGGGAGGATTATTAAAATTTCATCAAGCTTCTCCAAAATTAATCTTTACTTTTCGTTAAAATGCTTTTCTTATTGGCGCTCTGATATCCCTTTTTGATTTTGACAAAAAGAGGGAGAATTTTTAGTGTTGCAAATGTGCAAAGAGAAGTTATTTACAAAAGGAGAAAGCTTAGAACTTGCAAAAGGGGAGAGATAAGGGATTCTTTAATTTAGGGGGAGTAGAATATTTTTTGAAAATATCTACTTGTCTAGATCCTCAATATCCTTATCTCATGCATACATTTAGTATCTTATTTTTGCATATTATTCCCATTTGCATCAATGTTTTGTCATCATCAAAAAGGGGGAGATTGTTAGCCCAAAGGGCAAAATATTCTATGTTGTTTTGATGATAACAAACCATTGTTAGTTCTAATGTTTGTGTGAGCATGTTCTTTATAATAGGATCCTTAGCACTCACATCGACATTGATGAAAATGGTAAGTTAGCTTCTTGTGTAAACTAAGGTATGTATATTACACACAAGAATGCTATTTGATGGAAGGAAGGAGGCAAGGAGGTTGGTTGGGAAATAGGGCTCTTCAAAGAGTCCCTAATGTATATGGCAAAAGAACTTAACATGCTAGTGTCGTGGCATGGCGTGGTACGGTGTCTACATTGGAGTGGTATGAAGATTTTCAAAGAAAATTGGATCCAATTGGAGAGGGAAATTCAAAAGTAGAACATGGATTTCTTAGCATTTACACTTCTAAGAGTGATTCCACTAGGTATAACAAGTCTAGTGCCTCAGAACAAGTTATGAAAGAAGTGAGGAAGTTGGTAAATTTTTACAAGGCGAAAGGTGAAGAAGTTAGCGTTACTATAACTGGACATAGTCTAGGGGGTGCATTGGCCCTCCTTAACGCATACGAGGTTGCACTAAACTTTCCAGGGCTACCAATAAGTGTTATATCCTTTGGAGCTCCGAGAGTTGGTAACATTGCTTTCAGAGACGAACTTTACAAGTTAGGCATTAAGACTTTACGCATAACAACAAAGCAAGATTGTGTGCCACGTATGCCCGGAATAGTTTTCAATGAGAGCCTCCAAAGGTTTGATGCAGGGACATTAGATTGGGTGTATACACATGTTGGAGTTGAATTGAAGCTTGATATTAGATCTTCACCATATCTTAAAAGAGGGTTCAATTTGCTAGGGTTTCACATGCTTGAGACTTATCTTCATCTTGTGGATGGATTCATTAGTACAAGCTCAACGTTTAGATCCGATGCAAAAAGGGATGTGTCGTTGGTGAACAAGACTTGTGATATGTTATTAGATCAATTGAAAATTCCACATTGCTTTGGTATCGACAAGCAAATAAAGGATTAGTATGCAATGCTTATGGTAGGTGGGTAAGACCAAAAAGGGCTGTAGAAGACATACCCTCACCTACCTTTGAATTACATAGCAATTCATTTGATGTGCTAGAAGAATATGAACTTGGTTCTTTTTTGGTCTGCTTAGAACTTTAATTCCTATTTTTTAGTGGGAAAATTAGTAATTGTATTGATATTAAAGTAAGAAAAACACAACTTATTTGACATTGATTTCGGATGTGCAATTGAAATAAGAGTAGCATATGGAGAAAAGTATGAAACAAACCAAAAGATTACAAAGCTGATATATATATATATATATATATATATATATATATATATATATATATTCCCTTGTATGTTATATTTTTTAATCTTGAGTCTACTCTTTTCTCTTTTTCAATTCAAAGATATTGTTGCAATCGTTAAAATATATATACAGCAGAAAAAGAATTATCATGGTGGTCTATTCTATCGGGAAAATCCTAAACTACGTTATCAAAAAAGTGTAAAGTAAACCCTCCAAAAGACAATACTATATCGCCCCCATCTATTTCTACCACGAGGGACGACGCGAGGTTGCCTACCAGGATTAACAGACTTTTTGGGGGCCATCATAGTAGCTGAGTGGGAGCGACTTACTATCGGGAGATTGAGTTATATTTATGTGTATCTTCTCTCTAAAAAACTAACTTTAGCATCGGAGAGTGGTTGAGAACATCCCCACTACCCTTTGATTGTTTCTTGTCTTACAGGCTACTACTCTCTTTCTTGTCAAGACCTGTTTGTGTGATAAGCGTAACTTTTGCGTACGTGATATTTGACGTATAATTTAATTTTTCGCGATTAACTGTGTAGGCGTAATATTTTCCCTACGATTATGTGACTACGTGTCTAATTATTTTTATAACATGTTACGTGTTATTTTATTTCGTGTACGTTTTATTGAGGGCGTGCGAGCGTAACGTGTTAGTCCTAAGGGCGATCGAACTCGGTTTTTGATAATGGACAAACACTTGATGTTTGTGTCTAATGTTTTCATCTATGTGATAGAATATTGGAACTCAATATGGAAGCTCTAAGTACTTCAATCAAGCCATGTTCAAGATTCAAAGACATACTATTCAAGGCTTATCTTTCAAGATTGAAGATTGAAGACTTAGGTTGGTTAGATTAGCTTTGTCTTTATTGGTCTTTATCATTAAGCTCTAACCAATGCTCAAATGAACATAAAGCTCTTCACTCTAGTCTTGCATACATGTTTTCATAAACACGTTTTCAAAAGGCTTAAGTTTGAAATGATCTTTACATGTGTTCTTATACAAAAAAGCCTTTGATTTCATAGTTAAGTCTTTTAGAAAAGTTTTCCAAGTGTTCTTATGTGTTACCTTTTGGGAAAACCTTTTAGACTTCATTAGACTTGAAAACAAGTGTTTAAAAATCATCTTTGAAAGTACGGAAAGTCGGTCAACCGAGTTTTGCCTCGGATCAACCGAAGCAAAACAAGGAGTACACTGTGAAGAACTCGGTCGACCGAGGTCCCTGGGTCGGTCGACCGACCCTCAGCATGGTGCACCGAGTTCGAGCTTCGGTCAACCGAACTCTGTTTCTACTAGCCGTTTTTTGACCGTTGGAGACTCGATTTTCAGCCAAATTTGAAATGTATAAATACTCCAAAGCTAGAGAAACATTCGAGGCTTGCACAACAAAGTTATATTGATTTCTTATCAAGCCAAAACACTCTCAAAAGAAAAAAAGCACTTCATTGCAAATGATCTAGATGATTCAAGTGCATTTTATAAAAGCAAGACAAAGAGTGAGCTTCTTATGTTCAAGAGCTACAATTGTTGTACTTCAAAGGTATTATATCTTTCACTTAGAAGAGTGAACTTCATTGTATTGAATTCCATCTTATTCCCTTTCTTAGTGATAGGGTTAATTTTGTAATAGACCTACTTAGTGTGGGCAAGTTCTTAGTGAGCTTTTGTTTGTGGTTGTGTTTGTAAAACTCTTAGTGAGTTAGCCACAATTGTAAAGTCCTACTTTGTGTGGGCATCTTCTTAGTGAAGTTTGTTGAAATCCTTGGGTGCGGCTCAAGGTAGTGGATGTAGATTCTAAGTGAATCGAACCACTCTAAATCCTTTGTCTTGTTGATTGGGTTTTTGCTTTAGCATTTGTTAAACTTGCACTATCATTGGTTAATTTGGAAATAGTTTACAAGATTTATTAGAAACCCAATTCACCCCCCCTCTTGGGTTCCTTCATAACGTAGTTTGAGGATTTGATCGTAATTCATCTAGATTGGTGATTTTAATTAGATTATTGATGTGAATTGAATTATGAATTTATTGGGAATAGGAATTAAATGAAAGATTAAATAAAGGAAAATGAATGGAATGCAAACGTGGGGTTAAGGGTCAAGGGTATCTCGGGAGGTGTGCATAACTGAAGAAAAGAAGATATAGCACTTCGTGCGTTAATGGAGCAGGGAACAAAGAATAAAATAAAAGGGGCAATCATCTTGATTTCAAGGAACCAGTGCAAGCCAAACAAACTGAAGAAAGAAAAGAAAAGATCTGAAGCTGCGCATAAGAAGAAAATGGGGACAGCTCTCATTCTCTCTTCCCCCTCGGGAATAGTGCGAATAATACAAAGAGAGAAAGAAGTTAAACGGCTTCTGCCGTGAGAAACATAAAGCATTTAGAGAGTTTTTGTGAGAATTCTGAGAGCTTTGTGAGGACTTTTGAGTGGGCAATTTTTGTCGGATTTCGACAAACTTTATATGCAAATTGATCACGACGAAACAGGCTACGAGGGCGTGAAAGAAGATTCACTTTCCGAATTCAGAGTTGGAAGATATCGCACCGGGAGCGGAATTGGTTTTCAGAATTTAGTTTTCTATGTAGTTCCGGTAGAATCGTCGTACAGAAGTGGAGGCCAGAATCAGATTTTTATTTGTGCGATTAAATATTTGGAGCAGCCTCGACACGACAATTGAAGGGCTTACGGAATTAAGTTTTCATCGCGGCATATACCGAATCAAAGATATTTGAAGGGGCTTCGAGGCAACGCAGACGGATTATCAACCGAGTACCCGGATCGTAAAATATTTCCCCGGGAGCGGTTGTGCCAAAGCTGATTTCAGATTCCTTTTCCTCGTTTTGTCACCGTAACGGTAGGGACCACGCTTTCCTCTGTTAAATTCTGTTCTGGATTACTTTTTACTGTTGCGTATTGTTCCGCTATGTTTTAAGATATAATTGAGCATAATTAATCGCATAAACTGTTGGAGAAAATTTATTCTTTGGTATTACCGTTTATTAATTGATTTATCTCTTGAATTGGGTAAATTCAGCATGCCGTATAAATTTCTTTCCTAATGCTATCATAAATTGCTATACTCGTATAAACTGCCTCTGAACTGTTCTGTTACTGTTTTGAAAATCTGACTGTACTTGCCTTTTTTATTGATTGCATTTGAGTCGTCTATTGGGAGTCATTATTGTTGTCCTAATTGGTTTGGTCGACCGAGTCGTTGCCCCCTATTGAGCTCGAGTCTAGGATCACTAGTTAGCAGGTTCCGCCCGCTTTGCATTACGATGCCCGCTCTGCGACCCAAAGTGGTCTTTCTGCTCTGTTCTGTACTGGACCGCATCTAGTGGGGTCAATCACTAGTTACGGTAGTGGTTTTGTGGAGTCCCTGATTGGGGATGATGAGACAATGTATAGGGTTGAACCTTAAAATCTGGCTCCTTCGTTTGGGGGGAAATCCGAACCCACGCAGATTTACTGAACCGTCCTAGTTTGGTTGATAACTGGGACCACTACCGTTATTGCTGAGTAGTTGTGAATAGGCGAGTGAGCTCATGTGGTGGGAGTCGTGTCATAGTAGGTAGCTACGTTCTAAGTATCTAAGACGAGTATGTGATTGGGTGTACCGGATGAGCAACGCGTGGTGCTTGTCGTATACTCGGTTATGGAATCGTTTAGGTGCGAAGAAGGTGGTTATTTGCTTAATTGTTGCATTCTATGTGTTCATTCTTGTTTGATCTTTATATGATGTTTGCTTGGAGTCTATTTGGTCTCATGTGAGTTGGGAATGTTGGGTAATGTTTTTGGTGCACTTTTGCACAAGATTTAAAACTCATTTTTTCTTCTGAAAACCGCGACTATGCGATCCAGCGTTACGTGCATTACATTGCATTGCATTACGAATCTATTACGATCCATCCGTATGTACTGTACTATTCTGCATTGAGTTCTGAGTCTTGCAAGGCTTGGATTGAGTCGTTTGCATATACTTCCATAAGGGTATTTTGGGAAACGGGCATCTGCATTATCTGTATCTAATTTCTGTTGTATCTGCTTTGTTTTGTCTATATACATATATTGCTATTGTTATTACTGTTATAGGTCCCTACTGAGCACCGGAGCTCAGTCCATCCGCTTATTGTGCAGGTGATGATGAGCAATATGATGATGTTGTTAATGCTTGGGAAGGGGGCTACGAAGAGTGATCCTAATTAGATTAGTTCACACGTGTTATTTCATTTTATAGTTATTGGAACTTGTAGTTCATTTATCAAATGTAATAACTTAGAAATAATTTCATTTTTAGAATAACGCTTCCGCTAGTTTTTCTTATTACTATTTATGGATTTATCTAATGAACTCCTTTATTTAATAAATCTCTGACTGCGGCTTTGGTGCTTCATTTTCCAATGGAGCACTGCCATGTCAATATTCCGGACACGGGGTGTGACAATTTGCTTACTTAAGAGGTGGAGATCCAAGATTGGAACCCGTTTGTCCGGTACGCATCACCTATTATCCAAGAATGCCGTAATTGAGACACATGAATACTACTTTCATTCTTAAATAAAGATACAGAAAGGTCACTTTGAGTTTTAGCAGTTTTTCAATTTTGATAACAATAAAGCTTTGCCACTCAACCCATTACAAAGAAAGATAATCTCAACACATCAGATTTTACATTTTAAGCTCAAGAAAGAAAATTCCCTCTATGGATTGGTTATTACAATGTAAGCTCTAATTCATATTTGAGAATGAACGAATATGTAGATGAAGCTCTTTCTCAAACGGAAATGTTTTGATGAATGATTTGAAAATCTTAGCTTAAGAAAGTGTTGATTTGCTTCTCTAAAACTTGTATACTATGGTCCCACTCTTGGCTTGAGCAAAGAACATATTTCAGCCTTAAAGGTTTTATATAGCGTCTAAAGAGTGCAAGCAAATCGAGTTACTACGACGATATTTTTGCCTTGACATGACAACTTCGGTCGACCAGACTAAGCAGTAGATCGTCCGAAGTAGTTCAAAAGTAAAGTTCAAAGGCTTCTATCTTGATCTCAGTCGACCATGATAAGTGGTACATTCGAACTAGACAACTGCCGACCGACCGACCTAAAGTAGGTCTTCCGAGATTTTTATAGCCGTTGGAGTCTTGGAACATTCAAAAGTGATAAAGTACAAAAGACAATTCGGTCGACCAGACAACACATGTCGGTCAACTAGACTTCATCAGGTCGCCCGAGGTCTAGGACCCGATCAACCGGACTTTAGTCCATAAGTGGTTTTTCCACTTGGTCAACTTTCTAATTTTCTCAAAGTCATGCCTAAGTATTTTTTAAAGATATTTAAAATATTTTAAAGATCTTAGGTATTAACCAACACTTGAAAGATATTTTATAAAACCTTTGAAAGATTAAATCAAATAATGAAACATGGTTTTGAAAACATGCAAGAGTATGAGCTTCATCATTCTATAAACTATCATTCATCAAATAAGATTAGTCACAAGAGATATACCTATAAGCATCTTGACTAATCTTCTTCTTGGTCTTCAAGTCTTCAAGATGAGTTCTCTTGGAGCTTTGGACTTGAAACATTTGATCAACCTCTTCTTGTGATGAAGTCATTTGTAGTCTTGTTAAGTTGTAGCATCTTGGACTTCAATACTTGTTGATCTTCTTTTGATTTTGCAATATCTTCCATTAGCATTGTGGATGACCTTTTGTCTTGTGCTATGGAGACTTGCAAAATGAAGATTCTTCTTGTTTGTAGAATGACTTTTGAAATCCATAAAAAGATATTTTCTTTGATTTTGCAATATATTTCAATGGCATTGTGAATGACCTTCAAGCTTGTGTCATTGAAGACTTTCAAAATGTAGCTTCTTCTTGTTGTAGTATGATCTTTGATGTCCACGAAAAGCTACCTTTCAATGCATGTATGAGTTCATAATATCATATTGAAGGGATTCATGGGCAGAAACTCGTTCTAAACACCCATGAGTCCTCCCCTGAAGGATCCGCTCATACCAAACGAATCGAAAATAAACCAAAAAAAACTTACGTTTATTGGTTAAAGATTCTGTTTTGGGCTCTCAGTTGCAATCACCTTGAGTCCTCCCTTGCGGAATTACTCCCTACCGGTATCCACGCGACGAAACGAACAGCGAGTGCTAGCTCTTCGTTTTTCTGGGTTTCGAATAATCTAAAGAGAAAATGAGGCAGAGAACCAGAAATCAGATTTTTGGGATTTAGGTATTTTGCTCAAACATTAGTTCCTAGGGTTTCGGCCAAGAGAAGTTTATATAGGGTGTGAGAGGTTGTTTCAAACACAACTCCCACGTCCTTTTGACCTCTTCTGGCAGTGGGAGTCTTTAACTCCCACGTCCTCTAGACTTCTGCTGGTAGTTGGAGTCTTTATCGGATATTAACTCCCATGTAATCCCAGCTATAACTAAATATAAAAAATGCCCCTTGTTCATCTCTGATTAAAATAATAACATTTTATTATTCTCAGAAAAATAAATGGCAGATACGATGAACCTAGACACATTCTGGATTCGTTGAATCTGGACATGAAGCTCATTAACTCGTCTATGCGTGTGACCCTATAGGTTCGTATCACAATGGCAATGAAAACAGACTTAGTAGTAGTATGTGTTCAAAAATCACAATCGGTCTCTAGCAGGACATTGTGACTACCCATAGTGAATGAATATGTGGTGGAACCTAATATCAATCCGCTATTTAAGAATGGGACGAATTCCTTACAATGCCTCTCACATTCAAGCCATGATAGGATATTACATCCGATCATCAGTCGTATTGATTACTCGATTAAAAGTAACGTCCAATTGAGTCAAAACGTAGCTCCATTCATTTTGGAAACAATGGAGACATAAGGTCTAAGGATTCAAAATAGTATTGAGAAAGTAATACTTATGACTAAAGAACCATAAAGTATTACTTCTCTAACGGATCAATTCCGATACAATATATCCCAATATATTGCATCTATGATATGATTTGTATCCATTACACGTGATCAGTAAAACATAATCATCGATCATACATCATACTAGTTTTATTTCATTGTAAAGAGCATTACATAAAACTAGGGATAGTTAGAATAGTAATTGCATAAGCTAATGAGTTTTACTATCAAATCACACATTTGATGTTCAAAAGCAAAATTAACTATTCAAAGACATGCTCAAAAAGATATAAAACGTACAACATATGCTAATGGTCCTAGAGCACTACTAACAATTATCATTGAAACAAAAGCTAACACCAATATTAGAACTTCTCAATGTCTTGTTATCATTAAACAATATTGATCACATTAGCCCTTAGGGCTTACAAAAGGGATTTAAATCATGATTTATTGCATAGGATTAAATGTCGAATTATTCATACTTGTATGTTGTTGTTGCATTTTATCATGTCCATACTTTGTTGATTTTACTGCTTTGGGAAGTCGTATGCACTATGTGCTATTTGGAGTCGTAATTGGTGTTGAGCTCTTGTCTAGAATCGATCCCATCGCAGGATTCATTCTCTTGTATGTGTGTGTTGTCGTTGAACTCGGGAGTTCACGATTCTCTGCCCCGTGTCTGTCTCTGGGCTCGTTTCTAACTGGGAGAAATGGTAGGGACTACAAACGGTCATTGTCCTCAGTGGTGGGCAATGATACAATACGAATGAATCATTAAACTCTGAGTCATTCGTTCGGGGAGAAACTGAATCCATGTTCTGCATTCTCTGATATTTTTCCCTTATTGGCTAAAAGTTGGGGACTGTTGTAGTAATTGCTTTAGGGTTGTGAATAGACAATTGAGCTCGGTCGTGTGATTGTTGAGTCATAGAATGAATTGTATTCGAAGAGTCCAGCGTTGTGTATGTTCGTATGTTGGGATGAGTAACACATGGTGCTTGTGTTACATTTCTTATGCATAGATGTTAGATTTCTACGAGTACGATTTATGCCTTAGTTATTCTTGTTTGTCATTGTTATTTTAAGTGCATTTGTATAAAAAAAATGAGTATTTTGGGGGTGGGATTCGAAAGGTGCAGAAATGCACAATGCACTTTTCCTTCACAAAATTACATTGAAAATGAACCTGCCTGGATCTCGGTCAACCGGATCATTGTGCCATTGTCCGGACCAAATTACTGGTACCAATTGCGGATGATCAGTGGTGGATTACGGTAGAACGGTTTTTGAAACTTCTTCATCAGAATCTTTGCGGTCGACAAGAGTCCTTGTGTGGTCGACCGGAAGCGTATTTGTCTTTTCTAATTTATGTTCTACTCTGATTCTTTCTGAGGCATTTTGATAAATCTGATCTAATATTTTGAAATGTGTTTAAATCTTTACAAGTTAGGCTGAACCCTGCATGTTTTCATACTCTTTTCTGGGGAGTCGGGAAACGGTTTTGAGTCCTATTTGATATTTCATCCCAATGGTGTTGATGCTTACTGGGCTTCGCAGCTGATGCCTTTACTTTTCTTATTTGCAGATAAGCATGTATTGATGGTTTGTACGATGATACTTGGGTGGAGGACTTGGAAGAGTGATCATAACTGAATGTAATAGTTAGGAACTCCTTATTTATGCCTTACATGTTGTGATCACGCTTAGTATGACTTACCTTTCACGTATTTTGGATTTTATTTATAGTTCTGATGTTAATGTTAGTCTTTTAATATTCCTTTACATAATATGATATAATAACCATTATCTTTCTGCTCTGGGTTCATTGCCTCATTGGCTGATGAGGCACTGCCAAGTCATCACTCGGGCACGGGGTATGACATAAGTGGTATCAGAGCCAAGTTGAACCTTAGGGCTAAAACCTAGAATGAACATATGATAACTTGGTAGATAACATGTGAGATGTGGGATGGGTAGAGACTCTGGCATTGGAAGTACATTTTTACTTATCGTTTTATACTTTGTGTTAACTATTATGTTATGTCATTGTTGATGTGTTATTTGCACATTGTGGTATATGCGATGCCATGTTTTCTTGTTATGTTATGACATTCTATGATAATCTATAATTTATGCCATGTTGGGTATTATGTGAGCATGTTATGTGAATTATGTGCTTAATTCTACTTGAACTGTTACTGGGTTAAGATGGATCAACAAAGAGGAAACCACAGCGGAAACAATTACTCTGATGTGCTAGTTAGGCCTGCAAACGGTTACAAACGGATACGGAATTGTCTATTTCGGATCCATATCCATTTTTAATTTTTTCTACCATATCCGTATCCATATCCTAGCGGACCCAAAATATGTATTACCATATCCGCTGATTTGGATCCGAATACGGATATAGTAAAACCCGTTTCAAAAAGTTCAATGATACTATAATCCACCAATAATTCTACGAAAATAATATAATGCAATACATAATCATATTGTTGTTTAAAGTTCAAAATATACAACGCTTGAGTAACTATGAATCCTCAAAACAAATCCAACTAAACCACTTGGACAAAATCAAACTAACTCCTTGATCGAATTTAATGTGCATAACTTCTGCTTTTTTTTTTTTTTTTTTTGTTTAGGCATTTTCCTTAAATTGAAGTCTCACTTGTCCCTTTTCTCTATATATTCTAATTGAACATCTATCTATATGGTTTTTTAGGTGAGTAGCCCCTGAAGTACTATTACCAATAAACTCTTTTTACACCAATTGAATTTAGCCATTTTATTCCCATTAGGAGCGGTAAATCTAGTCATGTCATTCCATACCTTTGAAGTTAATTTCTTTGTATTGTTCATCTCAATCTTAGGCTCAACTTGTTGATCTTTTATTGCATCAATATCCAAATCGAGCTCGACCACCTCACTAGAAGTATTTGCCATCCTATAGGAGAAAGATAACGAATCAACAATTATGTTTCAGAATCTATAGTTTCTCCATACTGCAATTCGAACACCAAATACAAAAAACATATCTTTGTAAACGAGAACCAACAGAAGAAAAATACTTTACACCCAACTGAATATACTTGCGGCGGTGACGGTGACGGTGACGGTGACGGGAAGGAGCAGCGGCGAGGAGTAGGCGCCGGAGAAGGTAAAAGAGGAAACGGGGAGAGAGAGAAGAAGAAGAAGAGTGAAGAAAGGAAAGTAATGAAACGGCGCCGGAGAAGGTAGAAGAGGTAACGGGGAGAGAGAGAGAGAGAGAAGAAGAGGCTGTGATGTTAGGGTTTGTTATCTCTTAACCCTTAAGAATGTTATACAGGACTAAAATTGCAATACAAATAATTATCACATAAATCCTATAAAATACTTATATTACAAAAAAGTCCTAAATCCTATAAATCATGTAAAATATATTGTTTTAGGGAATATATATTGTTTTACCTGAAACGGAATCGGGTTTAACGGATACGATTATTTATATTTCATATTCGTAACCGTTTTATTACTCTTATACGAACTCGGATTCGGATTCGGATGCGGGTATATGGGTATAGAGTTCTTACCATATGCTAAAAATAAAATCGAATTCGAGTCGGATATGGATAAAAATCCGACCTGTTTGCAGGCCTAGTGCCAGTTATAACATTGGAACTTGAACTTACGCACGCCGGGGACACATGAATAACAGAGAACCAAATATTGAAGTGAGTATTGAAACCGGGGCAGAATTTGTGTCACCGCCACCACCACCAGCAGTCAACCCTACTATGCCAACAGACTTTGGGGCGGCTTTTACCTTGATGTCACGACTGATGGAAAATCAGCACAACCTCACAAAGGTGCTGTAGAATCAACAGAATCAGATAAATCAGAGTTTGGGTCAAGTTAAGGGACCAAAGGTTGAAGCGGATCTAGAGAGTTACTATGAGACACTGAAAAATATGAGGATGGTGTCTTTTGATGGTACTATGAGTGCATATCAAGATGAGGAGTGGTTGGAGGTGATGGAACATAACTTGAGGATTATGAGAGTCTCCGAGGGTGCAAAAGATGATGTTGTTGTAGCTTCACTAACCAGGAGAGCTGCCAAATGGTGGAGGGTGTTGCTCCTATCAATCAACAGTATGGACAACCCATCACCTGGGTACAGTTTAAGGGTGACTTCCTAGACAGGTAGTTTCCTCAAACCTTTATATGGAGAGGCAAAACCAGTTTTTCGAGCTGAAACAGAGTGAGGGAATGACAGTGTCGGAGTATGCTTGGAAATTCAACGCATTAGGAAAGTATGCTGCAACCATTATATATGATCTGAAAATGAGAATACAAAGGTTTATGATGGGGTTGTTATCAAAGATCAGAGGTAGGCTTTCAGGTAACCCTCCTACCACTTTTAAGGAGGCTTACCAAAGAAGCCTTAGCATTGAGGCCGAAGTCAAAAGGACCGATTTGGAAAGAAATGAGAAAAGATCTTACATGATGATGATGCAAGGACAGGTAACTCCGGTATCTGCATCAAACTAGAAGATGTCTACTTCGCCTCGGGACAAAACAACACCTACCAACCAGGTGTAGGGTCAGGGGCAATTTTGGTTAACATTGGGGGACCCATAGGAAAATCAAATAACTTTCCCGCTCCAATGAAGTGTAACAAGTGTGGTGGCAGGCATTCATGGAAGTGCGTTAGTACAATAGTACTTACTTTAGGTGTGGAAAACTAGGACATCAGGTCAGTCATTGTCCAATACTATTCCAAAACACGGGACAAACTTCAACAACTACACAAAGGATCGACAATGCAAATCAGAAGCCTAGTTCTCAAGTTTTTGCCTTAACTCATCAAAGGGCGAGGTGACAGGTACATTAAATATCTAATACCATAGAACCTTTGCATCTAAGGGGTAGGTGTTAGTATTTATACTTGTAGGGAGTACAAGTTTCGAGGACGAAACTTCGATAAGGGGGGAAGGATGTGATAACTGAAATTTTTTGAACTTACGTGTATAACTTGTCTACTTCATTTTATGTGTTAGATGTCTGTTTTATATTATTTTTATACATTTTATGTTGAGGGTTTCTTTATTATAATTGGATGTTAGAGGACTTAAATAATTGAACCAGAAACCTTAAGGACTATTTTATCCACTTTTGAATAGTTTTCATTTGGGGTGGTTTTTTCTGGATTTTTAGAAAGGGAGTTAGAGAGGAAAGGTTAGAAAGGAAGTTAGAAGAAAAAGAAGAGAGAAAAGAAAAGAGAAATAAAACATGGAAAATTAGGTAGGTGATGGGATACTTGGGTTGAGGACTTGGAAGAGTGATCATAACTGAATGTAATAGTTATGAACTCTTTATTTATGTCTTCGATGTTGTAATCACACTTAGTATGACTTACCTTTCACGTATTTTGGATTTTATTTATAATTCTGATGTTAATGTAAGTCTTTTAGTATTCCTTTACATAATATGATATAATAAATATTATTTTTCTGCTCTGGGTTATGTGCCTCTTTGGTTGATGTGGCACTATCAGGTCATCACCCGGGCACGGTGTGTGACAACGGTAGTCCAAAGTAGCCTCAATCAATAGAACAAACTCCCCGGTCGATCGAAGTGGTCGAACCAGTCGCCTAAGTTGGTCCTAATAGTTTTATCCTGGACGATACTACAAAAGCCTCGATTGACCGAAGGGCCAACCTAGTCGTCTGAGAGCTTCCAGTAGTTTGGTCCGGACGATAGAAAATGACTCGGTGGACCGAACTGGTCGTCCATTTCCTCCCAGTACTTTGATATAGTCAACCGAAACTAGCTCGCGGTCAACTGAACTAATGGTACATGAAGCTAAACATACCATTTCATGCACACAAAAAATAAGGAAAATAGGTTTTCTGCATTTAAAGCATCCCAACCTAAAATACCCCTTTTGACATTCAATTAAAGACCAAAACATATACACATTAATCACATAACATGCACAAACTAAACACATCATATCTAACACTCACAATCGGAAATCGTGTTATGAGCACCATGAACAACTCATGCATTACAAACGAATTATCATGCCAGACACTTGAGTATACTTCTAGCAATGGTTGAACACATACAATTCACACAATTGAGCTCATTGGTTGGATATGACTCTAAACCATGGTAACAGTCCATAACTATTCATTTAGTGAGTCCACTCAATTCACATGGATTCGGATATTGAACCCTCCGAATGACGGAGCCATAGTTTAAAGACGCGCCGATTATGTCATCGCTCACCCTTTGTGAGCTCCACAACAACTGTTAATATTCCCCCATTTTTATTCTCGTTAGAAACCGAGTCAATGATAATGACATATACAATTAGTGCTCCCGTGCACTTTGACATAACATAATTTGACATGTCCTGGTGTAGGATGAACGACATACATGAGCTCTAATTAGGAATAACACATAGACTCCAATTATGACGATCAACTACATAACATATATCAAGCACAACCATTCATTTATCAACATACAAAAATGCAACGTAATCAACGCTTCATCCATTCCAATGCAAGGAAAATATGTCATACATCCAATCTTAAGAAAATTCATAATTACTGTAAAAACGACATTTTATATGGTTTAAGGACTGAACTTTCAAGGGTAAAAGATCATTGTCAAACTTGAGCAATTTCTACCACTGAACCGAAATCAAGAAAAAACTGAAATTAGCAAACTTCAAACATCAATAACTCTCTGCTCAGAACTCAAAGTTGTAATCTATTAGTGCTCACTCGTAGCGTTTCCATTTATCGTGGAAACTCATTAAAGTACGCCTAAATCTGAGACTGTTTACCCCTTCAATTGTTGAAAATGCCTCACAGCGCTCTAAGTTCACCGACCCAGAGAAACATTCAACTTCAAACTTAAATTACTCTATGCACACAATTTCAAACGCTAATTCATCATAGCCCAAACGTATCCCTTTCAATTATCTTTCTAACACACTAATAATCGCTCGATTCCGACACCGATTACTATGTCAAATGTGAAAAACCACTCAACGCTCAATTTGCCAGCTTATCTCTTTTTCCTCTTTTTTTTTCTAATGTTTCTTTCTACTTTGTGTAACTGATCCCCTGCATTAACCCCCACTTTCATAACCTCTCAGACGCTCACATAACAGCCCCAAAACTTTCTAACAACCCACTCAAGTCCTTAAACTTTCTAACTCAACAAATACGCCCCATAACATACATATAACACATAAAAAATGTCATAACACATAAAGTCAAATAATAAAAATTAATTATACACATATTAAATACAAGACATGCAAAACATGTAAGCCAAAAAGTCGCGGGTATCACAGCTACTGCTAACAGTCCCCAATCAATATTACTCGTTGGAGACAAGCCATGAAAACCATGGGTCCGGGTATTATAACCCCCCCCCCGGTTGGTTAGGGCCATGCGTTTATAGATACACTTATGTTATGTCATCGTTCACCCTTGTGAACTCCACAACACCTGTCAGCAGCCCCAATTACTATAACCCACCGGGGAAAGGCCATGGACATATCATACCATGTCATCATATACACCTGGGCATTAGTGGAACATGTAAAAAAGAAGGAATGTATCTTGCTATAGATTCCTTCACAATCAAGAGCTCTAGATTGAGAATGTAACTAAAACATATCATAGAATACGCGAAACAGTTTTTTTCCAGTACATACAGGCTCAAGATATCTGTTTCGGGCGGTAAAAAACAGAACAAGTGTTCGTTTTAAATCAATCTTAACCGTAAAAATTTTAATCCAACAGATGACGAGAATTCTGTACATGAGGAATTACCCCATTCCCCACCACTCCAAAGCCAGCGTCAGTTCCCGACGACTCCAAAGCCACATCTCCAGTAAGGAAAATACTTTTCCATTTTCTACTTTTTTTTATTTAATTTGATTTCAATTAGCAAAAAAAAAAAAGATATATGATTTGATTTCAATTATTAAATGAATTTTATAGTGACGGCTGATCCGATCTGATTAAGTTAAGAATCTGATCCGACTATGGTGTTGAACACTAAAATTGCAGGCTTTGGAATCAATCATGTGTGATGTGTTCCAAACTGCTATAAATATTTTACTGGAAAATGAATCTTGTATAGTTGGATGAATTTGTGATCATTTATCTAAAAGGGGCAATATTTTTAGTTGTTCGTTTACAAATCTAATGACATTTCTACTTGTTTTTTTTTTTTTTTTTCACTTTTTCCCTTGCTTAATTCAAGTTACACTTAATACATATGTTTAATTTCAATACCAGAGCACAAATCCTCCTGCAAAGAACAATTTATATGTATGTGACAAAACTAACCCTCTAGCATATCAATTAAATATTTCTACTATATTTCTTATTTTCTTTCACCCCTAATTTCTCTCATCTTTCCAATCTTTTCTTTTATCACCATTTAATTTTCAAATTTTTTCCCCACCCCACCCCCTCCATTCCTTCTCTATCCCCAACTCATGAAACTTTTTTCTGTCTCCATCTTCATGTATTTTGAAGGGTCAAACTCTACATCCTCGTCTTTCTTTGCACTATTATTTTTCAATGTACTACTGATATCATTTTTTTGAACTTCTCTTTTGCGCCCTCCTATTTTATCCACGACTCAATCTTCTTTTGTTAATCATCGAAAATTGGATGAGACAGAAGAGACGACAGCTCTGAATGGGGAAATAGAGAAAAAAAATGATTATAGCATAAAATGACTATAGCTAATACTAAAAAAGTATCTATCCTTTAACATTTCCATTGTGTGCCAAATTTGAGCAAATTGATATTATCCTAAATTAAGTTTTAATGTAATTATGATCAAATTGATTTTTTTATTGTAAACAAAAAATAGAATGGATTAAATGGAAAAAATGTATAATAATTAGATGATTAAATTAATTTTTTTAATGTAAAAATAGAGAAGGAACGGATGAGAGAGAATAAAAAATAAAAAAGAATTATGTGGAGGATAAAAGAGAAGATTGGGGAAGAGAAGAGAAATCAGGGGTGAAAGAAAATAGGAAAGAGATTTGAAATTTTTAATTGATATGCTAGAGGGGTAGTTTTGTCACGTACATATAATTTGCTCTGGCAGGAGGATTTGTGCTCTTGTATTATCACTATGCATAAATAAATAATAAATGAGTCCTTTTAACATTGTAATTATATTAAATTACTGATTTTCTAATCTCCATATTCTTTTTTTTTTCCTTCTAATTGTGACAGCTAATACAGAATGAACTCCTACATTGAAGGTGTGCTTCTCCATCTTCTCCGTTTGTGTCAATTTTCCTCTAGGATTTGTAGTAACAACATATTAGGAAAATTCAATATAATTTAATACCCAATTCAATTTTCAATCAGAGCCACTTACAGATAACAATTATTAGTTATCAACAATTAACAACAGTTGTATTAGTAAAATATAGTAATTCGAGCGTAATAAACCAATCATTATAAAAAATAAAAAAATATAAAAAAAACCTTAATAAGGAACACATTTAAAAAACCCTGATGAATTTACTTCTGTTTTTTTCTTCTTCTTTTTTTTGAGAAAGATGAATTTTCTTCTGTATTGGGATGTAAAAGGAAGTCAACTTTGCCCAACTTCTAGGAATATATTAAAATTAATTATCCACGTTTTATCTGCTTTAAAAAATAAACAACATACATCACCGTGCCCCCTTGCCCCCTTTGATGCAAAGGCCGAGGTTGACTTTATAATATACTAGTCCTTCTTCAACTCCAATGATTTTCTTGGTAAAAATAAGGGAAATTGACATATTGCTCCTCAAATTATTTTTCAAATAATTGAGTGATCTTCATTCTTTTTTACTTTTCATTTGGTCCTGAATGTTATTTCCGCATATTAAACGGTTTCAGCATCACCACCCACGGTTGTTTCTGGCCAAAGTCCCATATATAGTATGTATATTTCTTGAATTATCTCAGAAGTATTTGTGAGCTTCCAAGATGGTCCTAACATCAACTTCTTTATCCTCCAAGATTCATCGCCGCCCAAATTCGACCACCAACGCCTTTCATGTGGACCATTCAGGTTGCTTTTCAGCTAGGATTTGTGGTCTAATCGTTGTTCTTAGTATGAAGTTTCATGTTATTCCAATTTTGGGTTGGCCAAAAGTGGTGGGTGAGTAGGGCTGTTATCGAGCCGATTAAATCGTTAATCGCTCGTTAATCGGTTCGTTAAAATCGGTTCGTTATACTCGCTCGGCTCGTTAACGAACCGGTTACGATTCGGTAAAATGGCTCGTAAATCGTTTTAAATCGCTCGTTAATCGCTCGTTAAACCGGTTAATAATATTCTACCGATTTTAGCGAGTTAGCGAGCCGATTTTAACGAACCGATTAACGAGCGATTAACGAGTTAACCGATTTTAGCGAGTTAGCGAACCGATTAACGAGCGATTTGCGAGTTAACCGGTTCGCCAACAGCCCTAGTTTTGTAATAGTATGATCCGATTAACGAACCGAATTACGATTTAATGCGAATTACGATTTTATGCGAATTACGATTTTCGATCCGATTAGCGAACCGGTTTTGCGCGATTTGATACGGTTCGATTAACGAACCGGTTTTGTACGATTTTATTTCGAACCGATTACAAATTGAACAACCGAATCGGTTGACTAACGAACCGATTAACGATCGATTCGGTTTTCTTAACGATCCGAACCGATTTGGCCCAAAACCGGCTCGGTTCGGCTCGTTAACAGCCCTATGGGTGAGCGTCTATGGTGGTCAGATTTGGTAGAGATATGATGGATGGGCGTCGTTGGTGATCGAATTTGAGAGATAAATGGTTGATGGTCAACGATGGATCTTAAAGGATTTGGACAGAAACTACCGTGGATGGTAGTGTTCAGACCGGTTAGGAAGCGCAAAATAACATCCAGGACCAAATGAGAAGTAAAAAAATAATGAATAACTCGATTATTTGAGAAATAGTTTGAGTACCAAACATTCCAATTTCCCTAAAAATAAAATGTACTCCTGGGTTAGAATCAATTTCTATAACCATTTCACTAACAACTTGTGCATTTGGATTGATTTTGCCACGGAAAAATTTCGCTTTGAAAAACTGAACGATTGTAAAAGGTGAGTAAGGTACAAAATAAAAAAATTTGTAGTACCTTTGTCCCAAATTATTTGTAATGTTTGAGCTTTTTACATAGATCTAGACAATCATTAGAAGACATTAATCATGAAGAAGAAAGTCTAACTTACCCCTAATTAATGATTAAAAAATTATTATTAGTGGTTAGTTTAGTAAATAATTAGGGGTATAATTAGAAAATTAACAATAAAGATGCATTGATTTCTTAAACGCGGTAAACAATTTAGGAAGTCTCAAAAAGTGAAATGTTGCAAACAATTTGGGACGAATGTAGTATTGAAGATGAGAGATAATCATGTTATTAAGGAGATGCAAAATGGTAAAAAACAATGATTTATCATTTATTGTAGCAAAAGACTTTGAGTCTAATAAATATAACTATATTTATTTTGACATGAATTGGTTGCTGTAATAAATATAACTATAATTAAAAGGTTTATTGCTGTAATAATTCAAATACACTCCAACTAATTCTTTTTTTTACTGATATATTTATTTTATCAACTTTTAGTGATATATTACTAAATTTTTCTGTTGCCATAACGTTATGATATAAAGAAAAGAAGAAAGATTAGTGATTGACACTTAATCAAAATAAATTAAATTCGTTTAGTTGTAATACCTCTTTTCTTCTCTCTAGTACAAGGAATCCTAGTTGGGTAAGAAAAGCGGTAATGATCTTCTATCTCCTTCCGTGTCTTATACTTTGTTCCACTAATAAGAAGTTAACATATGTCAATTTTTAAATTAAAATATCTATAATCTAAAAAGAATAGTTGAAACCGTAAAGAAAAAGTAAATACATTGCAATTATTTTTTAGTTGGAGTGGAAATGAAATAGGAATTTTGTTGCTAAGAAAAGTGGTGTTGATATTTTTTATTAATAAATGTGGTTTCCCTCTTCTGATGTTGACATCTCAAAAATCCAAATTTCTCCAGTTTAAAAAGGGAAGAATCTTATTGATTTTGAACATAATGTTAATTATTTCCTGCTAGCAATTGAAGGATCCTTTTGAGTTGAGGTGAAAATATTCACGAACTTCTGATTCCTAAATTTTGAATTTTCACTTTTAATTTTATTTATTTATTTTTGTAAATTATGAGAGTTTGTCTGTTTTTATTATTTCAAAGTTTTTAACATATCTTAGAAAATGCCTGAACCAACATGAATGCTTGGAATGTTTTCTGGTAACTTAATTGCGAGTCAAAACAGTAGCTTAGTTGTTAGAGTGTGTTTGAATTATTCAGCAATATGTTACTTATCCTAGCGTTGGCGCCAAATTCAGGATTGTAATGTGTTTTATATGGAGAAATTGAATGTAACTTTTTTCAATCTTTGTGAAAGCTCAAAAGCTTCAAATGGATCTATTTCCACTTGAAACAAAGCTTCCTGTTTCTGGGAAGCATTTATACCTTTTGACATAAAATTATTGCTTAATATAGAAGCCATTATCTGAAATGTCAACTTAAAGCTTCAATGAATGCACTAAATGACCACTCACAGAATACCATTGAATCAGTAGTTCACTTATACCATCACGTTTACCATGGAATCATCCCCTCAAATCAAAGCCAAAAGGCATCAGAGAGGACAGACTCAAGAACCATTTATGTCAGTCTACAATCCATCTGTTTCCGTAGTATTATATGAGCAGTCATTTTGTGCATTTATTGTCAAAAGTCGTGTCTGTGTCCTATATATCCTTTCCCATACCCTCAATTACTGATGACTTAATGTGTTATTTTATTATTGTTGTATCTGATATGTCAACTATATTGTATCTATTTTCACCCCAAAAAATAACTATATTGTATCTATCCACATTGTATAAAAATTTAGCTTTGCCTGTTCAACAAACATGAATTTGAAATTTCTTGTCATTAATGGAAGCTGCAGCTGTGCAGCATAAGATGGTTTTCATAAGCAGTTACGGTAGCTATATGGCATGAACCATATTGCTAATTCATTTCCCCTTTTTCACCTTTCCTTACAATGCTTGTTTATTGTTAAGTTTGTTTTTAGCAATGAGTTCTTTTTTTAATCTGGTGTTAGACCCTTCTGTTTCTTTCGTAGGTAGAACGATGGCAGATCATAGCCTTACATATACACTAGATGAAGCACTTACGTCCATTGGGTTCGGAAAATTTCAAGCGCTTGCACTTGTTTTTGCTGGAGTTGGCTGGCTTTCGGATGCAATGGAAATGATGCTTCTATCTTTTATAGGACCTGCAGTTCAATCAGATTGGAAACTTTCTCCTATTTGGTTCTGTTTATTTGGGGCATCATTTCAGATTCCTATGGGAGGAGGTTAGTCTTCCTTCTTCTTTTTTTCGTTCAATTTTCGATATAGCATCTAATTTTTCAAGTATTAATTGCTTGCAAAAAGTTAGTTAGTTGTCTCAAGATAATACATTGTATTGTCATGATTAACTCGTCTGAATTCCGAAAATCGTACATTTTCTTGGTGCTTTTTCAGAAGGGCATTCTTGGTTCTCTTATCGTCTTGGTTGGAGCTGGAACTCTGAGTGCCTTTTCACCCAATTATATATCCTTGCTCATTCTTCGTTCCTAGAATATGGATTCCATAACTCTGCAGGGAGGATATCAGGATTCATGACGGTGGTAGCTGCACCGGTGTTCAACAAGGCTATCAAATGAGTAGCCAATGACTTGTGAGATATGATCTGTACATGGACTAGAGGGTATGGATCTGTGAAGGACATGATGGAAGTGTTTATAGGACCATTCTTGAGGCTTCACTTGGCTGGGTTAGTAAAATGATTCCTTCGCTGGAATCTTTAGTTAAATAACAGAATTATTGTCATTTTTTATTTTGTTTTTATTAGAGTCAAAGCTTTACTAGCTATAAGTCTAAGATGTGATATCTGGAAAGAAATCTCTTGTCTCTTTCAGATCAGCATGCCCAGATTAGGTTGGAGGTGACTAATTGGATTCTCTATGCTGCCAGCATTAGCTGTGCTTGTTTCTTTTTGTGCTATTCCGGAGTCTCCAAGGTATTTATGTGTAAAAGGAAGATTTACCGTAGCTCAAAATATTTTGGAGAGAGTGGCAGAACTAAATGGCGTAAAACTTCCACCGGGAATTCTCATATCTGATAGAAGATTGGAGCTGGTTGAAGAACATGGTCAGCCTGAAAAAACTCCACTCCTCTTATCAGTTGGTAAAAAGAAAGATCACTTTTTGAGTAGCTTCTCATCGGTGCTTGCGCTCTTTTCTTCAGAGCTAATAAAGATAACAGTTCCTTTATGATTTTTCAACTTCGGAAACTTGTTTATGTATTATGGCATTATATTGATGACTTCTCAGCTTAGTGGGGAGAGCATATGTAACAAGTCTACGGAGGTTCTGGCAAAGAGGCGCACAAACCTCTATATGAATGTATTTATTACTAGTTTGGCAGGTACCAAGTCTTTCCATTTCTATTTCAAAAATGAAAATATGCAATGGTTATGGGAAAATAAAGTATATCAAAATGTTTAATTTTTCAGAGACTCCGGGACTTATTTTGTTCGCAGTAATGGTAGATAAAGTAGGTCGGAAGCTTACTTTGAAAATCACATGTATTTTGGGCTTCGTTTTGATCCTGCCATTAATTTCGCCTCAGAATGAGATAGTAACTACAGCATTACTGTTTGGTGCGAGCATGTTCGTTATGCCAACACAATCAGTGATTAATATTTATGCAAGAGAGGTAAATCCTTTTGTTGGTCTGAAGCTAGTTTCCTTTACTTGACTCTTTACTTCTTTATTTTATTTTTGTACATGTGAGTCCTTCGGGTTACAATCAACACGCGAAAAGGTCGCTTTTCAAGCCGGAAAAAAATATAAAGGAAAAGGAGAAAGAAACATAGACACACACAAAGAGAAAGAAGACTTTGAGAGATTATTTAGCTTGATGGGAACTGACTTATGATTTTAACATTTCGAAAATCAGGACTTAAGAATAAGCATAAACCTTTTTTTCTCTGTCTTTACGTTAGATTCATTTTATATATGCATTCTTGCAATGAAAGAACTTCCTGTTTGTTATACACCATGTTAGAAAGCTCTCAAGTTAAGCTCGTGGCACTCTTCTTGAGTTTTTCAACTTCCATCAGTCGCTCATTTGTTGTTCGGAATTTCTTTTGAAAGAGTACTCATTAATTTCTTTCGTGAAAGTGTGAATTAATTTCGATTATGGTATATATTTGATATCATTAAACTTCCATTATGGTTCATGAACGGGATTTTCTTATACATTACCTTGTTGCATAAATTATTTAAGATTATTGTTGCTCAAAAATTACAATTTTTTGCATTTTGTTTCTATGCAGAGGCAGAAAACTTAACTAGAATCTGTTTATTATGATAAAAAGAAAATCCAGTGGCTATACTTTTATAAACTATTGTTTTATGTTGCAAACAGTAATTGAGAGCAAAAAGAAGAAGAGAAATATCTCTACATTTCGCATTAAGCTGATAATGGGAAGTAATTCCTATTTATACAAAGTAGAGCAAAAACATAAAAGTAACTGCCACTTAGGCTACAATCTACTACATGTCATTATTTTGTTCAACTGACATAACTAATACTAAGACTGGGCCTAACACCTTATGGGTCTATTTATTAACTAGACAATATGTAAAGTAATATAAGAGATAATAGCCCATCTTCTAACTTCAGCCCAATCCTCTCTTCTCTGCACTGCTTTGCTGAGACAAAGTGTAGCATATTACTTCAGTTTCCTTCTTGACTTCAGCTTTTCTACCAGCTTGAACTTCATCATTCAACACCCCCTTGCAAGCTGGACCATGATAGAGATTGAACAACCCCAAACTGTGAACTAAAAACTGGAATCTTGCAGTTGATAATCCCTTTGTAAAAAGGTCTGCTAACTGCTTGTAAGTACTCACAGGTAAAGGTTTTAACAAGCATGATTGCAACTTCTCTCTAACCCCATGACAATCAATGTCAATGTGCTTAGTTCTTTTATGAAAAACTAGGTTTTCAGCAATATAAATGGAACTATTGCTGTCACAAAACAATGGAACAGGCTGTGATTGCTTAAACCCCAAATCCTCTATCAGATATGTCAACCATTGTATGTCGCATGTGGTCATTGCCATAGCTCGATATTCAGCCTCAGCTTAACTTCTAGACATTGTACTTTGCTTCTTAGACCTCCAAGATACAAGTGAGCTGCCCATAAAGATGCAAAAACCAATGACTGGTCTTCTTGTCTCTGAGCAACCAGCCCAGTCACTGTCACAAAATGCCTTGAGCTGCAATGAACTATTAGAAGAGTAAAGCAAGCCATGACCAGGAGTGCCTTTAAGATACCTGAGAACTCTCTTCACTGCCTTCTGATGCAGGACAGTTGGCTAATCCAAGAACTGGCTAAGTTGTTGCACTGTATAGGCAATATCTGGCCTAGTTACTGTTAAGTAAAGGAGTTTTCCAATCATTTTTCTGTACCCTGTAGCACTTGGCAAAAGTTCATAATAATCATGTTTAATTTTAGCTGTTGGATCAATAGGTGTTGCACATGGCTGACTTTTCAAATAGCCTTCTTCCTTCAAGAGGTCCAATGTGTACTTTCTTTGTGAAAGAACCATGCCTACTGCACTTCTTGCTACCTCAATGCCAAGGAAATATTTGAGCTCCCCCAAGTCTTTAATTCTAAACTTAATGTGAAGAAAAGACTTGACTTCATCAATAGCTCTCATGTTGTCACTTACTAAGACTACATCATCAACATAAACAAGGAACATAATAAAGTATGATGAAGTATGTTTGATGAATAAACTGTAGTCATGCCGTGACTGATGAAAACCAAGGCTAAGTAAGGCTGCTGTCAACTTGGCATTCCACTCCCTGCTGGCTTGTTTAAGCCCATACAAAGACTTAATCATGGGGGTGGCAAAAATGTAAATTTCTTCATGGAGATCTCCATGAAGAAAGGCATTGTTGATGTCCAATTGATGGACAATCCAACATTTTGCAACAGAAATAGCAAGTACAACTCTAATGGATGTCATCTTGGCAACAGAAGAGAAGGTATTAAGAAAGTCCACACCAGCTTTTTGTGTGTATCCTTTGGCTACCAACCTAGCATTATATCTTTCAACACTTCCATCAGCATTGAATTTCACCTTGTAAACCTATTTATTACCTATGGGAACCTTGTTAAGTGGCAAGAAAGTTAATTCCCATGTATTATTCTCTGCCAAGGCTTTCAATTCTGCTGCCATAGCATTTTTTTCAAAGCTTGTGAAGAGAAGCTTCTTCATAGGACACAGGTTCCCAATTTACATCCATAGCATGAACAAAGGATAATTGATTCTGATTTAAATGATCATATGAAATGACCTTTTGCAAGGTATGAGGGGAAGAAAATGAATGGACATAAGTATCATATGCTTTCAGATATGAAGGTGGTTGACTTGTTATGGTAGATGCTCTTGTGGGAACAGAATAAGGTGCACTGACAGAATGAGAGATAGTATAGGAAGAAGATGATGGATAGAAATCAGAAGATGAGATATTGGGAGCTGATAGCTCATCAAGAAAATAAGAAGGAGGATGAGAAGAGTGAACAAAAGTAAGTTGAGGAACTGAACTTTCAGGAGAGTCAGTAACAAAAGGAAACACATGTTCCAGAAAAATAACATTTTTGGATACAAAAAGATCATGTGTTTCAAAGTCCAAGAGTATATAACCTTTGCTAGTAGATGACTAGCCAAGGTAAACACATTTTTTACCTCTTTGATCAAATTTATGCCTATCATGTGCTAAGGTACATGCATAACTAAGGCATCCAAACACCTTGAGATTCTGATAATAAGGTTGAGTGTGATAAAGCCTCTCATATGGAGTTTGATCAAGAATAATATGAGAAGGTGTAAGAAGCATGTTTGACTGTATACCCCCATGGCCAGTAATCTATTGGTATATTAGATTGAAACTTGAGGGATCTGGCTATGTTCAAAATGTGTTGGTGCTTCCTCTCCACCAATCCATTTTGTTCAGGAGTTTGCACACAAGAAGTTTGATGTATTATGCCATGAGTGGAATAAAAATTTGGCATAATGAATTCAGTCCCATTGTCAGTCTTTATATATTTTATTTTAGTGTTAAACTAAGTATAAATGAAGGAATGAAAAGACTGTAATGTGGAAGTAGCTTCAGATTTATTTTTGAGTAGATATAACCATGTGAATCTACTATAGTCATCCACAATGGTTAAGAAATATCTATGACCATGGACAGTGGGTGTTCTATAAGGTCCCCACACATCTACATGAATGAGATCAAAAGAAGCCTTTACATTAGAAACACTAGTAGGAAAAGGCATTTTATGTTGTTTTGCCACAAGGCAAACACTGCATTCACAAAAGAAATTAGGAGAAGAATAAGATGCCTTGATATTTTTTTTATCAATTTCAATCTAGACAAAGGGATATGACCAAGCCTATAATTCCAAATCATTTTATTGACTTCAGAAGCACAAATAGCAGAAACAACAGGTAAAGAAGAAGAAGAAATAACACTAGAATTTATACTAGAATCTGCATTGTGAGGAAGAAACTTAGGAGCTAAAACATAAAGACCTTTCCAGCCTTCAGCTATCTCATAACTCCTCGAGGTGAGTAAGTCCTGGACATAGCAAACTATATCAGAACAAGTGATCAAACACTTATTCTGTGTAGTGAATTTACTGACTGAAATGATATTTAGATTGAAACAAGGAACATAAAGGACATCTTTAAGAACAAGATTAACAGACAAAATAACTATCCCCTTCTTAACAACAGGTATGGATGTTTGATTTGGTAATCTTACAAACAAGTTGCTGACTAAGGTAAAAGAAGTAAAATGAATGTCAGTGCATGTAACATGATCATATGCACCAGAATCTATTATCCATTTATCAACTATATGTATTTTAGGCATACCTGTTGCAGCATTGGAATGATCATGTACATTACTCATGAGACTAGCTTGATGTATCATAGGTTGTCCATCAGATCCTGGTTTGTCTGCATTCTTCTCTGAAACATAAACATACCTCATCAATTGAACTAATTGACTTTGTTGCTCAAGAGTAAATCCTCCTACCAAATAACCAGAAGAAGATATGTGTTGTTCTACTTTGTCACTCACAAAACCTCATGATGTATCACTTGCATTGACTTCAGTTTTATCACCTGCTAAATGATTCACAGTCTTGTGACTGCCTTGACTTCCTCTACCATATACAGTAGCAGCACCAATTCCTCCCAAATTTCCACCAAAAGTAGCATCATTCCAACCATTTTCTCTGCCTGTATTTGATCCATTGTTTGGTCTGGCTTGGTTATCCTGTGGATAACCATGCTTCTTGTAGCATCTCTCAATAGAATGACCAGATTTTCCACAATAAGTGTACACAAAAGTATTTCTCTGGTTAAGAAAACTAGTCCTTCTGAAACGTCCATGAACAACATTAACTGCACTAATTCCTTCATTCTTAAAATCATTATCATAGCCAGCAGTTTGACTATACTTAACCTGAGCTTCACCACTATGTTGAGCAGCATATTGAAACTGAGTCTCATGTTGCTCAGTCATCCTAAACACCTTTTCTATATCAGGCAGATGCTTCATCATCAGAATGCTAGACCTAACAGTAGCATGATTCTCATTCAAGCCTTTTAAAAATCTCACTACATACTCATTATTATAACAATCTACCACAGCACTCAAACCACCACATATACAGTTAGGTAATGCCCTCAGAACACACAGATAATCCCAAACAATTTTCAACTCTATATAGAAAGCATTAACAGTACTATTACCTTGCTTTAGTGCATAGAATTCCTCCAGTAAATCTGATAATCTGTATGCATTTCCTTTTATATACCTTTTCTCAAGATTTTTCTATACATCTGCAGCTGTAGATAATGAACTCACACTTCTCCTTATAGAATTTGAAATAGTGTTCAATATCCATGTCAACACTAACTGATCTGCTTGTTCCAATGTCTATATAACTTGTTTGTCTTTGCAGGAGGTTAAAAACTTGAAACGTTCTCAATAAAACAAAATTTATTTGAGACACAATGCCTCTTCTCATTTCTCTCCTCCATGCTTGATAATTTGATCCATTCAAGGTGATTTGTGTGAGAATAAAGGAACAATTCTCACTATGATGAACAATAAAAGGATGAACTGCTGCTACTTCAACATTAGTCATTGTTGAAATGAAATTTTGACAAAACTAGGGTTTAAAAAAAACCTCTGAATCAAATTAAAATGAACAAACTAGAATTATGAACATAAATTGGAGATGCAATCAATGATGATTGTAATCCGAGATGAGAAATGAGAATCAATTACAGAAAGTAATCAGAAATAAGCACAATCTGGAAGCAAAATTCAGTGCTTTGATACCATGTTGCAAACAGTAATTGAGAGCAAAAAGAAGAAGAGAAAGATCTCTACATTTCGCATTAAGATGATAATGGGAAGTAATTCCTATTTATACAAAGTAAAGAAAAAAAAATAAAAGTAACTGCCACTTAGGCTACAATCTACTATATGTGATTATTTTGTTCAACTGACATAACTAATACTAAGACTGGGCCTAACACCTTATGGGCCTATTTATTAACTAGACAATATGTAAAGTAATATAAGAGACAAAGTGTAGCATATTGCTTCAGTTTCCTTCTTGACTTCAGCTTTTCTACCAGCTTGAACTTCATCATTCAACATTTTAGCCTCTAAGTTCTAACTGAATTGTGAATTCAAAAGGCATATCTGACTTCTCATATGCGACACTAATCTGTATAAAAGTGCATTGTTGATTTAGTGATTTGGTAGTTTGATGATTTAGTTTTCGTATTCTTATAATGACCTTGATTTCTTCCATTCCCCTTCATCAATCAATAAAATTTTAGATTTATTCCATGAAAAAACATTTTTGTTCCAAACTTTTAAAGCTAATTTTGTCTCTTTGACATTGGAGAAGAGGTTGAGAAGACGAGAATCAGAATAAAAAAGAATTCCATGCTGTAGCAATGACACCCCACCACTCCAAGAAAAAAATAAAATAAAAAATAGGACATCTTTAGCTTTATCAATGAAGTCACTTCCCCACCACTCCAAAGCAACATCTAAAGAGTGGAAAATACTTTTTCAATTTCCACGTTTTTTTATTTAATTTTAATTTGATTTCAAAAAAAGAATAAAAATATATGATATGATTTGATTTAAATTATTAAATGAAATTTATTGTAATGCCTTATCCAATCTGATTATGCTAAGAATCAATCATGTGTTCCATACTTGATGTTTAATATTTTACTGGAAAATGAATCTATTATATTTGGATCAATTTGTCACACCCCGTGCCCAAGTGGTGACCTATCAGTAGCTCATTGGTATATGAGGCACAGAACCAAAGTAGAAATGATAAAGTCTATTCTACCATATTATAATAAGGGAGCTAACAGTTTTATATCATAATCAGAGTGCATATAACATATGAGATATAGACTGGGAAACAACCTAGTTGATCATTTCTCAAGATTTAGGGATGTGAAGCCTATGAAAAACGCTTATTATCTGATAAACTCACCCCTAAATCTGACAACTGTTTGTTTGTGGGATATCAAAAGGAAACTAAAGGATATTACTTCTATTTCCATCAGAGAAAAAAATGTTTGTTGCTCGAAATGGTGTATTCCTTTAAAGGGAATTTATTTCCAAAAAAGATAGTGGGATTAAGATCCATCTTGAAGAAATTCAAGATCCACAAATAACGTATGAACTAACTTAGGAACCTCAAATAGGCTCACGCGTTCATATTGAGCTTCAATCTTTGACACAAGTCCCTAGGAGGTCAAGTCGGTTCATCAACGCCTTAAGAGATATGGATTTCTCATTACTGAAGATCATCATGTTGATTTGATTGATCAAAATGAACTCACTTCCTACCAAGAGGCAATTCATAGTTCTGAGTCTACCAAGTGGCTAGAAGCTATGAGGTGTGAGATGCAATTCATGTACGATAACCAAGTTTAGACTTTGGTTTACCCATCCGAAGAATGTAAAATCATCGGTAATAAAGTGTGTTAAAAAAGAAAACCGACATGGATGGTAATGTACACACTTTTAAATCTCGACTAGTAATTAAATATTATAGACAAGCTCATGATATAGACTATGATGAAACATTTTATCCCGTCGTCATGATAAAATCTATTAGGATTTTACTTGTCATAGCAGTATATTATGACTATGAAATATGGCAAATGGATGTTAAAATTGCGTTTCTTAATGGAAACGTTCCCGAGGATGTGTATATGACACAGCTTGAGGCTTTTGTTAATCCTTCGAATCCTAATAAAGTGTGTAAGTTTCAAATATCCATTTATGGATTCAAGCAAGCATCTCAAAGCTGGAATATTTGTTTTGATGAAGCAGTTAAAGAATTTGGTTTCAGTAAAAAATGAAGATGAGTCTTGTGTGTATAAGAATGTAACTAATAATGCAGTAGTGTTCCTTGTGCTTTATGTAGATGACATCCCTACGTTAGAAAGTGTTAAACCTTGGTTGGGGAAGTGCTTTTCCATGAAAGACTTAGGTGAAACTAGCTACATTCTAGGTATAAGAATCTATAGAGATAGAGCCAAGCCAGAGCCGAAGCCAGACTCTATACAAGTCGAGTTGGATCTGAAGCTGAAGCCTAAACAAGCCAAGTCGCCGAGTCTAGCTCCCTTTGAATAAGTTAGAATAAAGTTTCCCCCTTACTCAATGAGATGAGAATTGAACCCCGCGACCACCAACATGTATGTCGTGCGGTGGGCCTGTTGTGCTAACTGAACTTTTGAATTTTGTATCTTTACTTATTTTAATTTCTGTTTGTGTTTTGAATTTTTTCATGAATCAAATTAAAATTAATACACTCTCATTAAATTTTAAATACTTAAATGTCTTTATTCTACATGATATGAATGTCTCTTTAAGAGTTGCAAAAGTATCCATCTATAACAACATTTAATGTAAATGTCGCTAGCTAATATTAAAATGTCGTATGAACATTTATATTACAACCGTCGTTAGAAATGTCGTTAGAAACGTCGTTAAAAAATAGCGACATTTGTATGCAATGTCACATGATCTAACTATATAGGATATAAATGTCGCTACATGAGTTGCAAAAAGTAAAATTTATAACAAAATTTGATGTAAATGTCGCTAACAAATATCAAAATGTTGATTTGAACAACAATTATTATAACCGTCGCTATTAAACGTCGTATAAAATCCAAATATAGCGATGTTTCTCTTAAAATGTCACAATATCTAACGACATAACATATAAATGTCGCTATATGAGTCGTTAAAGTAAAAATTTATAACAACATGTAACGTAAATGTCGTTAAATAACTTTAAAATGTCAAACGTCGCATAAAATCTAGACATAGCGACGTTTGAAAAAAGTGTTATTTTAACTTACTCTATTTGATTTTAAACGATGTTTGAAAAAAAATATTGGTACAAAAATGTTGTGATAGAATATTTTTGTTGTAGTGTCAGAATTCAATTTTCTTGCCTCGTTTGTATTTAGTTGGTTATGGCTTTCATTTTAAAAATGAAACATTTACTATCTCCTATAAAAATCATTTCATTGGTGGTGGTTTCTTGTCCAGTGAATTGTGTTAATTGTCGCCATTCTTCTTTTTTATCAATCTCTTCTTACACTACATATGAGCTACTACCTCCTTTTCTAAATATAAGACTTGTTGGACGAATAGTGAAAATTAAAGAAACAAAAATTAACATATTCTTTTAAACAAAATATCAATATTACTCTCTTAAATAGAATTAGTGGCATACATGTTCTATTTAAGATAATAATAATAATATTTTAATTAACAAATACTTTAAATTTTACTTCCTTAATTTTCAATACATCTCTTGAAAGTCTTATATTAAGGAATGGAGAATGTAGTCTAAATAATTAAACTTCTCTTGCTCAGGAATTAACAAAATGGAGTTTCAGACTAAATTTGATCAGATGGGCTCAAAATGATTTTTTTATGGTTTAGAGTTGAAACAGAAACACGCGTACAATCAGCTAGAGTAATGCATATAGTTTGAACATATTCAATACTCCCTCCATTCCTAAATATAAGACTTTTTAGACAATTTTAGAAAATTAAAGAACTTGTCATTTTACATCGAAAGTTCCAATATTACCCCTCTCTCTCACTTCTACAATCTAATAAAAAAAAGGAAAAATTAGGAATAGCAGAGGCAACAAATAAAAGAAATGTCGAGGGTATAATTGAAATAAATTGCTAACAACTAATAAAAGAGTATTAAATGACAATTAATTTGGATACCTACTTCTAAACGATAATTAAATGGGAATGGAGGGAGTAGATAGTTCTGATTGTGGTATATTTCTTGGATTAGGGTTCCCATGGACAAGCACTTAAACTCCTAAAAAAATAGAGAAAATCGTTATATATATATATATATATATATATATATATATATATATATACATCAAGTATTTCTTTTTTTATCTAAACTGCATAAACTTTAAATTGAGCCTTAAATAGCACAAACTTTTTACGCGACTTCTCTATTTGTCAAATTAGTGTTTCAGGTGAAAAATCCGATAAAAAAAACATGCGCAAGGCACATGTCTCCGACGTTGGGGGTATAATTTCAGATTCTATAATGAAGCGGCAACGCAATCATTTTATATGCATTAAGCACGAGCTATTTTGTGTGCTTCAAGGAGGTACCAGAAATAACATAATGTTATTTTTGGTAGAGACCAAAGATCACATATATGGAATATGGTAGCATAAGGGCAGTCTGGTGATTTGCAACTCCACGAAAGACTGAAGGGCCATGTTTTCGGAGGAGAAGACTATGAAATAATTTATAGTTGAGAGTGCTTCTGAGAGGAAGAGTTAAATCTATGATTGTTTCAATAACTTCAGGGGGAGACGGGAAATGTCAAATGTTGCAATATATGGAATTATTGTGGAAAATGGGTCAGACGGTTTTGGCTTTGGAAGTCTACTGAGAAAATCTGCTAGTACATTTAACTTTTCAGAGATATAGTTAACAACGAACGTGTACTGGAAGAACCATTGTAGATTTTGAATTTCATCTTGATTTACTAAATCGATTCCACCACCTTGTAAAAAAATTTGGTATCATGCTTTCAAAAAAGAAAATGGTTTTGGGAACTCCCGAGGTTGAATTCTTAGGTATGAAACTCCATAATGGCAGTTACCCCCACAACCCCACATTGCTGAAAAATTGCAAGACTTTCCTGATGAAATTCATTCTACACAGCAATTGCAACAATTCGCCCACTTCGGAGCCATGTGCAAGTTTTTTTTTTACCGAATTTTTCACTTGAAATACTAATTTGACAAACAGAGAAGGCGCATAAAAATGATGTGCTATTTAGATCTTAATTTAAAGTTTATACTTTTTAGAAAAAAGAAAAAATAATTAATGTATATATAGTGATTTTCTCAAAAAAATATTTAAGAATAAAATGTTACTCCCTTCATCCCATTTCTATTAACATTATTTGATATGACACGGAAATAAAACATTAGTGACGTTTGACTAAAATAAATTAGTGATATTCATACAGAACCTCGAAAATATGCATATTTATTACGGTCATTTAAAGAGTGTAAAATGACTCTTTTATTAGGAAAAAAATAAAAAAATACTTTCAATGTAGCTAGGGGTGAAAATGAACTGAGTTGAGTTGAACTAAGACTAACTCAGGCTCATCTCACACTAATTTCGCTCAACTCATGGCTCAACTCACATTGGATATGAGCTGATTTGATTAGCTCAAGCTCAGCTCATCAGTAGCTCACGAGCAGCTCAGCTCACATTTATCTAGAAATATTTTAGAAAAGACATAGTGACTTTTAATATGAGTTTAATATCCAACTGATAAAAAATAAATCAAGAGATATTCTTAGCACAATGACATATAATAGTTTAATATCTCTCTACTAATTATAATATGTAAAGACTTTGAAAAAAAATAAAAATATCTTAACAAAATATAAAATTATACCAATGTAAACCAACAAAAGTCTATCTAACAAAAATTCTATTCCTTATTAATAAATAGTAAAAGTATCGTTGAAATCTTCTTGTACAAGCAATTTAATTTCCGTGGAGTGTTCTTCCACCTAAAAAGATGAAAATATAGTATTGTCATTAAAAGATTATTTTGTAGACTAATAGTAATATATGTTGGGCTTCTTCTTAATGCCATAAGTGACTCGCAGTCAATTTCCTCCATAAATCAATGCTTGCACTGTTTTTTTATTAAAAAAAAGTTTTATATGAATCAATAACTCTTCCACCTTGAGAAGATGAGAAGATTATAAAATATCTTTTTGGGTGTTTTTAGTTTATTTTCCTTGTGAAGATGTGCGACTTCTTTTTTTAGGGTGTATGTGCGGCTGTTGTATTATATATGTACTAGCCTAATAACCCGTGCTATGCACGGGATTCCGTTTTACCTTATAATCAAGAGTATATGAAAATCAAATGGCTCTTTTTTAAAAAAAACAAATTGACTATTGGAATGAAAATTTTGAAAAGCAAATAATATTGACTATTTCAATGTGGGATCTTGAATAATATTGAAAAGGAAAAAGGAAAATCTAGAAAATTACAATAGAAGAAAAGAAAAATTATAAATATATTAAATTATACAATTTAATTTGAATAAGTTAAAGATGTCAATCAATACATCAAAATTTTGGAAATTAGATTGAGGACATGAAAACTCTATACTGCTGAAAAATTGGAAATGCCTTTGTTGATATCATATACTCCCCCGATTCAAAATAAAAGTCTTTTTAGGAGTTTTCAAGATGACTAAAGTAACCCCCCCCCCCCCAATTAATACTCCAAAAGAACAAATAAATTAATGAAGAGTTGCATGGGAACTACTCATTTTGACAAAAATGAATATATGGAGAAAATAATGTAAGGGTAAATTAGCCAATAAATGCACAATTCTTGTAAAAAGACCTATATTTTACAACAAAAAATAACTCTTAAAAAAACTTCTATTTTGAATCGGAGGGAGTATAAATTTTATACACATTAATTTTCTTTTATACTCTTGTCATTTGTCAAGTTTTAAAAATATTACTATTTTTTTATGTGGAGTCTTTATTGTTGTTAATTCTCTTATGTGACTTTAGATTAATATTTTTTTTACTTTTTTATTTTATTAATAATGAAAATTTCTTCAAATTAATACTTTAGTTTTAGAGAGTTTAGAAGAAGATTCACTTGATTTTTGCAGTATAAACGGAACGAATTGATTTTTTTTTCATTTTTAAATATCCATATTTAAAATAAAAATATTATTAAAATAAAAATGTTGCATAAAAACAAAAACAAAAAACAAAAAATGAACATTGCATAAGTCTAAGCTAAATCGAACTTGATTGTAAGCTCAATCGGAATTCAGAGGACCCGGTCATCTGAATTACCCGTTATTTGTTAAAACTTTGACTATTTATATTTATATAAATAAAAAATATAAGAAGCAAATAAGTGGGTTTCCCTAATTTGATGGCCTGAAATGTTAGCCTAATTTCTCACTCAAAACATGTCAAAGTACTCTCTTTTATAGTATTGTCAAACTCAAAAAACAATGTAACTTTTCAATGTGGGATACTCTTATAAGCCAATCAAGAGTTTACAACCAAAGTAAAATTTAACCAACCAATAAAAATTTTATAAAATAATTAATTGAACCAAAATTCATGGAAATTACACGTAGGATTTAGAAGAATGTTATTGGCTGAAACTGAAAACAGGCTCTGTAATATAAATATAGATAGAAGATAGAAAAGTTACTATATAATTAAGAGTATATGAAAATCAAATGGCTCTTTGAGCTATTTTTACAACAAAAAAAAAAAACAAATTGACTATTGGAATGAAAAATTTGAAAAGCAAATTGAATTTGACACTGAATTTAATTGGCTAAATATCAACCTACCAATTCATTCAATTGAAAAGCATGCTCAACCCCTTTATTTATAATGTTGTCAAACTCCAAAAAATCTATACATTTTCAATGTGGGATATTGAATAATATTGAAAAGGAAAAAGAAAAATTTAGAAAATTAGAATAGAAGAAAAAAGAAAAACCATAAATATATTAAATTATACAATTTAATTTGAATAAGTTAAAGATGTCAATCAATACATCAAAAAAATTGGAAATTATATTGAGTACCCGAAAACTTTATAGTGTTGAAATACTGGAAATGCCTTTGATGATAAAAGTCATTCACTTGATTCCTGCAGTATAAACGAAGCGAATTAATTTTTTTTCATTTTTAAATATCCATGATTATTTTTTTTAAAAAATATATTATTAAAATAAAAATGTTGCATAAAAAAAAATGAGCATTGCATAAGTCTAAGCTAAATCGAACTTGATTGTAAGCTCAATCAAAATTCAGAGGACCCGGCCTTCTGAATTACCCGTTATTTGTTAAAACTTTAACTATTTATATTTATATAAATAAAAAAATATAAGAAGCAAATAAGTGGTCTTCCCTAATTTGATGGCCTAAATGTCAGCCCAATTTCTCACTCAAAACATGTCAATGTACTCTCTTTTATAGTATTGTCAAACTCAAAAAACAATGTAACTTTTCAATGTGGGATACTCTTATAAGCCAATCAAGAGTTTACAACCAAAGTAAAATTTAACCAACCAATAAAAATTTTATAAAATAATTAATTGAACCAAAATTCATGGAAATTACACGTAGGATTTAGAAGAATGTTATTGGCTGAAACTGAAAACAGGCTCTGTAATATAAATATAGATAGAAGATAGAAAAGTTACTATATAATTAAGAGTATATGAAAATCAAATGGCTCTTTGAGCTATTTTTACAACAAAAAAAAAAAACAAATTGACTATTGGAATGAAAAATTTGAAAAGCAAATTGAATTTGACACTGAATTTAATTGGCTAAATATCAACCTACCAATTCATTCAATTGAAAAGCATGCTCAACCCCTTTATTTATAATGTTGTCAAACTCCAAAAAATCTATACATTTTCAATGTGGGATATTGAATAATATTGAAAAGGAAAAAGAAAAATTTAGAAAATTAGAATAGAAGAAAAAAGAAAAACCATAAATATATTAAATTATACAATTTAATTTGAATAAGTTAAAGATGTCAATCAATACATCAAAAAAATTGGAAATTATATTGAGTACCCGAAAACTTTATAGTGTTGAAATACTGGAAATGCCTTTGATGATAAAAGTCATTCACTTGATTCCTGCAGTATAAACGAAGCGAATTAATTTTTTTTCATTTTTAAATATCCATGATTATTTGTTTTTAAAAATATATTATTAAAATAAAAATGTTGCATAAAAAAAAATGAGCATTGCATAAGTCTAAGCTAAATCGAACTTGATTGTAAGCTCAATCAAAATTCAGAGGACCCGGCCTTCTGAATTACCCGTTATTTGTTAAAACTTTAACTATTTATATTTATATAAATAAAAAAATATAAGAAGCAAATAAGTGGTCTTCCCTAATTTGATGGCCTAAATGTCAGCCCAATTTCTCACTCAAAACATGTCAATGTACTCTCTTTTATAGTATTGTCAAACTCAAAAAACAATGTAACTTTTCAATGTGGGATACTCTTATAAGCCAATCAAGAGGTTACAACCAAAGTAAAATTTAACCAACCAATCAAAATTTTATAAAATAATTAATTGAACCAAAATTCATGGAAATCACACGTAGAATTTAGAAGAATGTGATTGACATAAACTGAAAACATGTTTTGTACTATAAATATAGATAGATACTCCCTCCGATTCAAAATATAAGTCTTTTTTAGGAGTTTTCACACAAATTAAGATACTAATCAAGATGACTAAAGTACCCATAATTAATACAATAATGATTGTTGGATGAAATAAGGATCAAAGAGTATAAAATAAAAATGATTGTTAGAATTTAATGTGACATTATGCCTTCTTGATCCAAATTTGATCCAAAAAATTTTATCCAATAATCACTACCCTAATTAATATTCCAAAAGAACAAATAAATTAATGAAGAGTTGCATGAGAACTACACATTTTGACAAAAATGAATATATGGAGAAAATAATGTAAAGGTAAATTAGCTAATAAATGCATAATTCTTGTAAAAAGACCTATATTTTGCAACAAAAAACTTCTATTTTGAATCGGAGGGAGTATAAATTTTATACACATTAATTTTCATTTATAGTCTTGACATTTGTCAGTTTTAAAAATAATAATATTTTTTTATGTGGGAGTCTTTATTGTGGTTAATTCTCTAATGTGACTTTAGATTAATATTTTTTACTTTTTTATTTTATTAAAAGTTAAAATTTCTACAAATTAATACTTTAGTTTTAGAGAGTTTAGAAGAAGATTCACTTGATTTTTAACAGTATAAACGAAGCGAATTGATTTTTTTTTTCATTTTTAAATATCCATATTTATTTATTTTTAAAAAAATATTATGAAAATAAAAATGTTGCATAAGAATAAAAACAAAAAAATGAACATTGCATAAGTCTAAGCTAAATCGAACTTGATTGTAAGCTCAATCGGAATTTAGAGGACCCGGTTATCTGAATTACTCGTTATTTGTTAAAACTATAACTATAACTATTTATATAAATAAAAAATATAAGAAACAAATAAGTGGGATTCCCTAATTTCATGGACTGAAATGTCAGCCCAATTTCTCACTCAAAACATGTCAAAGTACTCTCTTTTATAGTATTGTCAAACTTAAAAAAAAATGTAACTTTACAATGTGGGATACTCTTATAAGCTAATCAAGAGTTTACAACCAAAGTAAAATTTAACCAACCAATCAAAATTTTATAAAATAATTAATTGAACTAAAATTCATGGAAATTACACGTAGGATTTAGAAGAATATGATTAGTAAATCGAAAAAGCTCAGATATATATATATATATATATATATATATATATATATATATATATATATATATATATATATATATATATATATATATATATACACACACACACACACACACTAGAAAATTACCCGTTCTATGCACGGTGGAATTATAATTTTTAAATACATTGATATACAAATATTATATCGGGCTTAATAAAGATATAAATAAAAGAACATGAACTTAAATACTAATATGTAAGTATAATTAGTTTTTGTTCCTTGCAATTATAAAATCGGAAAATAAGTTCGGATAGTTTTTGTAAGACAAAAAACTCCATATTTTTTAATATGGAGTTTTGATTTTGATATCAAATGTTGACCCAACATTGGAATTATTTTTAATACTTATAAACAACTTAAAATATATCAATATTAAAGGACTAAAAAATAAAATTTATATATCTGTTAAATAACTTCAAGAAGTTTCCATATAGAGAGAGAAAAAAAAGGTGCATATATATTTTATATTAAAAATCTCAAAGAAAATCTCTCACCAATTGATCTTTGCTATATGTGCATCCGAATTACCCGTTATTTTTTAAAACTTTAATCATTTGTATTTATATAAATAAAAAATATAAGAAACAAATAAGTGTGTTTTTCTAATTTGATTTCAGCCAAATTTCCCATCAAAACAACATGTGAAAATACTCTCTTTTTGTATTGTCAAACTCAACAAAACAATCTAACTTTTCAATGTGGTATGCATTTACTCCCTTTATAACAGTTCTTAGTCTTCTCCTTTTATTTTATTAAATAAAATACAGAACTCTCGAAAATTACACGTAGATTTCTAAAGAATGTGATTGGTTAAAAACAAAAACACCGTATGTAATATAAATATAGATAGATTAGATAGTCTAATAACATGTGCTATTCTCAGGATTTCATTTTATCATATAATTAAGAGTATATGAAAAAATGGCTCCGCAAGATTTTTTAATTTTTTTTTTTTTAAGTTTTGACTCTTGAAATGAAAAACAATAATAAGAAGGTTTTCTCGCAGGTTACACCAAAAATCAAATGGCTCTGTTATCTAATTTTTTTATTTAAAAAAAATATATTTGATTATTGGAATGAAAAAGTTGAAAAGAAAATTGAGTTTACTACTGAATTTAATGGGCTAAATATTAACCCACCAATTCCTTCAATTGAAAAAACATGCTCAACCCCTTTATTTATAATGTTGTCAAACTCAAAAAATTCCGTACATTTTCAATGTGGGATGTTGATTAATATTGAAAAAGAAAAAGAAAAATCTAGAAAATTAGAATAGAAGAAAAAAAAACCATAACTTTAGATTAATATTTTTTACTTATTTTTATTCTATTAAAAATTAAAATTTCAACAAATTAATACTTTAGTTTTAGAGAGTTTAGAAAGATATTCACTTGTTTCTAGTATAGACAAAGCGAATTGTTTTTAATTATTTTTATTCATTTTGAAATATCCATATTTATTTATTTTCAAAAGATATTATGAAAATAAAAATGTTGCATTAGAATAAAAAACAAAAAATGAACATTGCATAAATCTAAGCTAAATCGAACTTGATTGTAAGCTCGTTCAGAATTCAGAGAACCCGGTCATTTAAATTACCCGTTATTTGTTAAAACTTTAACTATTTATATTTATATAAATAAAAAATATAAGAAGCAAATAAGTGTGCTTCCCTAATTTGATGAGGTGAAATGTCACCCCAATTTCTCACTCAAAACATTTGAAAGTACTCCCTTTATAGTATTGTCAAACTCAAACGAAAATCTAACTTTTCAATGTGGAATACTCTTATGAGCCAATAAAGAGTTTACAACAAAAGTAAAATTTAACCAACCAATCAAAATTAGATCAAATAATTAATTGAACCAAAATTCATAGAAATTACACGCAAGATTTAAAAGAAAGTGATGAGTTTTGAATTTTGAAATTAAGGAATATAATATATTTAATGTAGATTATTATATCATGTAAAAAATACTGTTAGTTTAGATTTGTCAGAGATCGTGGAAAAGTTTACTTAAATTAGCATTCAATTAAAAGAATTAAATAAAATAGTTGTCAAATACCTGCTAGAGTAGCTGGCAATAGCATTTAACCAGTATGTTATGGGATCGAATCCCTCATCCCCCAATTTAAATTAAATTGTTCAATTTTTTTGCACCAATCAAAAGTTTTATAACTAATTAAAAACATAAAATCCTAGAAAATGACACGTGGCATTATATATATACAAATCTGAAAAAGGCTCTGTAATATATATATACTAGCAAAAATACCCGTGCTATGCACGAAAACGTTATGTTTAATGAAATAAAAAATGTCAAAGTAATTTTGTAACTCAAAACATGTCAAAGTACACTCTTTTATAGTATTGTCAAAATCAAAAAACAATGTAACTTTTCAATGTGGGATACTCTTATAAGCAAATTAAGAATTTACAACCAAAGTTTTATAAAATAATTAATTGAACAAAAATTCATGGAAATTACACGTAGGATTTAGAAGGATGTGATTGGCTGAAACTGAAAACAAACTCTGCAATATAAATATAGATAGATACTTCTTCCGATTCAAAATATAAGTTTTTTTAGGAGTTTTCACACAAATTAAAATACTAATCAAGATGACTAAAGTACCCTTAATTAATACTCCAAAAGAACAAATAAATTAATGAAGAGTTGCATGAGAACTATACATTTTGACAAATATGAATATATGGAGAAAATAATGTAAGGGTAAATTAGCCAATAAATGCACCATTCTTGTAAAAAGACCTATATTTTGCAACAAAAAATAACTCTTAAAAACTTCTATTTTGAATCGGAGGAAGTATAAATTTTACGCACATTAATTTTCTTTTATAGTCTTGTCATTTGTCAAATTTTAAAAATAATTATTATTTTTTTTATGTGGGAGTTTTTATTTTTGTTAATTCTCTTATTTGACTTTAGATTAATATTTTTAACTTTTATTATAAATTAAAATTTCTACAAACTTCAGTTTTAGAGAGTTTAGAAAAAGATTTGCTTGATTTTTGCAGTATAAATGAAGCGAATTGATTTTTTTTAAATATCCATATTTATTTATTTTTAAAAATATATTATGAAAATAAAAATTCTCCATTAGAATTAAAAAAAAATGAACATTGCATAAGTCTGAGCTAAATCGAACTTGATTATAAGCTCAATCGGAATTCAGAGGACCCGGTCATCTGAATTACCCGTTATTTGTTAAAACTTTAACTATTTATATTTATATAAATAAAAAAATATAAGAAGCAAATAAGCGGGCTTCCTTAATTTGATGGGCTAAAATGTCAGCCCAATTTTGTAACTCAAAACATGTCAAAGTACCATCTTTTATAGTATTGTCAAACTCAAAAAACAATGTAACTTTTCAATGTGGGATACTCTTATAAGCCAATTGAGAGTTTACAACCAAAATAAAATTTAAATTAGCATTCCATTAAAAGAATTAAAGAAAATAGTTGTCAAATACCTGCCAGGGCAGTTGGCAATGTGGCGTAGCATCTATCTTGCAGGTCGGGGGATTGAATCCCCCCTCTCCCAATTTAAATAAAATAGTCTAACATTTTTGCATCAATAAAAGTTGATATTTAATTTTTATTAAGATAAGTTAATTTTCAATTAATTTAATTAACCTAAATATTCTCAACCAATAAAAATTACCAAATTAATTAAAAAATGTGAAAATCTAAGAAAATAGTATTGAAGAAATATATAGATACAAATATACGTATGTATAACTACTCTGTAATATATATATACTAGCATAATGACCCGTGCTATGCACGGGATTCCATTTTACTATACACTTAAAGAGTATAAGAAAATCAAATAGCTTTGTAAGCTATTTTTTTTTTTTTTTTAAAAGATTTGACTCTTTAAATGAAAAAAAAAATAATAAGTAGGTTTTCTCGCAGGTTCTACCAAAAATCAAATGGCTATGTGAGATTAAAAACTATTGAAATTAAAAAGTTAAAAAACAAATTGAGTTTGTCACTGAATTTAATTAGCTAAATATCAACCCACCAATTCATTCAATTGAAAAACATGCTCAAACCCCTTTATTTATAATGTTGTCAAACTCCAAAAATTTCTCGTAAACTTTCAATGTGGGATCTTGAATAATATTGAAAAGGAAAAAGAAAAATCTAAAAATTAGAATAGGCCATTTATTAAAACCCATAACTTTTAATTAATATTTTTTACTTATTTTTATTCTATTAAATATTAAAAAAATTACAAATTTCTAAACTCTCCAAATCGAACTTGATTGTAAGTTCAATCGGAATTCAGAGGACTCAGTCATCTGAATAACCCATTATTTGTTAAAACTTTAACTATTTATATTTATACAAATAAAAAATGTAAGAAGCAAATAAGTTTGTTTCCCACTTTGATGAAATTTGAATTGCACACTCAATTTCTTACTCAAAGCATGTGAGTACTTTTTTTGTTTTTATAGTATTGTCAAACTAAACAAACAATGTAACTTTTCAATGTGAGATAGTTTTATGAACCAATTAAGAGGTTACAACAAAAGTAAAATTTAACCAACCAATCAAAATTTTATAAAATAATTAATTGATAGAACATTCATGGAAATTACAAGTAGGATTTAAAAGAATGTGATTGGCTGAAATTGAAAATAAACTCTGTAATATAAATATAGATATATATATACACACACACACACACTAGCAGAATTTTGAAGCAGTTTTAATCTGCTTCAAAGTAGGTTATGAAGACTTCTTCTTTTCATATACTCTTAAAAATTTGAAGCAGTTTTATCACTAGATTTTTTAGGTATAAACGAAGCAAATTGATTGTTTTCGTTTTTAAATATCCATATTTATTTACTCTTAAAAAGATATTATGAAAATAAAAATGATGCATAAGAATATTAAAAAAAAATGAACAAATAAAAATATACCCGTTATTGTAAACTCAATCGGAATTCAGAGGACCCGATCATCTGAGTTACCCGTTATTTGTTAAAACTTTAACTATTTATATTTATAAAAATAAAAAATATAATAAGCAAATAAGTGGGCTTCCCTAAGCTGAAATGTCAGCCCAATTTCTCACTAAAAACATGTCAAAGTACTCTCTTTTATAGTATTGTCAAACTCAAAAAACAATGTAACTTTTCAATGTGGGATACTCTTATAAGCCAATTAAGAGTTTACAACCAATCAAAATTTTATAAAATAATTAATTGAACTAAAATTCATGGAAATTACACGTAGAATTTAGAAGAATGTGATTGACTAAAACTGAAAATAGGCTCTATAACCCGATCTATAGATTGGAGAGGCATGAGAAGATTGAATAAGCCACGGAGTTGAACAAAAAAAAATTGAATCTGAATGAATTTTTTTAAAAAAACATTCGGGTCGAATTGGGCTAAAACCCGATCCGGAAGAGAAAATAACTAAGTCGAAGTTGACTCGTAGTATCGTACGATCCTACGTTCCTGAGTCCGATCCCACGAATTTACCCCGATCCTACTTGATTACTGATCCTACGTACGATCTAACATGTAAGGTCTCTTAAAACTCGTAGAATCGAGTCAACTCGCGAGTTTGACTGCCTTGTTCCTAAGAAAATCTACAAAGCTGTGAAGGAAGAATCTACAAAGACAATTACAGACCCCTCTTGAGAGATGAATCAAAGAGCGAAAACAACTCAGGAAGTTCATTTGTCAAACCAACAAGCCTCTAGTCTAAACAGAATGGCAGCTCAGGTTACAAGGATTGCGTAATGTATTCAGTAGCCCCAAATCAAGAAACTGCACAACCAGAAATCTCGAAATAAACAGATTCAAACCATTCGTGGAAATCCAAATAACTACAAGACTGTACTATAGAACAGTGGTACATGAAATGTAACTAGTCTCCTATTAGCTAACTCTAAACAAGAAAACACAATACAGATAAAACAGAATATGGTGCACACAAAGAACAAATAATTCATCTTGTACGACCTAGTTATACACAAATGATTCATTAATTATCGGAGGAGTTTCCTTAGACAAAACTATTCACACAAAAAAAGGAGATGAAACGAACACAACTTTGCTTCAGAGAGTAGAACCTGATCTTGAAACTTGGGATAAGGCATCTTCAAACTGGTCCTCATCAGATTTTTCAGCACTCAAGCTTGGTGGAATATAAGATCGGAAGATAAGTTCCATGTTGGGAGTATCTTTTAACTCCTCGCAAACAAGCTCAAGAGCTGTGCACTGGAAGGATCGGTAGAACTTCGTATCACAGACAAAGTAAAAGATTATGGATGCTACCGGAAGTGGAATCAGAAGCGGAGCGTATTTGAACTTTTGAACTCCAAAGTAACCAATCATTGTCACTTGATACAAAATCAAGACGGCTATGATACGCGTGACCATGTGAGGCCACATCCTCCCATAACTCTCGTATGATGGAACATAGACTTTGAGTACCTGTTGCAAGTTGAAACATATTAAGAAAATTGCTAGGAAACACGCCTCAAATGGAATTTTGTTTAAAGAGCAAAATAAAACAGAAAAATAGGAATTCCAAGAAGTACCTGGTTTCTAAGAAGAAGCCAACCAAGACCAAAGTACAGAACGCCAAATGGAATGATTACAGGAGCAATTACAGAATAGCAGAGAACAATTGTGATGATCAACATGTCGCCAGGAAATCTAGTAGCATATCCGAGATCTCCAGGAGCCCAAGCATCTTTCACCTCGGCTTCAGTTTTGCATAAATATTTCTTCTTCAGATGGAATATTATTAAAGGAACCAACCGAGACAGCTCGAGTCCATAGCCAACAAAGAACCTGAAAGATACACAGTTCTGAGTTTACTTGCTTAAGTAATCAAATACAATGAAACGGATCGACTTGATTATCAACAAAGCACAAGCATGCTGTTCAAGTACAGCCAAACAGATACTATTTCCTGAAGCTAGGAAGGGAAACTAATAGAAGAAGGGAATGCATTATTTCTGTCGTAGAAAACAAAATGCATCACAAGAGCAAAACTACTTCAGTCGCAAGGACATGTTTTCTGTTGCTCTTTCCAATAACCTTTACTCTGATATTCAGGTGGGATCATGTGTTGCTGAAGAAACTCTACTAAAAAAAAGCCTAACCCACCCACCCTGGAAAAAAAAAAAAACTGTTTTTATATAGATCAAACTTCTTTGTACCCATCTAAGTTGCAGAATTAAGGGGTATTCAGGAGATCTGGTCAAAATTCATAATGTGGTTATTATTTTCTTTCAAATCATAAAAGCGCACACAGGATGGATAATTTGAAAAACTATGGAATATGGATACATGCGTATATGCAGCACAGAACCCAAAAGTAGCACATAATATATAACAGGCTTTCAAATGACATTTTAAACAATAAACTAATTAGCAAATTATTAGAACTTGATGCAGAATAGTCACTCACAGACAAATTTAAGCATTCCACACAAAATCATCAAATTTCAAGCAATTGACGGAAAAGATAGCAAGTAAAACGTAACGTAGAAGTACATTTTGCGTTTAAGGATTCATCATGCCAAGATTCCTGACAAATGGAAACAGGAAAAAAAAAACCAAAAGCATAAAAGTAAAGAAAATAAACCATGATGTCCAACCACCATAAACAGTTAAGGCCAAGTGGGGGAAAAATTTAAACAAAGTAAATAAATGAAAACATAAAATAAAATTTTAAAGAGAACCCCATAAAAAATATTAAAGAGAATAAATTCTGAACAGAAAGAAGGGAAGAACAAATGTGGAGACAACATGCACATAAAAGAGAAGGAAGCAGAGAACTGAGATATTACTTCAAAGCCACGAAAGTAATGAAGAAAGTTGCACCCTTTGGAAGGCTCATTGCTAATAAATCAACCACGGAATTGGGCTTTTCCTGAATTTGCTTCAATGTGGTGAAAAGAGAAGAACTCAATGTAACACCAAGGAACACATTCAGCACGGAAAAGTAAAAGTATTTCCCTGAGGCAGCCCTGATTGCGTGGCTCTCTGACGGGATACCCTCGGCCTTGGAGAGAAACAAAAGAAACTTCGGCAGCAAAGCAAGAAATAAGATAAGAGCAAGCTGTGGCAAGTATGCTTCTAAGACTGTCTTAAGAACGCGCAGTTTCACAATTGGCTTTATAAACGGAAGTAGTTTCTTCAAGTTATCCAAAGTAGTAATTGCAGCAACAAACCCAATGGGAATCATGTAAAAGAATATTGTTAAGAAAACGATAACATAGATAACATTCTGACGTATTTGCCTCATGTAGTACTTTATAGAAAGATTAGCCCATATCAGCTGGCGTGGTTCGGGAGCATCCAGTACTGTCCATGTATCAACGATTTGAGCATGTAAACTGTGTGCAGCAGAAGCAGCAGCAACTCTATTCGTGAAGAAAACTAAAGCTGAAGGTTGCTGCTTTTCTCTGAGAGTGACCTTTTGTTCAGCTTCTAACTTTGGCATCAATTCATTAATCTTTCCATTGCAGAAATCTATTGAATCAACCTTTTCACCAACAAGTCCAAGGAATCCAGTTTTATTCGTTGGTCTTGTTCCCTGGGGACTCGTCTTCTTTGATTCTTCGAAAATGGCTTCCGCACGTGCAAGCTTCTTTTTGTATCCTTCCAACTCTTCGTAAATTTTGTTGACCTGATAAATAGAAAAAATGTAATCTACTTGGATAACAAAATTATTAATTGTCTCCCAAAAATATCGTGTAGTTTCACAAATATATTTTGAATTCATACCCTGACAACTAAGGGAAGAAAATCAGCAGAGCTGAAGCAAAGTTTACAAGTGCAATAATACCATTGGCATGGATACCTTTTTATTATCAGTGACCACCATGGATCGGTAGAATGTTTCAGGGTAAATTGATTTAAAATATGAGTCAACCTGCTCCTTTCTACTTTGACCACCAGGAAAATCAGGTATGTCTCTAACAAGAATAGCAAATTGCTCAGCTTTCACCTCAGGAGACATCAGAGCAGCTGATCTGAGATTAGAAACATGTTTGTATGCTTTCCATAGGAGGACAATTGCAACAATGGAAACCAAATATGTAGCTATGAAGAATGCCCACAGCCTAACTTTCTCCTGTGAATAATATGGGGAAAAAGGAAATCAAGTTACCAGGTCAAGAATAAACACTTTGCTTAAGTTCTTCAAGAAGTAACGAAAATTTTATACATAATGGTCACGATACTTGGCCCGAAACAATTGATTTTAAACCATTGTACCTCGAAAGTTAGAAAATGGAATTATTAAATGCGACTATTATCAACTTGAAACACAAATATTGATACAGGTCCTGCAACTTACTCCAACATGGCCAACAGACAACTTGTCAAGCTCATTGAAAGTTCCAGCACTGGTTGCATTTACGACCCTGTGAGTGTGATCTGTGGCAGCGACTGGTAGAAGTACTGGTACCAGGACAAGACCACAAAGAACCAATATTCCCAACACTGCCAAAACGGAAAGTTCATGCACATGGAGATGGTAAAGATTCTAAACAAACAAACAAGCATACATACTCTTGTTTTGCTAAATCAAATAAGAACATGAGTCCAAATATTTATGAACTTGAACCAACAAAAGATCACAACATAGAATGATGAATAGACTAGTGTTATACTCTACATCTCCAATGCTAAATGTTCAGTCCACAAAATTTTCAGGCTAAATAACTTCTGTCGAGTTTTATGTACAAATCCAGGTAAGAGGACATCTTCCATTGTAAGAGCAGATAAAAAACAATTAAATCAATACTTCCGGAAATCCCGGAGAAAAAAGAGAATAAAGCAGTTAACATTTTCAGGGGTCAGCCCAAAGGAATAAAACTGAATATATGCTTACTAGTCCCAGGTACACTACACCAAGTTTAACCTTTAGACAGCATGTTGAAAGTCATTAAGAAGCAACTAGAAGTCTATAACTAAACAATTTCATTTTTTTCCCCTATTGATCCAGTTTCCAAATAACCATTCCTATCAAATGTTCAGGAGCAACTGCTTTCCTGTCAAGTTAAATAGTCACTTTGTTGCGACAAGATAATCTTTACTGAAACCTTTTTTCCCACCTTCTGAAAGAAAAGGTGTAACAAGGGATTCTAAGGAACTCAAAAGGGGAGAAATTTATCGTTCATCACCCAAGAAAGAAAAGCTATGCATATCCTCAGCTACGAGGAGGATATAATCTTGCAAAATTCTCATTTAACCATATTCGGCAGAAGAGGAGATAATCGTACAAACCCATTTTCATCCAATTGCACTAGAAAAAAGAATGACAAGTTTATTCTCTTCACAATGTTTCTTTCTTCTATCCATACCATTTTTTTCTAAGAATACAATTTCAGTGGATTTTCAACAATACCTTGATTTTACAACAGTTTCAGTCTGCTGTATTCATGGATCTGATATTCTACTATGGTTAAAAATACAACAACCGCCATGACTATCCCGACTGGGAAATGCGATTTACAGTCCTAAAACTTAATCTCAATACATAATTAAAACTTATCCCGACATTAATTCTACTTTCTAACCAGAGGCTTAGGAATTCATGCCCCATGCTTTAAAATAATACTGTTAAATCTTGCTGAAAAAACATGAAAAATCTGTTTATCTTATTTCTTTCGCAACCCAAAAAGAAACAATCAATATTCTAAAATTACAATCAATTAAAAAAACCCAACAACAAAAAACAGATCAAACAAAAAGCAGGTGATTATTCAATTAACAAACACAAATATAGATCCTAAAAGGTCAATTTTAACAGCTTTAATAAAATATTAGTAAGCAAATTTCATCACTATGAAAAGGAAAAAAAATTAAAAAAGAGATAGAATCAAAAACTCATTTTATAATTAGCAAACAAAAAATCCTAAAAAGTAATTAACTTAAAATTACCAGTAGTGAGGAAGACAAAGTAGACAGCAGAATCAACACCGGACATTTTGACAACATCAGCTTCAGTAGAAGAAAAAGCCTCCCGGATCCAAGAAAACGGGTTACGGGTCCTCTTTCCACCATCAAAAGGATCCATACCTTTCAAGATCCTATTAGGATAATATATGACATAGTTCTCAGGCTTTCTTGAAAGCCAAGCGAACAAGAACATCAAAACCACAAATATCAAAAAAGAAGTCCCTAATGATGTCAAGAACGATTTAAAATCCATCTGTGCCTCTCAAATTTTCAATCTTTCACACAAATTTTCCACTCTTTTCTGTGTCACTCAGTTCTAAGAAGAAGATCTTATTTTGTGGGAAATGAGATGAAGGGGTTTTTTTTCATGTGGTCCGGGAGTTACTAACTATATCTAGTAGTAGCCGTTAATGGGGTGTGGTGGTGGTGGGGGGGGTAGGGGGCAATGTGAGAAGGGTAACCGTTTAGGGGAATGTGAAAAGGACTGGAGATAGATTGATTTTGTGGTGAAGATGCAAAGTTGCATAGATCCAAAATAATGAAATAAATATCTTAGTTGGAGCTGTTGATTTAAATGATTGAGATATTTGAAAACACTTCTGGCATGTGGGCCTTGACATATACATTTATCTATTTTTTAGCTAGGTGGTGAACATGTAGCTGATACGGTGGAGTGATATTTTTCGAGATACAAATTAAAATATACTTTTTTTCTTTTTTTTAAGATAGGGAAGAGAATTTAATTACAATAGGTGTCGAAGTTGAACCAATAATCTGAGTAGATTTACTTAGCAAAAATCTGAGTAGATGCTTTTGTCTCAACTAGGATGGCAATGGGTAGATCGGGGCGAATTTCTAAATAACCAAACTTGTTTCGCGCTATTAATCTGTTAATCCGTCCCGTCCCATGACCCGCAAAGAGACAACATTTATCGCTCCACACTCTGTCTCGTGCAAGTTGTGTCCGCCCCGTCCTATTTTTCAAAAGTCATATAATTAGCATATGTTTTTTTTTCTCAAGTATAATTACCATATATAAAAAAAATTATATATATAACCATACATCTATTTTCTTGTCATATATATATTTATTATATATATATATATATAATAAATATTATTATTATTGTTTTCAAAAGGGTCAGAACGGGACGGGATGGGATAGGACGGGACAAACATTATATACAAACCCGATCTGTTCTTTCCATAGGGTCTTCCCGCTCTGCCCCGTTCTTAATACGAGACGGGTCAGATATACTCCAAATATTATTGGGGGGGGAAAGGATAAGTGAGGCACGGGCCAAATTGACATCTCCAGTCTCAATTCTCAACTAGGGCGGACACCTTAGACCAAAAAAGAATAGTAAGTTCTCTATTTTTAATTGGCTAGTTTTGTCGATGTTTTTCGTCCCTCACCCGTTTCTTACTCAAGTTAATTGTGTTTAGTTTGTACTGCTTGAATGTATTTTATTCATATGAAATTTAATGCTTAGTTTATTATTAAAACAATGAAGTAAATAGTATGTGTGATTTTAAAACAATGAAGTAAAATATTTTTCATATAAAGTTTTCTTTGTAAATATTACATTCGTCTCTTTCAGTGGCAGAGTCAGCTAGGGTAATTTTTTTAATACTAGTGTATATTTTTATATGCATTTATATATAAATTTTTAATACATAAAAATTGTGTTGTTTCTCTAAAAAAAATTAAAATTTGATAATAGAGAGTACATATTATTTTTGTATCAAATTTTCAATATGCAATTTGAAAATATAAAATATTGCTCAAATACTTACGGTTCTTTATGATAAAAATATATATTTAAGTAAGTAATTCTTACATCCCAAATTAAATGTGTATCTCACTCTATTCGGATGTGAATGTAAAATTTTCATTTTTTCATGTAAAAAATTGAATGTCTCAATTTATAAAATAATAAATTTCATTTGAACTTCCACTAATAGTCTTATTTTATTAACACGCCAATTTTTTTAATTGAGAAGAATAAGTTTGTAAACTCATTAAAATTAAAATTATCCCTGTAACTTTTGTATCATAAAATGAGATATTCAATTCTGACGAAAATAGTATTTATAGAATTGTATATAGCAAACTCAAAATATATAATAGGGCTCCAAATACATAATTTTTTCTCTAATAATATACATACATTTAATCAAATAATATATTTTTATAACTTTCTCATGTTATTCTGAAGTATTATATGTAACACCAATCTCTGTAAAGTAATTGAGTTTTTATTTATGTTTTAATCAATTTTTTTACTTAGTTTCTGTCTCTTTTCGAAGATAATATCGTTTAAATTCATATTTTCTAATAAAAATATATTATTCCAACTCTAATATATCGCCTTACACTATTAGCAAATTTTATTTCCCCCCCCCCCAAATCTAAATTCTGGCTCCGCCACTATTCTCTCTAAAGAGGTTTTATAATTTATTACCTTTATATTTTTGTTTCGCCGTGATCCCTTTATTAAATATTATATTTTGGTTACGCCATGATCTCTAAGAAACGATTTTCAAATTATTTTCAAATTTCTTAGGCCAGACGATTTCTTTAATCATTTTGAATATTCCTGTTTCATTATTATTAATTGAATAAAGAGACCATGGTGGAATCAGAATATAAACATACATTAGACGGATGGATTATAATGCATGGTTATACTCTAGTTTCGTCATGGTCTCTTTGTTCCCAAAAAAAGAAAGAGAAAAGTGTTTCATATTTGTTAAACAATACTCCTTCAAATAATAGAAAGATATTTTTCTGAATAAAATCAGATGGTTTTATGTTAAATATTTATCTTGCACATGTATCTCTTTTTCCTATTTTATGATAATTATACCATTATATAAAGTTTTACTAATTAATGGGTGTTTTGGACAATGTTAACTTTTTCTTTCTTTCCTCGCGGTGTATATTTAATTTGGAATATACATAAATAGCGAGTAGTGAATATATTATAATAACTACAATACATGTGGGAGTTGAAAATAATCACCAAAAAAAAGAAAAAAAAGAAAAAGAAGAAGTAAAAGATGGAGTATGTCTTCTTTTGATGCAGAAAGAGGAAAGTAATTAGTTGGAGTTGAAAAAGGAAGGAAGACTTGAAAGGGAATCAAAGTGGATAAGGGTAGTAGTTCCTTTTACATTCGAACCCACCAAAATACTCTCTGTCGGCAAACCGACAAGTGTGTATGAACCGTGTGTACTTTGTTTTGTGTATGAACCGTGTGTACACATCAATGTTTCCAAATTTCCTAATTACAACAATGTTTTTGTCCCTTTTTAAACGTGGTTTCTTTTTTTTTTTTTTGGACAAGAACAATATTTTTGTTCATACTTTCTAAGTTAAATTATGTCCTCATTTTTTCCCTTATTGAATGTGGTAATATGGTTACAATATTTAATACTCCCTCCATTCCTCAATATAAATCATTTAGGACACTTTAAAAAAATTAAAAAATTCAAACAAATAATAATCTTTTTCACCACAATTCTAATAATACTCTTTCCTCATTCTCTTTTACTTTTCCAATAAAAAATATATTGAGAGTATAATTGGAATAAATTAAATAGGAATTGAGGGAGTAAATAAAATTTGTTTTTTTTTTTACCTAAAGCAAAAAAAGTAGAAAGAAAACTTACATTTTCCATTAGCTTCTTTTTTTGAGGAAAAAACAAATAATAATGTATTGATACGAGAGATTACATGTATTATAAAAAAATTAAAAGTATCTCCAAACCATTGAGATTTTTTTTTTACATGTATTGAGGATTTTTTTTTCCCATTAACTTTGCTAGTCCAAATGTATATGTCAATTATAAATTCTAAACACGATTCTAATTTTTAATTCAAATGTATACGTCACTGTCTTTTTTTCCCTTCTTTTAAAAGATATAGTTAAATAAAAATATTATAGGAATTGAAAGACAACAGTAAAACAAAACAACTGTTTATTACAAAATTATACAGAAAAAACACTAAACAAATGAAACTTAGAACCTTAACCAAGTTTCGGATTAGATCCTAACGAGACAGCAGTATACTTCTTCCCCTTATGTTCAATATGCTCACCTTTATCGCTTCAAGCCTCTAGAACACTAAACTCCATAGGTACAATGCCCAAACTCGCTGATTCTTTGAAGTAGAAAGAAGTAGCACCTTTGAATCTTCGAGAGAGAGAGAGAGAGAGTGATTTTCGAGTGTAAATTTCTATTTGCTCAGGTTTTCCTTTTATAGGCATAGAAATCAGACTTGTAACAGTCCAGATTTATTAACTCAATAAATCTAACTATTATAGTCAAGCACCTAAATGCCACCATCAAGCTTAACCGTTACAAAATGCATAATTCATTGTGTTATGAATTCGGCAGTTACAAAGCCGCACTCCAAAAAATTCAAACAAGTAGCAAAAACGTGGGTTGACAAGCCCCGTGAGTTTTGGTGTGCGCATGTCACCCGCACACAAGTTCAAACTATTTGGTTTCGAAGAGCCTTGGATTTGAACCCCCTGCACGGGCGTGCATGATGTTCTAACATGGGCATAATCTTGGCAAGATATTTTAAATCCATGTAAACCACTTTTACATATAAAGTGATTCTCACTTCCATCGAGCAACCTATGTGGGATGTGAGTTTAATATTCATTTACCACATTTCAACCACCCCACTTATACCAAATTATCATTCACACAATGAATTTGTTTACTAACATGTTATATATCATGGCGAAGCTTGCGCAGCCCACTTCGTGATAATCTCAATAACACTCAAAACCGAGCGGTGTAACATAAAATGAAATTGTCTCCGAAATGTCCTCACGACACTTTAATTACTATTCAATTCTTTAAACAAAACTAATTTCTCCAATAATCCCCCACATGAATGAAAAATCCTTTAAATAATGCATATGAAATGCAATGTAAAATTTCGGCGAGAATTCGTTGCATCGGGATAGGTAGTTGTTAGCATTGACCTTCCCTAGTGAAGTATCATCGGATACACTTGCTATCCAGTGGACATTATGCCTTGAACTATTCAGCGTTTTATGTGTACCAAAACAGCGATACTCACACAACGATTTCTCTATACTGTTAATCGATTATTTTGTTGTTGTCCATTTCGGACCTAGATTGTCTTGGAAATATTCATCGAATGCTCTAGATATTTAGCCCTTAAATCATCTCATAGAAGTGGCCCTTTCACAATTGATATAGGTGATCTCTTATTTAGAAGTATCTTGTCATACTTCACATAGTACTTTTAAGGATCGTTGAAAACTATCGTTTATCCTCCAATGGACAGGTCTCTATCACTCTTTCACCTTAGGAATGAGTTGAGAACTATTTTCCCCAGTGCTTTGTTCGACTCCCTCTCACAATTCGGTTGTCCATTTGAACTTGCAAATTGGGCATTACAATTCAGGTAGGGTTGCCATCATTAATGGTAATCAATTTTGTTAATGGGTCCGCTATATTTTCTTTGGATCTCACAAAAATCCAAAGCTATAATACCGGTCTTCAAAAGTTTCTTTAAGCATTTATGTCTACAACGATACTCGCACATTATTCCTTGCTCTACCAATAGTTGACATTCTGTCACAATGTAAGCTAAATGGTGGCATTGGTTTTGAAAACATCTCGAAACATCCTCCAAAAATCCACGTAACCATTCGGCCTCTTCACCTACCAGATCCATAGTTATGAATTCGGATTCCATTGTTGATCTCGGGATACAAGTTTATTTGCATGATTTCCATGAAACTGCTGCACCTCCTAGTACAAAAATATATTCGCTTGTGGATTTTATATTTTTGGAATCTGCTATCCAATTTCCATCCGTGTACCCTACAAATACAGTTGGATATCTAGTATAAAATAATCCATAGTTAGCAGTATACCTTAGATATCTAAGCACTCTAACTAACGCTTTCCAGTTCTCATAACTGGAATTACTTGTATACCTCGACGGTCTGTTGACTAAGTTTGCAATATCTAGTATAGTGCAGTCTATGAGGTACATTAGACTGCCTATGATCCTAGAATATGCAAGTTGTCAAACACATTCTCCGCGATTCTTGCGGAGATTAGCACCTACTTCCATATGTGTTCTAGCAATTATATCACTTCCTCTATCAAAATTGTCTAATATTTTTCAACATAATGACTTTGAGAAAGTAGATATCCATCTGATGTTTTGGTAATCTTCATTCCACGTATTACTTCAGCATTTCCCAAATCTTTCATATCGAAGTTTTGCGACATCAGTTTCTTGGTAACTTTAATGTTTTCCTTGTTACCAATAATTATCATGTCATCTAAGTAGAGACAGACTATTACATATAGTTATTTTTTGTTTCCTTTCATGTAGAAATATTTATCACTCTGATTTATTTGAAATCCAAATGATAGCATTACACTATCAAATTTCTCGTGACATTGTTTAGATGCTATTTTTAATCTATACAGTGATTTAACAAGTCTACACACATTGTTTTCTTGGCCTGGAACAACATACCCTTTAGGTTGTTCCATTTATATTTCTTCTTCCAGTTCTCCTATAAGGAAAGCTGTTTTCACATCCATCTAATGGATCTCCAAATCAAACAAGGATGCAAATGCAATAATTAGCTTGATTGATTTTTTTCTAGATGCATGGCCATAAGTGTTAAAATAATCGACGCCCTCAGTTTGTCTGTATCCTTTAATTACAAGTTTCGCCTTGTATTTCTCAATAGTACCATCATGTCTCATCTTTCTTTTAAAGATCCATTTGTGACCTACTACTTTACAACCTAGTGGAAGTTCACAAGTTCTCATGTATGGTTTTGAAGAATTGAAGTTATTTCACTTTCAATCGCTTCTTTCCATATGTCGGAATCTGAAGAATTAATTGCTTCTCTATAAGTCAAATGATAATTTTCTAACAAATATGTTAAGAAATCTGGACCAAATGATTTTTCCCTTCTAGCTCTGTTGCTACGTCTGAGTTCTTCAACTTCCTCTTGAAGCCCCCCCCCCCCCCCCCAATACACAATCCTCTCAACTTGATTGTTTTTAGGGTCTAAGCTTGAATGCTTAATGTAAGAAAAAATCCTAAGTAAGCATCCTAGCCTCAATAATTGTATTTATGTGCACTTTAGAGTTATCTAATTTATGGTCTAAACTTTGATGAACTTGTAAGAAGGTGCGTGACATTTTCATAATTTATAAGGGGTTTTATCTAATCTTTTATGTGGTAGTCTATTTAGAATGTGACTTGCGGAAAGCAAAGCTTCCCCCCACAAATTCTGGGGTGAGTCAGAACTTATTAACATTGCATTCATCATCTCTTTAATAGTTTTGTTTTTGCGCTCTGCTATTCCATTTTGTTCTTGAGTATAATGCGCAGTTGTTAGATGAATAATGCCACTTTCAGCACACAACTGTGCAAATGGAGATTCATACTCTTCACCCCTGTCGCTTATTAACCTTTTAGTTGATTTTCAACTTCTTCTTTATAATGGCTAAACATAGTTATTGCTGCGTGTTTAATTCTCATTAAGTAAACATAGCAAAATCTTGTGCAGTCGTCAATAAAAGTGATGAATAACTTTTACCGCCTCTTGATTGCACATATTTTAAATCACATACATTAGTGTGAATTGAGTCTAACGGTTCTGAACTTCTTTCAATTGAATGGAAAGAGGATTTAGCTAGGTTTGCTCCAATACAAGTCTCAAACTTGTAATTTTTATCAATGTTAAATAACATAGAAAATAACAGCAGAACACTATTTTTTCCTTCTTTTAACGGATATAGTTAACTAAAAATAGTATAGGAATTGAAAGACACAACAAAAAAAAAAAAACTGTTTTATTCCAGAATTATAGAGAAAAATAAATAAACAAATGAAACTCAAAACTTTAACCGGTTTCGGATTAAATCATGGAGAGACAGTAATATACCGCTTCCTTTAAGTTCAATATGCTCGCCTTTATCTCTTCAGGCATCTAGAACACTGAACTCCCAATGTACAACGTCCAAACTCGCCGATTCTTTGAATAAGAAAGAAGTAGCACCTTTGAATCTTAGTTTAATAGTAGAACTCTCTAAACATAATGCCTATAATGCTGAAAAAATAATGTAGAAAAAATGCAATGCAAAGGAAGAAGAGAGAATGATTTTCGAGTGTAAGTTTCTGGCTGCTCAGGGCTTCCTTTTATAAGCATAGAAATCAGACTTGTAACAGTTTAGATTTATTACCTCCATAAATATGACTATTACAGTCAAGATCTTAAATGCAACCAATAAGCTTGACTGTTACGGAATGTAGAATTCATTGTGTTATGAATTCGGCAGTTACCAAACCTCTCTCCAAAAAATTCAAACAAATAAAAAAACGTGGGTTTATCAGGCCCGCGAATTTTGGTTCGCCATTCGTGTCGCAGGAAGGAGCCCGCACACAAATTCAAGCTATTTTGGTTTCGACGAGCTTTGAATTCGTAACCCCCGAGTACGGGCCCGCACAAGGTTCTAACATTGGGCATAATCTAGGTAAGATATTTTAAACCCATCTAAACCACTTTTACCTAGAAAGTGATTCTCACTTCCATAGGCAACCCATGTGGGGTGTGGGTTTAATATTCATTTACCACATTTCAACCACCCCACTTTATACCAAATTACATTCACACCACGAATTGGTTTTCTCATACGTTATATATCATCGCGAAGCTTGCGGAACCCACTTCGTGATAATCTCAATAACATTCAAAAGCGAGCGGTGTAGCATACAATAAAATTGGCTCCAAAATGTCCTCACGATACTTTAATCACTATTCAATTCTTTAAAGAAAACCAAATTTTCCAACAATCCCCCACATGAATGAAAAATCTTTTAAAAAATGCATATGAAATGCAATGTAAGAGTTCGGCGAGAATTCGTTGCATCAGAATATGTAGTTGTTAGCCTTGACCTTTCCTAGTGATGTATCATCGGATACACTTGCTATCCAGTGGACGTGATGCCTTGAACTGTTCAACGTTTTATGTGTACCAAGACAATGATACTCACACAACGATTTCTCTATACTGTTAATCGATTCTTTCGTGGTTGTCCATTTTGGCCCTGGACTGTCTTGGAAATATATTCATCGAATGCTCTAGATATTTAGCCCTCAAATCATCTCATAGAAGTGGCCTTTTCACAATCGATATAGGTGATCTCTTATTTAGAAGTATCTTGTCATACTTCACATAGTACATATAAGGATCATTGAAAACTATCGTTTATCCTCCAATAGACTTGTCTATCACTCTTTCACCTTAGGAATGAGCTTAGAACTCTTTTCCCAGTGCTTTGTTCGTTACTCCCTGTAAAACACAAGAGGGGGGGTGAATTGGGTTTTAACTAATCTTGGCAACTTTTTCGAATCTTTGCAATGCAAGTGAAAGTATAAGCAAGATGAACAAAGGCTAAAGCAAAACCCAATCAACAAGACAAAGGATTTATAGTGGTTCGATTCACTTAGAATCTACCTCCACTACCTTGAGCCGCACCCAAGGATTTCAAACACTTCACTAAGAAGATGCCCACACAAAGTAGGACTTTTACAATTGCCCACACAAAGTAGGACTTTACAACCAAAGGATGCCCACACAAAGTAGGACTTACAATAATAACCCTATCACTAAGAAAGGGAATTAAGAAAGGTTAAGTACAAGGTTGTTCACTCTTCTAAGTGAAAGATATAGTACCTTTGAAGCACAAACAATTTAGCTCTTGAACATATGAAGTCCACTCTTTGTCTTGCTTTTGAAAGAATACTCTTGAATGCTTTAGATCATAAGGATGAAGAGTATTTTTCTTTGAAAGTGTTTTGGCTTGATGAGAGATCAATGAATATTTGATATGCAAGCCTTAGAATGTTTCTCTAGCTTTGGAGTATAAATACATTTTAAATTTGGCTGAAAATCGAGTCTCCAACGGTCAAAAAAGCGGCTAGTAGAAACAGAGTTCGGTGGGACCGAGCGGAGCGGTTCGGATCCACTTGCCCAGGGTCGGTCGACCGAACCTCCCTATGGTCGACCAAAGCACATTTTACCAAGTCTCAGTTTCTGCTCGGTTGAACCGAACTTGAGCTCGGTTGACCGAACTTCCAAAGTGATTTTTCACACGTTTTGAAATCTTTTGAAGTCTTTTAAAGTCTAAAAAGGTTTTCCTAAAAGGTAACAAGTAAGAACACTTGGAAAACTTTTCTAAAAGACTTATCTATGAAATCGAAGGCTTTTTGGATAAGAACACATGTAAAGATCATTTTGAAACTTAAGCCTTTTGAAAACGTGTTTATGAAATCATGTATGCAAGACTAGAGTGAGAAGCTTATGTTCATAAGAGCTTTGGTTAGAGCTTTAAAGATTACGACTAATGACGACAAAGCTAAACTAACCAAACTAAGTCTTCAATCTTCAATCTTCATAGATGAGCCTTGAATAGTATGACTTTGAATCTTGAACATGGCTTGATTGAAGTACTTAGAGCTTCCTACAAGATTTCCAATATTCTATCACAAAGATTAAGAACATTAGACACAACATCAAATGTTTGTCCAATATAAAAAAACAGAGTTCGTTCGCCCTTAGGGCTTACACTCCCCACCCCCACAATTCGGTTGTCCATTTAAAGCTGCAAATTGGGCTTTACAATTCAGGTAGGGTTGCCATCATGAGTGGTAATCAATTTTACAGGGTTCAACCCCATTCCCCTCGATGAAATCTCTACAAGGTCTCCCGTGAGACCTTTTGTTAATGGGTCCGCTATATTATATTTGGATCTCACAAAATTCAAAGGTATAACACCGATTTTCAAAAGTTTATTCACAAATTTATGTCTGCGACGTATATGTCTAGACGTCCCATTATACACATTATTCCTTGCTCTACCAATAGTTGACATGCTATCACAATGTAAGATAATTGGTGGCATTGGTTTTGAAAACATTGGAACATCCTCTAAAAGTCCACGTAACCATCCGGCCTCTTCACCTGCTAGATACTTAGTTATGAATTCTGATTCCATTATTGATCTCGCGATTCAAGTTTGTTTGCATGATTTCCATGAAACCGATGCACCTCCTATTACAAAAAGTATCCACTTGTGGATTTTATATTTTTGGAGTCTGATATCCAATTTGCATCATTGTACCCTTCAAGTACAGCTACATATCTAGTATAAAATAATCCATAGTTAGCAGTGTACCTTAGATATCTAACCTCTCTAACTAACGCTTTAGTGCTCATAACTGGGATTACGTGTATACCTCGACAATTTGTTGACTGGGTTTGCAATATCTAGTCTACTGTAGTCCGTGACGTACATTAGACTGCCTATGATCACCTACTTCCATAGGTGTTCTAGCAATTATATTGCTTCCTTTATCAAAATTGTCTAATATGTTTTCAAATAATGACTTTGAGAAAGTGATTATCCATCGGATGTTTTGGTAATCTTTATTCCAAGTATTACCCATGTAAACCACTTGACAAGATATTTTAAACTCATGTAAACGGCCACTTTTAATTAATGTCTAGAAAATTATTATTAATAGGTTGAGTAATAAATTTGGATTAAATCTGGAAAAGTAAAAATAAAATTGCATTAATTTTTCAGGCATTGCAAATAATTTAGAATATATAAAAAAAATAACTATTTTGGGATAGAATGGTAATGGTTTTACATTGGCTAGTGATATTGCCAATGCATATTTCCTGCTGCCAAGGCAATTTTCCTTTAAATGACAAAATTACCCTTTTAGTTAATAATTATCTCAATTAATTTATTTTTTCAATATTTTATTCCCTAATCTATTCACACTCAAATATCAATCTCTAATTTTCTCTCTCTTATTTAAAAAATCAAGTCATGATCTCTCCAATATTTTATTCCCTAATATATCCACAGTCAATCTCTATTTTTTTCCTCTTATAATGCTAGATGTTTAAAAAAATGATATAAACCAAAAAAAATTCATGGTGTAAGGTTTTCATTCATTACAACTAATAAGCAAGAAAAAGATTGTAAATTTATAGTGCTTGAACAATACGACTTTGATTATCTACTTTATTTCATTTTTGAAAAAGAGATCAACGTATAAGTATGACAAAAATATTAAAGTAAAAGAAGAATCTTTGTTTGTTTAATTTTTTTTATTTTTTGGTGAACATATAACACTATAAGAGAGAGAAAAATAGAGATTAAGTGTGAATATAGTAGGGAATAAAATATTGGAGAAATCGTGGGCTAATCTTGGGATAAGAAAAATAAAATTAGATATTGAGCGTAATAAATTGGGAAAGAAAATATTGGGGAGAGAAATTAATTGAGAGATGTTAATATTGACAAAAAAGGTACTACCTCCATTCCTAAATATTGCGAAAATTAATAAAGCAAAAATTAAGATATTTTTGTAATCTAAATATCAATATTACTCTCTTAAATAGAATTAGTACTATACAAGTCATATTTAAGAAAGTAATATTGATATTTTAATTAAAAAAACATTTTAATTTTTTCTTTTTTAATTTTCACAACATCTAATTGAAGTCATATTTAGAAATTGAAGGAGTAACTTAGTCATTTGAAGGCAAATTGCCTTGGAAATAAAAAATTTGTATTGTCAATATCATTATCTTTTTGCATTAATTCACTTTATTAAACAAGCCTAAGTTGCGAAAATCCTTATGCTGTTCCTAGGGCAAAAACGCCTATTTGGTCCTAAAAGATGTTTCTAAGAATCCTTTGAGTCCCGAAAGATTTTATTTTTCCTTTTAAATCCCGTATGTATTTACGCGCTGTCCTTTAAGTCCTTCCGTCCAATTTTTACTGTCTGAGATACCGTCAAGGCAGTCATGTATGCACTCACATGTGAGTCATTTTTAAAGGGTATTTCGGACATTTCAACATATTTATCTAAACAAACAATTGGGTACTCAATTGTTAAACAAAATAATTATGAGTACTATATTTAAATAAATTAAAAAATAAAAATATCTAAACCCATTCCCTCCCCCCCTCCATCTTCATCCGCCCCCTTAACCCACCACCGTCCACCACCCCCTGCAACCTTGGATATGAAGCTCATTTGACAATTGACATTTTTTTCTGCATTCTTTTGAAGTATTCATCAGAATGGATCAAAAGTCAAATATTCATCTTCCCCTTGAAGTATAGCTGATGAACACCTTATGAACCCAAAAATCTAACCATGGTAGATCATAAAATTATGAATAAAAACCTGTTCGACCAGCTACAAATTGAAGAAATATGCAAATCTCTATCCCGATCTGTTCCAAAAGTTCGACTAAATCAAGGGGAGGCTTCTTTGACGGGTGGGAGAAACTCAAGCTATAGTCCCACAAATTAATCTGAAATATTTTCTAAAAACCCAGAAGGCTAACCTCCATTTCCACCCATTAAAAAAAATGTTCTCCTCTTTTCATCAAAAAAAAAGAAGTTCAATTTCAAGGCATTTAACACTCTCAGTAAACAAAACTAGATCAACGCCACTGAAAGTGAATGCAGCGAGAGGAAGATAAGCTGATTTGAGGAGGTGGATGGTTTCGTGGAGCCGTTTGTGAGAGTCATCATCGGAGAAGAGTGGTCTAGTTGTGTGGTTTTTAAGAATGGTAAGCTTTTTGGTGGAAGAAAATTGGTGTTGTTGGTGTTTGGCCGGCGGAGGAAGCGGACCCACTTGAAGAAAGCTGAGTGTGGCTGCCATTCTCTTCTCTTCTGCTTTCCTCCAAATTCAGACTAATTTTATGGATTATCAGTGATTTTCTTGTTTTTTTGTTTGAACTAGTGAATTTTTTTTTTTTTACTTTTATAAGTAGTTGATGAGTGGTTTCCACTGTTTGTTCTTTAATTTGTTCTTGAGGCTTCAAATTGATTTTTTTGCAGGAAGAACATATTTATTAGTATAGTAAAAATTTTGTATAAGGAAGGAAATTTCAAAGATGTTGAACCGGCATTGATTCTAGCCGGAAAACGAACATTTTTTCATACTCACGGCAGATCTCCGCCGCCGTTTCCGTTAACTTCTACTCAAAAGCTCATGAGCTTCATATCCATGGTTGCAGGGGGGTGGTGGACCGTGGTGGGGTAAGGGGGCGGAGGAAGATGAAGATGGAGGGGGAGGGAATGGGTTTAGATTTTTTAATTTTTTAATTTATTTAAATATAGTACTCATAGTTATTTTGTTTAACAATTGAGTACCTAATTGTTTGTTTAGATAAATATGTTGAAATGTCCGAAATACCCTTTAAAAATGACTCACATGTGAAGCACGTGAATGTCTTGACGGTATCTAGACAGAAAATTGGACGGAAGGACTTAAAGGACAGCGCGTAAATACATACGGGATTTAAAAGGAAAAAAAAAAATCTTTCGGGACTCAAAGAATTCTTAGAAACATCTTTTAGGACCAAATAGGCATTTTTGCCGCTGTTCCTAGTCCTGTAATGTGCTGTCCACAACGACGTGGTTATTATTGTTTTTTTCCTACATGTACTGATATCTATTTCTGGTAGTATAAAACGGATATTCTTAACAAAAATAAATATTTCTTCTTGAACTTTAAAGGTCAATTGTCATTAATTTAAATAAAAAACAAAAAGGTTTTAGGAGCTGTTTATTTCCGTTAAAAATCCTATTTTACAGTGATACAAATAATTGTTCTTACTTGCAGAATAAAAATCGTTCTTCACAATAATTGACAATGACATTATGACACACAATCCACAAGTAGATGTCAAAAAAATTATTGAGGACACGTGGCAGAAAACCTTATTTGCCGACAGTTTAATAGAGCTTAAATAGCAAAAGTGGGTATCTTGGACCACTTGATCTGGTAAACTGTTACTACTCATCTAAACTATTTCAACTTGTGTTTTTCTTTTTTGTGCTTTAAAAAAAGTTAGGTTTTTTTTTCCCACTTTTTTATTAGTATTTGAAGTTTTTTTTTTAAGGAAAGTATTTGAAGTTTTGTTATGTTATATATCATCCCGAATATTCTACAAAATTGTGGTATTACTTTCTATAACACTCATAGTTTTAATATTTTTAATACTTATAATTTAAGAATTTAAAATTTATTTTATTTATTTTAAAATATATGAATAATTAGTTCTCTCGTCCTAAATTAAATATTCATAATTAAATATTCATAATTAATTTAACTTTGATTAGTCAAAATTTATTTGATTTGTCAATTTTACTCCTATGCAAGTGGAGGTTTATACTTCATACCTTAGTAACAAGGAATTGCTACTTGTTCTCATAGTTCTCCAACTCCGTCTTCCTGTTTTTCTAACCACTAGCGCGTGGTTGGGTTTCAAACTTTAACTTTATTCTGTCTAAATTTATAATTTGGGTTAAAAATGAGAATGCACATGTAAAATTTAACAGGTTTATGAAGACATTCAATTTAAGGCATCCTAAACTAAAAATGCAAACATCCATTTTTTAGGCAAAGGATGTATTAAAGAATTCTTGCGAAGGATTTAAACCTATTACATATGAGTAATTCATAATTTTATGTTTCTTTTGAATCGGTGATGTTACAGTGTCTCTCTAATCTTGGAGACCCCTTTTTGGAGAGGGCTTTTGCTTTTGCATATGATACTAACCTCAATAGCCGGTTGTTATTATCGACAGTGATAGTTTAGCGGTACACAATGTCTCAATTTTTTTGGAAGTATATTTCTTATTTTGAAGACAATAATATAGCACAAAATTAAAAGTACTTCAGTGCAAAACCTAATAAACTTGATGATGACGACTTATACACCTAAATTATCGGATCACTTTGGCATTTACCGGTTTTTGTAGGATTGGCCCCACAAGTATCTCACATGAGTTAGGTGAAGCCTACCTGTAAAATAGGTTCCATCTCAAATCATATTAGATGATTGTGGGGTCAGTTCTAAAGATCGGCCCATATTAAAATTTTCCTAAATTATCTTATAAGTAGTGGCAGATATAATGACTGACGGGTGACCAGTGGTACCTTCTCTGTTCAACTTTAAATGAGAAATACATTGAAAAGTCAATTTGTTTTATTTTAAAAAAAATTAATCTAGAGATTTTTTAGAATTTTAATTGTTTTATTAAAGAAAATATGAATTTTTCAAAAGTTTTACAATGACGTGATATTCTACTTATCACAACCCGTAACTCGGGTGATGATGGCAGTGTCTAGGGCTGTCAATGAGATCAAAATACCCAAATTTAAATTTACATTATTAGACTCAAATCAGATATGAGATAATATTTTTTTGGATCCAACCCTAATTAGATTTGGGTCCAAAAAAAATAATATAAATCTAATAAGATCCATAATGGGCCCAATAAACTCAAGAAATCCAACAAACCCACATATAGATACAATCCCTCATTCCCTCCCCTCTCCAATAATAATATCTAGGCTAATCCTACCAAAGACAAAAAAAAGATCTAGGCTCACGTTAGGTTTGTTTTTCTGCCCTTTGTTCAAATATGAATGTTTTGAGCGTTCATTTGGAGAAATTTTTTTGTATATTTTTATATAGGAGTGTACATTCGGTATACAGTTCGGTTTTTCGAAACAAAATTTCGGTATTCGATTCGCTTTTATATTATTTTATGAAAACTGAATTGAAGCAAAATTATATGGAAACTAAATAGCGAATAGCGAAATTATTTCAAAATTATATGGAAATCAAATATCAAATACCGAAATTATTTCACCATTAATTATTTTTAGATTTTAATATTTTTAAAAGAGAAACTGACATTGTACAAGTTTTTATTGGCGTAACAGAAAATGAGAGAAAAATAATAGAACTAACCTCAATAGTCAGTTGTTAGTACCCCGACAGTGGTAGTTTAGCCGTACACAATATGTCTCAATTTTTTTTGGAAGTATATTTCTTAGTTTGAAGACAACAATGTAGCACAAAGTTTAAAGTACAATGCAAAACATAATAAACTTGAACTAAATAATGATGACAACTTATATACTTAAATTATCTTATAAGTAGAGGTGTTTACTATTCGGTTAAATCGAAATACCGAACTGAACCAAATTGAATTATACTATATGGTTTGGTATCTTGGTTTATTCGGTTCGATTTTGAAAAAATCAAAATAATTCGGTTTGGTATTCGGTTTTCAATTTTTAAAAGCCGAATTACTGAAAATCAAACTATCTCCTAGAGTTTGCTAAGCAGTTTCTAATCAAGAAAGGTCGGGTCAACATTAGTCTTGTATCAGTCCCGATGGTTAGGGCTGACGTACATAGTCTTTCTCTTGCTCCTGCTATCCGGGGAGGATACCCATTCTTTATAAGAGAACGGGAATACGGAATGGACCGATACGCTCGTTTTGGACCGACAGATAGAGACAAAAGAGCAACTACAGTAGCGACATCTTCCTCCTCTCCCCTCTTCTGCTCCTTCGTTGAACTCGGTTATTGCTGAAAGTGCACTTCAATAATACTGTGAAAGACTATTCGATTCACTAGAACAGCGCTTCTTCCGCCACTCATTCGAGTGCCTTGAGGAGTTCTCCAGAGTAAGGGAGCACACAAGAAGTTCACGAGAGAGGTACCTTGAGCTTAGGATCCAAGTAGGCATCCCTTTCCCCTAATCCAATCAGCCAGTCTAAAGCGCATTTGACAATATGAGGATTTGCACCCGGGATTCTGAATCGATCCCTTTTTCAGAAAGCGAAGCCGAGAATAGCTTCCAATTGAATCATCACCATTGGCATGGGGTTCGCTTGAAAGTGAAATTCATGAGCTTGTTAACGGTACCTGTCTTTTGATCACCTCTTGCTAGCTGTTCTACCGCCATCTTTGATGGTGGAAGCTCTCTCTGTCGGTATTACCGCTGCACTCGGTCAGTGACTCTTGCCTTTAGTATAGTATGAATAGGCATGTGCCATGAGAACGAACAATTGACACTATTCTTCCTATTCGCATAACCCTTTTTTGTGCATCATAGGCTTTCGGTCCTTGCTTCTTAGCGCTCCGTGGGTCAACCCGGCTAGGTCCTCCCACTTCTTCAAACCGGGGCTTTGATCGAGATAGAAGGACAGAGAGCAAGGAGCGAAGTGCTAGACGAGAGTTTGGTCACATAGGCTTGAACCGCTTAGGCTCTTTGCAAGAGTAGGCTGCTTATGTCATTCTCTTTTTCCTCTTCTGGCTTTTTTAGGGTGTGCACGTGAAAATCTATATTAAAGAAGAAGGCTTACTAAGAAAGAAGGACATCCCTTGTGTACGAACTAGGGCTATTCAAAGACTGTCCAAGAAGAGATGACTGGCCAAGTCGGTCAAGTCTTTTTCTTTCTGTGTTCTGTGGGATTACCCTTTGTCATAGAAAGAGCTTTCACTCAACAGTCTGGCAACTGCCTTTACTGGTCGAAAGAAGACTGAAGGTTTGGAGTGAATTCAAACTGTCCGAAGAATGGAGACTTTCGCTTAAGGATTTCATTCGTACCCCGGATCATAGGTTAAATGAAAATGAACCAGTTTACAAGAATCGACCTATCATTCTCGGTCTTTTTCGCCTGGTATGTCCAGAAATTCCCTGGTAGAGAACTCCTCTAGTTGTTTTCCTCAGAGTGAGCTCTACAGTCGAGATCGACTAGCCAAGGGAGACTAGGATTCTTAGCCTAGTGAAGATCTTATCTAATCTGCTTCAAAAGAAGTGTCTGGACAAAAGAAAAGATGGATCAGAGGGATAGCATACCTAGCCACTGAAAAAAGGAAAAGAGGGAATCTTCCCGGACCGGAACTCACATACGATCTAAGAAGGACTCCAACTATCCCATCCGAGTGTTTTTCACTACTTTCCGACAGTCAGGAAACTCATAGGGCTCCAGGTATCCAAGCAGGGGAAGGTAAGCTGACGACATCTAGCCGTTCAGATTCCACCCCCGTAATGTGACTAGTTTCTGACTTAGCCGAACAAGAGGAGTGACCCTATGATGCTTCGACTTCCCCTGAGATTCCTTCTTCATTTGAAAGAAAGAAAGGAAAGAGTTGCTCGGAAACGTAAATCCAACTCCACTAGTTAGGGCTAATCCATTATTGACTCGCGATCCCCTCTCCTCTCTTATTCTCAAGATATCGCTCTATTACTCTATACTCACGTAAAGTCTTTCGCTCGTTCCATGCTTTTCTGTAACATAGCGAGAGAGCACCATTGCACTAAAAAACGATAGACAGCCTTTTTCAAATGTGCACATGACGAAGAAGAAAAGGCTGTTAGGAGAATGAAGTGCCTAACCCTAGTCTTAGATGGAGCAAAGCAGACTGAGGGCATTCACTAAGATCCGATTCCATTCCTTCTCTTTCTGTGGCATTTGTCCCTTCTCCTATTGCTATTGATTCAATTTTATCAAACCTTCCATCAGGAAAGATCCAAGTAGCACCACTGATCTTTACTTCTAAGAAAGAGTAGACTAAGAGAGCTCTCTGCCATTGATAGGACGTGCGGCAAAGGACTGAGACAAGCCAAGCTGACGCTAACAATTTCATTGACTCAAAGCACCACGAGGGGCATAAGACTTTGTTTTCACTCCTAGGAAAAATGCCAAAGAGACAGCTGGGGAAGGCGTCACGAGTCAGTCTGTTCATTAGCAGCTACAATCCTCCTCCCAAAGGTAAGTAGGAGACCTGAGTTCTAGTGTTGGGACAAATCCCAATAGGCGAGATTCCCCACCCTTTCTAATTCACGTTCAACAGCGAAGAAGGGAGAGGGCGTTAAGCAAAGGGCGGCTTCGGGCAACTAGGTGGTGAGGAACCAGAGCCGGCAAGAGCACCGCTTCAAAGGTTTGCGGGTGGATCGAGGCGTAGCGGACAATTATGCCGGGAAGCATACCCCTGATCTCAATACGGAATGGTCCCCCCTTGGCATCATTCCTATCAACTGCTTGTATTCAATAGCAATTCTGGGTATTTACTCTGTGGCTAATTCGCCCATTAAGGAAAGAAAAAAGCCACGAATCACCTTCTCCAGCTGCTGTACTGTGGCCATAGGTAATTTTACCATTTACATCACATAAGAGGGTATTGTTGAAGTAACAAATTTAATAAGCAAAGCCCTAGCTTCCATAGACATGGTCTTCACATTCTACCAACTCATCTTCAAAGTTAGCAAGAACAACCTCCATGAGAGAAGCTTGTTTCTCTGTTGCCTCACCAAACAAGAAGAGGTCATCCGCAAAGAATAAATGTGAAATCGCTTGTTGGAATGCTTTCCATCTCTTTCCCTCCACCTCCTGAGTGATCCGCTGTCCAAACACCTCTATACAAAGGACGGACAGGTAAGGAGATAAAGGGAATCTGCATGTGGCTCCAAAGCCCCATTTCTATCCATTCTCGAGCCATCACTAGTCAATGATGGACCTCGATTCGATAAACATGCGCCCATTCCTTCACCTTCTTTGAAGCATTACTACATTCTTTTTACTTTTTAATAAAAAAAAACACGCGCCCTTCCTCGTCTCGTGGCGCCCGGTTATTGAAGAACATAGCGGAAGGCCAGCATAGCTTTACTCAACGGCTCCAAGCCCACCACCCGTGGCACACCGTCGACCTCATGGAGCGAGTCTATCCTGTACCGCTTTGACCCTCCTCTCGACTTTGAAAATGCCAATCATTGTCCCGTCAAATTCATATGATCTTGTGGATCTACACGACCAAGCAATATGATTCATACAAATGACGAACCAGAAAGCAAAATACGACATACGACATACGACAACTCCTTCTTTGATCGCCTAATCTTCACTGATAGCTGAACCAGGGGGAGACCTCTTTCGGTTGGGTGTTGCGGGTCGGTTGTTAATGCTTTTCCTTTGTCTGCCACAGCTCGAGCTCGGGTCGGGAAGCCTGCTCTTATCGGTGCCGCCATCGGCCTATTGTTCCTCAACAAATGCCCACACCACCAAGCAAGGCAATAAGTTCATTCTAGAGAATGAATAAGGTATGAACAAACAGAGAAGCCTAGTACGCCCCTTCCTCTCATAATGCTAACTGCGGTAATTACGTATATAACCGGTGAACGTTCATGGGCGCCTTTTATGGCAGTCCGGAGGGGTCAAACATCAATCATGAGGCTTTACTTTTCGGATCATCTCATGAACACAAGAAGGCACCGGCTGTTTCCGAGGAGACTCTTAGTAGGAGGAATGGTCTAGGTAGTTGGCCGACTGCTGTTTAGCGGGTCGACAGGCGAGCGGTTGTACTCCAAGATGCGAGCTGTCCATTCTAGCCCTACTCAAGAGACATTGGGAGCGTAGTACACTCCTTTGTTTGCTACAGCTATACTAAACTCAACGATAGCTCCATACTGGTAATATATAGTACGGGGGCTAGTCTTTTATTACTTTTTCTGATTGGATGTACCTATTTAAAAAAGATAGGAAATTCCTTTCAGAAAAAGGTCGCGAAAAAGCCGATGTAGCCAGCCTCTTCTCTATTCCCTTTTCTATAAGGGGATAGCGGCTGGCAAACTGAGCTCGGACGTCTTGTTCGTCTCGGAACTCAGGAACAACTAACAAATCTTTTTTTTTTTAAAGAAAAGCTCGCCTGGGGCTCATCTTCTTTTGCGTCTTAAAGCTCGGGCAGCCCCTTAATGTACCAGGTGGTGAATCAGCAGAGGAAGGTAGCCCTCGCTCCCTGGGCCCCCCTCTATACTCTAACGTCTGTTAAAGTTTTACGTTGCTTGTCAGGAGATGAATAGCTACATTCCAACCACTTGACTTTAAAACCGTTGTCTTTCTTTGAAGTGATATGTTCCAACGGTAGCAACAACTTAAGCACAGGAATTCATCCATCCCTATATTAATAAGTATAAAACTCTGCTCTGTTATAGTATAGTATGGAACCGTCGTAATCGAGACTTGTTACACATTTCCGACGAGCACTAGCGCTACCCTTGATGTTGGTGACTTTGTATGTCCGGCTTGGTTACCCTTTTTCGGGAACTCACTGGCCGAGGACTGAGAAGACAGACACCACTTTTGGATTTATTTGCCAGCTAAGCGACTTGTTTATTTCATGGCTGTAATTGGAGCCCCAGAGTGGAGTGGCAAAGCTCAGTTCAACTGTTTTCTATTCGAATAGTGAATTCTACTACTAGTGTCATAATAGCGAAAAGCCCTTCTTTCAAGTCAAGGTGCAGATTCGCTGTCATCTCTCTAAGATATTCCCATTTGACCAACGAGTAGTTTCAACTTCAAACTCAGTCTGTCTCATACATGAATTTTTCTTAGTTGTAGTATGGTGCGCCTCTACGGAGCGAGATTTTCTGTCCTCGACAATCGTCACTGATAGGCTCTTCACCGAGAATCTTCACTGACTGATAGCTTAGTATTCAACTAGTGAACAAACTAGGTATTTTGGGTTCGCGGGGTGGGCATCCATCAAACTAATCGCTTTCCGCCGATGAGCCTGTTCCCGTTCCTGTTGTTGGCAAAGAAGCATCGGTCGGTGTCCAAGGAAGAAACTACTAATGTTTCGACCGTAAAGTCAGAGAGTGAGTCCGAAGCTTGGGCATCACAGAAAAGAGCTGGTGTGCTGGCCTCGTCTTGTTGTTAGTATCGCTTTGATGAGCCTGTTCCTCCAGTGCAGTGGTGTTTGTTGGAGGGTAGATCAACCTTTCAGGAATAATCTCTAGCCTGCAAGAGATCCTATCCTTTCTTAACACCAAGCGTGTTGGTGCGTCATAGAAATGAAATGGTAACTCCAACAATTTCTTTGTCCGCAACGCCTCCTATTTCCAGGAATTAGTCACTTCAACAGTCTTCGATGGTTATACGGGTATCCAAAGTACAAACGAGATGGATGTTTGTTGTCCCAACCATTCTTGTTAGTCCCGATCCCGGGGATAATTTATAACAAAGTTTTCGTGTTGTTGATTACTAGGTGTAGTGCTTCTTCCCCTATGCTGCCTATTGGTACTAGTGGAGTAGGATTCACCTGTAATACAGAACCTATACTATTGAAGTGCTTGCATGCTTCCTTTAAGCTTGCTTTGGTAAATAGTCATAGTGATTCGGTGGATCGGTCTTCCTTTCTTAGAGAAGTAAGGAGTCAAGAACCGGGTCACGAGCTGGAGTAGCCAAGGACCTATGGAAGTCGGCACTTTCGATCCCTGAACGTAGGGCCAGAGCGACAACGCTAGCGGTCTTATTGATTTCTTTCATTGCAAGGATAAGTGATAACGCTGTTCACGATGGACGCCCCTTGCCCAGGCCGATTGGCAGCACTGGCCAACCGGTCCACGCTCCCAATCCCAAGTTGACATGATTGCCACAAGCAACCGTGATCAGTCTTTCCCTTCATTCCGAGTAAAGGGGATTTTGTCAAATGCTCGAGGTGGAAGCCTTTGATTAGTAGGGGAGCAGGCGCCTTACCAAGCGTACGTCGGGATTTGAGTTTTTTCATAACCAAGCAAGCCACTTCTCCAAGGCCATTCCATGAGGCCTTGGAGAATGATAATAACTATCCACGGAACACCATCTTCTATATCAATCATAGCAATCACAAGTCAGGACTGGAAAATCAGCCAGATTCAGAGCGCGAAAACAGAAAGGATGGTTGCTTTCCAATTGACTAATAGGGGGTCACATCATGCTACCAAGATAAAGGCCTAAACGGAACACAGCTAGACCAGCGACTAGAGCCAAAAAAAAAGGGAACCGTGACCGGCACGGGAACTATTCGGTATTTCAGTAATTCGGCTTTTAAAAATTGAAAACCGAATACAAAACCGAATTATTTTGATTTTTTCAAAACCGAACCGAATAAACCAAGATACCGAACCATATAGTATTATTCAATTTGGTTCAGTTCGGTATTTGGGTTTAACCGAATAGTGAACACCCCTACTTATAAGATAATTTAAGTATATAAGTTGCCATCATTATTTAGTTCAAGTTTATTATGTTTTGCATTGTACTTTAAACTTTGTGCTATATTGGGTATTTCGGTTTAACCGAATAGCTTGTCCCTTGGAATTTCACCAAGCTGTGGAACTTCATTAAGTTCCACGTGGCTCCCACTTGCTTTCCCAGAAAGAAAATTCTCTTCTAGAAAAAAACTATGTTACGAGCAACAAACACTTTGTTCTCATTCAGGACGTAGAAGTAGTACCATTTAGTTTCCTTAGGATACCCCACAAAGGTGCACTTGAGTGACTTTGGGATGCGCTTGTCCAAAGCTGGACATTTCACAAATGCCTCACAACCCCAAATCTTTAAGAAAGACATACTAGGACGCCTCCAGTCCATATCTGATATGGTGTCGTTTCAACAGATTTAGATGAAACTCTGTTTAGTGTTAAAGCTGTTGCTTCTAAAGAAAATCCCCAAAAGGAGTTTGGAATGCTCGCGTGACTCATCATTGATCAAACTATATCTAATAGAGTTCGATTTCTCCTTTCGGATACACCATTCCATTGAGGAGTGGCCGGAGGATAAAGTTGTGAAATAATTCCATAACTCTTTAGATAGTCACAAAATTCTTGACTTAAGTGTTCCCCACCTCGATCGAATCGAAGCATCTTAATACTTTTGCCAAGCTGGTTTTCTACTTCATTCTTGTACTCTTTGAACTTTTCAAAGACTTCAGACTTGTATTTAATAAGAAATACGTATCCAAAACGACTGAAATCGTGAGTAAAAGTAATGAAATATAGATAACCACCTCTTGTATGGATATTGAAGGGACCACATACATCACTTTGTATTAGTTTCAACAATTTCTTTGCTCGTTCTCCAGTTCTAGTAAAAGGAGAAGCAATTATCTTACCCATTAAAAAAGGTTCGCATGTATTATATGATTCAAAATCAAATGATTCCAACAATCCAGCTTTATGGAGTTTGGAAATGCGGTTTTCGTTTATATGGCCTAAGAGACAATGTCAGAGGTATGTAGGATTAGAATATTTAGTTTATATCCTCTTTGTATTTATGTTATATACTGGTGACTCTAGGTCTAGCAAATATAAACCATTCACCAATGTAGCACTACAATAAAAGATATTATTTAACGATAACGACATTCGTTGGATTTTAATATGAATATCAAAACCCATCTAGTCCAAACAAGAGATCGAAATAATATTCTTTGTTAATGCAGGTACTTAAAGACAACTGTCTAAATCTAGAACAATTCCAGAAGGAAAACTAAGACTATATGTTCCTACAGCTAATGCAACAACTCTTGCTCCATTGCAAACACGTAGGTCTATGTCGCCTTTTGCCAGCTCCCTACTCCTTTACAATCCCTGCACATTCATGCAAATGTGAGAACCACATCCGGTATCTAATACCCAAGAGGAACTATTAGTAGACAAGTTAATCTCAAAAACATAAATACATGAGCCAGAAGCAACGTTTGCTCCCTTTCCAAGATTTTTACCGGCAAGATAACTGGGGCATTTTCTCTTCAAGTGTCCTTTCTGTCCACAATGGAAACAATTTCCATCCTTAGCCACAACACCCTTGGGCTTCAGTGCTTTCTCAGAATGATTAGGCTTGCCTTTAGGTTTGCCCGAAGGCTTACCAAAACCCTTACCCCTATTGTTGTTGACCTTGAACTTGCCTATTTCCTTCTCGGCAGTCCTTAATAAGTTTAAAAATTCTGGGAGAGGTTTGTCTATCTTATTCATGTTGTAGTTTAGTACAACTTCACTGAATGATTCAGGCAACGATTGCTGAATCAAATCAGTAGATAGCTCCTGGCCCAGAGGAAATCCCAGTCTTTCGAGGCTCTCAATATAGCCTATCATCTTCAGAACGTGAGTTCCGACTGGTGTTCCCTCCGTCATTTTGCACTGAAAGAGAGACTTCGACACATTGAATCTCTCGTGGCGGGCTTGACCCTGAAAGAGTTGCCTTAGATGATTAATCATATCGAAAGATCCCATTTCCTCTTGTTGCTTCTGAAGCTCAGAGGTCATGGTCACTAACATAAGACTAGGCACATCTAATGCGTCATCTAAGTGCTGACGATAAGCATTTCTTTTAGAAGCCAGAGCCCCTGCGACTGGTGGATCCGAAATTTGTTCCTCGAGAACATACAACGTTTTCTCGCGCTTGAGAACGATTCTCAAGTTCCTATACTAGTCGAGGACGTTTCCTTCCTCAAATTTGTCCTTCTCAAGGACAGATCGCAAGGATAATTAGTTTGATGCAACGATTGCATTTGCCATTTTATCTACAGAGAAGAATTTGCAAGGTTTTAGTTGTCATATTTTAAAATCATTAAAAAGACTTTATTTAATGATTCTCCCACTATTTTCTTCAAATGAATAACCTTCAAGTATTCATTCGGAAACTTCAAGACTTTCTAGTAGGACCAAGATCCATATTTCATCATTCTCAAGGCAGCTTTGGCTACTATACTCAAGAAGATGCTTTAGGTAAGCAACGTTTGCTAATCACATCAATTATGTGACTCTTGGTTGGTTAAGTTGGTAACGATTACCTTCAGTACATAAATGCACATCTTAACCCTTTTGCCACCGGATTCTCAACGATTGAGGTAATACGGTTAAGAATAGCCCAAGGTTAATCGACGAATATCACTAACTTATCCTTCGCGCCTCACCAGGATAGACATACGCTTATGCCACTCGGAAGTTCACACTACTTCGATCTTGGCCTTGACGAGGGCCCTTCTTGGAAGGCAACAGACTTAATATTTAAAATTTGAGGGATTTTAAAAATTGTCTCAGCAAACGGTGTATAATCTCATTATACGTTTGAATATGCATCACATTCTAAAAATAATACTGTAAACATGCATCAGGCATCTCATGCAAAATACATAAAACAGTAAATAAAACGTGACATAGTAATAGCCTCTATGCGGATTTTCCGAGCCAACGAAAAATCCTAGGTCAATCTAAAGTTGGAAAAGCAATAAACCTATCTATTGTCTTCCGCCTCCTCGTGGTTTCCTCCATCTGATGGATGCCTTTCTTCATCACTTTTTACATATGTAAAATAAATAGAATCATATTCTAAAACTTTTACATAATTGAAGGAAAACTCGAGTTACATTCGAGATTAAAAATTTACAACAAGAGATAATATATAAGGCATGACATGTAGGCCGTATTATAATAAAAACCACTGGTCAAAGGTTATTACTATGCACCAAGCTCAAAATAAACATATAATCATGCTAAGAGCGCAAATATACACTTCCTGCCCCTTTTCGGTCGACCCAGGCCATACTCCTGGTCGACTGCGATAAGGCAGTAACCAAAGCAGTGTAAAAATTAGGCCACCTCGGGCGACTTAGAACATTTCTGATCGAACGGCCTGAAAACAGACTAGCCTCGGTCGACCATGACTGCTTATCGGTCGTCCGAAATCTAAGCAGTAGCAAAATACTATTTTCTAACTCATGTTCGGTCTACTGCGAACCTCTTCAAGTCGACCGAATATTTGTCAAAAAATAGAAAACACCAAAACACGAATTTTACAATTCGTTCCGGGATTCGTTTAACACTTACACGACTTCCCAGAGGCTGTAAAAAGTAAAACATCCTATGACATGCGTTATCAACTACTAAAACAACAAGATAACATGTAAATAAGATTACTGGGTTCTCGTGATAGGCTCTGATACCACTTGAAGGAAAAATTCATAATCTCCAAAACGCAGCGGAAATAAAAGTGCGGGATTACGTTCCTTTAAGGATCTACTCACGAGAAAGAACTAGAATCCTGTGTTTAGGAGTTATACCTTTATGTCGATCTAATTGACGTTGCCCGAATTCTGCTACTAGAAATCACCAACAGCAGCCAAATGACTCATGTCCCTACTAGTATCCACACTCCAACCTTGAGCGTGTTACTCCGTGTTTCATATGCTAGACCAATAACTACGAAGGTGGAAAAACACTTTTCTCGGAATCCACAAAGAATAATATTTTTCTTGTCTCTAGAAGTGTTATTGGGAATGTGTAAAAACAAGAAGAAAAAATCAGTATTTTTCTTTCTTTTGGTTCGGCTAGAGTAGAGAGAAGAAGAGAGAGATTTCAAGACTTGTGTAATGCTATAATGAAAACTATTTTCATCTAGTGTGGGGTAAGTGGAATTACCCACTCGTCCCCATTCTCCTCTTATTTCTCTCCCACTCCACACATTCCCTCACACATGTAGATGTGCCGGTTTTGACCAAGTCCAACTGGTCCGGTCGACTGCAGAAATGGTTCTCGGCCGACTGGAATGACCAAAAGTTCAGTAGACCCGAGACAACTCTCGGTCGACCGGGTCTTTTACCCAATCCAATTGAGCACCTATATCAAATGTAAACTCCAACAGTAAGTACCTTAGTACTCTAACTATTGTAGTCTAATGGTGTTCTAGCAACCCCATAATCATCTTTGTTAAATTTGTCAAGCATTTTGTTTACATAGTGAGCCTGACTCAATGTTAGACCGTCTGATGTTCTTATTATTTTAATTACTAAAATAACACCAATAATACCCCCATGTCTTTCATGTCAAATTTCGAATTCAACATATCTTTGGTAGATTTGACCAAATTGTCATTGCTACCAACAATGAGTATGTCATCCACATATAGACATAAAATGATATAGCCATCTTCCATCTCTTTGACATAGATACACTTATCACACTCATTGATTTTGAATCCATTTATTCTCACTGTACGATCAATTTTTCATGCCATTTTTAGGTGTTTGTTTTAATACATACAATGATTTCACCAATCTAGAAACTTTCTTTTCGGCACCTGGAGCCACAAAACTCTCGAGTTTCTCTATATAGATTTCTTCATCTAGGTCCCCATTCAGGAAAGCTAGTTTTACATCCGTTTGATGTATTTCCAAATTTCTTAAGGCGGCGATAGCAATTAGCTGCCTTATATAACTTATTCTCGCCACAATAGAATATGTATCAAAGTAATTTAAGCATTCTCTTTGCTTAAATCCTTTAATCACAAGTCTAGCCTTATACTTGTCATTTAAACCATCGAGTTTCAATTTCCTTTTAAAGACCATTTATATTCTAAGGTTTTACAACCCGGTGGGAGGTCCACTAACTCCCATGTATGATTCTGCAAAATATAATCAATTTCATTCTTTATGCCTTCTTTCCATAAAGGTCCTTCAGAAGAACTCACAGCCTCAACATAAGTTTGTGGTTCTTTTTCCAATAAATAAGTAGTAAAATAATCACCAAATGATTTTTCGACTCTAGCTCTTTTGATACGTCCTGGTTCAACTTCTTGAACTACAAGTGGATCAATACTTCGTTTTGTTGACCTAGATCCTTCATTACACTTACATGGAAATTCATTTGAAGCATTTATTGATTCCATTATGGTGTTCTTGTATATGTCTGCAATATTTGAATCATGCACAAGACACCGGTATGCAGTACTATTTTGTGCATATCATATAAATATACAATCCACAGTTTTATGACCTATCTTTACCCTCTTAGGTGTTGGTAATGCTACATTGGTGAGACACCCCCACACTCGCAAGTGTTTGTAGGATGGTCTCTTTCCTGTCCATAACTCATATAGAGTTTTGTCTTTTTCCTTCCGGAGTACCTTACTTAAAAGGTAATTGCTAGACAAGTTAGCTTCACCCCACATGCTTGAAGGTAACCCTAAATTTATCAACATTGCATTCAATAATTTTCAATGTTCAATTTTTACGTTCAGTTGCTCCATTAGATTGATGAGAATATGGTGCAGTTCTTTCATGAACAATTTCATGTTTTTCACAGAAGTCGTCGATAGGCGCCTCATACTTGCCACCTCTATGACTCCTTAATCTTTTGATCTTTTGATCGAGTTGTTTTTCAACTTCAGCTTTATAGAGAACAAATTTCTCTAAAGCTTCATATTTTCTCTTTAGAAAATACACATAGCAATATTTTGTGCTATCATAAATAAAAGTAATAAAATACTTATTGCCTCCTCACGTTTGAACAGATTTCAAACCACACACATCACTATGAATTAATTCAAGTGGTTTGGTGCTTCTTTCTATTGAGTGAAACGAAGACATTGTTAATTTTGCTTCAACACTTATCACTCAAATCGATTTGGAATGTAGGTATATGGTCCATTTTAATTAATCGTCGCAACGAATTATAATTAACATGACCAAGTCTATTATGCCATAAAACAGAAGACTCAAGCATATAAACAGAAAATGTATCTTTATTGACAATGTTCAATACATTCAATTTAAACAACCCATCGGTTGCATACCCTTTTCCTACAAACATTCCAGCTTTGCTCAAAGTGAGTTTATCTGATTCAAACAACATGCGAAATCCATGCTTGTTTAACAAGAATCCAGATACAATGTTCTTTCGAATCTCTGGCACATATAACACATCTAACAGTGTTAACATATTGCTAGAGGACATCGTCAAAAGTACATTCCCTTGCCCTCCGACAGAAGTCGTGGCAGAGTTACCCTACACACACACACACACACACACACACACATATATATATATATATATATATATATATATATATATATATATATATATATATATATATATATATTCCCTTGAAAAAAATTCAAATGTGGAAAATTGGTCCTTATTGGTTCACATATGTCTCACCAGTGTCAACCCACCAGTCTTTGGGGTTTTCCTGACCAAGTTCACTTAAGAAACCATAGCATCCATATGATTTAAGGCATTGCGCTCAGAAATCCGACTTTCCTCTTCAATTCGAAGTCTGACAATGAGATACTCCAAGGACATTTCATTTCTCTTGTGCTTGAGATAGTTGTTGAAATCCTTCCAACATGAAGGCAATTTCTCTAACACAACAGCTACTTGGAAAGTCTCATTCAACATCATCCCCTCACCATGGATGTCATGCAGAATTGCTTGAATTTCTTGCACTTGACTGATCACGGTCTTGGAATCTACCATAATATAATCAAGGAAACGCCCGACTACAAATTTCTTTGTGCCAACATCTTCCTCTTTATATTTCCGGTCAAAGGATTCCCATAATTCTTTAGCGGTTTTGTATGCACTGTAGACATTATATAAAGAGTCATGTAAGCTATGAAAAATATAATTCTTAGATAAGTATTCATAATGTTTCCACTCTTCAACATCCATCATCATTTGTGAATCAACATCCCCTTCAAGTATCTTGGAAGCATCTTCTTTCAAGAACTTGGCCAAACTCAAGGTGGTCAGGTAAAACATTATCTTTTGCTGTCATCTCTTAATATTCACTCCAATGAACTTTTTTGGTTTCTCCATATGACTAGCTTGAACAGTATGGAGTATCGTATTCACAGTAGCAACAACATTACTATTGGGAGCACCAACGCCAACAGTTTGGTTTTCTGTAGCCATGATGATTACAATGGATGATCTGTTTTAAGATGGTTAGGAAATATGGACTACAACTGTTTGGAGTCTTCACAACAGCTGTTAATAAACTATCTAACAATTGTAAGATACAAACTCAACAAATGTTAGTGAGCTATAAAACAACTGTAAAAACAATACCTAACAGTTGTAAGCGACAAACTTAACAACTGTTAGCGAAATGTTTAACAACTGTTACAAAAGAAAATAACCACTGTTGGTGATAGATTTAACAACCGTTAGAAAATGATATAACGACTGTTATAAAAAGACTTAACAACTGTTAGTGATAGATTTAACAGCCGTTAGAAAATGATATAACGACTATTAGAAAAAAACTTAACAACTGTTAGTTTCAGATTTAACAGGTGTTACAACAAATGTAAATGACAAAGGAAAATTCTTTAAACAGAGAGATAAACCGAGGCTTGTGTTCGACACAATTTCCTTAAACAGATCCGCCTCCTCTCGTATTAGTGCTGGAGTTTCGAGAAGCTTCTGTCTCATAGGATACAACGACAATGCAGAACTGGTTTTCACTAAACAGTTCCACCGGTGAACTAGAACTCGGACTGTTGATGAACACCAGAAGTTTTACAGAAAACAGAGAATTTCACAAAGCTTTTGAGTATGAGAAGTGTAAGCCCTAAAGGATAATGTGATCAATCTTGTTTTGATGATAACAAGACATTGAGATGTTCTAATGTTTGTGTGAGCTTATTTCTTGATGCTTTTATGAATATCATGCTTTAATTGACTATGTGCTAATTGTTTTCCAAACTTGTCACGCATGTTGTTATAAAAACATAAACTTGTTTCTTTAAACTCTCTTTTTGATATGTGCATTTGCTCTACTATCTTGATAATGTGTTTTGTGCTCAACTTGTATCTCATGATCTTAAGTGCCTAGAGTAAAAACACAAACACAGGAATGCACACTCTTATATCTCTTTGATGCTTGTTCTTCATTTCTATATGTTTGACATGATGTGCTTGTATTGCGTCATCTTTAATCATCATGTTAAATTGTTTGCATCATATATATATATATATATATATATATATATATATATATATATATATATATATATATATATATATATATATATATTATTAATAGAGGTGTACTAATCAAGTGGGTTGTAAAAAGCCCCATCATTAACCATCTAGTACACAAACAAAAATGGGTACCATAAGTGTCTTCTTATGTAGGGAACAAATGAAAAGAGAAGAGGAATGGATTCTTGATGATAAGATCATCCATCTTCTCCAAACATATGAAGAAGACGCTTTCCTCCTTGAAGAAGATAATCTTGAATTGTGCAAGACATAATTTCAAAGAGGAGTTCAACCTCAAGGAGATGATTTGGAAACTAGCCACACTTTCAAGAAAATGCAAAGAAGAGATTAAAAGTGGCTAGGTCTGGTGCAAGAAGAAAAATGGGGAAGAAGAGCTAAGATGGAAAAATGGAATGAACAAGGTCAAAAGAGACACTTCAAAGGAAGATGAGTCTACAAGTCCAAGTGATATTCCATACATCAACTCCAAGAAGCAAACATCTCAAAGATGATAGAAGAAGATTGGAGATACCCCCAAAGACATCCTCAAGAGCTTTAAAGATGACATCTCAATGAGGAAAGTCAAGTAACAACAAAAGAAGCCAAAAAGTTCGAGAATCATCAATGAAAGAAAAATGATAGCTATAACCCTATCTCTCTTGGTTTAGCTTTTTATTTTTGATGATTTCATATGATTGTTCTTGCTTTAATTTGTTATTGCCATATCTCATGTGTTTATCTTTCTTATCTTATGAGTTTGGCTATAACTTGTTTTGATGTGCCTATGTATTTCAAAATCTTGATTTCTAGAAAGGCATTTTCAAAATGACCACCTTAGTTATATTTAAAAGGGTTTTAAAAGTTCTAAAAGAACCTAAAGTGTGTCTTTATCTTACAAGGTTTATCCCTCTTTATAGTAACTTGATCTTAAAAGCTTTCATCCTTTTATAGTTGCTAAAAGTGTTTTGGAAAACCTTACTTTTATGGATATATGGCAATCATGTGCTTTATAAGCTTTATCTTGACTAGATGCCTATATCTTATGATTTTTTTTTTTTTATGCTTATGAATGCAAACAACCATGCTTTGGATTATACCTTATGTCATGTGGTTGATTTGCTTATTCTAAGTATGGTGTGCCTCTTTGAGCCACCTTTATGAGAGGTATGACTTGCTTTTAACCATTTTAGGTATATTCTTGATGTTTTTCATACTCTCTTGTTGAAGTTGTTTTTAGGCAATGATACAATTTTTTAAAACTATTTGGCCAATTTAAAAAGGGCAAAAAAATATGATAACCTTAGTTGTTTTTCACTGTTTTTATCTTCAAAGATCTTAATGTGTGATTTTGAGCACTTTGATGTTTTAAGTAAGTTTAACATTTGTTCGTACTAGCTTTTACCTATTCAAAGTTGTTCATGATGTTCTGGAAGCGATTTAAAATCATTTAAAGGATTTTTGGCAAACTTTCAAAAACCAGAAAATACCTGTCGGTCATAACCTCGGGGCATGGACACCAGTCTACAAAGATTCACATCCGGTCGATCGCAGTGCCCTGCTTCAACTTTAAAACGGTATTTTTTCCTGAGTTTATCACATCTATACCTTTTATTTTCAAATTTCTTGGAAAGTCAGAACTATTTCTATACATCTTAAAACCTTCCAAGACTTTGCAAAACATCTTAAACAAAATCGGCACATCGTAAGGGGGAGCTTTCTTATTTTTTCCATTTACCTTAAAACCCCACTTATGCACTATTCAAAGACTTATCTTTATATGTGCCCTTTTATATGGATATTAGGAGATGATGGAGAGAATTTTGAGCTATATGCTCTTTAAGCCTTGTTTTGTTAGAGTATATTTTGATAAGAATGTTTACTTGGATGTAATATATGACAAACCTCATATTATCTTGGTTGTCATGTTTCCTTGAAACTTATTTGACATTATAACTCTTAGGATTTGAGTAGTTTGTTGTTAGTTTGTACTTGGTGAATAATTTCCAAGGTGAAGTACCACATGACAAATGTGCTTATTAAAATCTTGGTTGTCATGTTTCCTTGGAATATTTTGCATAACATGTTACATTCTTTTCACATTCTATCATGCTTTGAAGGAAGGATGAGCTTTTAATTGTTTTTTAACTATCCTCATTCCTTAGTGATATGTTTTAAATGTTTATCTTGCAAGTATCACTAGTTTTGATGGCTTGTTTTAAAATTATTCAAAACCTCCATATCTTTTGGTTATCCATCTCTGGGAAGTTTGTGCTCACTTTAATTGATTCATAACTTCCAATTTCAAACTTATTTGTTTAATTATGTGCTTACCTTGCTTTATCTTTCTTTTGAAACATCACCTTTGCAGTTTGGTTTAAATCTATATTTGAACTATAGTCTTAACCAACTACTTGAGGAAGAGATCCGTTCTTTTATTTTAATTTCAAAGTCTCTTATCCTCCCTTTAGGTGATACATAAGTACTTGTTGTTTGTTGCATATGCTTTGTACTTGATGTCTTATCAGGACACTAGAGAAGAAGCATCAATGTTAAAAGCAAAGACATATGCACACACAGAGAAAATGAAAAATCTTCCTTCACCAACAAATACTCTCATCCATTCGCCATTAATGATGATCTTGAGGGATGATGATTAGATGAGACAGTTAAAAGGTGAAGAAAGAAGATAGGAAGTTTTTGTGTGTCTCTCCACAATAAGGACACAAGAGAAGTAGCAACAATGTTGGAAGCAGAGCCAAATGCATTAGCCAAACACAAAGAAAACGAGAAATCTCACTTCACCAACAACTATGGAAAGCATCCAAAGGTGAAAAATGAAGATGGAAGTTTCTTTGTTTCTCTTTGTCAGAATTCCGGCCAACGTGATATAAGGCTGCAGTCGACCGAACATGCCCTGTTTTCTGCAAAACTGTACACTCTAAACTTATATCTTTCACTTTTTGCATTTCCTTATCTGGGCACTGTTTTAGGGCGAGCGTTTATATGTTGTCCTTCTTATACCCCCTAATTATGTGATGTATGCCTAAACTTGTCATATCATATGCATCATCACACCATAAGTTGGCTTTGTTTCATATTTTCATTCTTTTGAGCCAACTTGTGAAAATTTTATGGGAGTAGTATGTTCTTTCTTGTATATCTATTGTACTACCTCCCTTGTCATTTGAGATCCTGTGCTTTTTCTCTCTAATATATTTTGATATCATTTGATTACTTTGGTTAGCTCATGACTTTAGTTGTTATACTTCTTTGGCTAACCATTGTCTTAAAGAGGAATGTTCTCCAAAGTGTTAACTTTACACTTCATCTTTGTTTTGTTTTTGGTTTGTGATACATATGCCTTTCATATGTTTATACTTTCATGGTATCACATCCATTTGTCTTTGTTATCTAAGATTTTCAAACTTGTCTTCATCTTGTAATAGCTAACATTGATTTTTGATAAAAGGGCAGATTGCGCCTTAAGGTTTCATTCCTTTATCTCTTCATGTTTTAGCTTGAGTTGTATATTCATTTTTGAGACATATGACCATCTTTGATTTTATGTGTCATTATGTACTCTCTCTATTTTGAAATCAACCAAGCGCAAAACATCTTTTTAAAGCTTGCATTCATCTTTAGATAAGCATCATCTCTTGGCCACTCATATTTTTCATTTAAATGGCCTTTTACAAATGATGTACTTACATAACTTTACAGATTTCTTTCTTTTGGTCTTTAGTTGTGCTTTCCTTTGCTTGTTCTTTTACTATTGACCAACAAGCTTCTCCATACTTTAAACTTGATTTCTCCTTGAAGATTTTGATTTTTTATCCTTTGGATCTCTACTTTTAACAAAAATGAGGAGATAATTCTTTTCTTAGTGGCGCTCTGAAAAGTAATTTTACAAAAGGAGAAAGCTTAGAACTTTGCAAAAATGGAAGATATAAAGGATTCTTTAAAAGAGGAGGAGTAGAATGATTTTTCAAAACATCTACTTGCCTAGATCATTTGCATCCTTATCTCATGCTTTGATATTTGTGTTTAATTGCCTGATCCTTTTGTTAATTTATTTCCATTTGCATCAATGTTTTGTCATCATAAAAAAAAAGGGAGATTGTAAGCCCTAAGGGCTAATGTGATCAATCTTGTTTTGATGATAACAAGACATTGAGAAGTTCTAATGTTTGTGTGAGCTTGTGTTTTAATGACATGATATTATACACTCACACATACATTGAAAGGTAGCTTCTTGTGGACATCAAAGATCATTCTACAACAAGAAGAAGCTACATTTTGCAATTCTCCATGTCACAAGCTTAAAGGTCATCCACAATGCCATTGGAGGATATTGCAAAATCACATGAACATCTTCTTGTGGATTTCAAAGATCATTCTACAAACAAGAAGAAGCTACATTTTGCAAGTCTCCATAGCACAAGCCTAAAGGTCATCCACAATGCTAATGGAAGATATTGCAAAATCAAAGTAAAATCATCAAGTCTTGAAGTCCAAGATGCTACAACTTGAAAATACTACAAAGGACTTCATCACAAGAAGAGGTTGATCAAATATCTCAAGTCCAAGCTCAAAGAGGAACTTATCTTGAAGACTTGAATACCAAGAAGAAGATTAGTCAAGATGCTTATAGGTATATCCTTGTGACTAATCTTATTTGATAAATGATCGTTTATAGTATGATGAAGCTCATGCTCTTGTATGTTTTCAAAACTATATTTCATACTTCGATTTAATATTTTCAAAGGTTTTGCAAAACATATTTTAAATGTTGTTGATGCCTACGATCTTTAAAAATGTTTTAAATATCTTTCAAAAACTCTTAGGCATGAGTTTGAGACATTAGAAAGTTGACCAAGTGCAAAAACCACTTATGGACTGAAGTCCGGTCGACTGGGTTCTAGACCTCGGAAGACTGGATGAAGTCCGATCGACCGACATGTGTTGTCTGGTCGACCGAAGTATCTTTTGTACTTCTTTACTTTTGAATGTTCCAAGACTCCAAAGGCTATAAAATCTCGGAAGACCATGTTACAGGTCGGTCGACCGAACCTTTAATTCGGAAGACCGGACCACCATTTGCGGTCTACCGAGATGAGAACAGAAGCCTTTGAACTTAACTTCGGAAGCACTTCGGACGACCTATTTCCTGGTCCGGTCGACCAAATATGTTATGTCAAGGAAAAATATAGTCGTTGTAACTCGATTTGCTTGCAATTTTTGGACCCTTTAAATAGCCTTTAAGGCTGATTTTTATTCTTGGCTCAAGCCAATAGATGGGCCTTAGTGTACAAGATTTAGAAAAGCAAATCAAACACTTTCATGAGCTAAATTCTTCCAATCATTCATCAAAACAATTATATTTGAGAAAGAGCTTTATCTACTTATTCTTTCATTCTCAAATATTAATTAGAGCTATCATTGCAATATCCAATCCTTTGAGGGATTTCTTTTTCTTGAGCTTAAATGTAAAATCTCATGTGTTGAGATTATCTTTATTTGCAATGGGTTGAGTGCAAGACTTGTTTGTGAGAGTGGTCGTTTTGGGCCTCTAATATGTTGGAGTGTATCTTTCTTGTAATCGTAGGAACTAGAGTGAGTGGTGAACCTGAAATAGAAGTACGGTTGAATGTGTTCGTAAAACCTCCTCACTTAGTAGACTAGGTTAAAGAAAGAGTTCCCATGGGTAGAAGGTTGCATGTGTTCATAAAATGACCATTAGTTGGCCTTTCCCATGGAATGTTACATGAGTGCGTAAAAAACCATTTGTTGGTTTGTCATTCCTTGTGAGCTCTCTCAAGACAAGATAGTGGAATTTGCCAAAATCATTGGGTGTGTCCCAAGGTAGTGGATGTAGATCTTTGTGATCGAACCACTCTACATTCTTGTGTTTGATCTTCTAACTCTATCTCTTTACTTTCAAGTTCTTACTTTATACTTGTGCTAATATTCACATGAACTTGATTGTATGAGCTTTAATTGATTATATGGAGTTAGATTTATTGCTTGTTATATCTTCCCTTGGCTTGGGCATCGGACTTGCTTTTAGAGATCTTAATAGCTTTATATATCTCTTGCTAAATGTTAGTTCTCATTACTTGTGTGTTTGTTCTTAACAGCTTTGCATATACGAATCTTGACCTAGACAATCATTGACCATATTCATTGTCTTGTATTCTTATGTGTTGCATTTACACACATAAGTCATCTTAGTGGTAATCCTTTAATTCACCTTATATGCTTAATGAACATAATTGTTGTTAAGGTGATCACTTAGGAAAAGAATTTGGTAGAAAAGTTTAAAAAGTTTGAGAACCTTATCCAGTCCCTCTAAGGTTCTCCCCTTCGGGTATTGCAAATTCCCTACGAGTATTTCACCTTAGTCATTTGTAAGTACTTTAGGATATTTTTTACGGCTATCTAGTGACGTTCACCGTTTGTAGACTGGTATCTGCTCGTTATACTCAAAGCATACAAGATATCCGGGCGAGTGCACGGCATGTCATACATGATAGATCCAATTGCAGAAGCATATGGAATCTCACTCAAGCGTTCTTTCTCATCCAGTGTCTTAGCACAATGTTGTCTTGAAAGAACTGTACCAAGTGCTATAGGACAAAGTTCATTCTTGGAATCTTGCATGCTAAATCGATTTTGCACTTTGTCTATATATGTATTGTGACTTAGGCCCATGAGTCTATCTATCTATATAGATCTTGACCCCTAAGATGAAGCTTGCTTCACCAAAGTCCTTCCTAGAGAAACATTGCCCCAACCAGACCTTTACAGATTCCAAGGTTGGAATGTAATTCCCTATAAGTAGCATGTCATCCACATACAAACTAGGAACACAATCGAGGTTCCACTAAACTTATAAACACAAGGTTCATCAACGTTCTTGATAAAACCGAACTCGCATACGACTTCGTCAAAACGTCGATTCCATATTCTAGAAGCGTGCTTTAGTCCATAAATTGACTATATTAGCTTACATAGTTTATTGGAATTATTTGGATCGACAAAACCTTCGGGATGTATCATATACACGTACTTTTCAAGGTTTCCGTTAAGGAAAGCTGTTTTGACATCCATTTGCCATATCTCATAATCATAGTATGCAGCTATTGCAAGCAAGATCCGAATAGATTTTAACATAACTACAGGGGAAAAGGTTTCATCATAGTCAATACCATGAATTTGTTTAAAACCTTTCGTGATAAGTCGCCACTTGTACTTTTGAATGTTCATTTCCATGTCGATTTTTAATTTAAAAACTCATTTGCATCCTATTGGGGTCACCCCCTCAGGTGGATCAACCAAGATCCATACTTGGTTAGTGTACATGGAATCCATTTAAGATCTCATGGCTTCAAGCCAGTTCTAAGAATCTGGACTAGTAATTGCTTGTTTGTAGGTTGTAGGCTCATCATGATCAATAGACATAACATCACCATGTTCTGTTACGAGAAATCTAAATTTCTCTAGTGATATACGAGTTCTACTAGACCTACAAAATTCTTGTGTTTCTTGAACCGGGTGCACAACAGCTTGTGAAGCTTGTTCATATTCCATCTGATCACTAGTGCTTCGTTGAACTTCAATAAGTTCTGGAACTTCACTAAGTTCTGGAACTTCACTAAGTTCTGGAACTTCATTAAGCTTAACTTGGGTCTTACTAATTTTTCCAAAAAGAAATTGTTTCTCCAGAAAAACTCATTTTCGAGCAACAAACACTTTGTTCTCGGTAGGAATGTAGAAGTAGTATCATTTAGTTTCCTTAGGATACCCAACAAATGTGCACTTGATCGACTTAGGACTGAGCTTGTCCAAAGCTGAACGTTTCACAAACGCCTCACAGCCCAGATCTTCATGAAATACATACTAGAACGTTTCCCAGTCCATCTCATATGGTGTCTTTTCAATAGATTTTGATCGAACTCTGTTTAGTGTTAAAGCTGCTGCTTTTAAAGTATGTCCCCAAAAGGAGTTTGGAAGGATCTTGTGACTCATCATAAATCGAACCATATCTAATAGAGTTTGTTTTCTCATTTCGGATACACCATTCCATTGAGGATCAGCCGGTGGAGAAAGTTGTGAAATAATTCCACATACTTTTAGATAATGAGGGAATTCTTGATTTAAGTATTCTCCACTTCGATCGGATCGAAGCATCTTAATACTTTTGCCAAGCTGGTTTTCTACTTTATTCTTGTACTCTTTGAAATTTTCAAATGCTTCAGACTTGTGTTTCAAAAGAAAAACGTATCCAAAACGACTGTAATCGTCAGTAAAAGTAATGAAATATAGATAACCACCTCTCGCATGGATATTGAACGGACCACATACATTACTATGTATTAGTTCTAACAAATCCTTTGCTCGTTCTCCAGTTCTAGTAAAAGGAGAAGCAGACATCTTACCCATTAAAAAAGGTTTGCATGTATCATATGATTCAAAATCAAATGACTCCAACAATCCATCTTTATGGAGTTTGGAAATGCATTTCTCGTTTATATGTCCTAAGCGACAATGCCAGAGGTATGTAGGATTTGAATCATTATTATTCCTTTTTGTATTTATGTTATAGACCGGTGAATCGAGATCTAACAAATATAAACCATTCACCAATGTTGCACTACAGTAAAAAAATATTATTCAATTATAATGACATTCGTTGATTTTTAATATGAATATCAGAACCTTGTCCAAACAAGAAATTGAAATAATATTTTTCGTTAAAGTAGGTACATAGAGACAATTCTCTAAATCTAGGACAATCCCAGAGGGCAAAGTAATTTCATAAGTTTCTACAGCCAAGGCAACAACTCTTGCTCTATTGCCAACGCGTAGGTCTACTTCGCCCTTTGTCAGCTCCCTACTCATTTGCAGTCTCTGCACATTCATACAAATGTGAGAACCACATCTGTATCTAATACCTAATACCTAATAGGAAGTAGTAATAGACAAATTTATTTCTATAACAAAAATACCTGAGCCACAAGCAACATTTGCCACTTTTCGAAGCATTTTCCCTACAAGATAGCTCTTACAGTTCCTTTTCCAATGTTCTCGCTCACTACAATGGTGAGAAGTATCATCCTTAGCCACACTGCCCTTGGCTTTCAGTGCTTTCCCGAATTGGCTAGGTTTGCCCTTAGGCTTTCCATGAGGCCTGCCTTTAGGCTTACCAACACCATTGCCTTTATTATTAACCATAAATATAGCTTTGGACTTTCCTATTTCCTTTTCGGCGGTCCTTAATAGATTCAAAAATTCATTAAGTGGTTTTTCTATATCATTCATGTTGTTGTTTAATACAACCTGGTTGTATGATTAAAACAACGATTGCAGAATTAAGTCAGTAGATAGCTTTTGGCCAAGAGAAAATCCCAGTCTGCCTAGGTTCTTAATTTAACCTATCATTTTCAGAACGTGAGTTCCGACTGGTGTTCCTGCTGCCATTTTGCAATGAAACAGAGACTTTAACACGTCAAATCTCTCCCGGTGAGCTTAAGCCTGAAAGAGTAGCTTTAGATGATTAATCATGTCTAAAGCACCCGTTTCCTTGTGTTGCTTCTGAATCTCAGAGGTCATGGTAACCAACATTAAACTTGACACATCCAATGTGTCATCTAAATGCTTATGATGATCAGTTTTTTCAGCGGTCGTAGACCCCGCGGCTGGTGGATCAAGAATAAGTTCTTCGAGAACATACAACTTTTTCTCGTGTTTGAGAACGATTCTCAAATTTCTATACTAGTCGAGGAAGTTTCCTCCATCAAGTTTGTCCTTCTCAAGGACAGATCGCAATGAAAGCGAGTTTGCAACATTTTCATTTGTCATTATATCTATAATAAAGATTTTGCAAAGTTTTAGTATCTTATTTTAAAATCATTATTGCGTCATTAATTAATGATTCTCCCACACTTTCTTCAAATGTATAACCCTCATGTATTAATTCGGAAAGTTCAAAAACTTTCTAGTAGTTCAAGATCCATATATCACCAATCCCGTAGTAGTTTTGGCGACATAGCTCGAGATATGGCTATTTAGGTAAGCAACATGTGCTAATTACATCATTATATAATTCTTGGTTAGTTGAGTAAATAACAATTATTCTCAGTAAATCAAAATGCACATCTTAACTCTTTTGCCTCCAGATCCTTAATGCATTTATTGAGATAATCCTGTTAAGTATAACTCAAGATTTGCGCCGGCGGATATCACTAACTTATCCTTCACACCTCACCCTGATAGACATGTGCATATTGACTCGCAATTCTACATTACTGTCGATCTAGGCATTGACGAGGGCTAAATCGGGAAAGGCATAGACTTAATATATTTAAAATCGAGGGATTTAATTTTAAATGATCTCAACAAACGTTTGTATAAACCGTTTATACGATTGAAAATCATGCATCTCATGCTATAAAACTGTAAAACATGCATCAAAACAGTAAATAAAACGTAAATAGTAATAGCCCCTTATGCAAATTTTCCAAGCCAATGGAAAATCTTAAGTCTTTCTAAGGTGAAAAACAATAAATCTAATTTATTGTCTTCCGCCTCCAAGTGATTTCCTCCGTCTGATTGAACCCATTCTGATCTTGCAATTTACATAATAAATCATATATTATGCTTTACATAATAGGAAAAGAAATATCAAGTTACATTCAAGAGATAAATTACAATCAGAATTTCAATAGAGAAGGCACGACACACATGTCGTAGTATAATAAAATCACTGGTCTTGGGATATTACTATGCATCATGCTCAAATAACAAGACAATCATGCTAATAAAACACAGATATACATTGTATGCCCATGTCCGGTTGACCAAGGTTATACTCGGTCGACCGCGATAAAGGCAGTATCCAAAATAGTGTAAACATAGGCCACCTCGGTTGATCAAGAACACTTATAGTCGACCGACCCAAAAACAGACTAGCTTCGGTCGACCGGGATTGTTCTCCGGTCGTTCGAATTCTAGGCAGTAGCAAGATCCTATTTCCAGAACATGTTCGGTCTGTCGCGAACCCCTTCCGGTCAACCGAACCTTTTCCAGAAAATAGAAAAGAGCCAAAAACACGAACGAATAATTCGTTCTACGACTATTTTAACACTTAAACATAATCTTAGAGGCTGTTCAAAGATAAAACATCCTATGACATGCATTAAACGTCTACTAAAAAACGAGTAACACATAAAAGAACGATTGGGTACTCGTGATTGGCTTTGATACCACTGAAAGAAAGAAATTCGGATTCCTAAACGAAGAGCAGCGGAAAGTAAAAGAGGAATCCGTTTCTAGCAAGATCATTAATGAGTAAGAACCAATGATCATTAAAATAAGATAATTACCTTTAGTTTACGGGATGACAGAAACAATTTATGTTTTGTGTTTGCTACGGAATCACAACAGCAACCGATCTTTATCGACTCCTGTCTCTAGCGGTATCCACACGATGAACTTGAACTTGTTCTTGACATCTCTAATGCTAATTAGAGAGGTCTCAAGGTTGAAGACAATCTTCAAAAATTAATAATATAGGTTCAAGAAAATCGGGAAAAGGAAGAATGAAAAATCTAATTTTTCTTCTAACTTTTGATGTTCTTGGAGTTGTGTATTTTGGGGCTGATTTTCTACTCTAGAAATCGGCAGGCATAATATATTTTGGAGAGGGAATTAATTCAACAATTGAATAATAATAAGAGCAACTGAAGTAGTGGGGTGAAAAATAATTCACCAACTACTTCCACTTTCCCCTCGTTAATCTCCCATAACCCCACTACACACAACCTCTCACACGACTCTCACATGTCCGATTCTGATCGGTTTTCCGGTTCAACAAACCGGTTCTGCCGGATCGTCTTGACCAATCGAGTATTGGTCGGCCCAATCCAATTGGATCACCTACATCAAATGTAAATTCTAACAATGTAAATCGACCAAAGTCTAGCTACCAAATATTCTAATCCTTATTAATAAATGGAAAAAATCTCAAAAGTCTTCTTATATAAGCAATTTGATTTTTGTGGCATGTTTTTCCACCTAAAAATATAAAAATATAGTATTGTCATAAAAAGAGCATTTTGTAAACTAATAATTAATTATCATCAGTAATAAAAGACAAGTAGTAATATGCTTTGAGTTTCTCTTAATGTCATAAGTGACTCGAGCCAATTTAATTTACAACTCAATGCTTGAACTGTTTTCGGGCAAAGAAGCTTTATATGAATCAATAACTCTTCCACTTTGAGAAGATGAGAAGATTATAAAAGATTTATAGGGTTTTCTTTGTTTATTTTCCTTAAGAAGATGTGCGGGTACTTTTTTAAGGGGTACATCAAGACTCATAATTTAGATGAGCCAAAAATCTTTGGCTCGTGTATCTCTCATTTAGCTCATGAATTGAGCTCGTCAAACCGAATATCGAATTGAATCGTGAACTACTAACAAGGCGACTCAACTAACTTCCATCCCTAGTTTGAGGGATAAAAATCATGCGTGATAAAGATCACAAAAAATATTATTTCCACAAGGATAACTTGATATTTCGAGTTTAGAGGAATTGGGTAGGAGAAACCTCTAGGGACCCTAAAAGAGGCATTTTCTTGTTATTATTTTGTTTGAGTTGTTTCCAAAGAAAACTTTTAGGTAGAATTCCACCTTCATAGACTTTCCTTGTTATAGTTTCATAAAAATAAAAGACCGCTCTCTTGTTATAGAAATATATTATTTGTAAAGGTGGAATACCTAATTCTCAAGTACCTCTTATATTTCTCAGGGAAGAAAGATGGGTGTTTGGAAAAGAGGGAGGCGCGGGGGTGGGGGAGGGGGACTGAGATAGATCAATAGAAGAAGAAAAAAGAGCTATCATTAACTGCAATTAATAAAATATGGTAATCATATTCATACATCAACCATGAGAGAGACTAAATAATCCTATTACTCTCAAGGCCACAGCATGGCCATTGAAAACCATTCTCTTGCAAGTTCTTTTGAGGAGAATCTCAAAGTCAGATCAACAAAACTTGGAGCCAAATACATTGCTCCTCCAGAACAAGAATTTTCATTTGTTTCATGATACAAAAAACATGTACCCTATACAACTTAGTAATACAATTTGTGTGGGTAGATTACAATGGGACAACAGATAATTACGTCGGACATTTCCCTCGGTTTTTCTCTGATCAGTAGCTCCCATCATTCAAAATCATACCTACCATCATGCTAAAATAACACATCATCCCACCAAAACGCATAAAAAGTTTGTTGTTGCTGAACTCGTGGAAGTACTAGCAGATATGCCTGTACAAGAAGAGTCATAATCTCAGGGCGGAAAATTTACCAGCAAATTCAATAGTTACAGCAGCGAGCCCGGCCCTTAACTAAATTGTCCCACAGACAAAACATTTGGCGTGGCGATTGATAGTGTGCAGTGTAATAGTTCTCCATGCACCCGTACTGACAAAATTTCCAGCTGTGGGAATACTGAACTGGCGTGGAACTGTTAAATTGTTCAACCCACATTCCCATGCTTACGTCCTCCATTTTGAAAAGCTGCCGAGAATTGAAGGGAAGACAATTTATTATCACTTGCCATATCAAATATTTAAAACTTAGCCATCAGATGAAATAGAGAATATGCATTGTTACTAACCCGTATGTTAGTAGTGCCCTAGGACCATTAGCACATGTTGTGCGTTTTATTATCTTTTGAGCATGTAATTGAATAGTTAATTTTGCTTTTGATTATCAAATGTGTGATTTGATAGTAAAACTCATTAGCTTATGTAATTACTATTCTAGAAGTCCCTAGTTTTATGTAATGCTTAATTACTATGAAATAAAACTAGTATGATTGTTGATTGATGATCTTGTTTTACTGATCATGTGTAATGGATACAAATCACATCATAGATGCAATATATACGGATACATTGTATTGGAAGTGATCCAGTCGGAGAAGTAATACTTCATGGTCTTAAGTCATAAGTATTACTTCCTCAATACTATTTTAGAATCCTTAGACCTTATGTCTTCATTGATTCTAGTATGAATGGAGCCACGTTTTGACTCGGTCAGGGACGTTACTTGTAACGAGTAATCAATACGATCGATGATCGGATGTAGTGTCCTATCATAGCTTGAATGTGAGAGACATTGCAAGGAATTTGTCCCTCTCTATTATTAGAGAGAGATATCCATGGGCCCCTCGATAGGGAAAGACTGTTTAAATGCGTGGCCGTGCTCAAATGTATTTGATAAAGTGGTTATCAAATGCTATTTGTCGAAACAGATCTACTTGGAGATCGAGCATAAATACAATTAAGCTTAATAAGGGTGGCGACCACCATGCCTTATGCTTAATTAGGATATCGCGAGACAAAGGGATTAAATAGTAGATTGATATTGGGTTCAGTTGTATATTCATTCACTTTGGGTAGTCACAATGTCTGCTAGGGACCGCTTGTGATTTATGAACTCACACTACTACTAAGTGTGTTTTCATTGCCATTGTGAGATGAACCTACTGGGGTCACACGCATAGGCGAAGCTAACGAGCTTCATGTCCAGATTCAATGAATCTAGAATGTGTCTAGGTTCGTTGTATCCGACATTCACTTTTACGAAAATAATAAAGTGTTTATTATTCGAATTAGAGATAGGGGGCAATTTTGGTATTTTACCCATAGCTGGGATTACGTGGGAGTTATTATCCGATAAGGACTCCCACTACCAGCGAAAGTCTAGGGAGCGTGGGATTCTGAGACTCTTACTGCCGAGAGAAGTTGAATAGAGGTGGGAGTTGTTCTAGTAACGAACTCTCACACTCTATATAACATCTCTTAGCCGAAACCTAGATGACTAATGTTTTCAGCCGAAATAATACATAGAATCAGAAAACCGTTTTCTATTCTTGCCTCTCCCTTTTCTCTCTAATTCCCGAATCTCAGAAAACGAAGAGTTAGCAATCGCTGTCCGTTTTGTCGCGTGGATACCGGTAAAGGGACTTTCCGCAAAGGGAGATCAATCGGTAGCAGCATACGATCCAAGAAACGTCATCCTCCATTCAAGAAGTAGCTTCTTGAATCCTAAACGTAAGTTTTTCTTGCTGTTTTTCGAATTGTTTCATATGAACGAATCCTTCAGGGGAGGATCCATGGGTGTTTGGAACGAGTTTCCGCCCATGAATCCCTTCACCGTAGGCTATGGTTCAAGTGTTGAGACACAACATAATTGGCAATGTCAATGGAAATTATATATCCAGGCCCATTGGCATAAGGAGGATATATTGATGCTGGCCACTCCTGTTAAATGATTTTTGCAATCCGTTATACAGGATTAGCTACAGAAATCGGAAGGTTTAAGAAGTAAACATTGAAAGATATAACCAACTTAAACTGTATTTACACCCGTAGCAGAGATTTTAGGCACAATGACATCTTATTTCAAGAATCGGGTGTATTCGGAGTGGTTTTCTTTTAAAAAAAAAGTTGTTTTGAGGATGCAAAAAGTGATTCAGTTTGTAAGAGACATAGGAACCGCGGTGAAAAAAGCACACTGTTTTGTGTTTTTAGAACTCGGTCCAAATCCACAACTATCATCACTGGCAAAGCAGTGACGGATCCAGGACTTGAGATCAGTGGGGTCAGGGACGATTCTAGGGCGCCCGAAATTTTAGTAAATTTTATATGTAGTTTGGAGAATTTTATCAAGTTCGCACCCCCCTCCCCAAGTTTTTTTTTTTTTGTATTTTATCAAACAATATGCAACATAAAAAAATGATTGAGAATGAGAATGAGATGTCTCGCGGGAAGTAGCGGGAAGGAATTGAGACTTGAAAGTTGAGAGACGAGACTATTTTTTATTGAGAGCAACTTATTAAATATCCCGCGAAGCGGGAAGGAATTGAGACTTGAGAGCTGAGAGACAAGACTATTTTTTATTGAGAGCAACTTGGATACTCAAGACTATTTTTTATTGAGAGCAATTTGTTAAGTATCCCGCGAAGCGGAAAGAAATTGAGACTTGAGAGCTGATAGAGAAGACTATTTTTATTGAGAGCAACTTGTTAAGTATCCCGCGAAGCAAGAAGAAATTGAGACTTGAGAGCTGAGAGACAAGACTATTTTTATTGAGAGGAACTTGTTAAATATCTTCTAGAAGACTAGAAACAAAAAGTATTTTTAAATCTTTAAAATATTTAAAGCTGCTTGTTAAATATCTTCTAGAAACAACTAGAAACAAAAAGTATTTTTAAATCTTTAAAATATTTAAAGCTGCTTGTTAAATATCTTCTAGAAACAACAAGAATGGTTAACACCAGCTGTCTCAGGTCCGAAGCGAAAAATTGTTTCGTGACGTGCGGAACAGATTTTTATCTGTTTGATCAAAATTTTAAGAATGTTTATTTTATTAGTGGGGTCATTAAATTTTTTGTGTGGGGTCATTTGTACATTTATTATCTAAATAGAGTAAAATATATCATATATAATTTTAAAAAAAAAATTCCACTGGGGTCAATTGCCCCCACTGGGCCTCACCTACATCCGTCACTGTGGCAAAGTACTCCATTTATATCTGGATACTATATGGAGAAAATCACATACCTCAAAGGAGACGGCCCATTTCCCATTTCTAAGAGGTCTATGCAAGAGGTTAAGATTTCCCATATAAAGGGATTTTTTGGAAGAGACCCTTTCGATCACTTTTAGGACAGTGTCTACTCTAACGAAATTGTCATCATCACATTTCATGATATATGCAGCAGTCACATTTTGGATCTGCAATCAAAACATTAGACTACATCAGAAGTGAAAATTGTGGACAAGTAGCAAAGTGGTTCCAAATGATGAGAAGCATAAATAGACGACGAAGATACAATGGAACTAAACATACCCCATAATCGCATATTGCAATAGTTTTTAGAACCACGAGCTCATACCAATCCATAAACGGAAGAATCACAATGTCACCAAAGTAAGCAACCTCTTTCTTTAGTACAACATTTACCTCCTTCCTCGCATTCTACATGTGATTAGCAAAATTGGTTAGCGTTGTACCGTACCTAATGTTTGACTTGTTGAGGCAAATATTTGAAGAAAAAAGCCAGAGCCTACTCATCACTTTAAGATATCAGACTCTAAATCAGCCCTGAAATTTGACCATTTGAATCCTCTTATTTAAATAATCACCATTATTTTTACTACTTGTTAGAACATTGAACAAAGATATTTTCTACTAGTGAACAGAAACATTCAACATAGGCTATATAACACAAACTCCCAAGCATAAGATTACGTGGAAGTAGGGGGAAAAACGCCAATGCACCTGAAACTATTCCGCGTTTTGGTTTTTGACCCTCAATTAACAAACCGTTAAGTCTTGACATTGAACTATTATGGAATATTGATGTTGCCATTCCGTCCAATTTCGCAATTAAATCTGGACTGAATGTGACCACGTGAACCTCACATGACCAAAGTCGAGGGAAATTTAGGAAAAACTCACTGCCACAGTGGGAGGGCAGAACTCACTGCCATCTCCGCCATCTAGAAGAAGATAGAAGACGAGACGAGACACTGAAAGCAGCAACCAGCACAAATCTAGAAGGAACAGAACAGATGGATAGGTGGCCATTGCGTAGCTGAAACATTTTTGGGTTCGATGACTGACGAGATCTGAGTACTAGAAAACTGTAAATGGCCATGTGAATGTCACGTGGTCCCATACCGTCCCAGATTTAACTGCGAAATTGGACGGAAGGAACACATTAATATTCCATAATAGTTCAGGGTTAAGGACTTGATGTTTTTTAATTGAGGGTCAAAAACCAAAATTTAAAATAGTTCAGGGGACGCGAATTCTTTTTACCCTTCTATTATTTACTTAACCAGTAAAACTATAGTAAAGCAGAAACACAAAGGATATCATATATGGTGTAAGATGCTACAAGCGCCGGAACCATCCACCGGATGGATAACCAAGCATCCCTCCTAATTTTACTTCTCTGAAAGCTAAAGTATGAGAAAGTTTCTACTTTAATTGGCAAACTTTCTTAAATTTCCAGGTTTTAAGAATTCTGTCCAGGTGAAGGTAAAATAATAAACCCTACCATAGGATTAAAGCACAGAGAATGTGCATATCCTAAACAAATAATCATTCTACAAAAGCAAATCTAGATATATTTGAATGTTGATTGATGAATTGATTATGATTTATTGTATATTGATTGTAGAACTTATTTAATGGGATATCTTAATTAGTGGGATTTAGCAATTAGGAATATTCTCATTATTTTTGGATTCATTGTAATTGATTTTGTAGATATTATATGTTTTACCCTATAAATACACACTGTCAAACATTCACTCAAACATTCTCAATTCCGCCTCTATTCTCATTTCTCTCTCTAGTTTTCTATTCTACATGGTATCGTAGCTAGGGGAGAGAGAATATTTTTAAAACCGAAGTTCATCCAGGTTAAATCTTAAGGCCGAAGTTCATTCAGGTCTATCGTGTCAAATCTTTCAAATATAAACCCAAGTTAATCCCGGTTTTGCTTAGATCTTTAGGCCGAAGTTCATTCCGGTCTATCGTGTCCATCTCTCTAATCTAAATTGAAGTTCATCCCGGTTTTGTTTAGATCTTTAGGCCGAAGTTCATTCCGGTCTATCGTGTCTATCTATATAATCTAAACCGAAGTTCATCCTGGTTTTTCTTAGATCTTTAGGCCGAAGTTCGTCCTGGTTTTGCTTAGTCGTGTCTAGTTTCATTCTACAATCCGAAGTTCATTCCGGTTTGTTCAGATATTGTTCTCAATTGATATTGAAGTTCATTCTGGTATATCTGTGATCGAAGTTTATTCCGATCAAACATTATTTCTCTACTTCACAAATCAGACTCGTATTTTTTGTCCAATTTAATGGCATCGAACAACATTCTTGAGAAGGAATTTATGGACTTTTTGCAGTTCCGGGAAAAAAAAACCCCTTAAAGGAAGATTGGAGTACTTATGCAACAAGCTTGGAGTCTAAGATTTGTATGCTCCAGCTTGAGGGGGAATATTGATTGATGAATTGATTATGATTTATTGTATATTGATGGTACAACTTATTTAGTGGGATAGCTTAATTAGTGGGATTAGCAATTAGGAATATTCTCATTATCTTTGGATTTCATTGTAATTTATTTTGTAGATATTATATGTTTTACCCTATAAATACACAAGAGGTGAGACTCAAAATCAAGGTTGTTAAAATCGGGATTCTACGTAGAATCGGTGGAGGGGTAGAAAATCGTAAAATCAGGATTTTACGTAGAATCGTAGATTTTACCTAAAAAATAAAATATATATTTTATATATAAATAATAATAATTAACATATAAATCATTTCATATGGTTTAACAATATGCGAAAATCCATAAAACATAATTTCACAAATTTTTTTAAATCCATGAAATAGTTGAAATCCGACTGGAAATAGCCGAAATCTGCCTGGAAATAGCAAATTTCTGTCTGGCAATAGCCGAATCCGCCTGGAAATAGCAAATTTCAGCCTGGAAATAGCAAATTTGTGGAATCGGTAAAATCGTAAAATCGTACGATTTTACGATTTTACGCTCCGATTCTACGATTCTACTCCGATTCTACCAGATTTCGATTTTACTTCCGATTCAAATCGTTTTCCTTCCGTAGAATCGTAAAATCGTCGGGATTTTAACAACATTGCTCAAAATACACACTCTCAAACATTCACTCAAACATTCTCAATTCCGCCTCTATTCTCATTTCTCTCTCTAGTTTTCTATTTTACATTTAACATCAATGAAAAAAACAACAACAACAACAATAATAATAATACTAATACAATGTTTTGAAGCTTACCAATGCAACGAAGAAGCGAACTACTACGGTCGAGGACTTAATTGCGGGAGACTGCATCCAAGTTTTTCTAACAGCCATACGTTCTGCAAAGTGATTAGTAGCAGAGAGAACCCCAATAAAAAGTTGAACACTAGTTGATGGAAGAGGATCTGATTTCCATTGGGCTGAGAATTCCAACACTCCTTGAGGCGAAAAACTTGGATGAGATGTTGGCAGAGAGGTACCATGAACTGAATGAACATCCACGTCACCATTGACTGCCAAGCCTGTAGCATCTTCCAGTGTAAAACCCTGAAGAAATACCAAGAATTTGATCGATGCATCATTCAAAAGGTATATCAAGCAAAAGGAAGCCTGAGAAGTGAAACAATTTAGTTTTAACTTGTACTTTGAGTCGAGTATTGTTAATACTTTTAAGCAATCATTCATGTTAGTCATTAGGTTATTCTTGATCAAAGAAATGCTTAACATATACAGTTATATACAAGCTTTACTTCTATCAAATTCACATGGCAATCAAATAGCACCTAACAACATTCTCTAAGTTGACTAAATAACTGCCATATTACTAAGTTTTTCATTAAAGCAAACTACAGTTATAAAGAAACTATTTGAAGGAGAGAGAGAGAGAGAGAGAGGAAAAAAACAAAGAACTCGCACATGATTGTTGTACTTCCACTATGATAAACTATTTCAATAAATGTCCTTTTATTTTCTCCAATGTCTGGCATAATAACTTGTCTTTTCAGCATGCATTTTGATTACCTGTCTCTTAATTGTAATGAGCAGTAGTAAATCACTAATGCACCAATCGAACCGCTGGGTCACCTTGATTTACATCCTCCACAATACCTGTCGGATCGGGTGGTGGGGGCTGTCACGGGTCGTCTCTCGAAGGTCTTAGACGCACCGTGATGCCGAGTGACCTTGGCCCTTGGCCCTAGTCACTCCCGGCTTCGAAAATGGGACAAACGCACTTCAATGGAAAAATCGTAAATAAACACAAAATAAATGGCACGGGACAAATTTCACTAAAATCACTTCATTGAATTGAATGTATAATTACAGAGTTTGAATGTACAATACGACGAGGGGGAGGAGTCGTTTTACAATTGCTTGTTTGCTTGCTTGTGTGTAGATTTTGTTCCCCCCTATAGGTGCTAAATAAACATTTGCCCCAGTGACAGGAGTGTAGCACTTTTTTCCGAGGAGGTGGGAAAACAAGTTACCTATGCTACACATGTGCTAATTACAATCTACTTCGTGCATTCTCTTCTAAATGTCATATAAGGATGACCTGCAAAATTTGGGCCCATTCGGACTTCATTTGGATGCAAAACGGCACGTGCCAAGTTGTTGGTCTGATGGGCACTGCCGCAACATTCTGCTGCACACTCAGGGCGGGCTGGCTGAGGCAGCTTTACTACGAGTGTCTCGGTGGGGGCCGTGGCATGGTGCTTGGCTCAGGGCGAGGACATAGGGCGCTGCTTGCATGGGCGCGGCTGGCACAGGGCGTTGCTCTGCCTGTGGCTGGCACTGGGGCGAGGGCATGTGCGCGCTGGCTCAGGCGCTGCCTGCTGCTTGTGCCGGCTCGGGCACTGCTTGCATAGGGCGCTGCTGCACGGGCTGCTGGACACGCTGCTGGACGGGGCATGGCTGCCATGCGACGTGCACGCTGTTGGGGCCCACCGAGGCTAGCCGACGTCGTGCGCCACATGGTAACTTCATGCGATGACATAGTGTTCCGAGCATCGTCACGGTCGCTGAGAGATGCTATATTCATGCGACCCGTGACATCCTCCTCCACTTGATTTGGCGACGCCCTCCTCGCCGTAACTGCCTTGTAGTTCTCGATCAGCGGCTTAAATGCTCTCATATCTGATTCTCTTTCCCAAGTGTCTTCTTCGGTGCCCCGACCTTGCCAATGCACCAAGAATTCCATATACTACCTCTTACCCCTCCTGGTTGTCCGAGCATCAAGGATTGCTTCGGCTACTTTCTTGCTCAATGTTGTTGAGGAGGCGAGATCTGCGTAGAGTCGTGTCAACTTTGTTCTTGTAGATTCTCATGATACGGTTTCAAAAGACTTACATGAAAGACTGGGTGGATCTTCATGTCTGGCGGTAGTTCCACTTTGTAAGCAACTCTCCCAATCCTTTTCAATATAAGTACGGGTCCAATATATTTGGGCATCAGTCTCGTATCCAACCACTTTATTTCGTTGAGGCTCTCTTTTCGAGATGTCTTTTTACCATTACTTGATCTCGACCACTAAACTCCACAAATCGCCGCTTTTTGATCGGCATACTTTTTCATTCTCCTCGCTTTGTCTTTTCAAGACACATCTTCGTAAGTTCCACATTCTTCTTCCAATCTCCGGGAGAAGTCTTACGCCCGCGAAGACTTGGCTCACGTGGCGTGTCTGCGGTGTGAGGTAGCGAGAGGTTGTTGGCCGGGATACAATCTCGAAAGGGGCTCTTGCTAGTAGCCGAACTCTTACGTGCATTGAAGCAGTGCGCCACATCCGAAGTTCGACCCGATTTCTTTGATTAATCCACACGAAGTGCCGCAAATATTCTTCTAGCATCCCATTATATCTTTCGATCCGCCCATCTAACTCGGGGGTGGAATGCCGAACTCATGCACGGTTTAGTGCGAGCCGCAAAAAGAGTTCGGTCCAAAATTTCCTTGTGAATCTCCCATCCCGATCACCGATGATCTCCCGGGGGCACTCCCCAAAACTTCACCACATTCGGAAGAATAACTTAGCCGTCTCCTCGGCCGTCACATATTTCGGTGCGGGAATGAATGTGGCATACTTAGAGAAACGATCAATCACAACTAGAATGGTGGCATTGTCTTCTATCTTCGGCGATCCGGTGATGAAGTCCCGGCGATACACTTTCCCCGAGGTTTAGCTGAGTACGGATAGAAGGCTCGGCGAGTCCCTCGCTTTCTTTTGCCTATCGACCTTGTCCTTCGACACGTATAGCAAGTCTTCACAAAATCGAAATCTCATCCCGCATCCGGGGGCCAATAGTATGCCACTTTCCACCCGAGGCCATCGTGCGGTCTTCTCGCTGGTGTCCGACTCACGGTGTCGCTGTGGCATTCCTCAATAATTCTTCTTCTCAAGTGTCCACCCTTTGGAACATAGAGGCGATGACCCCGGGTCATCACAAGTCCATCGTCGACCCCAAAATCGTCGAGTCTTTCTTTCTTTAATCATCGACATAAGTCGTTGTCCGGTGGGGTCATCGGCAAAAACCCACGTATCGCCTCTTTTATGCCCATGGAGAATTCGCTACTAGCCAAAGCAGAGAGTTGACTTGGTGGAGCTAGTTCACCCCCTCGGCTTAGAGCATCGGCGACCACATTTGTTGCACCCAGTTACGTATTCTAGCGTGAAGTCGAATTCCGCTAGAAGTTCTTGCCAACCAGGGCTTGTCGTCCCGTTAGTCTCGGCTGAGTCATGAAGTGGCTCACGGCGGTGTTGTCCGTCTTCACAAGGAAAGCGACTCCCAATAGGTAATGTCTCCATACCCACGAAGCAGTGGACTACGGCGATGAGCTCTTTCTCGTGTGCCGTGTACTTTCTTTACGCTTCGCTCGACTTCCTACTCTCAAAAGCTACTGGGGTGGCCTTCTTGTATAAGCACCCCTCAGGGCAAAGTCTGAAGCATCGGTATGCACTCTCAAATGGCTTAGTCATGTCGGTAGGCCTAGCACGGGTCGGTGGACATTTGTCTCTTCGAGGTTCTCAAAGGCGATTGACATTTCGAGTCCCAATTCTACTCCATCTTCTTCGAGAAGCTCGGTCAAGTGTAAGGCTATCTTGGAATAGTCCTTCACAAATCGCCGATAGTAGTTGGCCAGCCCGAGGAATGATCTCAATTCGTGCGGGATTCTTGGGAGCTGCCACTCCTCAATTGCCGAGTATCTTGCTTCTCATCCATACGAATGCATCCTGGTTCAATGATGTGACCAAGGAATGCGATTCTCTGTTGGGCAAAAGCGCACTTGGACAACTTAACATACAAGCTGGGTTTTCTACGAGGCGGCGAGCACCATCTCCAGGGTGTGCTACATGCTCTTCTAAGCTGTTGCTATAGATTACAATGTCATCCAAGTATACGACCACAAATTGGTCCAAAAGTCTCTCAAAACTTGATTCATCAAGGTGCAAAAAGTTGCGGGGAGCATTGGTTAGCCCTGAAAGGGCATTACCGAGAATTCAAATACCCCATATCTCGTCACACAAGTGGTCTTCATCTCATCTCCCTCCTTCACGGCGTACTTGCGAGTGGCGAGCGAAGATCAATTTTGGAGTAATACTTTGCCCGACTCGGTTGATCAAAGCAATCGGTAGCAGAGGTATAGGATACTTGTTCTTGATCGTGATCTTGTTGAGTGCCCGATAGTCCACGCACATGCGAAGAGAACCATCGAGGGTTTCTTTTGGAATATTCTTGGGGCACCATAAGGGAGACCTTGCGAGGGACGATGATACCGGCCTCCAGCATTTCAGTTAGTTGTTTTGAAGCTCCGCAAGTTTGGGTTGAGACATACGATAAGAGGCCCGAGCAGGGAGGTTTCGTGCACTAGGAGCGGCTCAATTTCATGATCGATGTCTCTCTTTGGCGGCGGTTTCGAGGGAGTTCTTCGGCATGACATCTTCGTACTTGTGTAACAAGCTGCTCACCACCGGTGGTATAGATCCCGACTTCTCCTCCACCTCTTCCCAACTTAGGTGAGCAAGGAAAGTTGGCTCTCCCTTCTTAAGGCCCTTCCCCGGTTGGAATGCGGGACAGATTGGGGTGGGCGATTTCCCAACAATAACGGGCACAACATTCCCAGTCAACAATAATCGAATCGAGCATAGGGAGCACTGCGTCTTATTCTCCCTCATAAATTGGAGACCCAATATGAGTTTGAAGTCATCCATCCGGGCGCGGCGAGGTCCGTGCTCCCCTCAAAAGGACCCACACTTATCTTCATTGCCTTCGCCACTCCAAAGCAACCGTTTGAGGCGGTGAGTTTATGGCCTTCACCGTTCGGTTACTTTCTTCTAAAGTTAGACCCAATCTCTCCACTTCCGAGATGTCAATGTAGTTGTGAGTAGCGCCGGAATCCACCATAGCACGAATAGGTATCCCGTTGATGTGCACATCCACGTACATCAATCCTGGATCGCTTATAGATCGAGTGCCTAAAGCTTCATGACCGTCTTGTGCCGTTCGCATATTAGCTAAGGCTCCAGCAGCACCCCCTTCTTCATGATATGCTTCCTCACGTTGCATTTGGGGTGTATCTGGTCCCCGTTGAAAACTATTCGCTGCCAGAGGTCCACCCTTATATGTGGGACAACTTCTCAATGGGTGAGGCCCTGAACAGTTGTAACATGACCCAGTAAATGGTCTCGGTGTAAAATTCCTTTGCGGGCCATCTCCTCGATTTGTTCCCAATGAAAGAGGGAAAGGGTCTATCTCCTCCACTTCTTGTGAAGTTCTGCCTGAAAGGCTTGTAGTTTCCCGTCTTGGCCTGGAAGGGAGTCACCTTCTCCTTGTCCTTCCTCACATCTTGTTGAAAATCCACTAGACCCTCACCAATAGTTATAGCATCGGCCAAGTTCTGTACACGCTGGCGAGTGAGCTCGTTCCTAGCCCACGGCTTAAGACCTTCCATGAACACAAAAAGCTTGTCCGCCTCGGACATGTCAGTAATTTGGAGTAAGCATGCCGAGAAGCACTTGACGTATTCTCGAATAGTCCCACCTTGCTTCAATTCTCTAAGCTTTCGTCTTGCTTCATAGACCACGTTCTGGGGAAAGAACTGTTTCTTCAGAGCTTCTTTCATTAGTTCCCAAGTGTTTATGGTTACCCGCCCGGCTTCCACCTCAGCCGATTGGACTCTCCACCATAATTTCGCATCGTCCTCCAAGTACGTAGCAGCCGTATCCACCTTCATGCTCTCCTCGGTGATACCTACCGTCTTGAAGTATTGCGTGATGTCAAAGAAGAAATTATCCACTTCTTGAGCATCCCTTGCTCCTTTGAATGCCTTAGGTTCTCTCACCTTTAGTTTCGGTGCATGATTAGGGGCAGCTTGTTGGGCATTCCGTTCTCCAGTGCTCGGCCAATGGCTAAGGAAAGCGTCCCTTAGCTCTTCCTTCACCTCTTCCCAAAGCGACTGCAGATCGGTCCATCGCTTTGGTGTTGTTGGTCAACGATGAGCGCATCTCGCCGGTCGCTACCTCGTTGCTTACCAACTTAGCATCGTGTGCTTGGGTAACATGGAATAACCCTCTTGTAGCGTTACCCATTTCCTCTAGTTCCCCACTTTGCACACCGATATCGTTTTCCATAAGAGTCGTCTTCCTCTTCATGGATTCGGCATCCTCCTCGCTTTCACCATAGCGGGAAGGTATGCATTTTGCTTACCATGGCCTCTAGAGCATCTAGTCCGGCCTTGGTAGCATCATCCGTAGCCAACACGCCTCTCGTTTTGTAGCCATCACTTTTTCTTAGTCCCAGAGTTCTAGCAACCTTGCTCGATACCAAGTGTCACGGGTCGTCTCTCGAAGGTCTTAGGCGCATCAGTGATGCCGAGGTGACCTTGGCCCTTGGCCCTAGTCACTCCCAGAAGCGAAAAATGGGACAAACGCACTTCAATGGCAAAATCGTAAATAAACACAAAATAAATGGCCGGGACAAATTTCACTAAAATCACTTCATTGAATTGAATGCATAATTACAGAGTTTGAATGTACAATACGACGAGGGGGAGGAGTCTTTTTACAATTGCTTGTTTGCTTGCTTGCTTGCTTGCTTGTGTGTAGATTTTGTTCCCCCCTATAGGTGCTAAATAAACATTTGCCCCAGTGACAGGAGTGTAGCACTTTTTTCCGAGGAGGTGGGAAAACAAGTTACCTATGCTACACATGTGCTAATTACAATCTACTTCGTGCATTCTCTTCTAAATGTCATATAAGGATGACCTGCAAAATTTGGGCCCATTCGGACTTCATTTGGATGCAAAACGGCACGTGCCAAGTTGTTGGTCCGATGGGCACTCTGCCGCAACATTCTCTCGCACTACTTGGGCGGCTGGGTCGAGGCGCATGACTACGGTGTCTCAGGCTGAGTGGGTCGGCATGGTGCTTGGCTCAGGGCGGGAGGGACATGGGCGCTGCTTGCATGGCGCTGGCTGGCACAGGGCGTTCTTTGCTGCTAGCGTGGCTCGGGCAAGGGGCATGTGCGCGGCTGGCTCAGGGCTGCTTGCTGCCTTGGCTGGCTCGGGCAGCTGCTTGCATAGGGCGCTACTTGCACGAGCTGCTTGGACACGCTGGCTCGACGGGGCATGGGTCGCCATGCGGCGATGCACGCTGTTGGGGCCCACCGAGGCTAGCCGACGTCGTGCGCCACATGGTAACTTCATGCGATGACATGGTGTTCCGAGCATCGTCACGGTCGCTAAGAGATGCTATATTCGTGCGACCCGTGACAGGGCCCTGGGGGCATGGGTATTGCCTTTTTGTGTACAAGTAATAAATCACTAATCACACTTAATGCATTTGCATAAAAATATATATTTTTCACAAGATATGTTCTTTCATTGAAGAAATTGTAGCCCAAGCTTTATTCCAGAATGGAATAATAAAGGCAAAGAAATTATTAGTGAATGTGCATCTATTAGCAAAGTAATACGAAGCAAACACAAATGTGAAAATTGAAATAGTAATGAAACAAACTGATAATAATTGTATCGTCACAAAGAATTGCTTCCTCCTTCTATTAGGAAGCACCAATGGAGACAGATACTTCTCCAAGTTGCCACCCAACTTCAGAATCACCTGCTTCCTTCTCCTCTATCATGCGAGAAGTGAATCTCTATAGGAGCCCAAGCTAAGAGACTCCAATAAACATGACGTAACAAAACCAAGGGGGAATTGCTAAAGAGAGCAACTACAAGTAGATGTGAGATTCCTTCTACTACCATTTACTTAGAAAGGAAATAAAAATTTCAACGTAAATGCAGTCCTGGATTTGTTACTCGAATAGCCGTCTTGAATAATCTTCAAATCCTGATAATTGAGCCCTAAAGCTTTTACACTTGCCCTACCCATGCCCAGTCAAACATCTAATGTTCTGAGAGTATAATTATGACTTTGTAAGTTGACACTCATGTGAGACTCATTATGTCAATTAGTTATTAAATTTTTATATTAAGCTCATAGTTCTTAAGTAGGGAAGCAAAATGACAGATAGTGAAGGTAAAACCTGACTACTAAAGATGGTAGGTATGTGAGAAAATATAAGCTAGAGGAAGTTAATGCAGTAGAATTGAAATTAATGAGCATTAAAAAGTTAAAGAAGATAAGGACAACCAACCGTGAATAGTGCGTTAAAATATTTCAAAGAACCTTTCTGGATTGAACACTTCTGTCATGGACCGGGTCCATGTGGACCATGCGGTGCAGATTTAGCGATGGCCAACTTGAGAGAAGAAAATACAGTGATGTGGCCAAATCTGGACCGCATGGTGCACATGGACCCGATCCGTATCAGAATTTTTCTTCTGGAATAGGAAAACTATGCAGGATGTCATCGACCTGAGAGTTTTTAGAGTGGACATGGGAAAACAAATCATAGAACCTTCTCACTATAGCAAGTACCTACCGTTCTATATGGAAACGAAGTGATATGCTGACCTCCAACCGTTGTATGGTATCCCTCAACACCAGCACGAATTGTCAGCACAAACATTCTATCCTCCATAAAAGGAAATGGCCAAGTAACCTCAGGCATTTTAGCACGCCCAATAAATCGGTCAAACCATGAGAATATCTTGGATTCTTTTGGCTCTTTAGAATCTACAATATCATTCCGCATCCATTTCTCACATCTCAAAAAGCCATCAACTGCGAAGGTGTTAACAAGTTACACATTTAAGATATTAGATGGACAGTAATGCATGAAGAAACGAATAAAAAATAATATTTATAGCTATTGATAAATATAATACTCAAACTTTCAGAACAAACACAAAGATCAGAAGAGTTCTATAAAAAGTGAAGATGAATAACCCAATTCATAAAGCGTTCTACTAAAGTTTCTATACGTAATCTTTCATGTTAGAATTATATGCCAAATTATGGTACATAAAATACAACTAAAGGATCGATAACCCTGAGTTATTGCAGGGGAAAAGCCCTCGTAAAGCTCATAGACATACCAATACAATGAAGGCCTTCCTTAGTGCAACTTTGGCAGGTTATAGAAATTGAGTTGGTTATAAGGAGGTAGAGATTTATCTATATAGACAGTCACATGGGAATCCTAATTCCTAAAGACATTCAATATAGCGAATAGTGTCCATAACCCTTCCTATATATCAAATGAATCTGCGTGATTTCTTAAGAATTCCTATATATCATATGTCCACAGGTGTTAGAATTCCTTTTGTTTTATTTAGAAACAAACATTCTTGTTTACTGTTTACCTTTTACATTGGTCCCTGATCTCTGAACCCGATTTAATTTTGCAAAATATGTTTGTATAATGTTGAAGATCTCACATCGACTAGTTTGTGTGCATATTTGCAATATATATGGCTTGGGCAATCCTCCCCTCAAGAGGTACCTGTTGAGGGATTGAGTTAGGCCCAAGTCAATTTTTAACTGGGTATCAGAGCCACCAGTTCGATGTTGGCCCCTATTATTGTTCACGGTCCAGATGTACAACCCTAGCCGTGAGGGGGTGTGTTGAAGATCTCACATCGACTAGTTTGTGTGCATAATTTTGCAATATATATGTCTTGGGCAATCCTCCCCTCAAGAGGTACATTTTGAGGGATTTAGTCTTAGTTTTTAAAGGCGCATAAGGGATGCGATGCGCATTTTTTTATTACAAAAATACTTATAATGGAGACGATGATGAACTGTGATTCGAACTAGGGACAGAGTGAAGAAGATTAGAAAAATAGAGAAGAGAATAGAGATGACAGCTTTCTTGTATGGTGAGATATCTTTTTTTTTCCTTTTGAAATTGTTTTTAAAGGATTAGTTGCTTTTCTTCTTCTTTTTTAAGGTGAGGGGTCACTGGTCAACTATGTTGTTGACCTTTTTTATTTCTTACTTTTTTGTTAAGGGTTTACTTTTAATCTGATTTTAGATGAAAAAAAAAGAAAAAGAAAATCAATGGTCCAGATTCTTTTATCTTTTACACCTATCATACCCTAATTTATTCCATCTCTCCTTCTCTAAAAAAAAAAACCTAGCGCCGCAACACTTCTCTCAGAAAACCCTAGCACCACAACCATCTTCTCTCAGAAAAAAAAAGGGAAGAAAGAGGACATTAGAAGAAGAGGGTCAGAAGAAGACGTACCTGGGAAGAGAAGACAAAATATGTTTTTTTTATTAGGTCAATATAAGAGGTAATCCCCTGCGCCTCACGCTTAAGCGCGCGCCTCAAGGACACCAACTCGCCTCAGGCATCGGATCGCTTTTCTCCATACGCTTTTTAAAACCCAGGATTGAGTTAGACCCAAGTCCATTTTTAACATATAACAAACGGGTGATCCGAGAACGACACGACCGTACTCAAGTAATAAGGCAAAAACTCACAATATCTGATAACCTCGGAATGAATTTGCATTCCAGAGTTCAGAAGTTACCGTGTATCTTTTCAAACAGAAATTTTATGACCAGGTTTCTTCATATTTCTCATTTTCCGACACGTTCAAAACTTTTGTAACTTGGATCTCTAAATTGAGTTGGTTTAGAAATCCTAGTTGTCCTATGCTGAGGAGTTATCTTATATTTTGGACTTTTACTGCATCTTCCTTGATTTCCCGCCTTGAATACAACCTCTTTTCTTTCTATAAGTTACAGAATTTGCTGTTCTTTTCTGTGGCAGCTTTTGCTAAGTATTTGTTGCATCAATGAAACCTTAAAGATTATCACTTCCAGTCTTTTTATCAATGTTGGAGAAGTTGCTAGTCGCTAGTCGGTCGGGAGACAAGGGACTAGCGACTAGTCGAGTAGTCGGGACTAGTCGGAGACCCTAAATTATAATATATTTTTTTTAAATATAAATTTATAAGGACTAAAATGTAATTTCAAAAATTAATTTGGATTTTGAATACAAGTTATTTTTAAATTTAGGACTTGTTTGTAATATAAGTATTTTATAAGATTTATGTGATAATTATTTATATTGCCATTTTAGTCCTTTTTATATATATTCTCTTGGCCCCTGAGAACAAACCCTAAAATCCCTAATATCATTGCCTCTTCTTCCTCGCGCCTCATCTTCTCTCTCTCTCTCTCTCTCTCTCTCTCTCTCTCTCTCTCTCTCTCTCTCTCCGTTCTTCTCTTCTCGCGCCGATTCTCCCTTTCTTCCCTCTTCTTCTCTCTCTCTGTTCTCCCCTTCCTCAGCCACGAAGCACCTCACTGCCTCCTCCCCGCCGATGCTCCATCCTGTCACCGTCACCGTCACCGCCGCCCATGCGTCCAGGTATGTGTCTTTGTCTCACTCTCTTCTTTTTCCCCCGATTTTTTACCGACTAGATTCGACTTTTGACCAATTTTTTCAAAGATCCGATTTTTTTGCCTCGATTTTGGATTTCTAGGCGGCCACCGGCCGATTTTTACAACACTGCTTTTTATATTGTACAAAGTATATTTCCTCCTTTTTGGAATTTTAATCTTAGAACCAAGTTACCCACCCATTCTCACTATCCTCAATCATCAGAGTGGAGGGGAAAAAAAAAGAAGAGAGTCTTATCTTGGATTCTTAAATTTTTAATCTGCTATATACCTTTATTGTTTGGATAAGCAAACACATAAAATGACCATTGAAGAAATGTAAGCAATCACTAAGCAGAAGACACAATCTATAAAGCTGCTTCAAGTTTTGTAGCTTCAGGAGATGTCTTTGCAAATAATAAGAGCTTCTGAGATTGCAACCATCAAACAAAGAATCATAAAGGATACTTTTCTAAAGAAGCAAATCATCCTCGAAGGTAAGAGTCCAAATCAGAAGCCAACAACTTGGAGCTAGTCGAATGAGAAGCCTACAGCCTGGAACTAATCATCGTAGTATAATTCACAGGGAAAGTGGAGTCTACTCATCCTTTTATATAAGATACGTGTACAATTAGCTTCATGCCCGATTCAGAACTCAAGAAACCAATGAATGTATCGTCATAGCCTTGTGTTCATCAATGGGAGCACGGATGAAACCAAAAATTGATTCTTGAAATTTGTCATTGTTTTTTTTTCCCAAAATAACTCTCTTATATGAGGCAATCCTCAAGAGAATATAAATCGAACTTGTGAACAATTTGACCAAGAACAACATTTTTTTGCAGGGTTTAGCCTCAATTCGTTTCAAGGTACTTGATTTCGAGTTTTTAATTTGTGGGTTTTGTTCAAAATTTGTTCTTTATAAAAACTTTCCGTAGTTTTTGGACATTCTAGGCTATGAGAAAATGGGAAGAAGTTGAAATTGGTTTTGGTTAAATAGAAGTGGATGCTGATTTCTTGTGTATAAAAGTTTTACATAGCAAGGTTGTTAAACTCGCAATTCTACATAGACTCGGTGAAAGGGTGAAAAATCGTAAACTCGTGAATCGTTAAAAAATCGTAAAAACGTATCGAAAAATTAAGAAACTATAGTCACAGGGGTCTCTCTCAATTCCCCATGACCAAAACTATCACAGACTCTTTTTAGCCTCGTGACGAGGAGATGCCACAGAAGACTACAAGTCCATAACGTTTTACAGGCATCCATTTATTTTAATTTTTTCATTTTGTTAATTCCATTTTCAATTCAATTGATTTTTTCCACCCCTAGAACCCAAAATTTCAAAAGAATAAATTTCAAAAAAATGGAAATCAATGATTCATGAACTTACTTGTTTATGGAAAATAGATTACTTGATCTTGAATCGTGTGTTCGTGAACGGTGATAGAGAAGATTGGATTCTCTGTCCCGACTCCCGTCGCCTTCTTCCTTCTCCCAGTTATTTTTGGTCTTTTTTTTTATTTAGAGAACTTAATTAGGTGACCTTTCTTTAAAAAAAAAAAAAAAGATAGGTGACCCGCCCCGAATTTAATAACCTAACCCGGCCCATCATACTTGTTGGTATAATCAGTAGAAACGTTCGTTTCTACGTTTTTACGATCCGAGTCAACGTTTCTACCCCGTTTCTACCAGATTACGATTCTACTCACGATTCAACACGTTTTACCTACGTAGAATCGTAGAAACGTATGTTTCTACGTGTTGACTCGCGTTTTTAACAACCTTGTTACATACTAGCCATGGTTGTAATTTTAATGTAGTTCTTCCGAAGGTTTTTTGAGGAAGAAGATGAAGACGGGTTAGAATTGGGTTTTATGGGTTATGGGTCGGATCCTAACCCATATAATAACCCCATTTGTTGGATATTTATTCCCCTGAGATTTTGCATGTGTGAGTGGCACATGTGCAACGCCGCCCACCCTCACCGAATTTTGTTAATTTTGAACATGTTTAGCACCTTATAAATAATTGAAGGTATTTTTAGCAGATGTATAACTTACTTTTGAAATATATCTAAAAGGGCATAATTAATTATTAACTCTTATTTTAAAAACAAATTTACAATTATACCTGTTTTTAAATTATCAAAACTAAATAAAATAAGTTCAGAAATGTCTGAGGTTCAGTTTTTCTTTTTATTTTTAAGCATAGACAATTTGATTGTTGGGAGATTCTAAGAACTTTGGGCAGACCAACAAATATGTCAGTTGTGAGGTGTGCTTGCGGATCATATTCTGTTTCACAAATTTGGGGTGCAAAATATCCGTAATGATGGAAAATGGAATTGACAGACTTATCTAATTACAACTTTTCACTTAATGCCGCCTTGCATAAACCGACAAAGGAGATGGGTTTGGCGGCGTCTTCGGAAAGCTTTTCAACAAAGTGGAGGTAGGCTAGTAAATTCTCTCGGCGAGTATAGAATTTGACCACTCGCGGTAAAAAGACCACGCGTAACCACTACATCTATACGCAGAATTTATTTCGTCCGTTTGATTAAAATTTTGGTAGTTAAAATTAATTTTAAAACGAATATCTATTCTGTTTTTACCGTGCAAAACACCTATGATGAAGTTCAAAACACCTGTTCTGATACATTTTATATGTACTCAAAAAAATTATTCTACATAGAATACGAACTGAAAATGGGGTGAAAATCATTTGTCCTCATTTCTATCTCTAATCCTTTCCCTAACCAATCAGAATTTACTATATAAATATTTTTTTCAATTATATATACACATGCTGAATTGTGATTGGTTAGGGACACACACGGGAACAGATAATTTTTTGCCCTGAAAATGTACTAGTGTCCAAGTCCGGACATAAATTAATCCGTTTAATGCGGATGTGATCGGGCCGAAGTTTGTTCTTTATTTGCAGACTAAAAGAAAAAAAAAATTAATGAACCCACAGATCGATATGTAATTTACATGCTTTTAGGGCATTGAATATAAACTTAGTATTTTACAGTCGGTTTATACCAGTGCACTTAAAATATGTGGGTTACGAATCGATCACATCCAATTTATTCCAATTATATCCTCAATATAATTGGTTCTTTTATTAGTTGTCAACAAATTATTCCAATTATACCCTCAATATTTTCCTTTATTTTCTTTATGACGTATAAGTTAGAAAGAGGAAGGGTTGGGTAATATTGGAGGTTTAGGTGAAAATGACAACTTCCTTAATTTTATCAAATTGTCTAAAGAGTCTCATATTTAGGAATGGAGGGAGTAGTGTATTAACAAATACGAAACTTGTACGTACATTTTAAACTTTTAAAATTAAACTCTTTTTTTCTTTTCAACTAAGAGATAATTACTAATTACCTGTTAATTAATCCATTTGAATATTGTTTTAGTATTATCCTTGGTAAAAATAATTGTGTCGAAAAGGTAACCTATAATTTCTTTATCTGTTACTAGATCCAAATAGTAGTAGTGTATAGTAAATTAGTAACATGTCTAGTAGACATAAAAATATTTGCAATAAATAAATAAACATGGCCACTATTCACACACCCCCCTTGCCTTTTTAACACCTCCCAATCCCCATAATTTTTTTTCTCCCTCTCTCTCCTCTCTCTCTCCATAATAATAAATGCTCCCAACCTCTATCCCCAAATAAATTTTCTGCCCGTCCGGTGCCGCCGCCTCCCGCCGCCAGCCGTCGCCTGCCGGAATTTTTTTTTTTGCACAATCATATTGCAAACGTCGTTCTCGTCAACTTTGTCAACATACTCATCGTCAAAAAAGCATCACAACTAACACAATGTAAGTTTTACTTTTTAAAATTTTGAATTTCAACTATAAAATATGTAGATCTACCATACTAGAAGTTTATTTGCGAAAAAAGTTACAAATTTTTTTTAAAAATACACTATTTTGGGGTTTTTTTGTCAAAAATTGGACTGAAATGCGTTTTGGGACTGGAGGACTGACGGCGCGTGTAGCGAGTGGAGAGGGTCTGGCACGTGGATCGCGTAGAGCGTGGGACGCGTGGGAGAGCGTCGGACGCGTGGGGGAGCGTGGGACGCGTGGGGGAGCGTAGGTGTCTGGCGAGTTAGGTGAGTGGGACGCGTGGGGCGAGTGGGTGTGTCTGTGAGTGGGGCGAGTGCGGCGAGTGGGCGCGTGTGGCGCGTTGTTCAGCCGCCTGCTGACGGCAATTAATTTTTTTTTTCTTTTTTGTTAAAATTGCATATTTTGATTTAATTTGCTATTTTCATTTAAATATTGTCTTTAATTAATATTATTTTTTTATTGTATTTAAATTATTTTGTCAGAGTTATAATTATAAATTGTTTCTGAATTTGTAGATGGCAGATCGGAGAAGAAATATTGATCACTTGAGTCGCTGACAGGCCTATGACTCAGTCTGCCAGATTGAGTCGAGAGCATCGCAGACAAAGAACTCCGCCTACGAATATTATTCCCCCAGTTGGTAGTCCACCACCAATGAGTTCTGTACCCCTTATTCCGCAACACGCTTATGGCTCTACTCTTTGTAATCCTATACCATACCCCGCATACAGCGATCCCCACCAATGGATAGCAGGTAGTAGTTCACACCCACCTCATTCAATTTCCGATATTCCTATGCAATCACAGGGGAGGGTTTCTGGTTTTGAAGCGGATTATATTGAAGATTCTTCTACTCGAGGAGGGGAGGATTTCGTTGATGCTACCCCCGTCCAACCCATTGTTGGTGAAGGTGTAGCACGTAAGAGTCGGGACTATTGAAGAGAGTATTTGGGAGATTTCGGTCATCGTCTAGCGAGATCATCTTCTAGTAGGCATACCCCGGGGGGATGACCCAGCTGAACCAGTCGGTTTCGGAGCTAGACCTTCGTTTCGGGAGCTAGACAACCGGTTTTCGGTGCTAGACCTTACATTTTCGGAGGTAGACATTCCTCCCTATCATGGCCCCTACTGGACTCGTAAGTGATGACCCACCGTATGTATCACAGAGTATACCCCGAGTACCCAACCTCCGAGCTTTCCCATTCTTACTCAAGTGAAACCAACGACGATAGATTGGGAGCAGAGGACTCCAGCAAGTGGTTGGACCGGAGATTCCAGATGAGATTCCGTCTTATTCTGGTCATGTAGTCATTGATATCCGGAGCGGGATAGAGCGGGATTTTGTACAAATCACCACCCGAAAAGAATCTATAGCCGGTGAGTGGGACGAGGACTAGACCAAGATGCGAGGCGTCCCTCTATTTTATACGGAACCGGTTTAGGACACCTCCGTACTACAATGTTTTCGCATTACAATGATGCACTTATTTGTTCATTCGTGGAGCGGTGGCAACCGGATACTAACTCATTTCACATGCCTTGGGGTGAAATGACGATCACACTTCATGATGTATTTTATATACTTCATATTCCTGTTTCTGGTAATGCAATCTTTGACCCTAAACGTATTAGAAATAATATTATACTTGAGATTGCACAGTGTGTTGAAGTTGATGTTCAGGCCCTTACTAAGGCAATTAGTGAAAAGGGTATTCCGAATAAAATTTTGGTCAACGCAATTAATCAAATACCGATGAGTTCTATTGCCCGGGCTAAAGTGTGCTTGCTGCAAATGTTGGGGTCGACCCTGTTTGTCGATCGTTCTTGGGACAGGGTGAACTACAGGATATGGGGAGCCTTAATGGTACCGGACCAAGTTAATTCGTATTCCTGGGGTAGTGCAGCATTGGCAGCTTTGTATCGACAATTGGGTCAAGCGTCTAGGGCCGGCTGCAAGTCAATTGGCGGATGTCTTACCTTACTAGAGGTACTTAATTTTTTTTAGGGTTGTTAAATGTAGTTATTTTTCAGTTGTCACATGATTGTTTTTCTAATATTTATAATCACCATTTTTTTGCAGGCATGGATATATTCATATTTCCCGGTATTTATGACTCAGGATAGGTTGAACAATAATTGGAATGCTACACAACCAATTGCCTCGAGATATTTGCCTGAGAAAATTGATTTAAAGAATATGAACAGACTCAGGAGTTACCGGGTGATGTTGGATGATATGAGTGTGGAAGAGGTATAAATTGTTTACTTTTTTATGATTCGAAATTAAAATTATTCTCTAGATTTACGTATAGTGACTTAATTGTGTAGGTTAATTTCACACTGTTCGGTAGATTCCCGATGCAAAATTCTAGTTCTTTGGATTCAACATTTCATGGCACAGTTAGGGTTTGCCCATGTTGTAGAACCCTACATGCCGGATCGTTGTTTGAGACGGTTTGGATATGTATAGCGAGATGCCAATTAACGGGAATTTTGCCACGGGGAGCATTATCGTCCTAAGGATACTCGAAGGTATAAGGTTGTATATACTTTTGTCGATGCATTTTTGGCAAAGCGCGAAACACATTATTTTTCCTTAGACAATTTGGGGCGTGCGACGAGACCCTCGCTCAGCGGTGGCTTTAGGCTATCTTGAATGGTACACGGCCACGTACTCACTTGAGAATTCGGCAGTCGTAGGCTTCCTAAGGCGATAAGGAACCAACGAGTATTAATTATAATTTTTATAACAAAATTATTAGTGTTTATTTTTTACGCGTTTAACAATTTGTTTGTTTTTTTATTTTTCGGTTCGTGGATGCCATGGTAGCGTTATATGAATCTTTACAGATTCACAACATCGACATTTCTAGGGATTATGAAAATGTGGTTGCGATACTTAAAGAAAATGTTCTGCAGGGTGAAACGCTTTGGTCAATCGCATGATGATGAAGATGTTTAGTTTTTTAGGATATTAAAAGCATTTAAATTTAAATTTTTTGGTTTACGATGTGTGTTATAATTAATTGTACAATGACTTAAATTGTAATTTATGAAAACTTTTATTTAAATTGTAATCCATAAACCCGCCTGCGTTTTTACACACGGTTTTCCCTAAAACCGCCTGCGTTTTTACACATGGTTTTTCCATAAACCCGCCTGCGTTTTTACACACGGTTTTCCATAAACCCGCCTGCGTTTTTACAAACGGTTTTCCATAAACCCGCCTGCGTTTTTACACACGGTTTTTCCTAAAACCGCCTGCGTTTTTACAAACGGTTTTTCATAAACCCACCTGCGTTTTTACACACGGTTTTCCCAAAACCCGCCTGCGTTTTTACACACGGTTTTCCCTAAAACCGCCTGCGTTTTTACACATGGTTTTCCCCTGTGACACACGTTTTCCCTAAAACATATTTTCCTTATTTACTTTTTAATATTAAGTAATTACAAAATTAACAGCCATAAATTTGTTCCAAAAAATTGGCACCAAAAAATATTGATGAAAACTTTTATTTAAAAAGATGTATGAATTTTCACGCGGTTTTCCCTAAAATCGCCTGCGTTTTCCCATCAAACCCGCCTGCGTTAAACACGCAGTTTTCCCTAAACCCGCCTGCGTTTTTACACACGGTTTTCCCTAAAATCGCTGCGTTTTTACAAAGCGGTTTTCCATAAACCGCGCTTCGTTTTTACACGGTTTTCCCAAAAACCGCTGCGTTTACACACGGTTTTCCATAAAACCGCTGCGTTTTTACAAAGCGGTTTTCCCTAAAACCGCTGCCGATTTTACACCACGGTTTTCCCTAAAACCGCCCTGCGTTTACAAACGGTTTTCCATAAACCCGCCTGCGTTTTTACACACGGTTTTCCAAAAAACGCTTGCGTGTTACACGCGACTTTTTCCCGATATGTTTTTGGTGCTATTTTCTCAGTTTCGGACTATTTTTTTCGCATTTTATCAGTTTAAACATGTATTTTTACCCAAAAAAAATTTACTAACAACAAAAAACACAATATAATAATTATTATTATTTGTCTCAAAATCAATGTCTTCTAAATAGCCACGATCAAATGCGAGTCCATTTCTGCGAAATCTTGTCGGATTTTTTTTTGCCTCCAAAATTTTTGAAATTGATATTTTGTGGTGGATCTAGTCCAATAAGTTCGAAAAACCAAAAAAAAAAAAAAATTGGCCGGAATCCGGTGAACGGTGGTCCAGTTGGTGTTCAGGGCAGGGCGTGGCTGGCGGCCTGCGGACTGAGAGCGAGATAGTTTTTGAGAGATAGAAGGTTGGGAGAATTTAATAGGTAGAGAGAGAGGGAGAAAAAAAATTTATGGGAAGGGGGTGTTAAAAAGCCAATTATAGGGTGAGTGGATACATAGGCCCTAAATAAATAAATAGTAGACATAAGAATGACGGAGTGATAGAGAAAGAGAGGAGAGGGAAGACGCTGACTACATTGTAAAACAGGATTAATTCTGCACGTGCAAAACTTCACACGTACGTTGAATTAAATTTTTTACTGTTAAAATTGATTTAAAATAAGTACATATTCTGAACCTCAAAAAAATCTGTTTTGTTTTTATCGTGCAGAACACTTGTTCTGACCCTCAGAACACATGTCATGAGTTTCACAATAAGGGAAGGGGGCATATAGTATGGTAGATTGGTTAATTTAGTCCCTAAACATAGTGACGTTAGCGATTTTGATTCCCGTTATAAATTTCTTTGTATTACAGTTTTCAAACATATTGCGATTGCTAGAGCTAGTCATTCCGTTCATATGTGTTATGATCAACAGTTAAAGAGCAAAAAAATAATTGAAAACTCAAAAATGGGAAAGATATTATGGGGAGATGTATTAATAGATTACTTTAATCCATCTAATACTTCTTATTCAGTATCGTCGCCGGAGCCGCCGCCGCCACCAAGGCCCACCACTGCAAAGAGAGGCTCCGGTGGCGTTTGTGCTCATCGCGATCCTGGCCATCATAATCATAATCTTACTTCCTTTTGGATGATGGCGGGGCCAAGGACTTTTTTTATTTTCTTTTTTTTAAAAGAAAAAAATAATTCTAGCTGCAAAAAAAGAAAAAAGGATCATTATGTAAACCCATGTCCAACTACTGTCCATGAAAAAACAAAGCTATAAGAATTAAAATTCTGGATAATGTTATATCAGGGAACAACAATTCCACTAATAACAAAGTATTATAGCTCAATTGAAGAAATACAGGAGGTAAAGATGAATGAATCCGAGATTGATCAATAGAATTGATCAATTCTAGGGTTCTAAGACAGAAATGAGAGAAAAAGGGGAAAATTGTCTCAACAATTTCGATTAAACTGAATTAGAAATGAAAAATATCAAATAAGCAGCTATTTATAGACTTCAACTTGCTCGGGTGACCCATGTCGCCTGACCCGACCCGCGAGACTTATCTTCTTACTTAAGCAATCACCAGTTCGAGCCCCTGTTTCCCCCATTTAATTGTATTAATTCCTGGCCTTTGTAACATTTCCTTCCCCTAAAAACACAGTTTGTCCTCAAGCTGTCCATGAAAATGAAGGCCATTTCTTGATAAGCTCATCTGCATCTTCCCATGTAGCACCTTCAATGGGAAGGTTACTCCAAGAGATCAGCCATTGAACAACAGGCTTGTTTTTCTTGTTGACTAGCCTTCTATCCACTACAGCTTCAGGCTCTACCAACAGTTGGCCCTCAGAATTGATGTGAGGCAAATCCTTCTGAACAACAACTCCCTCTCCAATCTTCTTCTTTAATTGACTTATGTGGAACACTGGATGTAACCTAACTCCAATAGGCAAAGCAAGTTCATAAGCCACCATTCCCACTCTTTTAAGGATCTCAAAAGGCCCAAAGTATTTGGGAGATAGCTTTTGATTTTTCCTCAAAGCCAAAGAGTGCTGTCTGTATGGTTGGAGTTTAACATAAACCCAATCCCCAACTGAGAATTGCCTCTCAGTTCTGTGCTGATCTTCTTGCTGTTTCATCCTATTAGCAGCAATTGCCAATTGCTCTTTAAGGAATGAATTCAGCTTCTGTCTTTCCTCAAGCATCCTAGAGACTTCCCCATGCTTGACATCTTCCAGCAGCAGTTGCTCCCCAATTCCCAAAGGCTTAAAACCAAAGAGAGCTTCAAATGGAGTCATTTTGATTGCTGAATGGTAGTTGGAATTGTACCACCAAGCTGCAGTGGAAAGGAATCTGAACCACTGCTGAGGTCTATGGGAGGTTAAACACCTCAGATACATTTCTAAACTTTGGTTCACCCTCTCTGTTTGGCCATCTGTCTGTGGATGGTAAGCTGTACTAAGGTTCAGCTTCACACCAATGAAGGAAAATAATTCCTTCCAGAAATGGCTTGTGAATACCTTGTCCCTATCACTGACTATGCAAACAGGGAGCCCATGTACTTTATAGATGTTATCCAAGAATACTTCTGCTACCTTCTTGGCTGTATAAGGGTGAGACAAGCCAATGAAGTAGCTAAACTTGGTAAATCTATCCACTATTACCAGGATAGAGTCTTTACCCTCAGATTTGGGTAAACCCTCTATGAAATCCATGCTCAAATGTGAGAAGGTTTTGTCAGGTAATCCCAGGGGTTGTAACAGCCCTGGATATGGAACATTCTCATGTTTGTTCCTTTGACAAACCTCACATTGCTTGAGCCTTGACTGAATCTGGTCCTGCATGTTAGGCCAATAGAAAATTTTCTTTAGCCTTTGATAGCTAGCAGTTACCCCAGAATGACCTCCTAAAGATGAAGCATGCACATTATCAATTAATTTGTCTCTCAGATCTTCCATGCTCCCCACCAAAATCCTTTTCTGGAACCTTATAACTCCATTATGATAAGAGTAATCAGCCATTTGCTTTCCAAGCAAAAGTTGAGCTAATAACTCTTCAACCCATGAATCACCATCATAACTCTTCTTAACTTCATCTAACCATTCAGGCACTACCACTGAAATTGCATTGCACTCATATCTTCTTGATAGTGCATCAGCAACTTTATTTTCTGAGCCTTTCTTGTATTGAACAACAAAATCAAACCCCATCAGCTTGGATACCCATTTTTGTTGAGCAGCAGTACTCACCTTTTGCTCAACTAGGTATTTGAGGCTCTGATGGTCAGTCCTTATCACAAAGGAATGACCCTCAAGGTAGTGTTTCCACTTGAGAATGGCTGTTGAGAGAGCCATTAACTCTTTCTCATAAGTGGGCAGTCCTGCATTCTTAGGACCTAAGGCTTTGCTGAAATATGCTAAGGGTTTACCTTCTTGCATAAGGACAGCGCCAATACCAGAATCACTGGCATCAGATTCTATCACAAAAGTTTTTGTGAAATCAGGTAGTGCCAAAACTGGAGGCTGACTCATGACTGACTTGAGTCTCAGAAATGCCTCTTCAGCCTTATCACTCCATCCAAACCCATTCTTCTTCAGCAAAGCAGTCAGGGGTTTGCTCAAGACTCCATAGTCCTTGACAAACCTTCTGTAGTACCCTGTCAGCCCAAGAAATCCTCTCAGATGTTTGACAGTAGAGGGTCTTGGCCAATCAAGCATACTTCTGATCTTCTAAGGGTCAGCCCTGACTCCATCTCCAGAAATCAGATGTCCCAAGTATTCCACCTCTTCTTGAGCAAATGAGCATTTGCTAATTTTGCCAAAAAGCTGGTTCTTCCTCAACAGACCAAGTACAATATTCAAATGGTCTTCATGAGTTAACAAGTCTGGGCTGTAGACTAAGATATCATCAAAGAAGACTAACACAAATCTCCTCAAGTATGGACCAAAAATTAGGTTCATGAGGGATTGGAAGGTTGCTGGTGCATTTGTGAGTCCAAAGGGCATGACCTTGAACTCAAAATGACCAAAATGGGTACTAAATGCAGTTTTAGGGATGTCCTCTTCCCTCATCCTGATTTGGAAGTACCCTGACCTGAGATCTATTTTGGAGAAGTATTTTGCTCCATGTAGTTCATCAATGAGGTCATCAACCAAGGGTATTGGAAATTTATCCTTAACTGTTAAGGTGTTGAGTTGTCTATAGTCAACACAAAACCTCCAGGAGCCATCTTTTTTCTTAACCAAGATAATTGGTGAAGAGAAAGGGCTATTACTGACTTGTATTATACCCTCCTGAAGCATAATTTTGACCTGAGATTCAATCTCAGTCTTCTGTGAATGAGGTACTCTGTAGGGCCTCAGTTTCACAGGTTGAACACCCTCATTTAAGGTGATTTGGTGCTCATGATCCCTACCAGGAGGTAGGCCTTTAGGAATCTCAAAGACATCTGAGAATTCCTTAAGGATGGATTGAATGGATTCTGGAGTTTCAAGCCTCTCAACACTGTCAACTTGCAATGCTGAGAGAGTTCCTAACTCCACCTCTCCTTGAATAGCTGAGAGGTACCCCACCCATACTTCAGCAGCATCCTTCAGACAGTTAGGAAATGACTCAGCTGTTATGGATCTGAGTTCACCATTTCCTACTCCACTTTCTACAGTCACCTCAATCCCATCCTTAACAAATTTCACCAACTGCTTCTGGTAGTCCAACACTATAGGACTATGTCCAGCAAGCCAATCCCCACCCAATATTAAGTCACTGCCCCCCAATGTCAAAACATGGAGGTCTTGACAGAACTCTATGCCACTGATTTTCCACCTCACACTCTTACACATCTCCCCATACCATATCTTCTCTCCATTCCCCAGTACAATGAGAAGAGGTCTTGTATTTTCAGTGGTTAACCCCAGCTGCTTCACCAGCCTAGGATCTATGAAACTATAGGTACTACCAGGATCAACAAGTATAGAAACTTGTTTGTTCCTAGCAATTACCCCTGGAATCCTAAAGATTCCTCCACCAACAGTTCCTCTGAGTGCATTAGCAGAAAGATGAGCCAATTCTGCTATCTCCTCACCCAGGCAGACTTCTCCATGCTCATGAATTGACTGCAGATACTGCAGTTCTCCTCCTTCCTCAGAATTTGCTTCCAGATCACTCAGATATATCATGTTTACTTCAGCAAGTGAGCATTTGTGCTGTGGTGAATATTTTTCACCACATTTGAAGCACAAATTAAGCTCTCTCCTCTTCTGAAGTTCTTCATTGCTTAACCTCTTGAACCTGATTGGTTCTTTGAAAGAAGTTTTAGCAGCAGGAGTGGTAGAAGGAGCTGACCTGGCTGGTGTCACAGAGGACTGTGCTGAGCTAGACACAGCCTTTGAAACAAAGCTAGAGTTGGAATATTGAGGTCTGTTAGCAGTTTTAGACATACAGGAAAGATACATTTCCTGTTCAACAGCCAGTCTAAAAGCCTCTAACAAAGTCACAGGTCTGTGCATACTAACCTGTCCCCTAATTTCATCCTTCAGACCACTCAGGAAGAGGTCAATGAAGTACTCAGGAGTAGCTCTAGTACCAGTTGTCACAAACACGGACTTAAGAGACTCAAAATTCCTCATATATGAATTGACATCTCCAGTCTGTTTTAGTTTAGAAAAATCACCCACTATACCAGATAATGACTTGGTGTCAAATCTAGTGTAGAGAGCCTCCACAAATCCAAGCCAGTTGTGTGAACCAAACTCTAGGACATATCTATGCCCCCAAAGGCATGCTTCCCCCCTAAAGTAGGTCATAGCAACACTCAATTTCAGGTGATCAGGTATATTATACACCTTAAAGTAGTATTCAGCCTGAATCACCCACTCTCTAGGGTTACTGCCCTCAAATTTTGGAAAATCAAGTTTAGGTAACTTGATTTCCCCTATATCAAGCCTGCCATAACCAAATCTAGGTTCAGAATTGTGTTCTGGTACCTGATTTAGGTTAGGTTCACTACTAACACCAAAATCAGACCTAATATGTCTAACATTAGGCGACTGACCTTGAGTTCTGCTATTTTCCCCTAAGTGAACCTTATCCTTAGAAGTTTGAGTCAATTTGGAAAGCTGATCCAAAATTAAACCTAATTTTGTTTCAGATTCCTTCTTATGGTTAGCAAAATCACTACTAACCGTCATTACAAGGTGTCTCAGGTCATCGAATTGAGAATCAATTCGGATGACAGAAGTTTCGAGGTTGATTAACCTCCTAGACTGTTCCTCCTCAGAGTTTCGAAACTCCGATGACTCCGGTACCGGTAACAGCGCCGCCGCCGCTGTCGTCGATTGATGAGAATCGCTTGTCTGATTGCGCTTCGTCACCATTCTGCCAAGGAACGATAGCTCTGATACCAAATTGTTATATCAGGGAACAACAATTCCACTAATAACAAAGTATTATAGCTCAATTGAAGAAATACAGGAGGTAAAGGTGAATGAATCCGAGATTGATCAATAGAATTGATCAATTCTAGGGTTCTAAGACAGAAATGAGAGAAAAAGGGGAAAATTGTCTCAACAATTTCGATTAAACTGAATTAGAAATGAAAAATATCAAATAAGCAGCTATTTATAGACTTCAACTTGCTCGGGTGACCCATGTCGCCTGACCCGACCCGCGAGACTTATCTTCTTACTTAAGCAATCACCAGTTCGAGCCCTGTTTTCCCCATTTAATTGTATTAATTCCTGGCCTTTGTAACAGATAATCAGGACATGTTTAAACTAATTTCTTATTGATTGAAAACCAAATCAACTCATTTCCATAATTGATCAAAACAAAAGTTCAGAAATCTGAGAAACCCCAGAGAAAAGAAGAGGGCTAGAGGCGGAAGCAGTGGAAGTGGCGGTGGGGGCGGTGATGGCAGAGCAGATCCAGAGCGTGTAATTCGTGAGAGGGTATGATTTTGTGATTGGGAAGTTTGGAGCAATATATATTGTTGCGGTGGGTGGTACGTATTTTACAACCGGCGTCGGAGGACCACCGACGTTGACAGTAATTGGTGTTTTTACAGTGTTGAAATCAGTTAATTCTTGCAGGACAAAGAAAGAATCAAAGAAAAAATTGAAAGAAATAATCAAAGCAAGAAGTTCTCAACATCTCTCGGCTGCCAATCAATTCAGAAACTCAAAACCAGATAATACCGGTCACTGCCTCGGCGTTGTTTCCGTCGCCGCCCACCCGTCCGGCAGAATCACTGCCTCCGCTTCCGGAAATCGTAGGAAACTCAAGCTAGAACTCAGAATCAAGGTCCCCAATGTGAGGAGGGATTCTTCCGGAGGCGATTCCGGCCAAGTGTGAAGAAGCTTAGAAGTGAATAATCCTGAGCCTAGGGGTAAAATAATCACTTTGCAATAACTTTAAAAAATAATTCAAAATTCATTTTTTTGGTAATAGATTTAAACGAAATGACCATTCTCCCCAATCACAATATATTTGGGGACTATAATACAAAAAAATTTATAACGGGAATCAAAATCGAGAATGTCACCATGTTTAGGGACTAAATTTATCAATCTACCTATAGTATTTCAAGAGTGAAGACCATGCGCCAGACCATCTTTGACAGTATTTAAAAGTCGTCATTTTTTTCCATCTGACAGTTAAGATTAAAAGAGAAAATATTTTTAATAGCTACCGAATTTTTATTAATAAAAACAATCAATTTTCTAATTCGTTAAATATTCTCCTTCAGCTATTTGAGAAGTTTTATTTTGGTAGGTGAGTAAGTTTAAACTTACATTTAAACCAATGAATAAAATACACGTAGGAAATAAAATTGACTTTTTGACGTACGTGTATTGTATTTATTAGTTTTGGTGTAACTTTTAAATTTAGTCATCTATCAAAATAAAATTTCTCCAACTATTTAACAATTGTTTTACAAATGCATAATAACTCTTAATTTCACATTGTAACGAATTCCAAGACCACGCAAGAAATCCCCATAAAGCTAGAAACAAGGAGGCTTTTTGGATTTTGGTTGTTTCCATGTTTTACATCAAAACATGCACTGATCCATAAAAGATTCACCACTTTTTCTTCTGTCGTTCAAGGTTTCCTTTTTCCTCCAACCGTGGAAACTACAAACCCTTGAAAAGCTCCTAACTCGCCCTTCTTTCGTTTCTTTTTCTGAGTTCTACCTACTGCTCTATTTTCAAACTCGCAAAGCCAATATTACAAATTAATAGATCTATGTTTGACCATTCCCTCTTCTGGCTTGAAGACTACTTTGACATACATACCAACTCACTTTAACCATTTGACAAACAATGATCAATCAAACCATTTTGGTTGACTTATTATGTTAATTTACTCTGTCAGTATTGTGCTGATCAATTTAAATCGTTGAGTTACTTAATCAAACAAGCTGAAACAGTTGTTATGTAACGACCAATCATATTTTTATTTTTGAATAGTTATCTCAGTCATCAAATTATATAACTGAACAGTCCAAATTAATTCAGTAAAGTATTAACAAAATAACTATTAACACCGAAATCGAACGACAGTCAAATGAAAAATGTGTAGAAGTATGATAGTGCATACATCTGGGCTTCAGTTGACATTTTTTTTTTTTTGAGAACCTTTCTAAATAAGATTCAGTCTTTTTTTAAGGGAAGTCTAATGGTGTCACACCCCGTAAACAGGGATGATGACATGACAATGTCTCATTTGATAATGAAGCACCAAAGCATGATAGCTGAGGGAATAAATAAATAATAATAATAATTTCATAAACACTCTAATGCTATAAGTTACAATATATTAGTTTTTATATTGATCAATCGTTACAAGTTCTTAAACTCTCTAATGCTATAAGTTACAATATATTAGTTAAAAATTAAAATAATATGTTAGAAAAAAATCATGATAACTGAGGGAATAAATAAATAATAATAATAATTTATTATGCTTTAAGTTACAATATATTAGTTTTTATATTGATCAATCGTATAAGTTCTTAAACACTCTAATTCTATAAGTTAAACTATATTAGTTTTTATATTGATCAATCGTTACAAGTTCATAAACACTCTAATGCTATAAGTTACACTATATTAGTTAAAAATTAAAATAATATGTTAGAAAAAAACCATGATAGCTGAGGGAATAAATAAATAATAATAATTTATTATAATATGTTTAGAAAAAAAACCATGACGGCTGAGGGAATCGAACTCTAGACTTTCGCTTCTTTGTAAACTCACTAAGGTTAAACCCAAAGTCATTCATTCAAACTATATAACTTTGCAAGGAAAACGCAGGAAAATATATATGACGCTTATATTAGATGGAGTTATCAAGAAAAAAAAACACGGAAGTCGAAGTGTTGACTTCCACTTTTCGAGAGTAATGATCATTGGCAGTCTCGAGGTTGTAAGCGTAATTATGTTGTCTACCACCATCTTGCACTTTGAGTGTCAAATCTCTCCAAAAAAAAAAAATCCAATCCCACCTAGAGAGATTTCATCCCCTCCCTTCAATTTTTCCCTTGTTCATTAAAAACAAAAAAAAATCACACTAGAACCCAAAAAAACCAGTAACACCAGAACAACACACTCATCTTCTTACCCAAAATTCTCAAAAATTGTAACTACAAAATTGTTTTCCTGACAAATCTTCCTCCAAACGGAGCCCGCGATATATATATATATATATATATATACACTTAATCATTTCATATCATTTTACAACTACAATTTTCAAACAAATCAAATCAATCTATCATCACACACCATTTTATTTGAATTTGTGGAACGATTTATAGAGTATAAATATGATTTCCTTTTATTTGTCTCAAAGGAAAAATTTCAAAGTGTTCCTTAGTTGGAAATATAAGAAAAAGAATGTCTTCAGGTAATCCTTCCCGGTCTCCGTCAACAACTCCGGCCAGTGAACCTCCCCTCCCAAATTTACCGATCATTCACAATCAAAACCCAAATGTGCCTACAATTACTTATGTACAAGAAGCTTTGAGCAACAGAGAATTGCATGTAAGTCTATGTCTGATTAGTACTTATTTTTGGTTACGAAGGGTGTGATATTGCCTGAATAGGGACCCAACCCTAGTAATTGTCCAGTAAATTCTTGAAGGTATTGAGAGGCATACAAGGGAACAAGAGCCAACAAGAAGGGGTTGACCAAGGACCTCTTATATGCCTTTTTCCGGTCGCTCCGTTAACACTCCACCTAGAAAGGGACTTCTTCACCACTCCGCCAAGAGACGGGGTTGTTGGACATTTGCCTAACAGTCCAACTTCCATCTTATCTTTCTCACCAGGTTCATTCTGTGAAACAAACCCCCAGCAGTTAGGAGCCTAGTTCGGTTACCCCAAACCAGAAATTTAACTTCACTTTTGGGAGGGTCTAGGTTTAATCCAATTAGTTGTGATTCTTTGGACTCGGGCTCCGAAAATACCGTGTTATCACTTGGGAGAACATCTTCCTTGTCATCCGGTTATGATACTTGGGACGAGGACCACTGGTGAGGTGATTTTGTTTTTTGGTTTTGCCAGAGGTGAAGGTAGGTTGAATTTTATTGATAAATATTTTATGGGTGGGGGTTGAATCTGGCTCTGTTGGTGTTGTAAGATTGCTTTTGGGATGTTTGTTTGTGGAAGAATATTTGAGGATTTTGTACTGGTTTTACCAGTTTGGGGAAGTAGTTTTTAGATTGGTGGTACTTTAACTTTTGCTTCTTTGCATCATTGAAGAACCTAGTGAACCATTAGCAATGGGTTCTTTGGAGATGCTTGGTCCGTTGAAGGTGTTGGTTGTTGGTAAATCTGCTCCCGTTTGCAAAATCCAATTGTAGTGTAATTTATTTATTTTTTAGTGTTGATTAGGTTTTGTTAATTTCATGTAGTAGTACATTTGGATGTATTAATGTTGTGTTTAATTTTGTTAATTATGTTTAGTGATGCACTAAAAGATTTTGACAATATAAATTAGCCTTTTGTGTGAGTAATTAGTGTTGATTTCAATAATTTCTCTTAAGCAAATAATTACTAATTTGTGATAAAAAAAATCAAACTTAAAAACCAATGAAGGAAATCAAAATCAACTCTTAATCATAGATTAACCCGGTCCATCGGTGTGTTGTTTATTAAAAAAAATTGATCAAACCTTTCTGGCATTTTCAATGAATGAAACAAGTTAGGGGATTTGATTGAGAGAAATTATGGGTTTTGAGAGGTGTAAAGTGGTGAGATTGAGTGATGTATGAACAATACAAGAAAACTGTGTAACAGGGACGGACATTTCCGTCGCTAATCCGTCACTAAACTCAGTTTAGCGACCGATTAACGACCGAATGACGTGGTCGTGTACTTTTCGTCGCTAAGAAAAATACCGACCGAATACCGACGGAAATGCTAGCGACTGAATACTATTTACCGACCGAATACCGACCGAATGGTCAACATTGTTGACTTTTGACTTTGACTGAGTAACGACCGAATACCGACGAAAATGCTAGCGACCGAATATTCGGTCGCTATTTACCGACCGAATACCAACCGAATGGTCAACATTGTTGACTTTTGACTTTGACTGATTCGGTCGTTATTCCGTCACTAAATTGTTTTTAATTTTTTAAAAAAAAATTGAAATTTAATTAAATCCCTATTATAAAAAAAGCGAGCAATACGTACGAAATACAAACCGAAAGCATGTATTATTAATAAGATCACAAATACCAAAAATAATCAATAAACCCAAAAATAACATTACATAACCCATTATCTTACTAAAAAACACAAGTTTACACTTCTCATTTACATTAAAACACTCACAATCAAAGTGTGCACTTCTCATTACATTACAACACTCACAATCAAGTCCACACTTTGAATTACAACACTCACAATCAAAGTGTGCACTTCTCATTTACATTACAACACTCACACACTTTGAATTATCAAAACTCACAATCAAAGTGTGCACTTCTTATTTACATTACAACACTCACAATAAAAGTTTACACTTCTCATTACATTACAAACAATCAAGTCCACATTTTGAATTACAACACTCACAATCAAAGTGTGCACTTCTCATTTACATTACAACACACACACTTTGAATTATCAAAACTCACAATCAAAGTGTGCACTTCCTATTTACATTACAACACTCGCAATCAAAGTTTACACTTCTCATAAACTCCTTGATTTCATTTATATGTATACTTTGAATTATGTTAAAAAGTTATACAATATGACAATTAATTCATGGTAATAAAGTACTAAAAAAATCAACAAATATTATTCACCTTCAATATATGGAAAGTCTAAACAAATATTCCTTGATGTCATTTATATCTATACCTTGGAAATGCATGAGTTGCAATTCCACTTGCCATTCGTGAATAATATGTCCTAATTACATCAATAATGCTTAAACATTAAAAATTAGTTACCTTAGGATGAGGTATAGACATATATCGATAGAGAATACAATTACATTTCAATCTATTATGTATGAGAATTAAAATAAATGAACTTTTTTCGATATTACCTTATTATGTATTTTTGTGGCTTAGACTTTAGGGAAAGATGTATGTTAAAGGTATCCATGCCCACATTATCAACAAGATCACGATAATGGAATTCTCATATGTTTAAATATGTTTGCATTGCGGCCTTGCAAACGTGTATGCTGATTTTATATAGACATTGTCAACGTGTATAAAGAATTAATACACTTGATATATGTAATTAATTTGTTTTCCTATTAAATCCATCCCAATTCCACTAGCCATTCGTGAATAATGTGTCCTAATTCCATCCATAATGCTTAAACATTATGTATGAGAATTAAAATAAATGAACTTTAGGGAAACATGTATTTTTGAATTTTTGTAAATTGCAAGAAATTATGAGAATTGGCAAAGAAACCCGCCCCAAAATAAATTGCAAGAAATTATGAGAATTGGCAAAAAAAATGCAAGAAATTATGAGAATTGCAAAAAATTATAGAAAAACCACATATTAAAATCCAAGAAAAATCAGTACTACCTCCCCTCCATTTTTGTTTTCATCTTCTCAAAATAGCGACCGACTTGGCAAATTTCGTCGCTATTCGGTCGCTATTATTTTCCCGGATTCCGTTTTTTTTAAATAGCGGGGTTTTTAAGGATATATAGAAACATTTTACCTAATAGTAACTACAATAGGAAAAATGTTTCTATAAAACCTTAAAAACCCCGCTATTTTATAATAAAAACGAATCCGGAAAATAATAGCGACTCAATAGCGACGGAATTTGCCAAGTCGGTCGCTATTATTTTTCCGGATTCCGTTTTTTATAAAATAGCGGGGTTTTTAAAGATATATAGAAACATTTTGCCTATTTTAGTTACTATTACTAATACATATATATATATATATATATATATATATATATATATATATATATATATATATACACACACACACACACACATACATATTAACTTGAATATTCAAACAATTAAAACTTATACTTATTTACAAAATACCAATATATACTCGAAGCAGAACAATTCAAGTAATACATTTGTGTGTGCATTTACGTGAATCATTAAGTGATAGAGTTAAAAGTTTATTAATTGATTATTAATAAACAAATAATTACTAAAATATTCACATTAGTTCGTACTCGCATTCTGAACGATGTCGGTTTTCAGATTTATAATTTTTTAACTAAAATCCGTCGCTATTCGGTCGCTATTAATCCATGGGGCGATAGAATAGCGACCGAATTTACCAAGGCCATCGCTATTATTTTCCCGGATTCTATTTTTTTATAAAATAGGGGGGTTTTTAAGGTTTTATAGAAACATTTTGCCTATTTTAGTTACTATTAGGTAAAATGTTTCTATATATCCTTAAAAAACCCCGCTATTTAAAAAAACGGAATCCGGGAAAATAATAGCGACCGAATAGCGACGGAATTTGCCAAGTCGGTCGCTATTCGGTCGCCCCACCCTAACCCTAATTCGGTCGTTATTCCGTCGGTAATCCGTCGGTAGTCGGTCGTTAACGAAAATAAAACGCCGTCGTTTTGTGTCCTTCATTTATTTCGTGACAAATAAACACCGTTATGTATTCCGTCGGTATACGGTCGTTATATTCCGTCGGTATTCGGTCGTAATATATTCGGTCGGTATTCGGTCGTTAATATCCGTCGGTATTCGGTCGTTAAGGGTGAACAAAACGACGGCGTTTCAATTTGGTCAACGGGACCGAAGTGGCCAACGGATGGGTGACGGAATAACGACTGATTTGTTTTCGATTTCTATTCGGTCGGTATTCCGTCGTTAAATTTGTGACCGAAAAATTCGGTCGCTAAATTCAGTCGCTATTTAACTGTTTTCTTGTAGTGGAAAGTGATGAGAAGAAGAGATTGATTATAGTGTGAAAAAAAGGAAAATGCATTGCAAATTCCATGTTGGATAGAAGGTGGGGTTAATCCAAATATTATATTATTTGTTGTTCTAAAAATAATAGAAAATAGAAAATAAAATTTACAATATTCTCGAGGGCAAGACAGTCATTTAACATGGTCAATTTGAATTTTTAGCCAATACCCTTTTAAAAAATAAGAATAAAATTGTTGATGAGAAAGGTTCGAATGTGAGACCTCGCGTTAATTCAAACTCCTGAACAAAAACTACAAGTCATCTATACCAACTGGAACACTTCTGATATGAACCGGGTTCACTGGACCATGCGGTCCAAATTTGGCCACATCACTGCATTTCCTTCTCTCCCCTCATTCTGCAGGGATGTGGCCAAATCTGGACCACATGGTCCACATGGACCCGGTCCATATCAGAATTTTCCATACCAACTGCCTATGTTCAAATGAAAAAAAAAAAGAATGTAACATATTTGACTAATATTAATGGGAAATCAGCCTATTTAGTCCTCCAGAAATTTTCGTTTAACCCGTATAGTCCTCAATGTTTAATTTCAACCTCTAAAGTTTCTTACCTATTTACGGGATGCATATAGAGGTTCCACCACCTCTTATGCGGAGGACTTAGGGCAAATGGGTTCCTCCAAATTAAAGAAATAGAATTTTGGGTTTTCTTTTTATAACAATTTTTATATTGATTTTTTGTATTTTGTAAATTTTATAGATTGAAACTGATAATTATTCCCCCGCTCATTAAGCACGTAGATGACATTGAATTTAGGGCTACCCTGATTCCGCCGCAGAAGAGGTGGTGGAACCTCTATATACAACCCGTAAATAGATAAGGAACTTTATAGGTTGAAATTAAACATTGGGGACTATATAGGCTAAATGAAAATTTCTGGAGGACATTACAGGCTGAACGAAATTTCTGGGGGACTTTACAGGCTGAAATTAAACATTGGGGACTATACGGGCTAAACAAAAATTACTGGGGGACTAAATAGGCTAATTTCCCAATATTAATAGACAGATAAATCGCGTCAATAAAGATGTTGACTTGTGTATTTCAAGGCAATTAGAAATGGCAAGTGAGTTTGGCCCACCCGCGACCCGCCCCGCCCCGCCTCGCTTAACTCGGCCCACATTTGGACCCGCCTAAACCCGTTATGACCCACGGGTTAAGTGGGTTTTACAAACGAGGCGGGGTGGGTTGTCCATCCAAGAAAAATCGACCCAGCCCGCCTCGCCCAGTTAAAAACCCACAACCCGCACCGCCCCGCCCCGTTTCCCCAACCCATTTAAACCAGCACCATTTAAACCCATATTACCCCACCCCACCCCAACCCACTTAACCCATATTACCCCAACCCCTATAAATACTCACTCAAATCCCCTCAACTCACACCAAACTCACACTATCATTTTCTACTCTATTTTCTAAATAGAAAATATGGACAACATTCCTCCTAATCCCTCTACTAGTGCTTGGATTAGGAGGACTTCCAAAGTTTAGACACATAAAAAATAAACACCCGGGTTGTTATGTTTAAATTGTAATTTTTATTGTACTTTTCATTTTAAATTGTAATGTTTTGTTTTATTATGTTGTTTTCATGTAAGCCCCCCTCATTTGTAAGTCTTATTTTGTTATAAATAAAACCGGTATGACTTTTATCTATATTTATTTTTACCAAAAAAAAATTCAAAAAAAACACCCAACCCGCTTAACCCATCCAACCCGCCAAACTCGCCAAACCCAACCGACCCGCCCAACCCACCGGGTTAACCCGTGACTGGGCCCACTTTTGATGGGTTTTCCAAACGGGGCGATGTGGGTTCGTCATTTTCATTTTTGGACCCAACCCGCCTCGCCCCGTTGACTGGTCAACCCCGCCCCGCCTCGCTCCGCCACTGTTCATCGACTCGCCCCGAACTCGTCGGGTTAACCCGTTTGCCATTGCTAAAGGCAATAATGAAGTCTGAAAGTAAGCTAAAGGAATGTAACATATTTGACTAATATTAATACACATATAAATCTAGAAAAATCGCGTGAGTCAAGATTAGGGATGTCAAAATGGGCCTATGCCCACGGGCATGCCCGCCCCGTGAGATTAATGGGCGGGTATAGGGCTATAAATTTCATGCCCATTTAAATGCGGGTATCAACGGGCATACTCATGCGGGTAACGGGTCATGCGGGTATGGGCGAGTTGCAATCAGGCATGCCCGCTTCGTTTTTTTTTTATTATTAATTTTGGATATGGATTAATATGGCTCTTCAGTCTTTTTCAAACTGAACAAGAGTAATATATCTTCATTATCTTCTTGCATGCGTTCTTACCAAATATAAGAGTCATCTTCTTCCTAGAAATGTACAAACTCAAATATTTGTACGCAATTGGATTCACGATTTCATTTCTGAAGGTAACTAAATTATGTTTTAACTTATCATTTATCATTTACCATTTATAATGTTTTCACTTCTTGAGGTGTGTTTTTTATATGTGAAGATGATGAGGAGGAATCAACATGATTTAAAATGGATTCAAATAATACTTCTAGTGTTCATGATCTAGATCAATAGATGGAAGATATCTATTTTTTGTTGCTTTGACTTAAGTAATTAATATGTTTGTTAATTTTGGACAGTTGATCTTGAATTATTTTGAAATTGTTAACTTTGATTTGATTTTTTTTTACTATTTTGGATATTGAGGAATTTGATTTGATTGTTTTTTAACTATTTTGGATTTTTATTTCCCCTCTTTAGGACTGTAAACTGTAAATGAGTGAAAAATAATTATATTTTGTTGATTTTTCAGATTTCATCTATTCTTTTCAAAAAAAGAAAAATAAATTAATAATAGTGATAAAAAAGAAATTAATAATAAGGGTTGCGGGCATGCCCATTTGCCCATGGGCATTCGGCGGGCGGGTATGGGCATCCCTTTTGATGGCCCGTTAAAAAAGTGGGCATGCCCTTCCATCTACATTTAAGGCATGCCCATGACGGGGCGAGTTGGGGCAGACGGACATACCCATTTTGACAGTACTAGTCAAGATGTTGATTTGTGTATTTCAAGGCAATAATGAAGTCTGAAAGTAAAGCTAAATTTTATCATGTCATTTCCAGTTTTGTTTTTCTGTTTTTTTTTTTTGCGTGAAGATGGGTTCTCCTCGAGTACCCAAAATATGTACTTCTGAGATATTTTATCAGATTATATATTCATCTCTTAGTAAATATTTATATATCTTACTAAAACAAAAACAAAAAAATCACTTTAAATTTTTTTAATATTTTTTTTAAAAATCAAAACATTTATGGCCTATTTTTTTTACTCAAAGTCAATGATTGAACAATACAAAATCTCTTATTAACACTATCACCATATTTTCTTTCTTTTGTGCTAAAACTACTACTCCCTAGAAGCTCCTCTTAGCATATTATCAAGTATACAGTGAGCAAAAACTTTCTTCAGTTGATTTATGGTTGGCTACCGGCTAACTCTACGCAACTAAAACTACCGTAAAAATACATTTCTGACATATTTTCTCCACCGACAGCCGAGGCAACCTAACTCTAATCATTTCAATCCATTAGTACACCTCTCCTACACTTTGAAACTGCTTCTCTCCCCCTCTCAAGGGATCAAATCAATCCATCACTCCACTAAACCCACATATCTGCTAAAACAATTGCTAAAAACATTTTATAACATCATAAGAAATAAAAAGAAATGGTTTTTTCAAGTGGAAAAATGATGTCTCAATTTTACTTTTTTTTTTTATTATTATGAAAACTCCCTTAATTTTATAATAGATGTCTTTTTAGCCTTTCCATTTCTTCCCCTAAATAATGTCATTTTTTTCAATTTTTAAGGATCTTTTTTTAAAATTACTCTTACTTTAGAAATAGAATGAAGCTTGGTGTTTGAAAATAAACTAAATTATTTAAGAGTATAACATTAAAATTGTGTATTGTCTTCCTTTTTACTTAATTTATGTTAAACTACCTAAAACTTCTATTATAAAACGGAGGAAATATTTTTAAAAATATTGAAAGCCACCGTGGTCTCCTACCTCTAATTTTACATATGTTGCAGAGGGTATGAATACTCGAAGCTATAAGAAACCCTAAATAATGTTATTTTTCAATTGTAATGATATTTTTTTTCTAAAAATACGCTTACTGTATAGAGAGAAAGATGAATCTTGGTATTTGGAAATAAACTAAATTATTTAAAAGTATAATAGTAAAATTCTATATTATATTCTTTTTTCTTAATTTATATTAAACTACATAGAATTTCTATTATAAGACGGAGGAAGTAGTTTTAAAAATATTAAAAACCACCTAAGGTTGTAGGAGGCAATTCCTAGGCCTTTCTTCCTAGAATACGTATCCAGGAAAACGAATCGATATTTCGATGTGATACAGCTCACCAACTACCGAAATAGCTTAGAAAGTGGATTATGCTGCTCTCGTTGGGTCGGTCTCCTACCCCTAATTTTACATCTGTTGTGGAGGTGGGTATGAATACTGGAAGTTATAAGAAAACTAAAAGTAATAAATATCAATTAGTATACATTTTGACGAATTAAGGGATAGAGGGAATGCACACAAATGGGTTTCAAAGAAAATTCTATCTCAGTTTGAGTTTCAAATTCGATAGATTTCAAACTAGACTCAATATTAACTAACTACGTGTCGAATTCTGTATCTTTTAAGCACACGATATGCGTACTTTTTGAAAAAACTTTGATCAATTGTGATACATTCCGTGATTTACACCACTCCACAAAGGCTTTGGAGACCGGACGCAGTTGATGAATATATGAAAAAAAAATAGCAAAAACTGAACTCTATTTTGATGTAAGGTAATTAACATTGACCTTAAGTTTTGTTCAAGACCAAAAAAATCTATCACTTTTAAGGAAATCTCGAATTGACCGAAAAGGCATGAAAAAGACAAAACGGTTGCATCCATTTTTGGCCTAAAACGTCGACAGAGGACTATTCTCTGATAAAAAATTTAACATATTTTAGCTCCATTTAGATTGGGTTTTGATTTTGTTTTAGTTTGAGTTTTGGTGGGAGAAGTTAAAAAATTTGCGGGAACAATTCAAATTCAAATTTTTTACTCTCAAATTGGCGAGAGATGTTCAAATTCCAAAGAGTTGATAATTGGATAGGTTTATATTTGTTTTCATCTACGATACGTTTGGTATACGATAATATAATGGAAATAGATCTCTTTCCAAATAGAATCATTTTTTATTGGAACAAATTCGAAATATTTTTTTAATGCCAGTGTCTGAAAAGTAAAAAAGAATGAAATATTGATTTAGTTTCTATGTTTGATTAATCTATTTTTCTATGTCATAACAAAATAGAATTAAAAATAATATGACATAAATGTCCTAATAATATATACTGATGACGAAGTCTAATTAAACATATCATTCACAAAATCTTACTTTGAATAGCATATAAAAATAATATCTTAATTATTAAAACATAACTTATATTAATAGGTCAAAATAGTCATAAAAATAACTGTATTTTGGAATAAAAAATATTACCAAGAAAAATAAAATATCTATGGAACTATATTTATGAAATTATACCAAGAGGAATAACTTTATTTTTAATTTTTTTGATGAATAAGTTTATTTTTAATGACGAAGTACGAATAAGTTATAGTATAATTTGAATATTACAATTAGTTCAAATAAAAGTATAATGGTCACTTACTATTAATTGACGATTCAAATTTTAACTTTTTCACAAGTTTTGGTGTGAAATAACATTTTTCACTTCTTCTTTGAATGAGCATTATCGTAGTAGAAAGATATTTTCAATTTAAATTTTGCATACCAAACATTGAAATGGAAAAAAAGTTAAAAAAGTTATTTTATTCTATTCTAACATGTTAAACGTGTTGTTAATGTTTATAAAAATAATTTATTTATGAAGGAAAGTACAATGGCTAATATTCTTTTTGGAAGGAAAGATAAGGCATAAAGTGACTCTGAAAATGATTATCATCCCCTTATTTTTTCTATTGATATTTTATTTATGCCTCTGAATTTGTATTCAGCTATGAATTTTGCTAATTTCGACCATTATCTTATGAAGTAGACATATTCTTATATTGTGGCCGTTACAGAGAATGTGAGTGAAATTCTTTTTGCTCACGGGCCGAATCTTTATTTAGCATAGTAGGTAAATTGATAAATCGCATAAAAATGACCATTTAAGTGGCTCCGAATGTGGCCCGGACCCGGAATATCTCAATTGTCCTTGACTGGACAAGTACATAGAAGCTACGGCGAAAGGTTAGATAGTTTTTATCCCCTACTTGTTTCAAGATAAGAAACAAGCAGTGGAAACCGGTTTCTCTATCAGAGTCCGGTCGGACTTGATTGCTTCGTGATAAATAATTGATCATTAAAATAGGCAATTGAAAAGAAAAATGTTATTTTTTCTAATATGAAATTACTTGGGCTATAGCATATTGTGATTTGACTTTAAATTTATAAAACATAAATTGTTTCTAATGTAGAGATGTGAGACGTATTTAAAATTTTGAATTTAACAGTGACGGTGAGTTGTAACTTGTAACCTAGAAATTGTATTAGACCTCAATTATCAAAAGGAAAAAGAAGTTATGGGTCTGCTTAAACAAAAGATTAATTTGGTTTGAGATTTAAACTCAAACTCAAATTACATTTGGATAGAGACTCAATATGAAAACGGGTCAAATAAAAGATTTGAAAATAACCCATAAAACAAATATTCGATCCGGGTAGACATTTTCTTACCTATTTCACAAGATGTTGGATTACTTTTTTTTTCTTCTGACAACGGCTGGTCAAATCACATTGATCCTCTCATTTTTTTTTAGATTGAATTTTTCAAGTGAATCTTTATTTGAATTGGGTGGAATATTAGATTATGGGCTATTGGGTGAATTTATTTGAATTGATATTTTAAATACCCATAAAAAATGAGTTATAAGTTTTGACCCAATTTGAATTTAAAATTAGTTTGAGATTCAAATTCAAAATTTCAAATCAAACTTAAATAAGATATTGTCCAGAATACCCTATATTAGAGCCGAAATATGATGTGAGTTTTGTAGTGTAACCCAGAGTATGTAAGTGATATAATGACATGATATGCGATGGTTTAGGATATACTTCTAGTCTAGCTAGGTAGCTCACCACCAAATCTACTGTTACAAATATGGCCCTCAAAATATTTCTTGGAGAGAAACCTGGTTTTTTTACTTGAGTCGGTGTATTCGAAGGGAAAGAGGACTTTCACAAAATCTGCAAACTATCTTATGTATAGAGGGGCTCTTCTCAAATCTCACCTACTCTGAAGTAATCATCTTTGCAGCATTCTTTTCCTAGGCTTCTTCAATATAGGTGCATCACCAACAAAAAGGGTGGACTAGGGTTATTCGCCACCCCCTCCCCCAAAAGTTGGATTAGGGCATGTAAGAATATAAGGGGGCGTGAAGCGCGGCCATTTAAAAATAATATTTTTTATTTTATTTTTAAAGCTAATATTGAATACTCTCTTAAATTTAAAATTTTACATTAGTTTTCTTTAAAGCTGAAACTATTTGTAAGAGAAAATTAAAATTTATTTTGAAATTTAAAATGTAAAATATTGTACAAATGTAATCTTAAAAAAAAAAATATTAAAAAGTTACCTTCCGCATCCAAAAGATGTCTAGTTAGGTCCCTACATTAAGCTTTGTTTGCTGTTTTTTTTAGTGTTTTAGTGTTGAATATTAGGGTTGTAACAAATATTTACTGGGTAGTGCTAAATGATTAAAATAATTGGCTATAATCTGAAGTAAAAGTATAAAATACCATAAAATCTTTTATAAAAATTGGGATCAAGGGTATTTTATAGCTCATTATAACGTAAATGTAAAAAATACTGTAAATCCTTTAAAAACAGTGGTAAATGATAATTTATAACTAATTATAACCAATTATTTGAGACTTTAACCATTTCCATAATTATTTTGTCATTATTTTCTTAAATTATTTGGAACAATTAAAGTGAGAAACACTTCGATTTTCGAATGTTACGAAAATCGAATGTGTTTTCGCAAGATAGGCCGAAGAATAATTTAACAACGGAAACTATCAAGAGAGCAACTGAGTTCAAAGCTCTCGGTATCATAGGAGGAGCCGCTAAGGATAAAGTGAGTATTAATATTTCTTGGAAAAAACCACCTCAAGATTGGGTTAAACTCAACATGGATGGCTCTTCCATTGGTAACCCGGGAAGAGGAGGCGCAGGAGGCAACGACGGATGCAAAGAAGGCTGATAACCCCACTAAATTTTTTTTTTTTTTTAATTATATATGATGTATTTTATTCCATTTAGATAATAAATGTATAAATGACCCCAGTGAATTATTGTATATATCAAATGACCCCAGTGATTTTTTTAATTATATATGATATATTTTACTCCATTTAGATAATAAATTTATAAATAACCGCAGTCAATTATTGTGTATATTAAATGACCCCTGTAAAAAAAATTTCCTTGATCCGTCACTGGCAGGAGGTATTCTTAGAGATTATAAAGGGGACTGGATTATAGGGTTCAGCAAAAATTTGGGGTTTTGTTTGAACACGGTTGCTGAGTTAGGGGCGCTTAGGGAAGGGCTAAACATTGCTTGTAATCTTGGCATTCAGAAATTGGTGGTGGAGATAGATGCTAGAGTTGTTATTGATTTTATTCTCAATGCTAATATGGATATTCACCCGTTATCCCCTCTTATTCTTGACTGCAGGGAGTTATTCAGGAGGATACCGGAGAGTAGTCTTGTTCATGTTTACAGGGAGGCCAATACATGTGATGATGGATTGGCCAAAGCTGGTGGTACTTTTTTGTCTTCTGATTTAGTTTTATTTCACTCTATTCCCCCTTTGTTAGTCATTTAGTGGCAGGGGATGCCCATGAGACTTGTATTCTGAGGCTTATTTGTAATTCTATAGAACCTCTATGTACTATTCAGACTAACTAATTAATATATCCTTGTTTTTTACCACAAAAAAAAAAAAGATGAAATTTGATGTATTTGCAATAGTATGTCAGTATGTGTTTGAAGTGAAAGCAGATGTTTCTCCAAATCTGCAAGCTACGGCATACGGACTCCAGTCCGGCTCCAGTGCTGAACCCCAAAATTCCGCACCTGCGGAACCCTCCTAGCCGTCGGATTAAATTTTGAACGGTCCAAATCTGGAGAGAGAAAAGTTGCGGCTGACAATAAAAAATAATAAAAAAATAAATGTTATATAATAAAAGGGTACATATGTAATTTTACAAATAAATGTTTGGATTACCGAGGAGAAGAGAGAAAAGTTGCGGCTGAACAAAAACGCATGTTCTTCTTTAGAGAACACATGTTTTTGGTTAGAGAACATGTGTTCTCTAACCAAAAACATGTGTTCTCTAAAGAAGAACATGCGTTTTTGTTCAGCCGCAACTTTTCTCTCTCCTCCTCGGGAACAAAAAGTAACACGCAACCGTCACATCGATTGGGTTCCCGAGGAGGAGAGAGAAAAGTTGCGGCTGAACAAAAACACATGTTCTTCGTTAGAGAACACATGTTCTTTAACCAAGAACATGTGTTCTCTAACGAAGAACATGCGTTTTTGTTCAGCCGCAATTTTTCTCTCTCCTCGGGAACAAAAAGTAACAAGCAAAGTTTATCCCTAAAATACCCCCTATTTTGATACAATCGTTGGATCAAACAGTATAAAATCCAACGGCTGAGATCGTGGCCCGCACCGTGCGGAATTTTCAGGGTCCGCATAGGAGCCATGGTGTACGGACTCCTCCTCAAGTCTCCCCACTATGTCCTTTTAGTAATCATTGGTGTAGCATATATCTTGAGGCTTCTTCAAAATTTGTGCACATAAATAATTAAAAAATGATTTTTTTCGTAGAAATAGTTAAAGTTAACAGTGTTTCGAATAAGGGTTAGGTTCCATTTATTTATTTTTCCATAAAAGTTTAAAAGTGATATTGGAGTATCAAACTTTCTTTGTAAAATTTATCAAAACTTTAATCATTGTAAAATGTAATTATGATAATTATTTCAAAATGGAAAAATTATGTTTTATTAAATGTTAGTTTCTGTTTTTCGTTAAGTATTAAATGTTAATTTTAGATAAATACTTGATGAAGATTATTTGAAGCATGATTTAGTTTGAATAAAAGTTAATTCGAATATAGATTAGTCTAATGAATTATGTGATTCAGATTCATCCACATTAGACGAAATTGTTTTTCCACTAACTATAATCCATATTAATTTGTTTTAATAAAATGCTGACGCAAACATGTTATTTAAGTCGTTAAATAAGGGGAAAGTAAGGCTCAAGACAGTCAAATTCGAGTTTCTACGTGGGATTTTTTTTTTAAGCCCAGACGTGCGTACACCCCAAAGGGGAGAGTAGCAACCTCACAAGAGGAGGAGGAGATAACCCCAGAAAGGGAGACAATTTAAAGCGTGCCCCATTCGCGGGGAGGGTATCGAACCAACGACCGTTGCCCCACTAGGCTAAAGACCTTGTGATAGTTTCTACGTAGGATTGGGAGGATATAGAAGGATCGTAAGATCGTAGAATCGTAACTCGGATTGTAGATCCTACTTAATTTAAAAAATATTAATTAATTCAGTACTCTACTAATTCTTTTAGATGCAATCTTAAATTTTCTAGAATCTTATCATATTTGCTAATATTAAACAAATATTCATCAAATGAAAGAGTCATAGGAAAATGATATTATGTTCCGTGTTTCAGAATTACGAAACTTAATTTGTACTATAAAAAAATTTACTGGAAAAAATAGGAAAAAAATCTACTCAGACCTCATCCAATTGGAGCAATCTAAATTCAATAACATTGATTATTTGACTAAATAACTTAATTTATCAAATTAGAGTTTAGAATTTCAAATTACCTTTTCGTTGTTCCAGACGATAGCATAGGAAAAGCTCGGAGACAAAAAAAATAGAGGCAAAAAAGTAAATTGGTATCTATCGAGAAAGAGAATAAATTGGTCGGCAGTTGAAGATTGAAAAGGCTTGAGAAGATTGAATAAATCATAGAGATGAACAAAGAAATTCTTTATCTATAATGATTTTTTTTTTTTAAACATTCGGGTTGGGTTGAGCTAAAACCCGATCCGTAAGAGAAAATAGCTAACTCGGAGTTGACTTGTAGGATCGTACGATCCTACGTTTTCGAGTCTGATACCACGAGTTTACCCTGATCATACTTGATTACTGATCCTACGTAGGATCTAACGCGTAAGGTCTTTTAAAACTCGTAGAATCGTATGATCCTACGAGTCAACTCTCGAGTTTAACTGCCTTGGTAAGGCTACTTGCTTCCACCACGGTTATAGTGTGGAACGGAAAAATGTTCCGTATGTGCGGACCAGATTTTCATCTGTTGGATTAAAATTATGACAGGTGAGATTGATTTAAAAAAACACCTGTTTTTTTATACAAAATACCTGTTCGCCGAACACATATTTTTTAAAAAAAAAAAATTCAAGGAAAAAAAATGTCCGCACATACTGAAAAAAAATTGTTCCGCATAGAAGTCAGACTGACTTACTTCGCGGAAAGAGGAGGAAAGGGAGTAGGGGTAAGGGGGGAAAATACTTCACCTGCCACCTTTTACCTTGTTCTTGTTTGATTGGAGGGGAAAAGGAAAAAAAAAAACGAGGGAGAGAAGAGAGGGTGAGAGAGAAATTGTTTAAATATAATTTTTTATTCATTATTTTCTCTCTTTTTTGAGAAAATTATTCATTATTTTCTGTTAATTAATTTCTATAATTAAAAACTATGATTAATGAGTTTTAACTATTTATAACACTTAACTATTTGGGTTGTGTTATTTCTATTCCTTACTTTTCTTGTTTTAACTTTTTTATATTACTAATCTATTTGTGAGACACTAAAACTACACTGCCAACATTCATCAAGGCGGTTTTTGGCTAAAATGTGCACACTTATTTTGGGAAATGTGCGTTTTCACCATTCTAAACCAAGGATATTTTCTTCATTTTCATCAGAGTATTTTCATCATTTTGTAACTATTGACATTGATGTCATTTAGACCAATGATGTATTCATAAATTTTAAGAATGGCATTTTCGTCATTTTCTATTAAGGTATTTCGTTATTTTTCATCTAAAATATTTTCGTTTTTCAAGGTATTTTCTCCAATTCATACTAGAAATGTTTTTTTAGAATTATCAAATATTTTTAATTTTGCACCAAAAATATTCCCGTCATGTTAAAGCAATGGTATTTTTTCCATTTTCTTCAAAGTTACTTAGGCTATTTGGGTTTACGATAATATTAGTCTTTTCACAATAGAGACATTTTGTTCATTTTTATTTTTAATTATGTTAATTTTTTGTGTTTCAACTAATAAATTTGAATTTGAATTGAATTTCACATCAATTCCATAATTTTACCAAATAAAGGAATTCAATTCTTTGGAATTGGAATTTCTTAGGATTCTAATTCTTTGAAATCCATAGAATTGGAAAATCTTTGAATTATAATTTCATGGAATTTCATAGAATTGAAATTCCAATTCCAAGAAACAAACACACACTAAGAGTACTTTAGTCATTTTGTACTAGGGGGATTTCTTCATTTTACACTAATGGTACTTTGGTCATTTTATATATATTTATTTATAGAGAAAAAATAACTTATATGTATGATATATTTATAATATACAATAAATCTTGTGAATTTGGAATTTAAATTCTTTGATTATAAAAGAATTTATTTTTTGGATTTGAAGGGTTTGGAATTGGAATCAAATTGGAATTGGAAAACCTAAAAACAAACACACCCTAAGAGAAATGAATTTTGGGTGGGAAGAAATTGCTTATTTTCTTTTTCTTTTTGGACAATAATTTTTTTTTTTTTTTCTGTGTCCTTTGTATACTATTAAAAGAAGTAAACTGTTTAGTCATATATTTCACCTAAAGCAATATGTTTATGGAAAATGCTTCTAGGCTAAAAATAATTGTCTAAAATGGATAAAAATTTAAATTGACCTTTTAAAAAGACAAATATACCTTTTTATATATTTTACTGATTTTGTCATATATTCTATTTTTTTTATATTTCACCTACCATACATGTTCTACCTAGATACCTAGTAGTACTAAATTTTCTGACATCCTTTTACCAACCCTAAACTTTCCTGACATCCTTTTGCCAAGTAGTACTAAATTTGCTGCCATTTTTTTCGAATCTTTTTTCAAACTCCTAACACTTTACATTCCAAAAATGAAAACTATTATTTTCAAAACACAACAAGCGTTTTACATTCCAGTAATGAACTTTTCTAAACACCTAGTGGAAAGTCAGCAAGCATCCAAGAACAAACTATTTTTGGAACTTAGTCCAACTGTGGTGCAAAATCTCAGTAGTATAACATCTTTCCTTTAACAAAACTCTATCCATTAACAAATTGGATGAAAAAATGTACCTAACAAATTGCAATAAATATTAATATGTATATAATTGATCAAGTAAAGTATATTGGTGTAGTTGGCTTTCCTTTAGATCATAAGTTATCGGAATGGTATGTGTTCAATTCTCGCATGGTATAGCATTTTTGTTTTTTTTGATATTTTAATTTTGCTAAATACTTTGTATTAAATATTTGTCAATACTAAGTTTTTTAACATGTAGTCTAATATATATTACAAATATAATCAATCCCTACTCAGACACCACTTTTCCCAGCAATAAACTCATCAAAGAACAAGCCAACTACTCCCCAAACTCAACTCATATTCACCATTCAAGCAGTTTTTCTTTTTCGTTTTGATATTGGTTATGGATTATGTTGTTGTAAAACACAAGAGGGGGGGGGGGGGGTGAATTGGGTTTTAATCGATCTTGCAAACTATTTCAAATCTTTTCAATGCTAGTGAGAGTTTGAACAAGATGAACAAATGCAAAACAAAACCCAACAACAAGACAAAGGATTTATAGTGGTTCGACTCACTCAGAATCTACATCCACTACCTTGAGCCGCACCCAAGTATTTTAACAACTTCACTAAGAAGAACTTTACACTTGTGGCTAACTCACAAAGAGTTTTACAACACAACCACAATACACCAACTCACTAAGAGTGTTTGCCCACACTAAGTAGGACTTACAATACAAAACTCACTAAGAGTTAATTGCCCACACAAAGTAGGACTTATACAAGAATTACCCTATCACTAAGAAAGGGAATGAGATGGTTTAAAGAACAAGGTTGTTCACTCTTCTAAGTGAAAGATAGATACCTTATAAGTACATCAATTTCAGCTCTTTGAACATATGAAGCACACTCTTTGTCTTGCTTTTTGAAATACACCTTTGAATGATTTAGATCATGGCAATGAAGTGCTTTTTGCTTTGAAGGTGTTTAGACTTGATAGGAAATGAATGTATATTGTTTGTGCAAGTCCTAGAATCATTCTCAGCTTTAGAGTATATATACATTTAAAAAATATGCTGAAGAACGACTTTGCAACGGTCATATAACGGCTAGTAACAGAGCACCTCGGTAGACCGAAGTCAAGCTCGGTTGAGCCGAACCAAGGTCGGTCGACCGACCTCCCCTTTGGTCGACCGAACCAAATCATCAGACCTCTCAGTTTCTCTTCGGTTGATCTGAGCTTGAGCTCGGTTGACCGAACTTCCTGAGTGTGAGAGATGTTGATTTTTCACACGTTTTGAAATCTTTTAAAGTCTAAAAGGTTTTCCCAAAAGGTAACAACTAAGAACATTTGGAAAACCATTTTAAAGGACTTATACTTTGAAATCAAAGGCTTTTGACATATGAACACATATGAGAATCATTTTGAAATTTTAGCATTTTGAAAACGTGTTAATGAAAACATGCAAGACTTGAGTGTAGAGCTTATGTTCATGAGAGCTTTGGTTAGAGCTATATAAGATAAAGACTTATAATGACAAAGCTAATCTAACCAAACCTAAGTCTTCAATCTTCAATCTTGATAGATGAGCCTTGAATGATATGACTTTGAATCTTGATCATGGCTTGATTGAAGTACTTAGAGCTTCCAATATTAGTTCCGATATTCTATCACAAAGATATAAACATTAGACACAACATCAAGTGTTTGTCCATTATCAAAAATCGAGTTTGATCGCCCTTAGGGCTAACAGTTGTTAAAATTGCCGGCTAATCACTAAATTATTTAACTTCTCTTGCATTAGTTATATATATATATATATATATATATATATATATATATATATATATATATATATATATATATATATATATTCGAAATTTTAAAAATACTACTATGTATAGTAAATTTTATATGTAGTTCGGGAATATATTATCGCTTTCGCCCTCCCCCAACGCGCTATATTTAGAATTTTTAAAATTTTTAAAAATATATTATCAAGTATTTTTAAAATTTCCGAGTGTATATATATATATATATATATAAAGAAGATAAAAATATGTTTACCTCCATTGAAACTGTTTGATTTCTGCATTTTTGTTCGTAAATCCATAGTAATTTTTAAATAAAATAGTAACTAAAAAAATGTATAAGTTACAGAATATACTTTCTCAAAATAATTACAAGATAACCAACAAACGCTCAAATTAGAGCATGATACCAGTTTGTGAAGAGCATGAATGAGAAAAAAATAACTGCACAAAAATTTGTGATAATAGTGTAGAAATCGACAGAAATTGACATAAAATAATATTGCGTGTATTTATAAATTTTCGGATTACAATAGATAGATCAAACAAACGAAGCTCGTTATTAAAAAATGACTACATTTGAGAATACATCATAAAGAGAAAGAAATACATCGGCTCTATTTTTCACTTTAACATCAACACCATCTCCTCTCACCTTCACCGTTGACAGCAGTCATTTGAGAGCTTGAGACTGTAGATCTCTTTGCCTTCTATCGAGAAGAAAATAATAGAATTTCTCCCTTTTCATGTTCAATAAATCCAAATAACCTTTCTCCTATTATTTCAGCGACTATGTGTAAATTTACTGTAGATCTAAAAGAGGTGGTTAAATAGGTGTTTCCGATGGCGACAATGTTGAGAGGTTAGGAATGAGGGTTGTGGTTTTGTGAGTGTGTGTGTGTGTGTGAGAGAGAGAGAGAGAGGAGAGGAGAGAAAATCAAATAAGATTAATGGAGAGAAAACATGAAAGATGGGGGCTTTTGATGGGTTTCTTAGTTTGCTCATAGAGATATTTGGAATTATTAGCCATTTTTGTCACTAATGTTGTTTGAAACAGCTACTTTTATCCTTTTTTCAAATAAAATTCTAAAAAAAATCAAAATTGATAATGTGGCAAAAAGCTATCATAATACCTCTCTCCTGCAGGGGTAAAACTAGAAACTTATTGTATGAATGGCAGTGACGGATCCAGAACTCGACATCAGTGCGGTCAGGGACGATTCTAGAAGGGCCCGAAATTTTTAAAAATACTACATATGGTAAATTTTATATGTAGTTTGGAGTATTTTATCAAGTTCGCTCCTCTCCAAATTTTTTTTTGTATTTTGTCAAACAATATACGACATAAAAAAAATGATCGAGAATGAGATGTCTCATGGGAAGGAATTGAGACTTGAGAGTTGAGAGACAAGACTATTTTTTTATTGAGAGCAACTTGTAAAATATCCCTGCAAGCTGGGGAAAAAAATTCACTAGGGTCAAATGACCCCAGATGACCCTTACCCTGCATCCATCACCGATGAATGGCTATAAGTTTCCAATTTTACCCCTGCAGGAGAGAGGTATTATGATAGCTTTTTGCCACATTATCAATTTTGATGTTTTTTTAGAATTTTATTTGAAAAAAGGATAAAAGTGGCTGCTTCAAACAACATTGGTGACAAAAATGGCTGAAAAAAGTTTAAAAGGATAAAATTGGCTGTTTCAAACTACATTGGTGACAAAAATGGCTAATAATTCGAGATATTTGTATAGGGTTGAGATCGGGCGTTGTCGGTGTTTGGTGGACCATCAAGAGTGCAAAAATCTTAATTAACACGTGCGTATGTGATTTATGAGATAAGAAGATGTGTGTCATATATAATTTAAGATTTTAACTTATTATTTCTTTCATATTTTTAGTTTAGTGGATCTCTAGTTACATTTTGGCAGTATATAAATTATAAAAAATTAATTAACTAAGGCCATATTAGAAAAAAATAATAGATTATTACTACAACGAAATCGTTGTAAGTATGTCCTAGCAATACAAATAATCTATACTACGTTTGTTTAAGTAAATATAAATCACTTAGTGTAATACCCGAAACTTTTTGGCTTAATTGTTGCATGATTATATGTTCGTTAATGTTCAAGCATGAAATTATGTGTTATGAAATGTGATTACGTGCCAATTATTTGTTATGAATTGATTACGTGTTATATGTGGTGTACGATATGTTTTTGATGAGCTTCTAAGTTGGGGGACTTGAGTGTAGGCCTTCAAAACTGTTGGGGTCTGTTTTGGTGGAGTTTTATAAGACTTTGGGAATGAAAGTTATGGCTGGAGAGAAATGGAGAGAGTAACAGTTGTGTGAGAAGAAATAAAGAGAGAAGAAAGAGAAAGTGCAGAAAAATAGAGTGATGTGAGGTCTTCTAAGCAATTGACATAGCGAATAAAGTCGGAATCAAGCGATTCTTGATGAGTTAGAAAGGTAACTAAAAGGGTTACGTCTAGGCTTTGACGGATTGAAGTTTCGAGTTCGAAGTAGAGAGTAACTGCAGTTTCAAGTAGGATGATTTCTGCCTTTTTTGGGAATTTCGGGTTTCGGTTTTGAATTGCTTAAGTTTACGATGTAAGGAACCTTCACCCTTGTATTTGCAGTCATTAAACAACATGAAATGTCATTTTTACAGTAGGTATGCAATTTCTATGATTTGGGTTTCATTCATATTTTCATTGAATTTAAATTGGATGAGGCGTTGATGTTAATTGTAATTGCTTGTGAGTTTGATATTTGGAATTGTTGTGTTTGTTATGTGCTAGTTGGTTGATCGTCGTTTTGGAGTCTATGTGTTTGATTCCCAATTAGAGCTATTGTCTGTCGATGATCGTATTCCAGGACATCGTCAAACTTATAATTTATTGAGTGCACGAGAGCACTTTTAGTCAGTTAATTCAGTCAGATTTGGTTCTTAACGAGAATAAAAAGTTGGGTTGATAAATGTCTTTTCAAGCTATATTGCAAGCTATTTCAGTTTAGTTATGTGCAAATGCTTTGGGTTTGGTAAATGTCTTTTCGAGTCCGATTTGATTCTTCATCCCAAGGGTGATCGATGTTTAGTGGGTTAGTTAGCTCACCCCTTATTGTTTTCTCTTTTTGCATATGAGTTTGTTGAGGGTGCTATTGATGAGACCTTCAAGGAAGATTTAGTTTGACTATGTAATATTATGGCTAATGGAACACTTACAGTTATTAGCATTTCCCTTAGAACTTTGGTAATTTCTTTTATCATGTAATGGAACTTATGGATATTATATCTTTCATTTTTAAGTAAAGACTATCTTTTATGAGGTTTATTTTTTAGTATACGGGTTCGGTATTTAATTGACTTGTGGTTCTGCCGAGTCATCATCACCTGGGTTACGGGGTGTGACACTTAGTATATTGAGTATCATTGTTATAGTAATTATATTTGTTTTCCTTTCAACTGGTGTTTTATAAGACTTTGTGTTACATAATTTGTGTTCTAACAAACTCTAATTCTAATTTTATATTAACAAGTAATCTAATCATTGTTATACTATTTAGATTCAATCTTCCTTTAACATGCGTTATATGTTAACAAGTAATCTAATCTCCATAATGTTTAAGTTACTATACAATACTTAGTATATTGAGAATTATTGTTATTGTAATTCGTTTTCCTTTTAACCGGTGTTTTGTAAGACTAAGTGTTATAATACTTTGCGTATTAACAAACACTAATTCTAATTTTATACTAACAAGTGATATAATCATTGTTATAGTATTTAGAGTTGTTCTTCCTTTAACATGTGTTATATGTTAACAAGTTATCTAATCTACATAATGTTTAACTCTACAATACTTAGTATATATTGAGGATTATTGTTTCTATTGCATATATTCATTTTTCTTTTAACCAGTGTTTTATAAGTCTATGTGTTATAGTACTTTGTGTTATAACAAACAAAAGTTCTAATTTTATATTAACAAGTAATCTAATCATTGTTATAGTATTTAGTGTTGATCATTTTATACCACATAATGTTTAGACTAAGTGTTATAATGCTTAGTGGTTTAACAAACACTAATTTTAATTTGACTATAAAAAATTTTTTTTTGGGGTAAATTTAAAAAATATACCTCAGAAGAAATGATTCAATTTATTAATTATAAAGATCGATCTCGAGGTCAATTTGTTAAAATTAAAATAAATTTGGGATCAACATAATATTTTATAGGGACTTTAGGGTAATCGGTTCATAACCATAGAAGCACTTATAGTAAGCAGTTAATAAAAGATATAACGACTTTACGTGCAATTGATGAATAAATAAGTACCGAAATTTTTTAAAAAAATAGATTTCCCCCCAAAATATTTACTACATCATGCACAAATCCTATGCGTAGTGTTTGGTGAAAATGGAGGGAGTTTATTGTATGCGGTTGTGTGATGATTTAAGGGGAAATTATTGCAAAAGAAAAGAAGATGAACTTTTCAAGGGGAAGGTCTGGCATGGGCTGGTCCTCGTGGGAGTGACCCCACTCTCCTCTCACATAAATTGAGTTAATTTATGTGAGAGGTGAGTGGGGCCACTCCCACAAGGACCGGCCCATGAGGGGAATTTCCTTTTTCAAGACATGCATTAATGATGCAATGGGTTCATGGTACTTTTTTAGACATGCAATATTAATGATGCATTGGCTTCCTAGATTTTTTTACATAATGTTTCTGACGCATAATATGAATAAGGGTAAAATAAGAAAGAATTTTGATTTAGATGATTTTTATTCAATACTCCCTCCATTCCTTAATATAAGACTTCCATTACGTGTTACGAAAATTAAGAAAACAAAAAATAAGATACTATATTTGTAAAAATATAAATATTATTCTCTTAAATATGACTTGCATGCATACTACTAATTTTATTTAAGAGAGTAATATAGATATTTTGATTAAAAAAATATGTTAATTTTTGCAACATGTAACTAAAGTCTTACATTAAGGAATAGGGGTGTCAATTAAGCTACGTGAGCCGAGCTTGGCTTAGCTCACATAAAAATTGGAAAGCTCTGCTCACGCTCAGCCAGAAAAGCTCACAAACATTGAGCTCATGCTCAGATCAAATTTTAATGTGAGATCGTGCTGAGCTCAAGAACCTCACGAGCTAAATTCATATTAGAAAAAAAAAACAAAAATCCTATAGTAAGAATAATATAATACAATGAGTATTGAAACTTAATTCTGATAAGAATACAAATATATATATAATAATACAATGATACTTAATTTTTGAAGAAAAATAAACTAATAAAAAGATAAATACATAGCAAGGTCAAAAGTTAAAGAATCTACATACAACGTAGACAAAAATCCTTATATAAACTAAAACAAAAGAAACAGATTTTATAGGCCGTCTTCTTTTGAATTAGTATTATATATATATATATATATTTTTTTTAATTATATTATTCTTATTCGGGTTCGAGCTTTTTTCGGGTTGAGCGGGGTCAAACTCACGCTCAGCTCACATAAAATTCGAGCTTGAATATTGAGCTCACACCCGGCTCACGCTCAACTTACCTCAGCTCACGCTCAACACTAGTTCTAATTTTATATTAATAAGTAATCCAACAATTATTATAGTATTTAGATTCGTTCTTCCTTTAACTTGTGTTATATGTTAACAAGTATTCGAATCTACATAATGTTTAAGTAACTTTAGAATACTTAGTATATTGAGAATCATTGTTATAGTAATTCATTTTCCTTTTATGTGATGTTTAGTAAGACTATGTGTTACTTCGTGTTCTAACAAACACTAATCTACATAATGTTAGAGTATTGATAATTATCTGTGTCAGATCGGGTGGTGGGGGCCCTGGGGGCGTGGGTATCGCCTTTTTGTGTACAAGAGTATTGATAATCATTGTTATAGTGTTGTGATTCGTTATTCATTTCCCAAACGTTATATGTTAACAAGTAATCTAATAATAATATGTGTTTAAATAACTCTACAATACTTAGTATATTGAGGATCATTGTTTCTATTGCAAATTTCATTTTAACCGGTGTTTTATAAGTTATTGTGTTATAACAAATACAAATTCTAATTCTATACTAACACGTAATCTAATCATTGTTATATTATTTAGTGTTAATAATTTCAGACCACATAATGTTTTAGACTAAATGTTCTAACAAACACTAATTTTAATTTGGCTACAAAATTAAAAAATTTGGGGTAAATTTGTAAATTTAAAAATATACCTCAGAAGAAATGGTTCAATTTACAAATTATAAAAATTGATCTCAGGGTCAATTTGTTACAAAAATAAAATTTGAGATCAAAATAATAATTTATAGGGACTTTAGGGTAATCAATTCACAACCATAGTGGGACTTGGGGTAAGCAATTAACAAAAGATATAGGGATTTTACGTGCAATTGGTGAATAAATATGTATCGAAATTGTGATAGTGACATTGGCGGGGGTAGGGGGTAAGAAGTCGTGAAAAGAAGAAAGGAAAATGATGGAAAATGCCAACCCGACTACAGTGCGGAACACCAAATGTTTTGCAACGTGCTAAATATTGGATGGCCAATGGATAAAAAAAATTGACGGTAGAGATCATTTGGGTCTCAATATATATCATGAAAAAATGTAAAGCCAAATGATCATTTGGATCTCTATACACATCATGAAAAAATGTAAAGTCAAATAATCTCAGCACGGTGCGAAACATTTGATGTTTTGCGCTATAACCAGATTGAAAAATATAGCTAGAGTAATTATTGTGCACGTATTTTTTTCACAGAGAGAGTATTAACTTTTACTTGAAAAAAATCATATATGAGCATTAAACATAGACTCATTTATAGACTAGATTTCTCAATTTTTTTTAAAACAAATTGATGGCCTTTTAATGTTTAAAAAGGTAATTAGGTAAAAAAACAATTTTAGCCGATTTCTAGACAATTAGTTTGACGAGTTAATAGCTATTTATAGCACTAAATTATATACGAATTTCTCTTTATAGTACTAAACTATTTTTTTTATCTAAATATGTCACTCAACTATTTACGCTTTATCAAAAAAATATACAACCACCCATTTTTTGGGTGTTTTCCGCCAGCATGTCACGTGAGTTGCTTGCAACATGAACAAAGCGAAAAGGAAAAGAAATATTGAAACGTCGGGCCATAACCGCTTAATTTGATGCAATCGCTTTGCCCTTGCAACAACAAATTAAGCAGTTATCGCCCGACGTTTCCAAGATTTCTTTTCCTTTTCGTCGTTGTTCATGTTCCGAAACAACTCACATGACATCGCTGGCCGGAAGACACCCAAAAAATGGATAGTTGTATATTTTTTGATAAACGTAAATAGTTGAGTGACATATTTAGATAAAAAAATAGTTTAGTACTATAAAGAGAAATTCGTAAACAATTTAGTTCTATAAATAGTTATTAACTCTTAGTTTTTGAGGAGTATAACAAAGATCTAAAAAGAAATTAAAAGATTTTTTTTTTGGGGTTAAATAAAGAGTATTCATCTTCCCTACATATATACCCACTTTTCGTCAATCAAACAAAAGAGGGCTCTCATTTCTTCCTCTTAGCTCTGAGCAGCAAGCCATGGGTCTTAAAACAGCTCTAATATCTTCTTCTTCTTCTTTGAGGCAGCAAAAAAAGTCACTAAATCCTCATGCTAAATCTTGGTTCCCTTCAGCCACCGGTCAGAACAACCCGTCTTCTGAAATATCTTTCCCTCATCAACCCAATAAAGGTTCGTTTGCACTTCCTCATCAAATCTACATCCCCAATCCTCCACCCCCACCGGAACCTGTAGTCTATCAGTCCCTACTCGCCCCAGCACCGGTCCATTATCCGCCAGTTGCAGTGTTTCCAGCACCGCTATATCATCAATGCTTTCCCTCTTTAGGCTATCCTCAAAATTCATACTCAGAAGGTTATTGTATTTTCCCCATGGAGAAAAAGGATGAGAAGGAGGAGAAGGGTTTGGAGGAAGAATCAGAAGCACTCAAAGGGATTTTGGGGATTTCCGAAGGACCAAAAGTATCAAAGAGATTTGTTCCTCCTAGGTTTACAAAGGCCTATTTTGAAGAGTTCCGAGGAAGAAAGAATCAAAGGTTTCCGCCCGGAAAAACAGCATGGAAGCCTAAGAACTCAAAGGATGATCAAATAGTTTCTCCTCCGGAAGAAGAGTTTTGCAAAAACACTACTGTTATGCTCCAGAACATCCCTAACCAGTACAGGTAATTATATATATAAATCTTAAAAAGTTTTGATTTTTTTTGCCTATTTGGTAATTATTTGTTGCTGATTTCATTTTGCATGTTAAAAATTCGGGTTTTTTCCTTGAATAAAAACGTCTCTTTTTTTTTCTTTGTTCTTGTTGAACTTGAACTGGTCTATTTTCTGCTGTGTTTTCTGTAGTATCGTGCTGTGTTAAATCTTAATCGTTGATTTTTGTTAGTTAATGTTGAAAAAATCCGGCAAAAATGGTCTATCCCATTCCGTGTATCATAAATAACAAATTTTCATGTTTTAATTTTTCCGTTGAGGTTCCTCTTTTGGTTAAGGTTGCAACTTTTTATTTGAAAAATCAACTTTTTAATTGAAAAATTAACACATGTTAATTTTTTTATTAATGAGACGGTGAATGGGGCACAGAATAATAATGACATTATTCTAACCGGAAAAAAATCCTATTTTTCTCTCGAAATAGGCCGAGAAAAACTGCAGTAGGCACTTTAGCCCATTTTTGCCCGTAATTTCACTGAATATTCTTAATTAGTTTTGGATAATAATGATTGCATTAATTCTTCAATGGTGTTATTATGTGATGACTTTTGATCTTCATTAATACTCCATGTTTATTTAATTGATGCTTTGCAATTTATTGTTGAGAGAGATGAACAATAAATTCTTCTGATGTTCTTTTTCTTGCTTCCTCTCCCCTGATCTCTGGGGAATCTGGTTTTGTGATTCTGTCAGCTCAGTCTTTCTCTAGCCCTTGTTGTTCAGTGACTGAAAAGGCAATGAAAAAGGAAGTATTTTTGCTTTCTGTCTCTATCCATATTGTACTAACTATATGATGAAAGGGATGTTTTCATCCTCATGCATGGATTATTGAGTAATCTTATCTTGGTAAATGAGTACGATTCCCAATAAGTGTAATACTCGTAGGCAAAAAAATGTCAATTCACATGAAAGAGACCTGACTTTTTATCCTACGTGTATTGCAGTTATTGGCCTGTATATAAGTTTTAACTTACTTACTACCCATGATAAAACTACTTGGATTTATATGCCATCAAACTATACATTTTGCATTTGGTATCATAACTTTAGTTTTGACATAACTGTTCAAGAGATCAGTAAAAACTTGCAATTTTTTTGGACATAATTTTGGCTTTATTTCAATGCGCAGGAGAGACTCTTTGATGGCGTTTCTTGATAAGAAATGCTTCGAACTGCGTCTGGCCTATGATTTCTTTTACCTGCCAATGGATTTCATGTAAGTTTTTTACCTTTTTTTTTTTTCCTATTTTTATTTTTTATTTTGTAACTCAACTTGAATTTTTTTCTTCCATTTTTTAAGTTTTAAAATTTTGTTGTTCCACATTAGTAACTGCATTCGGGGATTCAGGTAGATTAAGATAATGAAACAACTACTCCCTATGGGGATCAGGTGGCCCAGTGGAAGGCTGCCCAACAATGCTGGCCTGTGGTCTTGTGTTCGATCCCCATATCCCCCACCCTCCTCCCTCCCCCCCACCCCCCAACTACTCCCTCCTTTAAAAAAATAATGTTAATATTTGAACTTCATTTTTTTTTCCAAAATATGGCTAACATTTGGACTATAAATGAACATTTAATGAACTTTTACCAATTTTGCTCTCTTGTTTTTTTTTAAACCACAATTTCAATTTTAAAAAAGTAGTTAATGGTGATATATTAATCTTTTGAATTTGACTTTTATTGTTAACGTTATTTTGGAACGGAGGGAGTAATTGATAGTTGAGTAATTTAGTAGGGGGGAAGGTTGAAATTTTTTATTATTACTTTTTAATATTTTTTATTTCACAATATGTATGGGTTATTATTTAGGAATAAATCATCTTTTGATTTTTAGTATTATTCTGGAATGGAGGTAGTATAATTATATTGTGTGGAATTTTGAATTTTATTGGGTTTTACAACTGATTTTGCAATGTACCAAATACTAGAGTTTGGGTTCATTTGGTCTTTTTTTCTGAGTTGTTTTCGATTTTGGTTAGGAGCGGTGAAAATCTGGGGTTTGCGTTTGTCAACTTCACCACGGCCTCGGCGGTCAGAAAGATCAAATCGGCATTGGAAGGTTACAAATGGGGGGAATTTTTTGTTCCCAAGGGTACATTCACATCCAAGAAGATCTTGGAAATAACATGGGCCAAAATCCAGGTGAAAATTCCTACCTTTTAATTAATCCTCAAAATACTACCTAGTACTAATTTGTTTGCACTTATTTCCTAATTTCCCTCTAATTTATTCTGCAATTTTTTTTTAAAAACAAATGATAGGGCAAAGAAGCATTGATAAGGCACTTCCAGAATTCCAACTTCACTTGTGACAACATTGAGTATTTACCAGTGGTTATTTGTCCACCAAGCAATGGCTCGTCGTTGCGCTCATCAGTCGTCCTCAAGCCCATTGGTAAGCTTCAAGGCTTCTCCAAGTCTTCAAGAATTCCCAAAGATATCATCACTAAACGATCAGCAGCCGCATAGACTTACCCCTACCCCTTCCCACGCCCCTTTGTTTGTTGATGTGAGGTTGTATAATGATTAGTTCTTCAGAGTTTGCTTACTGGGTTAGTACTTGCTCTAGGTAGGTTTATAGGGTGTGGGGGGGATGGGAAATTACCTAAATAGGTCAAGTAGAACGTTTAAAGGGTTTCAATTAAAGTAGCTTGTGTTTTCATTATCTCCCCAGAAGTTGATAAAATCTGGGGTGAATTCGAAACATGGGTTTGTAGTTTGTATGAATCTTGTTTGTTCTCAAACGTTTGAACCCTCGCAGCTGTGATCTTAGCTAACCTTTTACTATGTAATAGTCTTTAATTTTATTTGTACTTCAACAAAATTTCTTTATGTCTGAGTGGTGGGTGAATTGGTAATTGGCTTCTCAGAAAAGAAAACCCCAAGTAGCCCTTTTATTAAGCCCAATTTACCAGTGTTATGTGGAAGCCCAATTATATGCAGGTGGAAGCCTTATTGGGCTTCTAAACAGTTGGGCCTCTTTAGAGAGTTTATTGAACATTTACATAATAACTAAAACATTTAATAACAAGAAAAAATAGCAAAAAAATTCATTAACTATTTTCGAAACCTTAACTTAGTTTTGCAACTATTTATTAATTCTTTTTAGTCTTGTTAAGTACTTTTCCTTGAAATTAGAGTTTCGTAACTTTTTAATAATTTTTAGTCGTGTAACTATTTTTCTGACATTTTAGATCAATAACTATTTGTTAGTTTTGTAATTATTTCTTTTAAATTTTGTTAAGGCCACCACAAAAGAGGCGAAATCGGGTGAGAACAATAAAGAATGAGGCGGTCTCATCAACTCTTTTTCATAAAAAAAACACCTCTCAGCGCCACCCACCCCACTTCAATCAACCTCTAATTATTTTTTTGCAACAATATGACTAAAAAGGGCTAGCAATTCTCTGTCTCACCAATAAGAAAATGACATGTATTAAATTTTTAATTAAAAAATTATAGCCTAAAATAAATAGTGGAATCCACAAAGAAAAATATACACGTGACAAATATCTATTCGTGAGAAAAAAAGAAGGGATACAGAAAGAGGATAGACCATTTTTTGCCACTAAAAAGAAAGGAGTAGCACAAGTATTTTATTCAATTTCTTCCCATTCTTCTCACATCTTTTTCTCTCGTCTTATTATTTTACTAATAAAAAATAAAACTATTATACAGTGTTACTCAAGATCCAAAAAATACAGAGAACGTTTATCAGATATTTCACAGTAAAAGCTTATAAATATAAATAATTTTTCTCTGATTTTGAATTTTGGTGTTGTGAATCGAAAATGGTTTATCTTAGAGCTTTCAATTAATGTCAGAATAGATAAAGTTGAAGTGTTTTATGCGGCGATGGTTGTCCATCAAGAGTATCAGGTGACATTGATATGATGGAGACTAGGTTGACATGTTTTTATTTTTGAACGCAACCGTTAAGCAGTCCGGCTTCTATGCTGAACCCCCAAAATTCCGTACGTGCGGGACACGTTGGGAGCCGTTGATTTCATTTTAAGGATGGATCGACGGCTATGATTTAAAAGAGGGTCAAAAGCATACATATGTAATTTCACAAAAAAATAATATAATAACAACAAAAAGCAACCGTCACATCGATTGGGTTACCGAGGAGAGAGAAAAGTTGCGGCTGAAAAGTCAAATGTACATTTCTACAAAAACATATGTTCTTTAGAGAACACATGTTCTTCGTTAGAGAACACATGTTCTTGTATATTGAGGAGAGAGAAAAGTTGCGGCTGAAAAGTAACTTTTCTCTCTACCCGCAATTTTTCTCTCTCCTAAACATGTGTTCTCTAACGAAAAACATGTATTCTTGTATATTGAGGAGAGAAAAGTTACTTTTCAGCCGCAATTTTTCTCTCTCCTCAATATACAAGAACATGCGTTCTCTAACGAAAAACATGTGTTCTTTAATGAAGAACATGTGTTCTTTAAAGAAGAACATGTATTCTTGTATATTGAGGAGAGAGAAAAGTTGCGGCTACTTTTCTCTCTCCTTAATATACAAGAACATGCGTTTTCTAACGAAGAACATGTGTTTTTGTAGAAATGTAAAAATACCTAAATACCCCTGTTTTGATACAGTCGTTGGATCAAAAAGTAAAAAAAGTACAAAATCCAATGCCTGACAGCTTGATCCGTATATACTGAATTTTCTGGTTCAGCATAGGAGCCAAGACGACCGTTAAGGTAGACGATGTACTACTATTATGTCTTTAAAGCTGTATTGGTTGGAGTAGGTTGGTAGAACTATTTTGTGAGGTAAATGAGTTGATTAGACTGATTTGTCATCGTCAGATTCCGACTTTTTTGTGGTGATCATTAGGGGTGTTTATGAAAAATCGAAACCGATTAAATTAAACCTATCCAATCCAATACAAACCGAATTTTTGGTTTGAGTGGTGCATTGGACTGATTTCAGTTTGGACTAAATTAAAACCAAATCGATCCAATCCATTACATTATAATTTTTTTTTAAAATTAAAACTTTTAAAGTGTTTGAAGTCCAAGAATCAAGATAAAGAATTTATATTTCATCAATTTGTTTTTTTTTGTTGTGTTTAACTTGTGAAAAATCAGTAGACATATTTCTTTATATTTTTAGTAGCTAGATAATTATATAAAAAAATATTTTATTTTTACTTTATATTAAAGTTCAGGAATCAATAATTTATGTTTCATTATTTTGTTTTTTATTGTGTTTTAATGTAAAAATAATAGTCTTATTTCTTTATATTTTTAGTAGTTAAGTAATTATAAAAAAAATATATTTTATTTTTACTTTATAATTAATATATTTTGTATTTCTCGAAAACCAAATAACATAACCAAACCAAACCAAACTGATACAAACCGAATGCATCGGTTTGAGATTTGGAATGATTTGGATTGGTTTTAAAATTTTCAAACCGAAATTGGTTTAAAAAATGTGTAAAATCGAACCAACCCGAACCATGAACACCCCTAGTGATTATGACTAAAATTTCAGAGAAAAAATAGATATAGGACTAAATATAACTAACAAATAATTACAGGATTAAAATTTTATAGATAAAATAGTTATAAGACTAACAATACTTAAAAATAATTACGAGACTAAAATTTCGAAGACAAAATAGTTTCAAGGCGAAAAATAACGAACAAATAGTACATGACTAAGTTCAAATTAAAAAAATAGTTAGTGGACATTTTTTTTTTGTCATTTTCTTTAATAACAATTTACAATTTTTTCATTTCTTTCCTAATTCCCAAATGAGAGAGATGGTATTTTTCTCAATTTCTTTCCTAAACTACGAAACAATATAGGAGCAAATTCACTTAGTTTTCTCTCCTTTTTCTTTACTTTTCTCTCCCGTTAAAGATATATTTTCTTTTTCAAGAGAGGTTTAGTTTTTCTATAACACTTTAATGTAAACTTATGAGAAATTAAAATGTTTATTTATAAATTTAAAAATCTGGCTTCTAAACTTTAGAAGTTAAAAATGTTATAATTAAAATGTTATAGAAGTGTTACAAAAGATTCGAAATCTCAAGGAATTTGTTTTTTTCAATTTACTCGAAAGCATGCGAACTGAGGTTAAAGAAATAAACAAAAAGCGAAGAAAAGAAAGAGAAAAATTTCTAGAGGTCCATGTGGGTTTGAGTTATTTACAGCCCATTAGTTTACGAAATGCCCATTATGCCTCTATATGAGAAAAACAAAGAAAACCCCCAGTAAGGCCCAAGTAATGTAAAAAATAAATAAAAGCCCAAGTAAGGAGAAACTTCATTGAGCCCAAAAAATAGGGAGAAACAATAGAAGGCTATGTCGAGACGCGGACAGAAGCAAAAGGAGGCGGGACCAGAATCCTTTTTTTTTTTTTTTTTAATCATCACCTTACTTCTCTCCTAGAGAATTTTATTTGCCTCACGTAGGAGGCGGGTGTCGAACCTGGGACCTCCCGGTCGCAGGTCAAGGCTTGCCCCACTGGACCACGGCCTTCTTGACTTTTTCCTTCTCTTTAATTATGAAGTTAATTTTATTTAGAGAGAATCACTATTTATACCCTTTATCTAACTTTGAAAAGTAAGTTATACCCTTTATCTTTTTTGCGTGCTATAAATAGCCAGTACAATTTTTGAGGTGCCATTTATACCCTAACTGGGCAGAATCCGGTGAGAGAGAGCGGTGTAGCAAACGTGTGGCTAGCACGTGCGATGTTTTGAGGGCATTTTTGTCCAATAAATCGTCATCTCCTTCATCTTATCAACCCTATAACTAACCTAATTCTAAAATCTCTCAATTTCTTCCCATTTAATCCATAACCCATTTCATCTTCTCTTAAAGAATTTCCTTCTATCAATCATCTTCTAATTCAATAATAACATTGTAGAAACCCTAAAATCTTAGAGTATTGATGTCTACAATGGTTACTAGTTCCTCATCGATTTCAAGAAGACCAAACCGAACCCAATCTTTCAAACCTCAATGTTACTGTATATGTAATCCTCCTAGACCGGTTGTAACCCGAACATCAACAACATCCCTAAATCCTAACAGAAAGTTCAATGGGTGTGACAAACCTAAGGGATGTAATTTTTTTGTATGGAATTATTATATTATATTATCCTAAAGAAACATCTACAATTATGGGTTATGGGAAAAAAATTATGTTTTGGCAAATATTTGTGCTGTTCGAAAATTTGGCAAAATGAATTAATGTTTTTTGTGTTCTTTCTTAGACAAGTGGTGGCTGCAATTTTTTCGAATGGATTGATTTTACGGATGAAGACATTAATTGTGATGTTAAGAGCTACTCTGGGGCATATTCTGTTTCAAAGGAAAAAGGTATATGAATCAAGAAATGGGATAGATGTTGAAATCTTGAAGATGTGTTGCCAAGTTTCAATTGTACTATGTATTTTGATGTTCATTATAATTACGTATTTTCTCATAGAGCTTGCATCTTGTAAGAAAATCCTTTAGTTTTTGTTTGTAAAATCTGGTAATGCTATAAAAATTGTTGGTTTGGCACATTTTGGTTGAATATATACCAATTCAAAGTACTCCTGGTCATGGTTGTTGTACAATAATATATTAATAAAGTCAAGATCCAACAAGTAGCAAACACAATAATACAAATCCATCCAAAAGTATAATGGAATGAAGACAGTACAAAGGTTTGTCATGGACAAAATAATTGCCAAAAAGTTACAACCAGCAAGTACAAAAGTGGACTTCAAATCTTCACTTTGTAGCTATTGAAGAAGATCCTCTTTTTACTACATATTTTCCAGCCCTCCGTGCGTTTCGTGGCTGATTTGCCTCTTGAATGAGTACATTTTCAATAATGACCCTTTGTGAGGCTACCACTAAAGATCTCTGTGATCTCATTGGAGTGTTGACAACCTGAAATTATCACACCATTTCAGATAGTACATAAATATTGTTAATTAATAGAAAAACAAAGGTTACTTAATAACTTTACCTCATTAAATCCAGGTGCATTTCTCACACTAGCTTGGCTTTCCAAGTTCAATTCTGTTGCCTGCATTGTTTGCTCCAATTCCAGCTCAAAATATTGTTCAGTTTCAGCTTCCATGTCTGCTTCATCTTCAGCATTCCGCTTGAAATCATCACGCTTAACAACACAACCTCTACTATTATGTCCCAAAACATGGCAGTAGCTGCATTTGTTCATTTTTGTAGGCTCTAGATGAACAGTTACATTACTCTCTTGAGCAGTGACGCTTAACAGCACAACCCCTACTATTATGTCCCTGTACACTTTGCTTCTACCCTAGCACTTTCATTGACTCTGTGTTGAACTATTGCATTTTATAGATGAAATTTGGAAATGAATACCTGACCACAAGAGAATACTGGGTTGTCACCGTCTATTTCAGGCCTAAAAACTGTTTTCCTGTCAAACAAAACAAAAACAAGTTAATATAGAAATAGATCAATTCTTCTGTAAAAATGAATTCACACAATCTGTTCACTGAAATTTACTCAGTTTTATTTCTGCAACTGTAGTTTGTGTCAATTATTCTTCTGAATCAGAACTTGAGCTTCCACTTATTAAGTAGTCAGAGTCATAATCATCTACCCCTTCAACATCTACAAATTATTTTTTACTTGCAGCCTTCCTAACATTAGGATTTGAAGTTCTCAATGATTGATCATAATTATAGGTATTCCAAGAACATCAGTTGCACCAACTTTAGGAGCTTCAGTTGCACCAACTTCAGGAGCCTCAGTTGCACCAACTTCAGGAGCCTCAGTTTCAGCCACTTGACATCATATGTTATTCCAATCAGCTTCTAAATTAATCCATCTGCTAGATCTTCATATATTTAACTCCTCTTCATCTACTTCAATTTCAGACTCTAGATGGTCTGAAAAAGAGTTTTCTTCTTCTACAACAACTTCAGGTAAAGTAGGCTGATCACCATGAATTTCAACCTTAGGCTCAACTTCATACAAAAAAAATCAAAATAAGTGTCCGAAATCAAAATTAGCAGATTCAAAAAAAAGAAAAGAAAGAAGAAGCATGCTTAGAATCTAGTGTCCAAACATAATATAAACATAAACTATTCTCCAAATTCATACAAAGCAAACCCTGAAAAAATAGTGTCACGTTTCATACAAACCGTAAACCCATAAAATATAATCTGATTTCATGTAATTGACACCCCAAGTTTGTTATTAAACAATATTAAAAGAATGCCTTCCTAAAAATATCACTCTTTATTTTTTAAAAAAAAAAATTAACTCAACATAACGAGGGTTTGGATTTTCCTTTTCTGTAGCCGGAGGAAGCCTTAATCGAACCATCAAATAGTAGAATAAGTAACAAGAGACGGATTATTTCAAACTTTAAGGCATCAATTCTGGATAAATTTCAATGGGGCTGGGAACATGTAATTACTAGGCTTTGATTTAGGGAAGAATGTTTTCGTCGATTAGAGATAATGAAAAGTTAGTCTATATCATGAGTTTTTGGGTCATGGATCGGTTTGTACATGCGGGTCAGAATTTGTGTTGGACCCAACCCGTGTATTGGATAAAAATGCCCTCAAAACTTCGCACGTGCTAGCCACACGTTTGCTACACCACCTTCTCTCATCGGACTCCGCCCATTTTGGATATAAATGGCACCTCGAAAATTGTACTGGCTATATATGGCACGCAAAAAATATAAAGGGTATAACTTGACGGGTTTCATGGGCGGAAACTCGTTCCAAACACCCATGAGTCCTCCCCTGAAGGATCCGCTCATACAAAACGAATCGAAAAATTCAAGAGAGAGACTTACGTTTTGGGTTCAAGAATCTGATTCTTGAATGGAAGATGTTGTTTCTTGGATATGTTGCTGCCACCAATTGATTTCCCATTGCGGAATGTCCCTCTACCGGTATCCACGCGACGAAACGAACAGTGATTGCTAGCTCTTCGTTTTTCTGAGTTTCGGGAATTAGAGAGAAAAGGGAGAGGCAGAATCCGAAATCTAATTTCGGGTGTGTTTTGTTAATTGCGGCTGAAGTGAATTAACACTAGGGTTTCGGCCAAGAGAGGTTTATATAGGGTGTGAGAGGTTGTTTCAAAAACAACTCCCACGTCCCTACCAACTCTCCCAGCAGTGGGAGTCTTTAACTCCCACGCCCCCTAGACTTCTGCTGGTAGTGGGAGTCTTTATCGGATAACAACTCCCACGTAATCCCAACTATACCGAAAATGCCCCTTATCTCTAATTCGAATAATAACGCTTTATTATTCTCAGAAAAGTGAATGTCAGATACAATGAACCTAGACACATTCTAGATTCATTGAATTTGGACATGAAGCTCGTTAGCTCGTCTATGCGTGTGACCCTGTAGGTTCATATCACAATGGAAATGAAAACATACTTAGTAGTAGTGTGAGTTCATAAATCACAAGCGGTCCCTAGCAGGACATTGTGACTACCCAAAGTGAATGAATATACAACGGAACCTAATATCAATCCACTATTTAATCCCTTTGTCTCGCGATATCCTAATTAAGCATAAGGCATGGTAGTCGTCACCCTTATTAAGCTTAATTATATTTATGCTCAATCTCTAGGTATGTTACAACAAAGAGTATTTGATAACCACTTTATTAGATATATTTGAGCACGGCCATGCATTTAAACAGTTTTTCCTTATCGAGGGGGCCATGGATATCTCTCTCTAATAAGAGAGGGACAAATTCCTTACAATGCCTCTCACATTCAAGCCATGATAGGACACTAAATCCGATCATCAGTCGTATCGTCCCTGTGTGCGGCTGGGACTTGGACATGCACCCCATTGTTTATTCGAGTCCAGGCCATCGAGCTTCATGTTTAATCCCCACTTGAAGCGTGTTGCAGCATTCCATACTTAAACCATTCCCGGTCTGATGGTGTAACCCCGTTTGGGAGCTCGGGACAATTGATTGGCCCATGATTCAGCAAGCCACAGTTGTGGCAGAAAGTTGGAAGCCGTACGTAGTGAAATTGCCCCTCGAACTTACCGACTTGTGGTACATGACCCAAGAGTACGCGCCTCAATGGACCAACAATATCTACATCCATACGAAACCGCAGAAAGCAGTTCGTATCCTCATCCACCCGTACTTCTACCTCAACACAGTTGTCCAAAGTATGCGCAATTTTGAGCGCCATTTCCGGAGTCGACAGAATGTGATTGTCAAAATGCAACTGCACCCAAAAGAGGAAAGTAGCGAAGATCTCATCAGAGATAGGTTCTTGAAGTCCCAACCGTTTAACCACCAAGAGATCGTTTCCGAAACACCATGGGGCGCCATCCATAACTTGCATCACATCTTCCCCTGAGGGTAGGAAGAAGCGATACGTGTTAAAGGATAGCCGACGGGGGATTACATTCATACATTTCCAAATGCGGCACATCAACTCAAGATAATGTCTGGGGTTGATAGCCTTGATATTAATGAAACGGACGACGAAACTGGCATTGGCTTCATCAATACCAGCCTGAACATCGCAGTCGTCGAAGAATAGTGTCTCTGTTTCCTTTCCCCACAACGTCATTGGACGAGTTGTTGCTGCGCAACTCTTCATGTTCTTAGCAGCCTTGGTCACAGTAACTAGAAGCAAAATCAGCAGCTTCACCTGTGTGTAATAATAGGCTTGTTGTAGGAGAATAAGGATTGTGTGATATGAGCAATCAATCCGTGTTGCTGCCCACAATATAAACAAAATAGTGTTAGTGTCTTAAAGGGTCTAGGTGACTCCTCAACACATGGAATCCAAAGGTAGAAAATCCTCATGAAGAGGCAGTGTATATTCATGCATATCCTAAAGGAGAAATATGCATGAGTAGAGTCCTCAAAGGAGCAGGAGGCCATCAATTTGATGGTTATCATCAAGAGAAGATATTTCCTCATCCTGGCTTGGCTTGCTTTCATCCTGAGAGAGTTTCTCTCATTTTGAGAGTATTTAATCAGTATGGAATGAGATAAGAAAATCAGTAGACTCTGTTTCTAGGTTTGAGTGACAGGGGTTTGGTTTCATTAAAAAATTAAAACGGAAATTTTGTCTCAACACAATTGGTTAAGAACTGTTGTTCATTTATTTTTACTCATCGGCTATTTAAATGTTAAAGTCTTTAAAAAGTTGTCAGAATTAAGAAGACAAACGAGTAAATAAACATGGCCACTATTCCCACACCCCCCCCTTGCCTTTTTAACACCCCCCAATCCCCATAATTTGTTTTCTCCCTCTCTCTCCTCTCTCTCACCATAATAAATGCTCCCAACCCAACCCTCTATCCCTCAATAATTTTTCTGCCGCCGCCGCCGCCTGCTGCCGGACCACCGTTGACCGGATTCCGGCCAATTTTTCGAACTTATTGGACTAGATCCACCACAAAATATCAATTTCAAAAAGTTTGGAGGCAAGAAAAAATTCCGACAAGATTCCGGCAAAATGGACTCCGACGATTGTGGCTATTTAGAAGACGTTGATTTTGAGATAAATAATAATAATTATTATATTGTGTTTTTTGTTGTTAGTAAATTTTTTTGGGTAAAAATACATGTTTAAACTGATAAAATGCGAAAAAAAATAGTCAAACCGAGAAAAAAATAGCACCGAAAAACATACTGGGAAAACCGTGTGTAAAAACGCAGGCGGTTTTTGGGAAAACCGTGTGTAAAAACGCAGGCGGTTTTAGGGAAAACCGTGTGTAAAAACGCAGACGGTTTTAGGAAAAACCGTGTGTAAATACGCAGACGGTTTTAGGGAAAACCGTGTGTAAATAAGCAGACGGTTTTAGGGAAAACCGTGTGTAAAAACGCAGACGGTTTTAGGGAAAACCGTGTGTAAAAACGCAGACGGTTTTAGGGAAAACCGTGTGTAAAAACGCAGGCGGGTTTAGGGGAAAACCTCTTGAAAATTCATACATTTTTTTAAATAAATTTTTCATAAATTACAATTTAAGTTATATTGTACAATTAATTATATAACACACAGCGCAAACCAAAAAATTTAAATTTAAAACGCAGACGGTTTTAGGGAAAACCGTGTGCGGTTTAAAAATTTTTTTTTAGAAAATCCTAAATATTTTTTTAGGGGTATTGCAATAAAAATTAAGTGCAAATAAATACCAAGTATTTTCTTTGTATTTAGGTTTTAACACTTAGGGTATGGTATGTGATAACTCATCAAAATATCAAACAAATTACAAGTCTAAAATTTTACAATTCTCAAAAAAATAAAAGTTTTACTATTAAGTGTCATATAAACTATTAAAAATAAATGTTACAAAAAATAACAGTCAACATTCATATACTTGGTCTAATTTTTAGTAAATCAAGTGACGAAAATTAAAACAATATACTGATACAAATTGACGTCGAGGTCATTTAAACTATATATTTTGTATTAATTGAATTACATAATATATTCATAATATATTTTTTCAATTTATGAAAACTAATAAATAATGTTCATTGTTTCTTAATAATTAAGTTTTGTTTATTATATTTTTACTAAAAACATTCCCCGTATCAGGCCAATTTCTTCATCATCAGGAAGTTATTTTAGATCACTATAAGGTACGTTTGAACTTTGATTGTTATTTTTGGCAACATTTATTTTGAAATAGTTTATAAGACACTTTGTAGCAAAAAATTTAACTTTTTAAGAAATGTAAATTTTTTAAACTTGTGATTTTTTTGAAATTTTAATGGGTTATTACATATCGTAAGTGATAATACCTAAATACAATTTTTTGGTGCCAATTGTGTGTTGCAATTAATTTTGTAATTACTTATTAAAAAGTAAATCATGAAAATATGTTTTAGGGAAAACCGCGTGTAAAAACGCAGGCCGTTTTAGGAAAAACCGTGTGTAAAAACGCAGGCGGTTTTTGGGAAAACCGTGTGTAAAAACGCAGGCAATTTTTGGGAAAACCGTGTGTAAAAACGCAGGCGGGTTTAGGGAAAACCGTGTGTAAAAACGCAGGCGGGTTTAGGGAAAACCGCCTGCGTTTTTACACACGGTTTTCCCTAAAACCGCCTGCGTTTTTACACACGGTTTTCCCAAAAACCGCCTGCGTTTTTACACACGGTTTTCCCAGTATGTTTTTCGGTGCTATTTTCTCAGTTTCGGACTATTTTTTTCGCATTTTATCAGTTTAAACATGTATTTTTACCCAAAAAAATTTACTAACAACAAAAAACACAATATAATAATTATTATTATTTATCTCAAAATCAACGTCTTCTAAATAGCCACAATCGTCGGAGTCCATTTTGCCGGAATCTTGTCGGAATTTTTTCTTGCCTCCAAACTTTTTGAAATTGATATTTTGTGGTGGATCTAGTCCAATAAGTTCGAAAAATTGGCCGGAATCCGGTCAACGGTGGTCCGAAGCGAGCGGCGGCGAGAAAAAATTATTGAGGGATAGAGGATTGGGTTGGGAGCATTTATTATGGTGAGAGAGAGGAGAGAGAGAGGGAGAAAACAAATTATGGGGATTGGGGGGTGTTAAAAAGGCAAGGAGGGGGTGTCTTTTTTACTTGACCCTAAATAAATTGTTAAGAGTATCGAATCATGTCATAAAATGCACATCGTGTCAAATAGTATAAGAAAATGTCAAATCGTGTAAGATTTTTGGTCAATTGGGCATGTAAGAATGTTTTGGAGATTTTGGTTATACTATACATGTGTAAACTGTTACACTCCGTAATCAGAAGGTGACATGATAATTCCTTATCTACCAATGAGAAAAAAAAAATCAATAACCGAATATAATCTTCCAAACCCTAAACTTAACGGAATAATTTAAACTTTATTAAAACATCGTCATTAACATAAATTACATAAACTTAATACTCAACCTGAGATTCAGTTAAGTCATTTTCAAGGCAAAATTTGTGAAGAAAAAATCATTTTCTGCACATTCGAAATTCTCAACCCAAAGCACTGATTTTAGACTCATATTAACACTTGAAAACAATACATAACATATCATAACAATACTTCATCAAATCGATCACATACATATCAAAAATCGTTCTCCGAGTAGTTAACATAACATAACATACTCGTAGTCTTCCAATACATATAAACTTAGGAAAGTACCATACATATCATAAACCTTTTACACAGGACGAGGACAGGGAAATTTTTAAAAATCCTACTATATATAGTAAATTTTATATGTAGTTCGAGATATTTAATCAAATTCGCCCCCAAGATTTTTTTTTTTTTTTTGTTTTTGTTTTTAAAAAGGCGCTCCAAAATTTGTAAAACAAAATATTATAAGCCATTGTTAGTTATATATTTCTTGTATAAGCTAAAAATTATATAAGTTAAAAATAAAACAAAAGGAAAGAAAATATAAAAAAAAAATAGAACCTTCTAAAAATAAAACAAAAAGAAAAGAATAATAAACAAAGAAAACCTTTGATATCCCTATTCTACTGAATCTACTCCACGGCTCCATAAAAGTCAAATTTTATTCATATTCCCCAGCCCCTGACAGTCACGTCTCACGTCCCCGGTACCTGCTGTCTGCTGATCATTATCATCACCTTGGAAGCTCGTTTGCCATCGCATTCATGTAAGGTTTGTTCTTGTTTTAAATTTTAATCAATAGCTTTTAGATTTTGTTTAGATTTTATAGTTTTTAATTGAATATTTAGGGCATTAAAATATGGAATGAGATAAGAAAGAATATTTTGATCATGTTTCAGTCTGGCCAATGAAATTGTGAATGGTGATATTTTGTTTGGATTGTTTGAAAAAATTAAAAAAGATAAAAAACAATATAAAAGATGATGGGATTTGGTTTCTTTGTTCACTTTATCACTGTATTTGTTTTAAAAAAAACAAAGAAAATCCTTTTTGGATTTTAAAAGATGTTTATTTTATTTTCAGGTTGCTTATGTAACTATCATAAAATCATGGCAACTAGAACTCTTCGTTCATTCTTTAAAAAGAGACCTGTACAAGATGGAACGAAAACAAATCACTCAAAAGAATCTTTTAGCACCATTGAATCTCCTCAATTAGCTTTTAATATTGGCAATAATCAACCTATGCCAAAAGCTCTGAGATTGGAATCACTAGAATGTAAAGCATTATCTATAGCTCGTGATCCTGGAGAACGTAAATCAATATGGAGTTATCCTACTGGACAAATGGATGGGATTCTACGTGCTTATCCCATGGAAGGGCCATATCAACTCTGATCCTCCAAATACAAAAGAACATATTGATGATAGAGGTCGTAAATTTCTCCCATCTTGGTACAAATTGTTTCCTGATTGGTTGTAGTTTTCTACATTCAATAATGATGCTTATTACCTTGCAATGTTCCTTTTCACCAAACCGTCTATTCGCGTTGGACAAAATGCTTTCACAGTGAATGGATTCAGAAATTGGAAGAAGGTAAACAATGGTGAAAATTGTACTTTTCTTAATCATGTAGGAAGAATCATAGTTCTCCGCATAGGTAGGCTGTCCAATGTTGCAATGATCTATTAAATTCTCTTCAACTTATTGAGACCGTTATTAAAAGCAAACTTCTCAACAAGTTGCAAGAAACCGATGGCAACTTAAAGCTTCAATTGATGTTATCCGATTTCTCGCACTTCAATGTCTTGCCTTTAGAGGCCGGGATGAAAGTATTGAATCTAAAAATCGAAGTAACTTCATTCAGTTATTAAAACTTTTTGACCCTTATAACAAAGATGTTGATTCAGTTATATTAGAAAATGCTCCTGGAAATTTTGATTATTACTCATCTGATATACAAAAAGAGATATTATCTATAATTGCTAAAAGAGTGCAAAAGAGGATTTGTGAAGATATAGGTGATTCCAAATTTTGCATAATTGTGGATAAAGCTCAAGATGAATAAAAAAAAAGAGCAAATGTGTATTATTTTAAGATTCGTTGACAATTAAGGGTTTATACAAGAAAGATTTTTTGAGATAGTGCATGTCCTTGATATTACAACTTTGAACTTAAAGACGAAAATATGTGGTGTTCTTTCTAAACATGAATTAAGTATTCAAAACATCAGAGGCCAAGGATATGATGGCACAAGTAATATGCGGGGAGCATTCAATGGCGTACAGGCTTTGATAGCAAATGAGTCTCCTTCTGCATACTATGTTCATTGTTTTGCTCATCGTCTCCAATTGACTCTAGTTTCTACATCACAAGGGGTTATGTTTGTGTATCGATTTTTTCAGTATCTCCACAAGCTTGTTACTGTTGTATCTTTCTCTACCAAACGCACTAAACAATTAACAAATGCAAGGATAGATGAATTTCAAGAATTAATTTCTAATGGTTTTCTTGAGACTGGCACTGAAAAAATCAGGTACACACTTTACGAAGACCTGGAGATACTAGATGGAGTTCCCTTTCTAATTTATTGGAGTTGTATAAATGTGTTTGCTTTGTCTTGGAAGAAACTATTCTTGATAGTACTTCTTCTAATTTGAGGGCAGATGATGATGGAATTTTTAATGTGGTTACTTGCTTTGACTTCATATTTCATTTACATATTTTGAAAGATGTTTTTGAAATTTCAAATATACTTTATCAAGCTCTCCAACTGAAGTCTCAAGATATTTTAAATGCAATGCATTTGGTCTCAACAACTAAAGCAAGACTTCAACAAATGCGGGAGGAAGGATGCGGTAATTTATTTGGTAAGATGCTATCATTTTGCCAGAAACATGGTATAGATATACCTGACATGAGTGTAAATTTCATAATTGAAAAAGTATTATCTCGTATAAGAAATAATGCAATCAATTTTGAGCATCATTACAGGGTTGATGTTTTTTTTAACGGTTATTGACACTCAATTTTAGGAGTTAGAAAACAGATTTAAAGAAAATGTTGTTGAACTACTTATTCTCAGTTGTGCTTTAGATCCTAGAGATAATTACAGGTACTTCAATGTTGAAGATATTTGTTCCCTTGCTAGCAAATTCTATCCTTTGAATTTTACTGAACAGGAGAAGTTTCATTTAAAAGTTTGTAAAACACAAGAGAGGGGGGGGGGGGTGAATTGGGTTTTAACTAATCTTGTAAACTTTTTCGATTCTTTGCAAAGCTATTTGAAGTTTGAGCAAGAAGAATAAAAGCAATGCAAAACCCAATCAACAAGACAAAGGATTTAGAGTGGTTCGATTCACTTAGAATCTACATCCACTACCTTGAGCCGCACCCAAGGATTTCAAACAACTTCACTAAGAAGAATGTTTACAAATGTGGCTAACTCACTAAGAGTTTTACAACACAACCACACAATGAAAAACTCACTAAGAGCTTGCCCACACTAAGTAGGACTTTACAAATTGCCCACACAAAGTAGGACTTTTACAAGAATTACCCAATCACTTAGAGAGGGAATGAAATGTTTAAATACAAAGATTGATCACTCTTAGAAGTGAGAATGTATACCTTTGAAGTACAACAATAATACATATGAGAATTTGAAGGGGAGGGAGAAAGATGTACCTCATTACCAAAAGCCATGAAGCAAACATTTGCATTTTCATCTTCTTCTTCATCACCACTCCCTTCTTGATCCTCCCTCACTAACTTCTTCATCCCAATGGCTTAACAAGCACTTTGCATTTTTGAGATTGAAGAACAAATTCTCTTCTTCTTCTTTATTGATGATGGACTCAAGATCACTACCCTTTGTAGAACTATTTTTCTTTATCTTCATCTCAAAGGCAAGTAGTGAGCCAAGAAGTTCCTCCGTTGAATAGGTCTTTAAATTCTTGGACTCTTCAATGGCAAGGGCTTTATTTTCCCAACTTTTAGGAAGAGAATTGAGAATCTTCCTATTCATTTCACCCATGGTGTACTCTTTGCCATAAGACTTCAAGCCATTTATCACATTTGTGAATCTTGTGCTCATCTCATTTATTGACTCATTTGGCTTCATGGAGAAGAGCTCATATTCTCTAACAAGCAAATTTAACCTTGACTCCTTGATTTGATTTGTGCCTTCATGAGTAACCTCAAGCATTTTCCACATGGAGTGTGCGGATTTTCTTCCAAGGACACGGTTGTACTCATCTTGACTTAAGGCACAACTAAGGATGTTCATTGCCTTGTAATTTTGAGTCATCTTCTTGGACTCAAGCTCATTTAACTCCTTGTCCGGCTTTGGCACTTGAACACCATCCACCATCTTCATAGGCACATATGGACCAACTTCAAATATATGCCATAAAAAATAATCTATTGAGAACACATATATCTTGAATCGTTCCTTCCAAGCCTCATAATTATTTCCATCAAAAAGTGGTGGCCTAATGGTGGAAGACCCCTCTAGATACGCCAATGCGGAATTACCAGCCATAATCTTTTCTTCAAGCTATTAAGCTAAATGTGAAGACTAGGCTCTGATACCAATTGTAAAACACAAGAGGGGGGGGTGAATTGGGTTTTAACTAATCTTGTAAACTTTTTCGATTCTTTGCAAAGCTATTTGAAGTTTGAGCAAGAAGAATAAAAGCAATGCAAAACCCTAATCAACAAGACAAAGGATTTAGAGTGGTTCGATTCACTTAGAATCTGCATCCACTACCTTGAGCCGCACCCAAGGATTTCAAACAACTTCACTAAGAAGAATGTTTACAAATGTGGCTAACTCACTAAGAGTTTTACAACACAACCACACAATGAAAAACTCACTAAGAGCTTGCCCACACTAAGTAGGACTTTACAAATTGCCCACACAAAGTAGGACTTTTACAAGAATTACCCAATCACTTAGAGAGGGAATGAAATGTTTAAATACAAAGATTGATCACTCTTAGAAGTGAGAATGTATACCTTTGAAGTACAACAATAATAGCTCTTGAACATATGAAGTCCATTCTTTGTCTTGCTTTTTGAAAGAACACCTTTGAATGATTTAGATCATGGAGATCAAGTGTTTTTGCTTTGAGGGTGTTTAGACTTGATAAGAAATCAATCTATATTGTATTTGCAAGTCATAGAATGATTCTCTAGCTTTGGAGTATATATACATTTTAAAATAGGCTGAAAATCGAGTCTCCAACGGTCAAATAACGGCTAGAAATCGCAGAGTTCGGTGGACCAAACAGAGCACTTCGGATCCACTTTGCCCAGGGTCGGTCGACCGAACTCCCCTATGGTCGACAGAAGCTCTATTTTGTACCTCTCAGAATCTGCTCGGTTGATCCGAGCTTGAGCTCGGTTGACCGAACTTCCAAGCTGATTTTTCACACGTTTTGAAATCTTTTGAAGTCTTTTGAAGTCTTTTGAAGTCTAAAAAGGTTTTCCTAAAAGGTAACAAGTAAGAACACTTGGAAAACTTTTCTAAAAGACTTATCTATGAAATCAAAGGCTTTTTGGATAAGAACACATGTAAAGATCATTTTGAAACTTGGAAAACTTTTCTAAAAGACTTATCTATGAAATCAAAGACTTTTTGGATAAGAACACATGTAAAGATCATTTTGAAACTTAAGCCTTTTGAAAACGTGTTTATGAAAACATGCAAGACTAGAGTGTAGAGCTTATGTTCATAAGAGCTTTGGTTAGAGCTATATAAGATAAAGACTTATAGAGACAAAGCTAATCTAACCAAACCTAAGTCTTCAATCTTCAATCTTGATAAATGAGCCTTGCATATCTTTGAATCTTGATATCAATGGCTTTCAATGGCTTGATTGAAGTACTTAGAGCTTCCATAAAGAGTTCCGATATTCTATCACAAAGATATAAACATTAGACACAACATCAAGTGTTTGTCCATTATCAAAAACCAAGTTCGATCGCCCTTAGGGCTAACAAAGTTCAATTAGAACTTTTTAAGGGTGGGGTGGATCAAAATACCATTCGACAATTCTCAACCATTTCCGAATTATGTCAGCATTTGGCATCTGGAGAGCCCTCATTTTCTGCTATGAAAATTGTCAAGAGTAAATTGAGAAATAAAATAGCAGATGATTTTCTATCTAGTTGTTTAGTCTGTTATATTGAGAAGGATATTGTAAACAACTTTGAAACGAAGTCCATCATAGATGATTTTAATAGTAAGAAAAAGCGAAGAATCCAACTTAGAAATCCCAAATTCAGTGCAATGTAAACATATTATGAACTATTTTGTTTACTGTTATAATATGTTTGTCTTAATTTGTTTAATATTTTTAATGACTTAATTTTACTTTTTTTGTGCGGCAGAGACGAAGTCAGGACTTTTAGTTTTTTGCCCCCAACCCAATAATCCTGGTTTCGTCCCTGGTTTTACACATTAGTAACCTCGCTTGTTTAAGATAAACGATTCTACACATTAGTGCGCTCGCTTGCACATGGAAAACGGTTCTTATACTAATTATCAACCTCACTTGTATTAGACAAATGATTCTTATACACATTAGTGACCTCGTTTATATTCTAACATACGGTTCTTATACACATTAGTGACCTCGTTTATATTCTAACATACGGTTCTTATACACATTAGTGACCTCGTTTATATTCCAACAAACGGTTCTTATACACCTCTTTATATTCTAACAAATGGTTCTTATACACATTAGTAACCTCGTTTATGTTCGAACAAATGTTTCTACTCATACACATACTAGCAAAGGCATATCATTCTTTAATTTCTTTCATACACAACAATAAATAACACTTCCAGACTTGCAATATCACCGAACCAAAAATTATATATCCAAGAATAAAACACAGGAATTATCAAGTATAATCATGCAAAAAATGCAAACATAATTCGGTTCTTCATCCAACTTTGATGCAGTAAAACATGTGAAATATTTCATACAATTTATAACTTGATAAAAGACCCGTTCATGCATTTTAGGACTGAAAAAAAGAGTGAAAGATCCTTACCTGATATACTTAATCGGAACTCCAAATGAAGAAGATAAAACTAGAAATCAGATTCGCAGTCTCTACTTCCTGAGGCAAAATTCTTAATTGAACCGTTGGAATCTAATCTCCACCGTTCAAAATGTATTCCTTCAAGTCCTTAAACTCTAGAAACAAGAATCACTCCGATCATATACCGTATGACACTCCAACTTAACAATCTATCCTCAACACTCTTATTTTACTCGAACTACCACAACCTTACACTCCGAAGATGATATCTCTAAATCCAGATATTATAATGCAAATCCCTCCGGTCAGAATCTATTTTAAAGAGTCTAGTATCTATGGGTAAAATATGGGAATGATCAGAGATCGTTTACTATGTCTGTCGAAGTGTTTTTTCTCGTTGCCCAGATTTTCCAGCACTATGGTTTTCTCTCTTGTCTTTCTTGTTCTTTCTCTCCCTTTATATGTCCTCTCTATACAGGCAACAAAAAACTCCATATTTCTGGGAAGTTACATCTCCAAAATAGCCAACCAATCCTAAAGGTTCATCCCTTAGAACTTATCTAAAAAGGCACCCTTTCACTTCTAACTTCCTCCCTCCAAAAATAGCCATCAAGCAACTTCTAACTAACATAAAGTTCATCTTATATACTTAGGTCCCCTAACTTCATATCCTTACTAGTGCCCCCCTAAGAATAATCCAAATAAAAGTACCATATAACACATAAAATACATAAGGACATAAAACATGCTATCGAAAGGTCCTGGGTATCACATAAACTATGGTCTTACACCTGTTGGTTAATGTCTTTGCACAAAGAAACACATTGATGGGACGAAATGGTGGCCATTAGATGAAAATTTCATCGACAATCCGAATTCTTCTCTAGAGTAAGCACAGATTGCTGAGGTGACAAAAATGGTCAATTTTCAATCCTAACCATACAAACTGCACATATTTATATACCCTAAGTCCCGCAAATTTTGTATTTGCAACCCTAAAGTACCTAAAGTATATTACTTTTATATCTCTAAAGTTATAAAAAGTTATAACTTAAACCCACATAATAGCTTTCCATTTTACAAATGGACTTAAAAGTTTCCAATTAAATATTTTAAATTTACAATTTGACCCAAAAACCATGAAATTAATTTTCAGAAATTATAATTGGCCCCTAACTAATAATAACACTTTCATGGTAATAATAAGGTGTCCTCTTATATAATCTTGGAAGTTTACTTTCACAATTGCATATTACTTGCTAGTGGCCACCTTATATAGAACTACAAGTTGATTGGCGTATATAGAATACAATCAAACCTCTATATAAGAATACTCTATATAAGAATAAACTCCTTATAACAATAAAAAATGATGGTCCCAACTCGGGACCAGTTATAAATAAGAATAAACTCTACATTGTAATATTCCTTGTTTTTTTTAGGACCCTCCTTAAGAAATTTACCTCCATATAGTAATAAAATAACATTAAATTTTAAATATATTTATATATCTATATAAAACATCCATAATTATTTAACAATTTTACATTAAACTTAAGATGATATGAAATATTTGTCTAAAATTGTCTGTGACAATGACTTAATGTTTTGGGTTAATATCGCATCCTTAAACTTGCGCGTTCGTAGTAACTCGTCATCGGTGTTCGAATTTTGCAGTGCTTGAAGCAGTTTTCAATTGTATGTGGCTTCACATCTATAAACCATGTATAGTAGTTGCCTAAATATTGTGTAGTATCGTGTAATTGGTATTTAACTAATATAGTGTAGGAACACATGTTTTTAAAATATAAGGAATACATTTCTAAGTGTCGTATAATTTATATTAGTTACTTTTAAAAAAATATAATTTTTATATGTAAGCCTCTATTTAAGAATAACCTCCCAATAGTAATATTTTTGTCCAGTCCCAAGAGTATTACTGTATAGAGGTTTTACTGTAACAAGTGATAGCCTTATATAGAACTATAACACAACTTACATATTTACTCTATAGTTGTAATAACGATCACTAATCTAATTACCATTTATAATGATCGATACATTATTAATTACTATAGAATTATTTTTGACGTTATAAGAGTACTTATAACTCTATCTTAGTGGTAATAACTTTAAATAATCTAATTATTATAACAATGATACATTCAAAATTAAGTAGAAAAGAGTTATCTTTAACATTATCTTTCGTAATTTGTTTTTTAAATTTATTTAATTATTGGGGGGAGGGGACCTATCTATTACAAGAAATGGGGGATTCAAGAAGCAGGGAAGGGATTCGAACTCATTACCTCTATGTCATGAGGCCTCATCCTTAACCACTAGACCAATGCATCATTGGCGTTATCTTTCGTAATTAGATTACTTATAACTTCTTAGTACTTGTAATCTTCAAAATGAAAAAAACATAATAATATTTTATATAAATAAAGAATCAAAAGGAAAAACATTGTTTTTTGAATTTTTTTATTAAATATATAATCTTCATTAACTATATATAAAAATACGTAATTCATCGTTAATTACAATTAATTTTACTCACGTGCTATTAATTTAATCATATAATTATAATTATTTTTGTTAACTATAGTCTATGTAATTTTATTAACTAAATTTTAAATTTAAAAGATCAAATTTGATTAAATACATGACCAAATGGAGTCCGACTAGAAGAAAAATGTGAATGAAATATTATAGTGTGATGGGGGGGGTGTTAGGTCTAAAATCATGTGTCATACATCCTCTTATCTCATAAATCGCAGCCGCACATGTTAACTAAGATTTTGTCACATTTGTTGGTCCACTAAACACCAGTCACACCAAATTATAACTCCACACAAATATCTCCTCACCAACTATGATGCGAATCTTCGCAAACGATGTGAACGAGACCCTTTTCGATTCGGCAATAACTCCATAAATTCGCCAAAGTATAGGTTTGGATGGGGACCTTTGAACTCTAATCAACCAGTAGGTAGATAGGATCCTACGTTGCAACTAGAAACCCAGGTATAATTGACCTGTGATAAATGGAATCCTCGACCTCTACCCAACCAGTGAATAGCAACATCGGTATAGTGAAGACGCCACAAGCGAAGGTGGATAATTCACGGGTGAATGCCAAAAGGAAATCCTTGATAAGTTCGGTTGAGTCCTTTCATGAACTCAAGATGAAAGAAAAAACTTACGTTTTATATATATCAAAGTTGTTCCTATAAAGTGATGAATTTCTCCTTTATATGGATGAGAATTTCGCAGCCAAAAGACCTAAACTCCATGTAGGATTCAACTAACTTATTTTCCAAGAATCTATAAGGGATTAGGAAACATAATGACAAAGTATAATTTGTGTTGGACTGAAATTACTAAGTAACTACCACATAACTAATTACTAATTATGAACCAAGTAATAAATCTAGTGGACAACATTAGGAAGTCCCTAAAAAATGAGCTAAAATATTAAATAATAATAAAATGGTACACGAAAGGATTTAAATTTTTGCAAGCTTAAATTCGCCTGAAAATGTGAAAAGCTAGTTTTAGAAATTTTACGTATGATTTAGGACTCCAAAACGACATATTATGATCTTATAGTCTTCATAAAAGTTGTATATCTGTCTCTTAGCTTTTCAATACATCTTCAATTAGCTCAATTAGATTCTTATGTCATATTTTATGACTGTTACACCAAATTGTCTCCAAGCTGATTCGTCACATCAGCTAGCTGAAATCTTGTTTTAAACGTATGTGGAAATTACGCCCCATGATATCATTCACGTTGTTTGGAAATGCACCCATGCTGTCATCCACATAAACATTGTTAAGGAAATCAACATTTTTTCTTGCTTACTGGAGAACATACATTATTTGGTTTTAAGACTCTCTTAACCCAGTTGTTAAGCTCATCTTTAAACCTCTTAGCTCGAGCCATTGCCACAAGAACAACTGAAATTTGAACTAGATATAGGGTATTGATAATCACATCAAACTATATAATCCTCCTCATTTCTTATTTCCTCTCTCTCAACTAATAGTTATTTTTCCAGACACAGACACACACAGACACAGACACACACACACACACACACACACACACACACACACACACACACTCTCTCTCTCTCTCATATCAACGTCTTATTGTCAATCTTTCTTTCACAGTACAAAGCTATCACCTATATCAAGAAAAAAATTCGCAACCTCCATAGTTTTTATATTTGCTTGTAATTTAGAGTCATTTTAATGAGATTTTCATTGATTTCTTCTGTTTTCATTTGAGTTCCAACTGGGCCAAGATTTCAATTTCCCGCTTGATTCTCATGGTCGCTCTCGGTTACAAGTAATTTTTAGGGTTAGAGATTTGTTAAAGCTAGCCCTTTTGGCTTGTTTTAGCTCGATTCTTAGATGATTTTAACTTTCTCAAATTTGTTTTTATGGGAGCTTAAGAAACAATGAAATACCCAATATGGTTTGAACCTAAGAGGGGGTGAATTAGTTTTAAAAACTTTTTAACTTTTCTAAACTTTTTTGCCTCAAGTGATCACCTTAACAACAAGTATGTTGATTAAGCATATAATGTGAGTTAAATGTTGAGGCAACTTAGATGACTTAAGTGTTTAAATGCAATACATATGAATGCAAGACTTATAATGTGATCTTTTAGGTACTAAGTCAAATATCCTATATGATGAAGAATCTTGACAAGTTGAATTATCAAGTTTCAACACAAGGATAAAAGATAGGATCCATCTCTTCTTGAATTTAGTTCACGTGAATGCCTCAGCATGAGCACCAAGCAACACTAGCAGAAGACTTTTAGAGAATTCGACACACAAGACCACAAGACAGTATGAGCATCAAGCAATCCTGGCAGAAGAATTCTAATGGAGCTTCAATATTTGACACAAGACCCCAAGGAGGTTAAGTAAGGTACATAAACAGCATGAGAGATATGTATTTCTCGTAACTGATGATCATCATATTGAATTGATCGATAAATATGAACCCACTTCCTACAAAGAGGTAATTCATAGTTCTGAGTCTGCCAAGTGGCTAGAAAGTATGAAGTCTGAGATGCAATGCATGTATGATAACCAAGTGTGGACTCTGGTTGACCCACCCAAAGGGTGTAAGATCATCGATAACAAGTGGTGTTTCAAAAAGAAAACCGACTAGTAGTTAAAGGTTATAGACAAATTCATGGTATAGACAATGATGAAACCTTTTCTCCTGTCATTATGGTAAAGTCTATTAGGATTTTACTTGTCATAGCCTCATATTATGAGTATAAGGTGTGGCAAATGGATGTTAAGACTGCGTTTCTTAATGGAAACCTTCTTGAGGATGTGTATATGCCACAACCCGAGGGCTCGGTTGATCCATCAAATCCTAACAAAGTGTGTAAGCTTCAATGGTCCATTATGGATTGAAGCAAGAATCTCGAAGCTGGAATCGTTGTTTTGATGAAGCAATTTAAGAATTTGGTTTCTTCAAAAATGAAGACGAGCCTTGAGTTTACAAGAAAGTAACTAATAATGCAGTAGTGTTCCTTCTGCTTTATGTGGATGACATCTTACTTATAGGAAATGACATCCCCACATGACAAAGTGTAAAATCTTGGTTGGGGAAGTTCTTTTCTATGAAAGACTTATGTGAGGCTACCTATATTTTGGGTATACGGATCTATAGAGATAGATCCAACAAAATTATTGACCTAAGTTAGAGTGGGTACATTGACAAGGTACTGAAACGGTTCAGTTTGTAAGATTCCAAAAAGGGATTCTTGCCTATGTCGTACGACATGAAACTCAGCAGAACTCAAGGACCTTCCACAAGGGAAGATATAGTGCGCATGAGTAAGATCCCATATGCTTAAGCCATTGGGTCTATTATGTATGCCTCGGACGGATGTCTCATTTGCATTAAGTATGACTAGCAGATATCAATCTAACCCTAGAGAGTCACATTGGACTGCAGTCAAGATCTTTCTTAAGTACTTGATAAGGACTAAAGATATGTTTTTACTTTACGGAGGTCAGGAACGAAGTCTAGTTGTAAATGGTTACACAGACGCAAGCTTCCAAACCGACGTGGATGACTTTAGATCGTAATCTGGTTTTGTATTTTGTTTGGTGGTCTCTTGGGGGTGGTTGGTGCAGGAAAATTTAGGAGTTAGAAGTTAGGAGAGGTTTGAAAAAAAAGAAAGAAGAAAAGAAAGAAAAAGAAAGGAAATGGAAATCTAGAAAAACAGAGTGCTTGAGGAAAAAATCATAATTGAAGTAGCAATCGGACTCCAACTTTAGTAATTCTTGTTGCTAATCGAAGCTAACAGATAAGGCTATGCGTGAGAAGAAACATGGATATATTTCGAGTTTTCAGCGAACGGATTTATTTATTTGAAGTTACTGCTTGTGTGCTGAATTCTGGTATTGTGAATTGCCTTGCTTTGATTCCAAGTAAGACTTTTCACCCTTGTATTTTCAGTCCTAAAACTCATGAAATGTATACTTTAGACTTCTGAAATTTTGTATTGGAAGTATTTTAAAGTCATGATTTCCTGCATAGGATGAAGCGTTGAATTGCCATACTTGTATGTTGATTATTGAACTTGTTTCTGCATGTTAATTGTCATATTTAATCATGATAATTTGAGTATACGTGTTACTACTACTGGTTGAGCTCTTGTTTATAAACGACCTCATAGCAGGATTCTTTTGAATGTTCATAATTGAGTGAATGTTGTTGAACCCGTGAGTTCTCGACATGAGTGAATTGAATGTTGGTGAGTGTCCGTTCTAACCGGGAGAGATATTAGGGACTACAACGGTCTTTGTGGAGTCCACAGGGATAGGCAATGACACAATACGAAGGAATCCTTAAAGTGTGTGCCCTTCGTTCGGGGAGAAACTGAACCCTTGTTTTCATTGAAAGCTTACCTTTATAGGCTTAAAAGTTGGAGGCCATTGTAGTAATTGCTTTAGAGTTGTGATTAGAAATTTGTACTCTTCCTTGTAAATCTTGTGTCATAGCATGAGTCGTATTCTAAGGATCCAATGTTGTGCATGTTCGTATGTTGGGATGAGTGAAATCATGGAGCTTGTGTCACATTTCCGATGTGAAAATGTTGGATTTAACGTGTACGGTTTATGTCGTACTTGCTTATATGTTTGTCTTTGTCATTTATTTGTTCATATGCATCAAAACTGGTCTTTTGGGGTTGGAATTCGGATTGTGCAGAAATGCACTTTTCCTTCACAAATTTGCACTGAAAAAGTGTCTGACTAAATCTCGGTCAACCGGAGCTTCAACTAGTCGTCCGACTCAAAGTACTGGGAGAAAACGGATGATGGAAGGGTCTGAGTTGGTCAACCGGGCTAGTGAAACCCTCGATCGAAGGTAAAGTCGGGCAACCGGTGTGTGATGCTGGTCAACCGAAATTTGAGCAGTGTGTTGCCAGGTTTTCTAAAGACCATTTGGTCGACCGGTGGAAGTGTCCAGGTCGGTCGGAATGGAAGAGTTTGGCTTTTATTTTTTCAGGCTGTCTTGGATCCTTCTAGTGTTTTCCTAAAGGTTGTTTGGTGAGGTTTTCATGTGTAAAATGTGTCTAGTGAATGGACCTAAACTTGCTTAGTTTCAAACTTGATTTGGGAATCGGAAAAGTGTTTTGAGTCTCATTTGATTTTTCATCCCAACGATGTTGATGCTTACTGGGCTTTATAGCTCAAGTCTTTACTTTCTTTACTTGTAGATGATGAGTTACCTGAAGATGGTGCCTATGTGGAGCAATGGGATGGGGATGACCTTGAGTGACTCATAACTTATCGTGTAATAGATTGACATTCCTTTATAGTACTTGAACGTTGGATTTTAATAACTTAATACAACTCACTTTATTTTCGCTAGTTTATGTCTAACTATAATAATTAATGTAGTGATTAATGCTTCTGCTAATAATAGTATAATGAACTTTACTATTCTACTTTAGTTCTGTGCATCACTGGAATATGAGGTGTTGTCAGGTCATCATCCGGTTTCGGGGTGTGACAGATTGTTATCATCAAAAAAAGATTGATAACATTAGCCCTTAGGGCGTACAATACTTAGTTGTAAATATGCTTTAAGTTGATACATTTTCACTTTTGAATACAATTATAATGCGTGAATCTAGATTCTCCTTAACATAGTTCCACACTTTTTTCTTTACTTTTTACGTTTTTTGTTTACTTAAGCAAGGAATCTACAATTCCATCATGTGAAAACCTCAATAAAATTGAAGACGAAGAACTTTCTCTAAATGCTAAAAAGTTTAAAAGGTTGAATTGTATAAGGTGTCGTCAGGAGATTGAAAAGGCTCCATGAAGCTATAATTGTATCGTAGGAAATAGAGAATCCACGCTGCTAAAGAAAATCTAATATTTTTGATCTATTTCACGAAAGGGAGTCCCTATAGAATTTACAAAGCCTCAAGCAGTACCCAATGCTATACATAGCTTACCCTGAGCTTTTGATCTTAACTAGTTCATCCAACACATTCTTTAGTTGTTCCGTCAGAGTTAGGTTTAGAACCTCCAATGTTTGCTCAAGAGAAAAACCTTTATCTACACATTCTACATGTATATTTCCTATCATGCACATCTCAGTATCTGAAATGCAAATATTCTTAAGAGGCTCAAGTATTTGTCGATCCGCCGATGGATTGGGGGTGAACATTACATCTTTTGACATATGTCCAGCCTTTGTCAAATGAAATGAGAATTTTTATTGTCTGGTCACTAGATAGCACTACCGTATGTTCCTGATTTCCCTGTAAACTTTATGCAGCTTCACAGTCCATCCAACATTTAGTATTCTTCGGGAGTCTTTTTCATTTGTGAGTTCTAGAGAAGGTTCTTTCCTCTGGCTTTTCTTAACACTGCTTGCAGACATTTCTCTCTTCCTCCCTTTGCCCCATCATCTTTGGAATTTGATTTAAGGAACAAAGAGAGACATAAGCTCCACTTTCACATTGTTTAATAAGAAGTAGGTAGGTAATTATTTTCAATCCAATTTGGGTTGTCTTAAATTGTGCAACAAGTGATTAATGTGTCGTGTAAATATGCTCTGAGTTTATACATTTTACACTTATAATGTATTGATATTGTGTGAATATTGATACTCGTTAACTTACTTTCTAAATTTTGATTTACTTTTTGTGATTAGAACATTTAATTTACGTGTATCAATAAGAAACTTATATTTCTTGCAATGATCTTTTGTACCTTCAATATGGAGACAAGTGACATATCAGGGAAAGATAATCTACTGGAAATATCTACATAATCCATTATACCAACTAGCTCAAATTACATTGATATGAAAGGTTGTATTAAGAAAAATGAGAGAAACTTGTAACCATTTTTTAACTCGGTAAATTTTACAATGCATCATTTTGATGATGCAAAGTCATTCTTGAGTTAGTTAGAGACGTTTTAAAATTTCTGGATGTACGCTTTCAGTGTTAAACATAATTCGGCCGGTAATTGTTTTTAACCCAAAATGTTATGCGTAAATTTTTGTGGCAAGTGATGAAGCTATAGTGATTTTATCTCTTTTTTCATAAACAAAATATAAGATATTTTCGCTTGTCTTCTAAAAGGTTAATTAACTTTTACCAGCCTTCTCCAGTTCCAAACAAATATTACCTTTTTCAATTTTCACACAGTTCAATTTACGCATTATTAATTTATGAACTCAATTTTGTAGATGCTATGATATATTTATCGGCAAAATATGCATTGAGTTGATACATTGTCCACTTTTGAATACAATTATATTGCATGAATCTATATTCTCTTAACATAGTTTCACATTTTTTTCCTATACTTTTTGCATTTTTGGTTTACTCAAGCAAGGAATAAACGACATCTATTGTATTATTTATAGCTTCAATGCCTTTTTCATCTAGTGAAAACCTCAATAAAATTGAAGACGAAGAAGTTTCTCTAAATGTTAAGAAGTTTAGAAGGTGGAATTTTATAGGGTGCCGTCAGGAGATCCAAAATGCTCCAAGTGAATAATTGAATAGTGGGAAATAAAGAATCCAAGCTAATAAAGCAAATCTAAAATGTTTGATTTAAAGCACAAAAATGGAGCTCCTATCACTTTTATAAAGCCTCAGAGATCAAGCAGCACTCAATGCTATTCGTGGTTTATCCTGAGTTTTTTTTTATCTTAACTAGTTCATCCAACACATTGTTTAGTTGTTCTGTCAGTTTAAGGTTTATACCATCAAATGATTGCACAAGAGAAAAACCTTCATCTACACATTCTACTTGCATATTTCCTATCATGCACATCTCGGTATCTAAAAGGCCATTATTCTTAAGAGGCTCAAGTATTTGTCGATCCTCCTATGGATTGGGGTAAACACAACATCTTTTGACATATGTTAAGCCTTTGTCAAATGAAATGAGAATTTTTCTTGTCTGATCACTAGATTGCACTACCATATGTTCTTGAATTCCCTGTAAACTTTCTGCAGCTTTCAGTCCATCCAACAATAATTAGTATTCTTCGGGAGTTCGTTTTCATTTGTGAATTCAAGGGAAGGTTCTTTTCTTTGCCCTCTCTTAACACTAATTGCAGACATGTCTCTCTTCTCCCTTTGCCCCCATCATCTTTGGAATTTGATGTATAACTCACTCTGCTAGATCTTTATCCTTCTTCCGAATCTTCAAGATCAAACAAGGTATTCCTTTCACACTTTTCTTTAAAGAGCTATCATTCTTCCTGAGAGATGTAATAGAAGAATTTTGTGTTTTTTACACTTAGAAATCTTTTCCTACTTTGGATGCCATTTCTTTGTGAGTTTAGTTCTAAGGAACAGAGAGAGAGAGAGAGAGAAGCTCTGCTTTCAGATTGTTTAATAAGAAGTAGGTCAGTAATTATTTTCAATCCAATTTGCTTTGTTTTAAATTGTGCAACAAGTGACTAATGTGTTGTTTTGTTTTCCATAATTTATTTTAATATACTAGATTATATTTTTCCTTGTCTTTAAAAAAGGTCAATTGAGTTTTATCGCTCTTCATCTTCTCCAAATTAACATTTCTCTCTTTAAATTGAAGTTTGTTTAATTTTGCTCGAATCGATTTTGGCTTAATCTTGTAGATGCTATGATATATTCAGTTGTAAATATGCACTGAGTTTACACATTTTAAACTTTTTAATGTATTGTTATTGTGTGAATCTTCATACTCATTAACTTACTTTCTAAATTTTAATTTACATTTTACGATTAGAGCATTTAATTCACGTGTATCAATAAGAAACTTATATCTCTTGCAGTGATCTTTTGTACCTTCAATATGGAGACAGGTGACATATCGGTGAAAGGTAATCTCGTGGAAAGATCTACATGATCCATTATACCAACTAACACAAATTACATTGATATGAAATGTTATATTAAGAAAAATGAGAGTAACTTTCAGAGTGTTAAACATAATTCGGCCGGTATTTGTTCTCAGCCCAATATGGTATGCTTTAAATTTTGTGGCAAGTGATGAAGCTATAGTGATTTTATCTCTTTTTTCATAAATAAAATATAATATATGTTCCCTTGTTTTGTAAAAGGTTAATTAACTTTTACCAGCCTTCTCCTGTTCCAAACAAATATTACCCTTTTCAATTTTCGCACTATTCAATTTATGCACTCTTAATTTGAGTACTCAATTTTGTAGATGCTATGATATATTTTTAGGTAAATATGTATTAAGTTGACACATTTTCAGTTTTGAATAAAATTATATTGTGTGAATCTATATTCTACTTAACATAGTTTCACGTTTTTTCCTTTATTTTTTGCATTTTTTGTTTACTTAAGCAAGGAATAAACGATATCTATTGTATTATTTATAGCTTCAATGCCTTTTCCATCTAGTGAAAACTCAATAAAATTGAAGACTAAGAAGTTTCTCTACATGTTAAAAAATTTACAATGCGGAATTGTATAAGGTGCCGTCAGAAAATCGGAAAGGCCATTATTCTTAAGAGGCTCAAGTATTTGTAGATCCTTCTATAGATTGGGGTAAACACAATATATTTTGACATATGTTAAGCCTTTGTCAAAAGAAATGAGAAATTTTCTTGTCTAGTCACTAGATAGCACTATCATATGTTCCTGAATTCCATGTAAAGTTTTTGCAGCTTCACAGTCCATCCAACATTTAGTATTCTTAGAGAGTTCTTTTTTATTTGTGAGTTCAAGAGAAGGTTCTTTTGTCGGGCCTCTCTTAACACTAATTGCAAACATGTCGCTCTTCTCCCTTTGTCCCCATCATCTTTGGAATTTGATGTATAACTCACTCTTCTAGATCAGTCTTCTGAATCGTCATGATCAAACGAGGTCTTCCTTTCACTCTTTTTCTATGAAGAGTTATCATCCTTCCCGAGAGATGTAAGAGAAGAATTTTGTGTTTTTGAGACTTAGAAATCTTTTCCTCCTTTGGATGCCATTTATTTGCGAGTTAAGTTCTAAGGAACAAAGAGAGAGAGAGAGAGAGAGAGAGTGATAAGCTCCGCTTTCAGATTGTTTAATAAGAAGTTGGTCAGTAATTATTTTCAATCAAATTCGGTTTGTTTTAAATTGTGCAACTAGTGATTAATGTGTCGTGTTGTTTTCCATCAACAGCCTGAGAGATATGGATTTCTCGTGACTGATGAACATCACATTGAACTGATTGATCAAGATGAACCCACTTCCTACAAAGAGGCAATTCGTAGTTCCGAGTTAGACAAGTAGCTAGAAGATATGAAGTCTGAGATGCAATCCATGTACGATAACCAAGTGTAGACTTTGGTTGGCCCACCCGAAGGGTGTAAGGTCAATGATAACAAATGGTGTTTCAAAAATAAAACCGACATGGATGGTAATGTACACACTTTTAAATCTCGACTGGTAGTAAAAGGTTATAGACAAATTAATGGTATAGACTATGATGAAACCTTTTCTCCTGTCGTTATGATAAAGTCTATTAGGATTCTACTTGCCATAGCCGTATATTATGACTATGAGATATGGCAAATGGACGTTAAGACTATGTTTCTTAATGGAAACCTTCTCGAGGATGTGTATATGACACAACCTGAGGGGTTTGTTGATCCATCATATCTTAACAAAGTGTGTAAGTTTCAAAGGTCAATTTATGGATTGAAGCAAGCATCTCAAAGCTGGAATCATCGCTTTGATGAAGCAATTAAAGAATTTGGTTTCATAAAAAACGAAGACGAGCCATGTGTTTATAAGAAAGTAACTAATAATGTAGTAGTGCTCCTTGTGCTTTATGTGAATGACATCTTACTGATTGGAAATGACATCCCCACATTACAAAGCGTAAAAGCTTGGTTGGGGAAGTGGTTTTCCATGAAAGACTTAGGCGAGGCTACATACATTTTGGGTATAATAATCTATAGAGATAGATCCAACAAAATGATTGGCCTAAGTCAGAGTGGATACATTGATAAGGTACTGAAACGATTCAGTTTGCAAGATTCCAAAAAGGGATTCTTGCCCATGTCACACGGGATTATGTTAGGTTATGGAGTCTAATGATACAAGGATTAGGAAATATGAAAGGAGCAGGACTCTTTCGCATATGACATCCTAATGCTAAGTGGAATTGGATATTGAATCCAATTAGGAGTCAGGGTTTTTCTTTTCCTATAAATAGCCCATCTATGTAACCTTAATATAGTATCTCATCACATAGTAATATCCTGGCTTGGTAGTGCCCCCAAACGTAGTCAATTCTTTAACGAACTGGGTAAACAATTTCTTGTGTCTTTCTTTATTGTTTTTCTATCTAGTTTTCTCTCCCAAATATTGTTGTTTATTTCCCAACAATTGGTATCAGAGCCTGGTTCAGGGGCAACATAAATAAACATTATGGGTGAAGTGAAATTGCCAATCGAAATATTTGATGGAGCAGATTTTGGGTTCTGGAAGATGCAGATTGAGGATTACCTATATGGTAAAGATCTGTATCAACCTCTTGGTAAGAAACGGAGGATATGAAAGACGTTGATTGGAAGTTGTTGGACAGGAAGGCGATGATCGTCGTGCGTTTGTCTTTATCCAGAAACGTGGCGCTCAATAAGGTCAAAGCAAAAACTACCAAGGAGATGTTGGAGACATTATCGGAGATGTACGAGAAGCCATCAGCAGCAAACAAGGTTTTTTCTGATGCGACATCTGTTTAACCTAAAGATGGCAGAAAGTACTGCGGTTTCCAATCACCTCAATGAGTTCAATGTGATAATAGCTCAATTGAGCTCAGTTGAGATTGATTTCGATGATGAGGTACGAGCCTTAATTTTGCTGTCTTCTCTACCAGAGAGTTGGGGTGGAACAGTTACTGCTGTTAGTGCTTCAGCAGGGAAGGTGACGCTTAGGTTTGACGAAGTTAGAGACCTAATTATGAGTGAAGAAATTCGCAGGAAAGAATCGGGTATAGCTTCGGGATCAGCCACGAGTACGTGAAAAATAAAGGGCGAGATCGGGAATCAAGGTCGAAATTCTACAGAGGTAGATCAAAGTCGAGAGGCAGGAAGCCTAAGAGAGACAAGAGCACAATTAAATGTTTTAATTGTGGGCAATATGGGGCACTACAAGAGAGAGTGCACAACACCGTCAAAGGAAGATAACAAATCACCAATTGCAGCAGTGGAAGAAATCTCAGATGCATTAATTTTGAGTGTGAGCAGTCCATTGGAATCGTGGGTTTTGGATTCTGGAGCATCGTTTCATTCATGCAATAGTATTGATGTAATGGAACGTTACACTTCTGGAGATTTTGGTAAGGTTTATCTTGCTGATGATGAGCCTTTGGAAATCGTGAGGAAGGGAGATGTTCGGATCAAAACACCGCATGGAACTGTATTGCAACTGAGTAATGTCAGATATGTTCCTAGGTTAAAGAGGAATTTGCTTTCTGTTGGACAATTGGATGATGACGGTTATTATTTTACATTCGGCGGTGGTTCTTGGAAGATAACCAAAGGAGCTATGGTAGTAGCTCAAGGAAAGAAGGAAGGTACATTGTATTTGACGAATAACACTCATGAAAGTATTGCTCTTGCAGGTGCAATTAGTGATACATATTTGTGGCATAGTCGTCTTGGCCACATGAGTGAGAAGGGGATGAAAGTGTTGTGTTCGAAGGGTAAACTGCCAGACCTCAAGAATGTTGAAGTCGGTTTATGTGAGGATTGTGTTTTCGGGAAACATATAAGGGTGAGTTTCTCGAAGGGTGGCAGAACTTTGAAAAGTCATAAGCCAGAGTTGGTACATAGTGACTTATGGGGACCAGCACCGGTGACATCTCTTGATGGTGCGTCATATTACATGACCTTCATTGATGACTCTACAATAAAGGTATGGGTTTATTTTCTGAAAAATAAATCTGATGCTTTTAGTACCTTTAAAACATGGAAAGCCTTGGTAGAAACTGAAACAGGTCTAAAAGTGAAGTGTTTGAGATCCGACAATGGTGGAGAGTATGAGCTCCGTGAGTTCAAACAGTTTTGTGCTGCAAATGGTATTCGCATGGAAAAGACCCAGAGAGGAACTCCTCAGCAGAATGGTGTTGTAGAACGTATGAAAAGAACCTTGAATGAACGTGTTAGGTGCATGAGGTTGAAGTGTGGACTGCCAAAGATGTTTTGGGCAGAAGCAGTTAACACTGTTGCATTCCTTATTAATAGAGGACCATCAACCCCCTTGGAGAATGGCATACCAGAAGAAGCATGGACTGGTAAAGAGGTAAACCTAGAATTTCTTCGTGTGTTTGGTTGTGTTTCTTATGTTCATGTTGATGTTGCTGACAGAAGCAAGTTGGATGCTAAATCTATCAAGTGTACGTTTGTTGGATATGGTGGTTGTTAGTAGTGCCCTAGGACCATTAGCATATGTTGTACGTTTTATATCTTTTTAAGCATTTCATCTGAATAGTTAATGTTGCTTATGAACATCAAATGCGTGATTTGATTGTAAAACTCATTTGCTTATGTAATTACTATTCTAGTTGTCCCTAGTTTTATGTAATCTACTTTACAATGAAATAAAACTAGTATGATGTATGATGTTTGATTGATGATTATGTTTTACTAATCATGTGTAATGAGTACAAATCATATCATAGATACAATGTATTGAGATTCATTGTATCGGACGTGATCCGTTAGAGAAGTAATACTTCATGGTCCTTAGTCATAAGTATTACTTCCTCAATACTATTTTAGAATCCTTATACCTTATGTCTCCATTGATTCTAGCATGAATGGAGCCACGTTTTGACTCAGTCGTACGTTGCTTTTAACCGAGTAATCAATACGACTGATGATCGGATGTAGCGTCCTATCATGGCTTGAATGTGAGAGACATTGTAAGGAATTTGTCCCTCTCTATTATAAGAGAGAGATATCCATGGACCCCTCGATAGGGAAACACTGTTTAAATGCATGGCCTTGCTCAAATGTATTTAATAAAGTGGTTATTAAATATTGTTTGTTGGAACAGTCTACCTGGAGATCGAGCATAAATATAATTAAGCTTAATAAGGGTGACGACTACCATGCCTTATGCTTAATTAGGATATCGCGAGACAAAGAGATTAAATAGTGGATTGACATTAGGTTCCATTGTAAATTCATTCACTTTGGGTAGTCACAATGTCCTGCTAGGGGCCGCTTGTGATTTATGAACTCACACTACTACTAAGTGTGTTTTCATTGCCATTGTGATATGAACCTACAGGGTCACACGCATAAACGAGCTAACGAGCTTCATGTCCAGATTCAATGAATCTAGAATGTGTCTAGGTTCATTGTATCTGACATTCATTTTTCTTGAGAATAATAAAGGGTTATTATTCGAATTAGATATAAGGGGCATTTTCGGTATAGCTGGGATTACGTGGGAGTTAGTTCTGGGAACAAACTCTCGCACCCTATATAATGATCTCTTGGCTGAAACCCTAGCTAAGTTAATGCTTTCAGCCGAAATACGAAAAAGACTTAGAAAAATCGTTTTCTATTCCGCCTCTCCCTTTTCTCTCTAATTTCCAAAACTTGGAAAAACGAAGAGCTAGCAATCACTGTTCGTTTCGTCGCGTGGATACCGGTAGAGGGACATTTCGCAAAGGGAATTCCGTTGGTGGTAGCAACGCATCCAAGAAATAGCATCTTCCATTCAAGAATCAGATTCTTGAACCCGAAAAGTAAGTTTCTGTCAATTATTCTTGATTCGTTTTTGTATGAGCGGATCCTTCAGGGAAGGACTCATGGGTGTTTGGAACGAGTTTCCGCACATGAATCCCGTCACTGGTATCAGAGCCTTGCTCATACGATTCGAATTCGATATTGTTAATCACATCATAACATATATCAAATTCGATTTGGTATGTGTATTTGTGAAAAACAGAAAAGATTGATTCTTTGACTGCCTATCATATGTTTCTGTGATTATAATATGCATAAATTGTTTATGATTCTGTCAATAATCCGATTATACCGCATAAAATGTTTATGAATCTGTCTTTAATTCGATTATACCGCATAAAAAGTTTATTAATTTCGGCTAATCATGTTATATAAGTTTCTGTATATTCTGATATGCATAAACTGTTATGTATGTTTTAATTTGATTAATAGCATAAACTGATTGTATGTCTCCTGCCGTTAATTTGATTAACCAAGGCATAATCCGATTATGTAAGTAAGGCAATTGAGGGGTAAATCGGGACAGAAAAACTCATTCGATGAGCTGATGTAGAATCAGATTTTTCTTCTAGGGGCGCTGCCCTCGGACCCCGCCGTCTGCGTAGCGCAGATTCGTCGTTCCGCTGACCTAAGACTTTGTGTATGTACTCGTCATTAATTTCCTTGTGCTTTATGTGATTTTTAGCATGGTGAATAGCATGACCTATTATACCTCTTGTTTTACATATTTTTGGGTTGTAATTTTATAATACGGCCTGCGAGCCATTTTTCAATGTTGTAAAATTGTAATCGCTTTCTTAGATTATTTTACTGCTTTACATTGAAGATTGGGTATGCCCATGTAATTATGTAACAAGATTGGAGGACGCTGGATCGAATACTTTATCCATGAGATAGATATAGACTTAGATTGACCATTGGCTTCCACAAGGCTCGTGGGAGTGATCATAGGATTAGGCCATGCTATCTGACGTTTAATTTTTATGCTTTATATATTGCATGAGATGCTTGTATAATTGTATTACGCATTTTAATGTCTTATTCAAACCGAACGTTTTAACTAAGTCTTAAAATGCCTACCATACTCTAAGCACTCATTGAGCTTGGATCATCATTTTGTCTGCTTGCCAAAGCAACAGACAAGTGGTTATCTAAGCAAAAGGAGATGGGAAAATAGTGATTTCCATATGCTTAGACATGGTTCAACTTAGCTAGGCCATCAAAATAGTTTTGGCCCTAGGGCATAAAATGGGAAAAAGCCGGGACATATAGATGTCATTCCCATTAGATGATTTTACTTTAATTATGGGTGTTAAGCCAAAGCTTTCCTATAACTATTGTAAAATGTCTTTCCCCACTATTTATCAAGTGTTGAAATTGTGGAAAAGGTTTTTTGCTCAAAACTAATAACTTTGCAAATAATTTAATGTAGATAATGGCAACCAACACTTCACACAATTCATTGCGATCCGTCCTTGAGAAGGAAAAACTAAGCGGGACCAATTTTCTTGATTGGGCCGGCAACTTAAGGATTGTCCTTAAGCAGGAAAGAAAGCTATACGTTCTTGATACGGACATTCCTGAACAGCCTGCAAACAACGCCCCTAAAGCTGAAAGAGATGCTTGGAAGAAGCATTTCGATGACTCTAACGATGTGACTTGTCTCATGTTAGTCACAATGAACACTGACCTTCAAAAATAGTTTGAAGGAGTTGAGGTTTTCCAGATGATGGGCCAGCTCAAGGAAATGTTCTAAGAGCAAGCTCGTCATGAAAGATTCCTCACTACTAAGGCGTTGAATAGTTGCAAAATGGCCCCTGGCACCTCTGTAAGTGCACATGTTCTTAAGATGAAGGGCTATTTTGACCAACTTGAGAAGCTTGGGGCTACCGTAGGTCATGACATGGCCACAGATGTGATCTTGGGCTCACTCCCACCGGAGTATGACCAATTTGTTATGAACTTCAACATGTATGCCATGGAGAAGACCATATATGAAATACACGGGATGCTCAAGCAGGCTGAACTGAACATTAAGAAGACCCCTGAAGTCTTAATGGTTCAAAAAGGGAATTTCAAGAAGAAAGGAAAGGGAAAGCTCATGGCCAAGAAAGGCAAAGGCAAAGGTAATGACAAGCCCAAGCCCAAAGCCAAGGCACCAAAGGAAGGAGTTTGTTTCCATTGCAATGAACCAGGTCATTGGAAACGGAACTGCAAGCTTTATTTGGAAGAGAAGAAAAAGGGAAAAGCCAGTTTGACTGTCTCTCCAGGTATTTATGTTATTGAGATTAACATGTCTGCTCCTACTTCGTGGGTATTAGATACCAGTTGTGGATCTCACATTTGTGCAAATTTGCAGGGGTTCAAAAGGAGTAGATCACTGGCAAAAGAAGAAGTGGACCTGAGAGTAGCAAACGGAGCAAGAGTTGTTGCTGTAGCTACCGGGACATTTAATTTAGTTTACCAAGTGGCCTTATTATAGAACTGAATAATTGTCTTTATGTTCCGACTTTGAGTAGGAATATTATTTCAGTTTCTTGTTTGGATATTGAAGGGTTTGAATTAAATATTATGAATAAAATTTGCACCATTCATAAAGATCGTATCTTTTATGGAGATGCCTCTTTGATGAATAGGCTTTATGTTCTTAACCTCGATGAATCCATTAAAAAGCCCATCTATAACATTAATACTAAGAGGTTTAAATCCAATGACTTAAACCAAACCTACTTTTGGCACTGTCGTTTGGGCCACATAAATGAGAAACGCATATCAAAACTCCATAAAGATGGAATTTTGACATCATTTGACTTAGAGTCTTATGAGACTTGTGATTCTTGTTTGTTAGGCAAAATGACTAAAGCTCCCTTTACTGGACAAAGTGAGAGAGCTTCTGAGTTGTTGGGCCTCATACATACAGATGTTTGTGGACCAATAAACACAAGTGCTAGAGGAGGGTTCCAGTACTTCATTACATTCACAAATGATTTCAGTAGATATGGCTACGTCATCTAATGAAACATAAATCAGAATCTTTTGGAAGATTCAAAGAATTTCAAAATGAAGTACAAAATCAACTTGGTAAAAGTATTAAGATACTTCGATCAGATCGAGGTGGCGAATACCTTAACCAAGAGTTTGACGAACATCTTAGAGGTTGTGGAATTGTTTCACAATTAACTCCTCCTGGCACACCACAATGTAATGGCGTGTTAGAACGGAGGAATCGCACCTTATTAGATATGGTTCGATCTATGATGAGTCAGACCAATCTTCTAATTTCCTTTTGGGGCTACGCCCTAGAAACTGCTGCATTTATATTGAATAGAGTTCCTTCTAAAGCGGTTCAGAAAACTCCATATGAGATATGGACTGGGAAACGACCTAGTTTGTCATTTCTCAAAATTTGGGGATGCGAGGTGTATGTAAAACGCTTGTTATCTGATAAACTCGCCCCTAAATCTGACAAGTGTTTGTTTGTGGGATATCCTAAAGAAACTAAAGGATATTACTTCTATCTTCCATCAGAGAACAAAGTGTTTATTGCTCGTAATGGTTTATTCCTTGAAAGGGAATTTATTTCCAAAGAGGATAGTGGGAGTAAGATCCATCTTGAGGAAATTCAAGATCTCCAAACAACATCCGAACCAACTTTGGAAGTTCAAGCAAGGCCCAAGGAGGTCGAGTCGGGTACATCAACAGCCTGAGAGATATGGATTTCTCGTGACTGATGATCATCAGGTTGAACTGATTGATCAAGATGAACCCACTACTTACAAAGAGGCAATTCGTAGTTCTGAGTCAGATAAGTGGCTAGAAGCTATGAAGTCTGAGATGCAATCCATGTACGATAACCAAGTGTGGACTTTGGTTGACCCACCCGAAGGGTGTAAGGTCATTGATAACAAATGGTGTTTCAAAAAGAAAACAGACATGGATGGTAATGTACACACTTTTAAATCTCGACTAGTAGTTAAAGGTTATAGACAAGTTCATGGTATTGACTATGACGAAACCTTTTCTCCTGTCGTTATGATAAAGTCAATTAGGATTTTACTTGCCATAGCTACATATTATGACTTTGAGATATGAGAAATGGATGTTAAGACTGCGTTTCTTAATGGAAACCTTCTCGAGGATGTGTATATGACACAACCTGAGGGGTTTGTTGATCCAACAAATCCTAGCAAAGTGTGTAAGCTTCAAAGGTCTATTTATGGATTGAAGCAAGCATCTCGAAGCTGGAATCGTCGGTTTGATGAACGTATTAAAGAATTCGGTTTCATCAAAAACGAAGACGAGCCTTGTGTTTATAAGAAAGTAACTAATAATGCAGTAGTGTTCCTTGTGCTTTATGTGGATGACATCTAACTGATTGGAAATGACATCCCCACATTACAAAGCTTAAAAGCTTGGTTGGGGAAGTGCTTTTCCATGAAAGACTTAGGCGAGGCTACATACATTTTGGGTATAAGAATCTATAGAGATAGATCTAACAAAATGATTGGCCTAAGCCAGAGTGGATACATTGACAAGGTACTGAAACGGTTCAGTTTGCAAGACTCCAAAAAGGGATTCTTGCCAATGTCACATGGCATTAAACTCAGCAGAACTCAAGGGTCTTCCACTAAGGAGGACCAAGAGCGCATGAGTAAGATCCCATATGTTTCAGCCATTGAGTCTATTATGTACGCCATGATATGCACTCGCCCGGATGTCTCATTTGCTTTAACTATGACTAGCCCTGGAGAGTCACATTGGACTGCAGTTAAGAGCATTCTTAAGTACTTGAGAAGGACTAAAGATATGTTCTTAGTTTACAGAGGTCAGGAAGGAAGTCTGGTTGTAAATGGTTACATAGACGCAAGCTTCCAGACCGACTTAGATGATTATAGATCGCAATCTGGTTTTGTGTTTTGTTTGAATGTAGGTGCTGTGAGCTGGAAGAGCTCAAAGCAAGAAACCGTGGCCGACTCTACAACATAAGCTGAGTATCTAGCTGCCTCTGAAGCAGCTAAATAAGCTATTTGGATCAGGAAGTTTGTTGATGAATTAGGTGTCGTCCCTAGCATTGTGAACCCAGTGGACCTCTATTGTGATAGTACTTGTGCCATTTCACAAGCTAAGGAACCAAGATCTCACCAACGATCCAAATGCGTGATTTGATAGTAAAACTCATTTGAATAGTTAATGAACCAAGATCTTTTTGAGCATTTCATCTGAATAGTTAATGTTGCTTATGAACATCAAATGCGTGATTTGATAGTAAAACTCATTTGCTTATGTAATTACTATTCTAGTTGTCCCTAGTTTTATGTAATCTACTTTACAATGAAATAAAACTAGTATGATTTATGATGTTTGATTGATGATTATGTTTTACTAATCATGTGTAATGAGTACAAATCATATCATAGATACAATGTATTGAGATATATTGTATCGGACGTGATCCGTTAAAGAAGTAATACTTCATGGTCCTTAGTCATAAGTATTACTTCCTCAATACTATTTTAGAATCCTTATACCTTATGTCTCCATTGATTCTAGCATGAATGGAGCCACGTTTTGACTCAGTCGTACGTTGCTTTTAACCGAGTAATCAATACGACTGATGATCGGATGTAGCGTCCTATCATGGCTTGAATGTGAGAGACATTGTAAGGAATTTGTCCCTCTCTATTATAAGAGAGAGATATCCATGGGCCCCTCGATAGGGAAACACTGTTTAAATGCATGGCCTTGCTCAAATGCATTTAATAAAGTGGTTATTAAATATTGTTTGTTGGAACAGTCTACCTGGAGATCGAGCATAAATATAATTAAGCTTAATAAGGGTGACGACTACCATGCCTTATGCTTAATTAGGATATCGCGAGACAAAGGGATTAAATAGTGGATTGACATTAGGTTCCGTTGTAAATTCATTCACTTTGGGTACTTACAATGTCCTGCTAGAGGCCGCTTGTGATTTATGAACTCACACTACTACTAAGTGTGTTTTCATTGCCATTGTGATATGAACCTACAAGGTCACATGCATAGACGAGCTAACGAGCTTCATGTCCAGATTCAATGTATCTAGAATGTGTCTAGCTTCATTGTATCTGACATTCATTTTTCCTGAGAATAATAAAGGGTTATTATTTGAATTAGAGATAAGGGGCATTTTCGGTATAGCTGGGATTACGTGGGAGTTATTATCCGATAAAGACTCCCATTACCAGCAAAAGTCTAGAGGACGTGGGAGTTAAAGACTCCCATTGCCGAGAGAAGTTGAGGACGTGAGAGTTAGTTCTGGGAACAAACTCTCGCACCCTATATAATGATCTCTCGTCCGAAACCCTAGCTAAGTTAATGCTTTCAGTCGAAATATGAAAAAGACTTAGAAAAATCGTTTTCTATTCTGCCTCTCCCTTTTCTCGCTAATTCCCAAAACTTGGAAAAACGAAGAGCTAGCAATCACTGTTTCGTTTCGTCGCATGGATACCAGTAGAGGGACATTCCGCAAAGGGAATTCCGTTGGTGGCAGCGACGCATCCAAGAAACATCATATTCCATTCCAGAATCAGATTCTTGAACCAGAAAAGTAAGTTTCTGTCAATTATTCTTGATTCGTTTTTGTATGAGCGGATCCTTCAGGGGAGGACTCATGGGTGTTTGGAACGAGTTTCCGCCCTTGAATCCCTTCAGTGGTGACGAATTTGGTTATAGATTTTGGGACGAGCAAAATCGGAAAGTAATTCGCAGTCGAGATGTCATATTTAATGAACAGGTATTGTACAAAGATAGGTTGGGTGCATTAGAGGCTCACGATGAGAGACCCGAAATTGTCGAGCTAGATATTTCGAACTCATATGGGAGCAAGATTGTTCAAAATGATCAAGTGGTTGTTGAGGCAGAACCACAAACACCACCTCCAACAACCCAGCGGCGGAAATCCACCTGGAATTGTGGACCACCAGACAGGTTTTCTCCTTCAAGGTATAATAACTATCTTCTGTTGATTGATAGTGGTGAACCTGAGTGTTATGCGGAGGCTATACGAAGCGATCAATGAGGCAAGTGAAAGCTTGCAATGGACGATGAGATGAATTCACTATTGTCCAATTATACTTGGGAACTAGTTAAGCTCCCAAAGGGAAAGAAGGCACCGCATTGTAAATGGTCTTCAGAATTAAAGTGGAGGTGGATGCAAGCGAGCGTTACAAAGCAAGACTGGTTGTGAAGGGATTTCAGCAAAAATACGGTATTGATTATACTGATGTTTTTACGCCTGTTGTAAAACTAACAACTATTCGGTTGGTTTTGAGTATAGTTGTTGCAGAGAACTTGGTGTTAGAACAAATGGATGTAAAAACAGCCTTTCTTCATGGTGATTTGGAAGAAGAAATATACATGGTGCAACCAGAAGGATACATTGCGGAGGGTAACAGTAAGCTCATTTGAAGAAGAGCTTGTATGGCTTGTAACAGGCTCCGAGACAGTGGTATAAGAAGTTTGATGGATTCATGCTTGAGATTGGCTTCATCAGATGCGAGGCTGACCATTGTTTCTACTTCAAGAGGTTTGGAGATGGTTATATCATTTTGTTGTTATATGTGGATGACATATTGATAGCAGGTTCTAGTGCTCGAGAAGTGAGTAAGTTGAAGAGGCAGTTACTGTCTGAACGATTTGCTATGAAGGACTTTGGAGAGGCTAAGCAGATACTGGGTATGCGGATTATTCGAGATAAGGCTGCAGGAAAGCTATATCTGTCACAAGCTGATTATATCAACAAGGTTCTGAAAAGGTTCAGTATGCAGGATGCGAAACCAGTGAGTGTTCCATTGGGCAGCCACTTCAAACTATCTAAGAAGGAATCACCTAAGAGTGCTGAGGAACGTGCTCATATGCAGAAGATCCCATATGCTTCAGCAATTGGTAGCATAATGTATGCTATGGTGTGTACAAGACCAGATATTGCACATGCGGTGAGAGTAGCTAGCAGTTTTATGAGCAATCCGGGTAAGCAACACTGGGAAGTGGATTCTTAGATACTTAAGAGGTACCACAGAGAGAGCCTTATGTTTCGAAGGAAGAAATGTTGAATTGGCAAGGTATGTTGATGCAAAATTGGCATCAAGTGATCTTGATAGAAGGAGGAGTACAACCGGGTATTATTTACTTTGGGTGGTACCGCGATTTCTTGGGCTTCTAAGTTGCAAAAGATCGTGGCCTTATCTACTGCAGAAGCAGAATATGTAGCAGTGACAGAGGCTAGTAAAGAGATGGTATGGTTGCAGAATTTCTTGTGTGAATTGGGGAATGAGCAGAATAATAGAGTTCTCTACAGCGATAGTCAAAGTGCTATATTCTTAGAAAAAAACCCAGCATTTCATTCAAGAACAAAGCATATTGAGTTGAGGTATCACTACATACGCTATCTCTTGGAGAGGAAGGTCTTACGGCTTATGAAGATTCGAGGAAGTGAAAATCCTGCTGATATGTTGACTAAGGTTGTGACCTTAGAGAAGTTGAAGCTATGCATGGCTTCAACTGGCCTTAGAGCTTGAGATGGAGGTTGGCGCTACTACACAGCTATGGATTACTGAAGAAAGGGGTGGTTGCATTAGAGTTAGTCTCCAGATGGGAGATTGTTAGGTTATGGAGTCTAATGATACAAGGATTACTCTTTCGCATATGACATGCTAATGCTAAGTGGAATTGGATATTGAATCCAATTAGGAGTCGGGATTTCCCCCCCTATAAATAGCCCATCTATGTAACCTTAATATAGTATCTCATCACATAGTAATATCCTGGCTTGGTAGTGCCCCCAGACGTAGTCAATTCTTTGACGAACTGGGTAAACAATTTCTTGTGTCTTTCTTTATTGTTTTTCGATCTAGTTTTCTCTCCCAAATATTGTTGTTTATTTCCCAACAGATTAAACTCAACAAAACTCGAGGACTTCCACAAAGGAAGACCACGAGTGCATGAGTAAGATCCCATATGATTCAGCCATTGGGTCTATAATGTATGCCATGCTATGCACTCGCCCGAATGTCTCATTTGTTAGTAGTGCTCTAGGAACATTAGCATATGTTGTACGTTTTATATATTTTGAGCATGTCATTTGAATAGTTAATTTTGCTTTTGAACATCAAATATGTGATTGTTTTTCGATCTAGTTTTCTCTCCCAAATATTGTTGTTTATTTCCCAACAGATTAAACTCAGCAAAACTCGAGGACTTCCACAAAGGAAGACCACGAGTGCATGAGTAAGATCCCATATGATTCAGCCATTGGGTCTATAATGTATGCCATGCTATGCACTCGCCCGAATGTCTCATTTGTTAGTAGTGCTCTAGGAACATTAGCATATGTTGTACGTTTTATATATTTTGAGCATGTCATTTGAATAGTTAATTTTGCTTTTGAACATCAAATATGTGATTTGATAGTAAAACTCAGCAGCTTATGCAATTACTATTCTGATTGTGCTTGTTTTATGTAATGTTATTTACAATGAAATAAAACTAGTATTATGTTTGATTGATGATTATCTTTTACTAATCATGTGTAATGGATACAAATCATATAATAGATGCAATGTATTGGCATATATTGTATCGGACGTGATCCATTAGAGAAGTAATACTCCATGGTTCTTTAGTCATAAGTATTACTTCCTCAATACTATTTGGAATCCTTAGACCTCATGTCTTCATCGTTTCCAGCATGAATGAAGCTATGTTTTGACTAAGTCGGTCGTTACTTTTAATCGAGTAGTTATTAAGACTGATGATCGGATGTAGTATCCTATCATGGCTTGAATGTGAGAGGCATTGTAAGGGATTTGTCCCTCTCTTATTAGAGAGAGATATACATGGGCCCCTCGATAGGGAAGACAGTTTAAATGCACGACCGTGCTCAAATGTATTTAATAAAGTGGTTATTAAATATTATTTGTTGGAACAGTCTATATCGAGATCGAGCATAAATACAATTAAGCTTTATAAGGGTGGCAACTACCATGCCTAATGCTTAATTTGGATATCGCGAGACAAAGGGATTAAATAGTGGATTGATATTAGGTTCCACCGTACATTCATTCACTCTGGGTAGTCACAATTTCTTGCTAGGGGCCGCTTGTGATTTATGAACACATACAACTACTAAGTGTGTTTTCATTGCCATTGTGATATGAACCTACATGGTCACACGCATAGACGAGTTAACGAGCTTCATGTCCAGATTCAATGAATCTAAAATGTGTCTAGGTTCATTGTATCTGACATTTATTTTTCTGAGAATAATAAAATGTTATTATTCGAATTAGAGATTAAGGAGGGGCATTTTCGGTATTTGGTTATAGCTGGGATTACGTGGGAGTTATTATACGATAAAGACTCCCACTACCAGAAAATGTTGATAGGTCGTGGGAGTTGGTTCTCGGAACAAACTCTCACACCCTATATAATCCTCTTTTGGCAGAAATCCTAGATTAAACTTGCTTGAGTCGCAATAAACCCAAAAACTTCTGAATTTTTTTTTTCTGGATTTCTGTCTTTCTATATTCCCGAAACGAAGAGTTAACACTCGCTGCTCGTTTCGTCGCGTGGATACCGGTACAGAGCAATTCCTCAAGGGAAGGCTATTGGTGGTAGCAACACACATCCGAAATACATAATATTTAGTAGAAAAACGTAAGTAATTTTTCGCCGGTTTTCGATTCCTATGGTATGAGCGGATCCTTCAGGGGAGGATTCATGGGTGTTTAGAATGAGTTTCTTCCCATGAATCCCTTTAGTGGTATCAGAGCCAGGTTCATACTATTCGAATTCGATTATGTTATCACGTATCAATTTCGATTTGGTATGTGTTTGTGTGAAACAGAAAAGATTGTTTCTTTGATTATTATATATGTGATGTATGTTAATCTGTTATTAATTCGATTATATTGTATAAACTGCTATCACCTGATTAGATATGTTATTAATATGATTAATTGCGCATAAAAAAAGCAATTGCTTGTTTCCTGTTGTTAATCTGATTAACTATTGCATAAACTGTTTATGTTGTCGTATAAACATGTTTATCCGATTATGTATGTTAGGCGATTGACGGTTAAATCGGGGCAGAAAACTCATTTGGTGAGCAAAGAAAAGATAAGAAGTAGGTAGGTAATTATTTTCGGTCCAATTTGGTTTGTTTTAAATAGTGCAACAAGTGATTAATGTGTCGTGTTGGTTTCCATAATTTATTTTAATATACTAGATTATATTTTTCCATGTCTTTAAAAAAGGTTAATTGAGTTTTTTCGCCCTCTTTAATTTAAAGTTTGTTTAATTTTGCACGAATCTATTTTGACTTAATCGTGTAGATGCTATGATATATTCAGTTGTAAATAAGCTCTGAGTTGATACATTTTACACTTTTTAAGTATTTATATTGAGTGAATCTTGATACTCATTAATTTACTTTCTAAATTTTGATTTACATTTTGCGATTGGAGTATTTAATTCACGTGTATCAATAAGAAACTTATATCTCTTGCAGTGATCTTTTGAACCTTCAATATGGAGACAGGTGACATATCAGTGATAGGTAATCTCGTGGAAAGATCTATATGATCCATTATACCAACAAGCTCAAATTGCATTGATATGAAAGGTTATAAGAAAAATGAGATAAACTTTTAACCCTTTTTTAACTAGTTAAGTTTTACTTTGCATCCTTTTGATGATGCAAAGTCAATCTTAAGTTAATTACAAACTTTTTAAAATTTCTAGATGTATGCTTTAGAGTGTTAAACATAATTCGGTCGGTAAATGTTTTCAACCCAATATGGTATTCTTTAAATTTTGTGGCTAGTGATGAAGCTATAGTGATTTTATCTCTTTTTTCATAAATAAAATATAAATATATTTTCCCTTTTCTTCTAAAAGGTTAATTAACTTTTACCAGCCTTTTCCCGTTCCAAACAAATATTACCCTTTCAATTTTCACACTGTTCAATTTACGCTTTACTAATTTGTGAACTCAATTTTGTAAATGCTATAATATATTTATTGGTTAATATGCATTAAGTTGATACATTTTCCACTTTTGGATACAATAATATTATGTGAATCTATATTTTACTTAACATAGTTTCACGTTTTTTTTCCTTTACTTTTCTCAATTTTTGTTTACTTATTATTTATTTATTTAGTAAATCCACCAGTTGTGGTGGGGCGGACCCCCGTTTATTAAATTAGCCAAAATCGGCAAAATGTACAAGGAGAGGGACATAATACCGAACTTCCAAATAAAAGGTGGAAACAAATCCACTTCATACAAGGAAGCTAGAAATAAGATGCAAAACTTGACCATATGTAAGTATGATCAAGGATGTTACACTTAATTCTATGACTCTAAATGCAAAACCAATAAATAAAAATGCAACTAAGCCTATATAATGCGTAGATAAGGTGTTTTGCACTGGTCCAATTTTTTGAGACCAATAATCGGAGAAGGTAAGAACTGGAAATAAGAAAAAATAGCTGAAGACCTAGCAGATATAGCAAGATTTGCTAATGCATCAGCGACCGAATTAATCTCCCGAAATATGTGGAGCATCATGCAATGACCAAGAAGAGAAACAGCTCTACGAAAAGCAGTATCTAAAGACCAATTTAAAATCATACCTGATGCTATCGCCTTTACCAGTACCTCTGAATCTGACTGGATAAAGAAATCATGAAAGCCACGACTGGTTGCCATGGTCAAGCCTTCAACCAGTGCTTGTAATTCCGCCACCATACTTGTACAATAATCCCCAATGTACATTAAGAATGCCGAAATGAAAGCTCTATTACTTTGCCGAAAAACACCCCCATGCCAGCTGGCCCTGGGTTTCCTTTTGATGCACCATCAATGTTAAGCACAACGCCGGTATATTCAAGATCACATCCCCACCTGACAACCAACGTTCTTCTGGGGACAAAACCACAAGATTGTCTTAATCGAATACCTCGAGCTTTCATCAAAGTAGTTGTGTAGTCACGAAGTTGAGCGAGGATATTTGACTGAGAAGTAGTCTTCGCTTCATACACAAATCGACATCGAGCCTTCCATAATACCCAACAAGTAGAACAGGCCATAAGAAGGAGAATAGAGAGAGAAACCGAACCACAAGCGTACCACCATAAGGACAAGATACTATGAATATTATCAACAAGCGTAGATGGGAGGATTAAACCAACCGAGATAGCCGCCTCTTGCCAAACAACTCGTGCAAGATTACATTTCGCATAAACTTGATCATAAGTTTCAATATCATCAAAACAAGTACAACGAGAAGCCATAGACACCCCAAATCGCATCCTATTTTCATCCAAAGCCAGAACATTATTAAGCAATTTCCACATAAACAAAGAAAGAGAGAGAGGGGGGGGGGGAATAACCTTATTCCAAATGCAAGTTCGTGAAAACTGTTTAACATCCGAGCCTTTCATTATATCCATCACTAACGCAAGAGAGAAACACCCTCGGGGATCTGCCATCCAAATTAGTTTATCCTCTTCCCCAGAAAACACAGATCCGACAATAAATCCATACATGAAACTAGAACACATCTCAAAAGGAGCCGCCGCTTCTAGCCATGGTCATCAAGAAAGTCCCATACTTTTGCACCCCCAAGCCGAAAGTAATCCAAGACTATGAAATCCAACGAACCTCTTAATGTGAAATTTTCATAATAGAAACTTGAGCCACCATTGCGTAATAGAATACCCACGTGCTTCTCAACCTCCTCCCTAACCATAAGAATTCGGCGCCATGTAGGTGAACATCCCAAAACAATATTCCCTTGTTCCAGATGTTGAAGACCCAAACAATATTGAGCCTTTAAAAAGGTCGCCCACAAGGAATCAATAGTCCTGAAATTCCACCATAGTTTCCAAGAAAATGCCTCATAAAAATGTAATACAGAAGGAACACCCACACCATTACATTCCACTGCCCTTGACAACGTACTCCAAGACATCCAATGCTTACGCTCCTTCCCATATGTCTGACCCCATACGAACTGAGAGAGCAGTCCATCCAGCTTTGACAAAACAATTTTTGGCTCAATACAAGTAGCTAGAATATGAATATACATGGAATTAAGCACCGATAGAACTAATAAAAGACGACTGCCCATGCTTAATAACTTCCTCAACCAATCCTCCACTTTTTCTGCCACCTTTTCAAGCATATTATCAAAATAGCGAACTTTGGACCTACCCGGATAAATTGGACATCCAAGATAGGTCATTGGAAAATCCCCTTCCACAAAACCAGTCACTTCTTGTATTATTTTTCGCTGCCCATCAGTAATTTTGGTAGTCGTACAATAAGAGCACTTACCAACATTGACTCTTTGCCCAGATACCTACTCATAATTATGAAGAAAGCCCACAAGAATATTCAGATTCCCGCGTTGACCATTAGTAAAGATAATAATCTCGTCTGCGAAATCTAGATGAGAAATGATGACAGTCTTCTTAGGAACATAATAGGGCGAAAGAATACCAGACAGTGATAACTCATTAAGTCCCCTAGAAAATACTTCAGCAACAATAATAAACAGTAAAGGAGAAAGAGGATCGCCTTGCTTCACCCCTCGACTAGCATGACTATAACCATATGAAACACCATTTACCATCACCGAAAACCAATTGGAGTTTAAAACATTGCGGATAAGATGAATAAAATGCAAACCAAAACTAAAACGTTACAATAACTGAATAAGGAAAGAGTGAGAAACCCGGCCAAAAGTTTTCATCATATCAAGCTTTATGACCAAATTCCCGCCTCACCTTGTGATTTATAGAATGCACCAATTCCATGGCCAACAACACATTATCTGAAATGGTTCTACCCTTCACAAAACCTGTCTGATTTAGCGATATAAGAGATGGAAATAGAAGACCAAGGCGGGTAGCTATTACCTCTGTGATTACTTTATTTACGAAGTTACATAGAGAAATAGGCCTGAACCCGGAAAGATGAGTTGGATTATGTGTTTTCGGCAGCAAAACAATAAGTGTACTCGCCATTGCCTAAGGCATTTGCAATCCCGACCAAAAATCACAAACAGCCTGAAGAACATCGTAACCTACTATCTGTTAGTAGTGCCCTAGGACCATTAGCACATGTTGTGCGTTTTGTTATCTTTTGAGCACGTAATTGAATAGTTAATTTTGCTTTTGATTATAAAATGTGTGATTTGATAGTAAAACTCATTAGCTTATGTAATTACTATTCTAGAAGTCCCTAGTTTTATGTAATGCTTAATTACTATGAAATAAAACTAGTATGATTGTTGATTGATGATCTTGTTTTACTGATAATGTGTAATGGATACAAATCACATCATAGATGCAATATATAGGGATACATTGTATTGGACGTGATCGGTCAGAGAAGTAATACTTCATGGTCTTAAGTCATAAGTATTACTTCCTCAATACTATTTTAGAATCCTTAGACCTTATGTCTTCATTGATTCTAGTATGAATGGAGCCACGTTTTGACTCAGTCGGACGTTACTTGTAACAGAGTAATCAATATGATGCACAAAATCCTTGCAAGTGAACTAGTGTCCAGTTGAGTATATAAGTAAGACAAGTGTCGTTCCCACAGAGATTATAATTAAGTACCAAAATTGTGTATTATTCTAATTTAGACCTACAAATATTTTTTAGAGTTTACTAACTAATGCTTAAAATTAAATAACAACTAAATTAAACAAATAAGAAAGAAGATATCAAATAATTAGGACATTGATCCAACTTGTTTTCCCAATAATTAGTTTAAAAGATTCCCTTTTTAATGTGTCAAATTTCCTTAAATTTATCCTAATTTATTAACGGTAAAATTCCCTAATATAGGTTTTATTCAATTCCTTGCAATAAACCCCCTAATCTCAATTAACAAAAACCATATGTCTATGCGAAATTGATTAACGAGACAGCATTAGCGATTTATGGAATTTCCCAATTTCAATCCCCGTAGTTATCTACTTTTGGAAACCGCTCAATAGAAACCGAATCTATTCCTAGTCAGTTTTACTACGAGTTATTATTACTTAGTTCCTAATTAATTACTTCACCTCCCGGTCCTTCGCAATTAAATTATGAGATCATGTGTAGAGTGATCAAATCCAAACAAGCATTAAACACACCATAATAATAATTAATAAAATAGGGATTAAGAGAATATTGAACACAATATTAAGGGAAAAATAATAAACTAAATCATTGTTCCAACAAAGTTTTCACAAGCCTAATCAACTAGAAAATTTAGCCAATCATCATGTAGCAACCAACCATAGCAATTAATTTAGACATGAGAAAATTACGAATCAAGAAAATAATAACAAGAGATAAGTTGTTGATTACAACTTGATTTCGAAATTATATGAAAAGGTGACGAGGTGATTGGTGGTTGATGACTTGATGATGATGATTGATGACGTGATGATGAAATTTGGTGGTGAAAGTGGTGTTTTGCGACTGCTCTTGCTGCTCCTTTATGTATTTTTGCGGCTGGTTCGTGCTGCTGATCCGGACCGGGGTGTGTTTTCTTTAGGGCTTCATGCCCTCCTTTTATAGAGATGTGAGGAGGTGTTAATCCTTTCTAATTCGTGTGGCCCAAGGTACGAGATCTTTATTTCCTATTTCATCTCTGACTTTATTCCCAATTAATAACTTTCCTACAAAATCAAATCTAAGAAAATATAATATAATCTTAAAATAAAAATTCTTAATATTATGTTTCTATTTATCATATAAAAATACCTAAAATACATATATCAAATCAAAATAAATATATTAAGAATTTAATATCAAATTGACTCTAAAATATGGAAATATAATATTATTTAGGTAAAAACTAAGTGGAAAGTAGTATAATTTATATAGAAAATATGAGTTTATCACAATACGACTGATGATCGGATGTAGTGTCCTATCATAGCTTGAATGTGAGAGACATTGTAAGGAATTTGTCCCTCTCTATTATTAGAGAGAGATATCCATGGGCCCCTCGATAGGGAAAGACTGTTTAAATGCATGGCCGTGCTCAAATGTATTTGATAAAGTGGTTATCAAATGCTATTTGTCGAAACAGTCTATCCGGAGATCGAGCATAAATACAATTAAGCTGAATAAGGGTGACGACCACCATGCCTTATGCTTAATTAGGACATCGCGAGACAAAGGGATTAAATAGTGGATTGATATTAGGTTCCGTTGTATATTCATTCACTTTGGGTAGTCACAATGTCCTGCTAGGGACCGCTTGTGATTTATGAACTCACACTACTACTAAGTGTGTTTTCATTGCCATTGTGAGATGAACCTACAGGGTCACACGCATAGACGAGCTAACGAGCTTCTTGTCCAGATTCAATGAATCTAGAATGTGTCTAGGTTCATTGTATCTGACATTCACTTTTTTGAAAATAATAAAGTGTTTATTATTCGAATTAGAGATAGGGGCAATTTCGGTATTTTACCTATAGCTGGGATTACGTGGGAGTTATTATCCGATAAGGACTCCCACTACCAGCGAAAGTCTAGGGAACGTGGGATTCTGAGACTCCCACTGCCGAGAGAAGTTGAGTAGAGGTGGGAGTTGTTCTAGTAACGAACTCTCACACTCTATATAGCATCTCTTAGCCAAAACCTAGATCACTAATGTTTTCAGCCGAAATAATACATAGAATCAGAAAATCGTTTTCTATTCTTGCCTCTCCCTTTTTCTCTCTAATTCCCGAATCTCAGAAAACGAAGAGCTAGCAATCGCTGCCCGTTTCGTCGCGTGGATACCGGTAGAGGGACTTTCCGCAAAGGGAGATCAATCGGTAGCAGCATCCGATCCAAGAAACGTCATCCTCCATTCAAGAAGTAGCTTCTTGAATCCTAAACGTAAGTTTTTCTTGCTGTTTTTCGAATTGTTTCATATGAGCGGATCCTTTAGGGGAGGATCCATGGGTGTTTGGAACGAGTTTCCGCCCATGAATCCCTTCACTATCTCCCAACAATCTTGGAAAAAAATCCTTGAGAAACCATCCGGTCCTGCCGCACAATTTTTATCCAGTGAAAAAAGCGCAGTACAACTCCCTATCTTGTACCGATTCTTCAGCTGAATACAACTGTGAGTATAACCGATGTGCCTCATTACCAATATCCTCCTGCTCCGTCAACCATACACCCTGATCATCCTGCAAAATAGAAATATGCAAACGCTTCATTTTATTATGAAACATAGCATGAAAGTATTTAGTGTTACCTTCAGCGTCTTGGATCCATTTTATTCTTGATTTTTGGCGCTAAAAGGTTCCCTCAGCTCCTAAATAAAACTGGTAGCTCTGCTTAGCCTCGGTCCACTTATCCATGAGGAGATCACACAGAGAGATGTCAAAAGCCGCCTCAGCCTCGGCTACTAACGTCTCGACATCTTTGAGCCGAGTCACTATATTACCAAAACTTTCTTTGTTCCAAAGGCGCAAGGCTATTTTCAGCCTCTTCAGTTTCTCAATTAAAACCACCATTCCATTACCATATACTGCACCTTCCCAGCTTGCTGAGAAAACATCCTGGAATTGAGCATGCTTTGACCACATATTCTGAGACCTGAAAGAAGAAGAGCCAATTCTATTCTCCCGAATGAGTTTAATATATAAGGGAAAATGATCCGAAGCTCTCCTATGTAAATGTACAAGTTTAGTAATACCAAAAAACTCATTCCACTTAGTATTGACCAAGATACGATCAAGTCGTTGCAAAAGAGGTTGTGAAGAACTTCTGCACCATGTATATGGACAACACACAAAAGGAACATCAGACAAACCACAGTCTCCACCTACTTCTTCAAACTCGTCAATGGGCAAAGAAGCCGGTATTGATCCCAGACTTTCTAAAACACTTAAAATCACATTAAAATCACCCCTATTAGCCAATGGACATCATGTTGTGAGCTAAAAGAGCGTAACTCATTCCATAATGCCCTCCACTGAGTGTAGGCATAAATACACCGCTGTCCCAGGATAATTACTCGCCAAAATGGGCAACATTTTGCTCAGAATTCCCCACAACCGAAATATCCAAACTACCATTCCAAAATGGTCAAATTTTACTATTTACATTGCTAAGACCATCATCAAAACCAAGACGGTTGATATAAAAAGGCAACTCCATACTATCAAGCATAGGTTCCATAATCGTAATTAAAGAAAGAAACTGTCAAATTTAAGCTGGCAAAGTCTAGCAACAGATTCATTATTGCCTACCCACGAATATTCCATACCACAAAATTCAACATATTCATGGAAATAAAATGAGAGAATATAAGTACCCATTATAGGGTGTTACCTTTGGCCTTCTCCTCAAGATGAGAAAGACTTTCGTGAAGCAGCCAAATGTTGTTTCTTTGACTTACCCGTGTGGAAAGGATGTTCTAAAGGCGATAAATCAATTATGATATTGCCGAGGCTGCTCCACTAATGATAATGTCAAAGCATTCAAATTTGTGAGATCATCCAGCTGCCCTTCCATAGACTAGACAACTCCCCCTTCAAGATCAGGAGTCATCTTGTTTCTGGCCGGGCATTCCAGGTCTTGGTCATCCTTTTGGCCCTCGGACTCAACGAAAACCCCTACTTCATCTACAGGCGTTGCCACGTTGTCCTCGGACTCACCCGGGTCTTGTTCGACCGTTTCTACACCCCTGCCTCATCGGGCACTAAAACTGGGACTTCTTCCTCCGATTCCAATCCCCCTTCCTCATCAGGCATATGAATCGGGCCTTCTAAAATCAAATTCGGCCCGTCTGCAACTCCAGGTACAGTAATCAGAATTTCTTCTTCATGCCCCAAATTACCCTCTGACCCGCTACCGCTATTGATGGTGATTTCATTGACATCCAGCAGGACTGATACTTGTGACTGGTGGGTCGGGTCAGTTGCCACATGTTTGTCGGCGGCAATTAGCTTCAACTGGTTAAGAATTAACACCGGTTCGATCGAAGAGTTACCGCCGACCATTTTATAAATTCTTGGCACAATTATAGGGGATTTGTCACAACCAATATTAATATCATCAATTCCCTTCGAAATAATTGGAGAAGCAAAAATTGGGGAAGAAATATTAACCTTTGATTTCGAATTCACTGCTACAACATTCGAAATTTAATCAATTCAAAACGTAATAATAGGAGAGATAAGAGCCGGGGATGGAATCTTTATCGTGGAATTCAAATTTGTAACATTGATTCTCGGTTCCACAAACAAGGGTGCTTGTTCCGGTCGTGTTTGGATTGAAGGGGCCTCGAAAATTACTGTCAACGGTCCCGTGTCCTCGGAGGTCCCGATTTTGATCCAAACTTGGTTCCTCGGGACAATCCCTAATGAAAGAAAGTCTTTTGCAATCACAACTGCATCCTTGGTTTTTCCCTTATCGGCTTTTTCCTTTTCCATTTGTCTCGGCTTCTCTCAGATTGGTGGCATTACCGCCGCCTGATTCTTAAGCTTTTCGTCTTTAGCCCTTTCTATTGGTCTCGGTTTTTCTTTAATTGGTGGAATTACCGCCTCTTGAGTCTTACCACATTGTTTTTCATTATGTCCAATTCTCATACACCCAAGGCAGTAATCGGGTAAATCATCATAAATAATTGCTTGCCAATACCCCTTACCCGTTTTGGCGCGAGTGATTCTAATTCGTTGTGGTAAATTCGAAAACAAATCCACTTTGACACATACTTTGGCTATGCTCGGCCTAGAGGCAGCGGCGTCGGAAGCATCCAATGCTAGCGGTTGGCCCACCGCCCGTGCTAGTGAAAACAATTTGGATTTGTTGTATAGATGAATAGGTAATCCCTCAAGAACTAATCCAAATTGGAACAATTGAAGGCTCCTCATGAACATTAAAGTCATATGTCCACTAGAACACCCTCATTGATAATCCAAAAAAAAATCCATATTCCTTGTCTCTATTGGCGGCAATAATCCTCTTCAAGATCAAACTTGATTAAAACATGCTTAGGATCCATACGTCCAACCCAAAAACTGCCCTTAAACCCAACTTTATGAAAACATTTTCGAAGAGAGTCTAAATTGGGGGCATGTTTTTGAAATTAAAAAACCAACGCCAAGGGCTAATTAAAGCACCTTGTTTTTCTTCCGGGATTATCAGATTTGGTTCTCCCTTATAAACATCGAGAGGTATAATAGGTAAAGAGGTGATTGTAGATGAAGGTTGTGAGAGAAGCTCCGCGAAACTCTTCTGTTTCCACGGAGTAGGCACGGCGGCAGCCGCCACCACAACCTGGTGGCCGGCGGCCATAGAAGGCTGAAGATCAAGATGAATCGAAAAGATTTGAAGATCCCCTAATTTTTAGGAGAAAATATTGTGTCTTCAACGAGGATCTTAATAACACATGGCGTCGATGAATTAATCCAGCCAAAACTGAACCTTTCATTTTTTGTTTACTTAAGCAAGGAATAAATGACATCTATTGTATTATTTATAGCTTCAATGCCTTTTCCACCTATTGAAAACCTCAGTAAAATTTAAGAAGAAAATATTTCTCTGCATGTTAAAAAGTTTAGAAGGTGGAATTGTATAAGGTGTCATCAGGAGATCGAAAAAGATCCTTGTGATAATTGTATCGTGGGAATTAGAGCATCAAAGCTAATAGAGAAAATATAATATGTTTGATATACATCACAAAAATAGAGCTCTTATCACATTTACAAAGCCTCATAGATCAAACAACACTCAATGTTATTCGTGGATTATCCTGAGTTTTTTATCATAACTAGTTCATCCAACACATTCTTTAGTTGTTCTGCCAGTTTGAGATTTATATCCTTTCACCCCTTTTCTTTGAAAAGCTATCACCCTCACTAGAGACGTAAGAGAAGAATTTTTTGTTTTTTAGACATAGAAATCTTTTCCTCCTTTGGATGCCATTCATTTTTTAGTTTAGTTCTAAGGAACAACGAGAGAGAGAGAGAGAGAAGCTTCGCTTTCAGATTGTTTATTAAGAAGTAGGTTGGTAATTATTTTCAGTCCAATTTGGTTTGTTTTAAATTGTGCAACAAGTGATTAATATGTCGTGTTGTTTTCCATAATTTATTTTAATATACTAGATTAGAATTTTCCTTGTCTTTCAAAAAGGTTAATTGAGTTTTATCGCCCTTCATTAACTCCAAATTAATATTGCCCTCTTTAATTTGAAGTTTGTTTAATTTTGTATCGATTATGACTTAATCATGTAGATGTTATGATATATTCAGTTGTAAATATGCTACGAGTTTATACATTTTACACTTTTTAATGTATTGATATTGTGTGAATCTTGATACTCATTAACTTACTTTCTATTTTTATGTTTTTTTGCTATGGCTTCTAAAAAAAACCTTTTCGTTCACGTCTCTCACTTCTTTACGTCACTAGGTCTCGACCGCAATGGCCGGCAGTCCTCCGGCTACTAGAGCTGCCGGCACACCTCTACTGGCCTAAGAAGTCCTTTGTGGATCTTCTTTCCAGTCTAGCCGTCACACATACGCTCCTGATCACGCCTTTAGACACATTCAAGGGGGAACCAAATCTTACGATCTCTACCGAAGAACATGATGCTCTAATATCCCCATGAAGATTCGCTCTCGTTGGTAAATTTCAAAAACATGCCACCGAATATGGAATCACTTCGAAAGTCTTATCACATAGTCGGATTTAAGGGTAATTTTTGGATGGATCCTAGACACGTACTAATCAGGTTTGATCTAGAAGAAGATTATTGCACATAATGGACGTATGATTTTAATATTCATGTGGAACCATCGATCGTCCCAGTTTGGATTGGATTTGAAGGGCTACCAATTCACCTCTTCAATAAGGTGAAATTGTTCTCTTTGGCAACGACTGTAGGAAATCCATTAACTTTGGATGCGCCAACAGCGAAATTTTTCTCTTCAATAACATTTTACACTTTTTAATGTATTGATATTGTGTGAATCTTGATACTCATTAACTTACTTTCTAAATTTTTATTTACATTTTGCGATTAGAGTATTTAATTCACGTGTATCAATAAGAAACTTATATCACTTCCAGTGATCTTTTGTACCTTCAATATGGAGACATGTGACATATTGGTGAAAGTTAATCTTGTGGAAAGATCTACATAATCCATTATACCAACTAGCTCAAATTACATTGATACGAAAGGTTATATTAAGAAAAATTAGAGAAACTTGTAACAATTTTTTAACTTGGTAAGTTTTACTATGCATCCTTTTGATGACTCAATGGCATTCTTAAGTTAATTAGAGACGTTTTAAAATTTCTAGATGTATGCTCTTAGAGTGTTAAGCATAATTTGGCCGGTAATTGTTTTCAACCCAATATGGTATGCTTTAAATTTTGTGGCAAATGATGAAGCTATATTGATTTTTATCTCTTTTTTCATAAATAAAATATAATATATTTTCCCTTGCCTTCCAAATCCTCCACAACAACAGATAGCTTTCTTAAAAAAAAAAAAAAAAAAAAAATTTATCAGCCTTCTCCCATTCTAAACAAATATTACCCTTTTCAATTTTCGCCCTGTTCAATTTTCGCACTATTATTTTTTGAACTTAATTTTGATGCTATGATATATTTATTGGTAAATATACATTATGTTGATACATTTTCCACTTTTGGATACAATTATATTGTGTGAATCTACATTCTCCTTAACATAGTTTCACGTTTTTTTTCCTTTACTTTTTGCATTTTTTTGTTTTTTTATTATAATAATATGGTATTTTATTAATAATAGCCAATAAATCTGGCAACATTACAAGAAAATAGAAAAATGCCGCAAAAGTCAATATGAGCCGCAATTCTATGCTTCTCAAACATTACAAAAGCTACTACATCATCTAACTCCGAGATATGCCATGCCTTGACGATCCAAATTACACAATCTTTGAGCATCCCTTGGAAGAGACGCAAAATTCAAAAAAGTGTTGGTGCCCTGCATATCGCAAGCAAGGTTTGCCAAAACATCCGCTACTTTGTTCACCTCTATATAGACATGCTGAATATTTGCCCTGCGCACCTCCCAAAGCGCCGCATGAAAATGTGAATCCAAAGACCATGATGATATTTGTTTCACTGTGATCGAGTCCACCACAAATTTTGAATCCGAGTGTGCCACAATGTCAGAATAGCCAAGAGAGTGCGCAAGACGAATGTCCCTACAAAGCGCCTCTATGTCCACCCATGAGTTGGTTTGCTTGCTAATGTAGGAGGACAGGGCTGCTATGAATTTTCCCGCCCCCTGTAAGAATGATGCATCCCACCCCAGAAAGTCCCGGATTTCCCCTAGAAGCCCCATTTACATTCATCACTACAGTAGAGGTGGATGCCTTCCACTTAAGGGCTGTGACTGTCCGCATACGAGGGAGATGACCTCCGCTCCACGATGTATTCAGTTTTCTTACCTTGCACACATCAATCACATAAAACTCAAGATCCCTACACAATAAATTCTCAGTTGTTACATGACCATCAAACATAAAACGACAACGAGCTTTCCACAACATCCACAATATGCTACTTGAAACCAATAGAGCTAGATCATTGTTTCCACGAGTATCGCACATCCATCAATACCTTAACAGATCACGGGGCCTTCAGAATCTGGATATTGAGAGGTTTAAGCCCAGTTTTGATGCTGAATGAAGCCACAATTGTTTCACAAATTGACACCCAAGGAAAACATGTTGACACGAGTCCGATCCTCCTTTGCATACACATCTTGTGACCGTTTGGAAACATTGCCTCAATAGTGACTCATGCATAGCAAGAAACATGTTGAGAAATTGCCATATGAACAAAGTTAAGGTAATTGGAAGTACCTTGGACCATGCTAATTTCCGCGACAAGGAGCCGGTGGAGCTGGTCCTAATACTTGATAGGGCTGACCGCATTGTAAACTTTCCATTCGGCTCAAGCAGCCATATTAATTTATCCTTCCCTGGCTTAAGTACCATGTCGGGGAACTTTTGTAACAACCCAAGAAATATGAGGAGACATGGCTTGTTTATTTCAGCCATTGTCGTGAAGATTGTCCCGAATTTCAACACTTCGGATCGCAATTGATATCGGAGGGGATAAATTCGCAATACTTCCTTCGATTGTAATTTTTTTGAACAAAAATGATGACCTTGCTTCTTGGATAAGCAGCCCCATATTTGCTTCTGCCTCTGGCTTGATGGTCATCATCCGTTTCCATAGCAGTGAGTGTGCTAGATGGCATTCCGTAATTGTTTCGTGATCGAACCCGTGCAATAAGTTGATTTCATGAATTGTGCCCATAAAGAAGTACCCCACCTAATATCCACCAAAATTTGATAGTAAAAGACTTGGAGTACTCTGCCAATGATATCAAGTCAAGGCCATTGTTTGACGCTCTATATTCACTAATATTATTTTTGGTGGCGACGTGACGGCCAATATATGTAAGGACATTGAAGAGTGTACATGTTTTATCAAGATCAACCTACCAGCCATGTCTAGCATTCCATGTTGCCAACCTTCCATTTTTGAAGATATTTTGTCGAACATACTTTGAAAATAATGAACCTTGCCCCTACCATAATATAACAGACATCCCAAATAGGTGAGTGGTGAATCTCCTTGCACGAAGCCGGTTATACTCTGGATTGCAGCAGATTGTACGATTCTCGTATTGGAAGAGACAATAAAATAACTCTTGCTGCAATTGATTCGTTGACTTGATGTTCGCTGATACTTCATAAAGAAATCCATGAGAAGCTCTAGACTCCGCTTGTCCCCATTGGTGAATATAATAATATTGTCGACGAAGCTAAGATGCGACACAATCATGGAGTGTCTTGGCAAACCATAGGTCCGCACCCATTGATGCTCTATCAACAAGTTAAGTCCCCGTGAAAAAACCTCCGCAAAATTGATAAACAAAAGAGGGGATAGAGAATTGCCCTGCTTCACGCCACACCCAGATTTAAAGAAACCATGAGGCTTACCATTAATGAGCACCGAGAAGCAATTAGAAATCAATGAATTGCTCACAAGATTAATAAAATGGGAACCAAAACCAAACCGTTGGAGCACCTATAGCAAGAAAGAGTGGGAGACCCTATCAAAAGCTTTCATCACGTCCAGCTTTATTATCAAATTTTCTCCTCGCACCCTTCTATTCAAATGTTGAACCAATTCTTGAGCTAGAAGTATATTATCAGAAATAAGCCGGCCTTTTACAAAACCAGATTGATTTTCCGAGATAATATATGGTAAAAATGGGTTAACCTTGATGTAATTACCTTAGAGATCACCTTGCTTGTGAATGAGCACAAAGAGATAGGGCGGAAATCTCCATAGGAACCCAGATTCTGGACTTTTGGTATGAGTACAAGAAGGGCACTAGACAATGATTTTTGCATTTTAAAGACTGCCCAAAAGTCACATACGGCATTCATGACCTCTTTGCATATTATGTCACAGCTTTCTAGGAAGACCACCCTTGTATATCCATCAGGTCCTGAAGCACTAGATTTATCCCAAGCAAAAATCGCATTCTGGACCTCTATCATAGTCGGCAATTTGGAAATTTTCCGATTGTCCTCTTTACTAATCAACCTCGGGATAACATCCAAGAACGAATGGTCTAGAGATGTCCAGGCATCCATTTGAAATTGAGAAGTAAAGAACCTTACCTCTCCGCGGCCTATGTCCTCGTGTTGTATGAGCCATCCGCCTCCACTATCCATGACTTTAGCAATATACATTTTCTTTCTCTTGTTGGCACAAAATGTATGAAAATATTTAAAGTTCGAATTATCTTCCTCAAGCCATTTGATTCTTGATTTTATCAGCCAAAAAATTCCCTCCCATAGCAATCGTCTTGTGTATGCTTCCCGAGCAGTCTCCAAAGCTTGTTGTTTCGCAATACTCGAATCAGTATCAAAGATAAGTTACATGGTTGCGACATGGTCCCCTGCTGCTTTAACCATGTAATGAATATTACCAAACTTTTCTTTAATCCATGTTAACAATGTAATTTTTAATCGCTTCAACTTCGCCATTAAAATTTGCATTCCATTACCAAGTTTTTCTTGACACCAACAATCTGCCACTATACATTGATATTATGGATTCTTACACCACATTGTTTGGAATTGGAAGCCCGAGGCTCGAATAACAGCAATGGTTTTCATTGTAACGTGGAGCGGACAATGATCTGAGAGAGTTCTTTGCAAATGGTTAACATGAGAAAAACCAAAAAAAGAATTCCAAATAGAGTTTACCAACATTCTATCAAGTCTACACAACAAGGGATGAGGCGCGCTTCGGTGCCAAGTGAATGGGCTTCCGGTAAAAGGCACCTCCAATAGGCCACTAACATTAATGGCTTCTTCAAACTCCTCCATCGGAAGTAAAATCGGGACTGAGCCGAGACTTTCATGTTGGCTGCAGACCACATTGAAGTCACCGCCTATGAGCCAAGGCGCATTGTGCTACAACGCGAAACCATCCATCTCGGTCCACAGACTTCTTCTTTGCGTATATGGGCAGCGGGCATACACAAAGGACATATACACTGGCGTCCCAAAAAAATTATTAATCTCAGCTTGAACAACTTGCTCATAGTCTCCAACAACAGATAAATCAATAGCAACATTCCAAAACAACCATATATTGCTTGTAATGTTTCCCGTAGCCATGATCAAAACCAAGTTTCAAAATGTATAGGGGTAATTCCGAAAGTTGTATCATAGGCTCTAACAAAACCAAAAGAGATAATTTGTGTTCACGACGTAATCTCTTCACACGCGCTATCGATTCGTTGTTCGCAATGCCTCTTATGTTCCAAAATATGCAATCCATAAAACTTCCACAATAACATAAAAGTAAAAGGAATAATTAACCGACATTATGAAGGTTGGTTACCTTTCAAACAAGCCTCGGTGATTTACGGACCTCGACTTCATCCATAACTTTTTTCCCCACTTAGCTTTTGTGTGAGGCTGCCCTGCTCCTTCTCATTGTTATAGTGACTGAGATCAATGGTCAGAACCCCCCTAGGCTTCTCCGTTTCTTTGGATTGTGGCATACTTGCAGACCGCAGCTCTTGCGGTTTTTCAGAGGACAATTTCCGGGCAAAATCCATATATACTTTCCAACCCTCCCTTACAACATCCGGAGACAATGTTTTCTTTACTAAACTTGATGAAATTGCATCCCGTGTCATATCTTCTCGATCCATTGTTCTTGTGAACAAATTAGAATCATCTCGGCCCCCTTGTGCGATCTGTCTTGCAGTAATTTTCGACAATCCTTGCCGAACCGTGATGTCATCGGACACCAAAATAGAATTTGCATCCCTTCCCATATTGTACTTCACCCAGATTAATCTCCAAATAATTTTCTTGACTAACTATTCTTCCGCAATTTGATGTTGATCATCATTATTGACATTAAAATGGGCAACGACTGAGATTCAACAATTGTTTCAGCGGCAACTTTCTCAGATTCCTGTATCCCAACGTGAGAAGGATTCCTAACTTGTAAGTCCTTTCCAATTTCAACTTCCTGGAGAGTCCCAATTCCCGTGGGACTCTGTTTCTCCTAGTTTGTCAGGCCCGATGCGCCGACAACCTTCTTTTGCGCCACCGGTGAAGTAACCACCTTACCCGATTTCAAGATTTGTGGCTCTTATGGTAAAAGTCCAATTTTTCAGTGTTCGCTACCCTGACGTCAGCCATCATGGGCTTTGCTCTTTCTCAAATTTTCCATTCTTTCAATTTTCATTGTGATGTACTACTTTCCAACATACGGAGAAATAATCTTGGAGATTCTCGTATTAAATTTGTTGCTAGAAACCTTTCACATTTCTTGCGTGTGCAATCCAAACTCTATTGCATACCGATTTTATCAAATCCACCTCTACACAAACCCTTGCAACACTAGAATGGTTATTGAGGCATCCCTACAAAATTCAAGTGCTGATGATATCCATTGGAGAATATCCTAGTCGAATCCAATTTCCATATCCATTTATCACAGACGACACCAATTATAGCATTTGGAAGAGTAGCCATACCATCCCAGGTAGCCATCCTCGCAATACCTCATTATTCTACCGTGTTTGCCCCAAAATGTCAAGAATCTGTTTCCCTCTTTTCCTCAGGCGGAGCCAAGGGAACCAAATCTGCAATACAAGTTGTGAGAGTGAAAGCCTCATAATAAAAAGAGAAAGTACCATCAAGAATCAATAGGCCAATATGTGTTTCTGCAATTTGTTTTATCCCAATCAATCGTCTCCAAGTTGCCGAATTATTCGGCTGCTATGTTGCAAAAGTTACATGATCAAGGCCATGACAAGATCTTGACCGTAGAAATTTCGACCAAAGAGAATTAGTGGTTCGAAATCTCCACCAAAGTTTCAATGCGTAATATTGATCCATTGTAAATATTCCTAGACCATTAGCTGGAGTACTTCGACAAACCTTCTTCCAAGACATCCAATGCTTCCTCCTTGTACTTCCCACTGCCCCCACAAAAATCCCGCAAATAATCATTCTAAACTTGTCATCATAGTGGTGGGAGGGTTTGAAACGGACAGAATATGCAAGGTCGTTAAATGAAGAACATGTTTGATCAAAATAAGGCAACCTGCCATGTCAAGTAGTTTCGTCTTCCATCCTTCTATATGTCCCAAAACTTTCTCCACTAGACTTGAATAGAGTTCAGCATGTGCACGAGCTTTCAGCAATGGGAAGCCCAAATATTTGAGCTGGAATTCCCCTTGAACAAAACTCGTGACTGATTGAATAACATTTGACTTCCGTTCCCCTGTCTTTGAAGATACATAATAAGTGGACTTCCCCATATTGTTTCGTTGCCCCGTCGTAAACTCATACTTTCTAATTAGTAACACAAAATTATCAACATTCCGCTTTCCACCATTTAAGAACACAGTTACATCATCTGCAAAGCTCAAATGTGAAAGATGTAATGTATGTTTAGGAAGAACATACGACTGGATTCACCCCATATATATATATATAATATATATTTCTCTGTCCAACCCCCTTGAGAAAACCTCAGATGCAATAATAAATAGGAGGATGGATAATGGATCCCCTTGCTTAACACATTTTCCTACTTTAAAAAAACCATAGGGTGAGCCATTAATTGAAATACAAACTGGAAGTCAGAAGATTACATACCAAATGACGAAGATGAATTGTGAAACCAAATCACTGCAACACTCGCATAAAAAAATCATGCGAGACCCTATCAAACGCCTTCATCGTATCCAATTAAACAATCAAATTCCCACCCCGCACGCAGCGATCTAAATGTTGAACCATCTCTTGGGAAAGAAGAATATTATCACAAATCAAGCATCCCTTGACAAAGCCCGAATTATATGGGGATATTACTTCCGATAAAATAGTTGATAGCCGAGTTGCTAGCACTTTAGAGATAACCTTGCTCGCAAAGGAACATAGAGAGATTGGCCGAAAATCACCTAATGAGAAGGGATTTGGGATCTTCGGAATCAGAACGATAAAGGAGTTAGACATCGACTTTGGTTGCGGCAGCCCCGCCCAAAAATCTCGTACCGAATTCAATACATCGTGACAAATAATCTCCCAACAAGATTGGAAAAAAGCACCGAAAACCCATAAGGACCCGAAGCACTCTCATTGTCTAAGGAGAACATAACAGCCCGTACCTCTGCCATGCTCGACAATCCGCTCAACATCTTACTATCCTCATTCATTAGCAACTTGGGAATGACTGATATGAGTTCATCATCATCCCCCACCATTCCGTCCTTAGCAAAGATTTGTTCAATATAAGCCGCACCATCCTTGCCTATTGGTTCTTGATCCGTGATCATGGAATTAGCATCACCTTGAATGCTAATGATGTTCATTCGTTTTCGTGTGTTAGTGCACACAGAATGAAAGTATTTATAGTTCGAATTCCCCTCCTTCAATCATTTTACTCTAGATTTTTGCTTCCAAAAAACCTCCTCTATCAATAAGGCTTTGGCATATGATTCTTTTGCAATAGAAATGGGCATTTTTTGCTTCAGATGAAGGGTTGGAATCATAGAGCGCCTCAGCTTCTTGCACCTCCACTTCCATTTATTTAAGTACACTATGTACATCGCCAAAAGCCTTATTGTTCCACTGTCTTAAATCCCCCTTAAGCCGCTTTAATTTTTCCATCAATATATCAATACCATTACCTTCCAATCCCACTGACCAATTTTCCACAGCCAAAGCAAGAAAAGAGTGATGATTTGTCCACATTGTTTGAAATCGAAAAGCTGCTCTTCTTGCATATTGAGTTACCCGAACAGTGATATTAAGAGGATAATGATTTATATAAAGCGATGTAGATGTTCCCCTGTCGTAGATGAAAAACAATTATTCCATTTAGTGCTGATGAGAACTCTATCAAGGCGTCGTAATAGCAAAGAGGACTTGAACTCCTTCTCCAAGTAAAGGGGCTGCCCATAAATCCGGCATCAAGCAAACCACAATCATGAACTGCCTCATTAAATTCCAACATGGGTAGGGGTGCCGGAATGGGACCGAAACTCTCTTCTTCTCCTACTACCACATTAAAGTCATCACCCACTATCCATGGGTTGTCATGACCACCTGCAAAACTGACTAGTTCATTCCACAAATCGCGTCGCTACGTGTATTGGCAGCGCGCATATACAAATGATCCAAAAAACATTAGTGTAGAAAGTGCCCTATGACCATTAGCATATGTTGCACGTTCCATTTCTTTTGAGAATATCACTAAATAGTTACTTTTGCTTTTGAACATCAAATATGTGATTTGTTACTAAAACTCATTAGCTTATGCAATTACTATTCTAGTTGTCCCTAGTTTTATGTAATGTTCTTTACTATGAAATAAAACTAGTATGATGTATGATTGATGATCATGTGTAATGGATACAAATCATATCATAGATGCAATATATAGGGATACATTGTATTGGATGTGATCCTTTAGAGAAGTAATACTTCATGGCCTTAGTCATAAGTATTACTTCCTCAGTACTATTTTGGAATCCTTAGACCTTAAGTCTCCATTGATTCTAGCATGAATGTAGCCACATTTTGACTCAGTCGGACGTTACTTTTAATCGAGTAATCAATACGACTGATGATCGGATGTAGTGTCCTATAATGGCTTGAATGTGAGAAACATTGTAAGGAATTTTTCCCTCTCTGTTAGAGAGAGATATCCATGGGCCCCTCGATAGGGAAAACTGTTTAAATGCATGGCCGTGCTCAAATGTATTTGATAAAGTGGTTATCAAATACTATTTGTTGTAACAGTCTAACCGGAGATCGAGCATAAATACAATTAAGCTTAATAAGGTTGACGACTACCATGCCTTATGCTTAATTAGGATATCGCGAGACAAAGGGATTAAATAGTGGATTAATATTAGGTTCCACCGTAAATTCATTCACTATGGGTAGTTACAATGTCCTGCTAGGGACCGTTTGTGATTTATGGACTCACACTACTACTAAGTGTGTTTCCATTGCCATTGTGATATGAACCTAAAGTGTCCCACACATAGACGAGTTAACGAGATTAATGTCCAGATTCAATGAATCTAGAATGTGTCTAGGTTCATTGTATCTGACATTTATTTTTTAAGAATAATAAAACGTTATTATTTGAATTATAGATTAAAGATGGGCATTTTCGGTATTTGGCTATAGCTGGGATTACGTGGGAGTGATTATGCGATAAAGACTCCCACTACTAGCAGAAGTCTAGGGGACGTGGGAGTTATAGACTCCCATTACTGGAAGAGGTTGAGGACGTGGGAGTTGGTTCTGGGAACAAACTCTCAGATCATATATAAACCTCTTTTGGCCGAAACCCTAGATAACTAATGCTTGAGCTGCAATAAACCAAAAATCTCCCGAAATCAGATTTCTTGAATTCTGCCCTTCTCTTCTTTCTATATTTCCTAAACTCAGAAACGAAGAGCTAGCACTCGCTGCTCGTTTTGTCGCGTGGATACCAGTAGAAAGCAATTTCGCAAGGGAAGGCTTTTGGTGGCTGCAACACATATCCGAAAGACAACATCTTTAGCCGAAAATGTAAGTAATTTTTAGCTGTTTTCGATTCGTTTTGGTATGAGCGGATCCTCAGGGGAGGACTCATGTGTGTTTAGAACGAGTTTCTGCCCATGAATCCCTTCAATTAGTACCCGTAAAATTATTAAATTTTACATGAACCACCTATGCATGATACCCAACTATAGAAACATCAACCATATTGTCCCATAATAAACATATTTTACTAGTGCTATTACCAAAGTAATGATCACAACCCACCCGTGAGGCTATCAATGCAAATTCGGTTAATTGCAACATAGGCTCAATCAAAACAATAAAAGGCAATGGACACACACGTCTAAGATGTTTAACATGGGCTATCAATTCATCATTTCCGCATACCTCTAATATTCCAGACTAATAAATCTATAAAAACCAAAAAACGAGATACGTAAAAGAGGGGCATTACACGTACCCATAAAAAAGACCTATGGCTTTTTTGAGCAAATCTTGCTGATTTGCAAATTTCAACATCTATGACCCTTTTTTTTCCTTGTCGGCTTGGCTTTGGAATGAATCACTGTTTCCATTTGACTTACAAATTTACTCAAATCCACTGCGATGCTGGTGACCGAAATATGTTGTGGCTCCTTTAGAAAAGCCGCCTTTGCGGTTTGATTCGGTCCATCCCTTTCCATCCGGTCCCCTAATGTTTTTTTGGAGAAAACAGAAAAATCATTCTAACTTTCTCTCGGTATCACGCGTGACAACAACTTCGGACCCACCAATGATTCTGAATGTGAATCCTGTTATTCCTTCCTCATTGCCACCGTCGAAAGGAGAATTTTGGAGTCGTCTTGACTCTTTTTCCTTGGCATGATATCAACCATTTCTGATCTGGATTGTATATTGATATCATCTATAATTCGGATTATACTAGATTCCCCAGAAAACTCCTATTAAGAGTTTGAGTCACTTGACAATTCGTCAACTTGACCCACAACATTCATCGGAGTCCTAATAGGACTTGTATTTCTTTCTTCTACCCCGTCACTAACTTCCTCTTTATGAACCACTGATACCTCCATATTTTCACCATATTCCGCGGGTTGTGGACTGGCCCCTATCCACGTTGCAACTATTTTTTTTCAGCACGACATGTTTAGGATGCCCATCATCCAATCGGCTCAAAACCCCTCTTCATCCTTTTTCTGCTGCTCGACACCCTTAGCCACCGCTATCTTTGGATTGTCGACGACCTTACCAGATTTCAGAATCCATGGATGCTCAGCGGCCGAATGATTCAAAGTTGATTTCTTGGCGTTGACGTCAGCCTTGGAGGCTTTGACGTTAGCCCTCGAATCTGTGACAACCAAAGCTCGGCAATCCACATTGCTATGTCCGATTCGCCAACAACTCGAACAATAATCGGGCAAATTTTTGTACTCAATACCTTGGCAAAATCCTTTTCCAGACCTTGCTTGCGCAATCTAAATTCGTGTGCATATTGGCTTCAATAAATCAACTTCAACACATACTCTAGCAACACTCGGGCGCGTTAATTCGCTGTGGGCTCGTCAAGAACGAGCGGATGCAATGGAAAAAGATAACTTTTATTGAATAGATGAATCAACAAACCTTCCAAATGGGGACAATAGATGATTCCACCGCCGGATATAAATCATAGGTCCATTTAAACACTCACATACGTGAACTATTAAAAATCCATGTTCCTTTCCTCCGAAAACGGCAATAATCATCCTCGTGTGCTAATCGAATAATCATATGTCGTGAATCCAACTATCCTATCCAAGAAACTCCCTTGAATTGTAACTTTTGAAATTCCTGCTTAAAAAATCTAAAGGGGGATCGAGTCTCGCAAATTTTCCAACAAGAGCCTGTTTCCATGGCTTCTCCAAAGAAATCAAATCGTCTTCTTCAATGACTATGGCGGGCTCACCTTTGAAAGATGAGACGTCTTTTATTGGTTAGGCGGTTTTGGGTTGTGTATGGACTGATACGACATCAGCAAAGGATTTTTTGGACTAGACACCGCCTGTGGAATGCGCCGCCGCCACCGGAGATGCCAGAGAAGAATTTTGTTTTTGTTTTTTAGACTTAGAAATCTTTTCCTCATTTCGATGCCATTTAATTGTGATGAAAGTTCTAAAGAACAGAGAGAGAGAGAGAGAGAGAGAGAGAGAGAAATAAGCTACAATTTCATATTGTTTAATAAGAAGTAGGTCGGTAATTATTTTCAATCCAATTTGATTTCTGTTAAATTGTGCAACGAGTGATTAATGTGTCGTGTTGTTGTTCTCCTTCAAATTAATATTACCCTCTTTGATTTGAAGTTTGTTTAATTTTGCACGAATCGATTTTGACTTAATCGTGTAGATGCTATGATATATTCAGTTGTATATATGCTATGAGTTTATGCATTTTTCACTTTTCAATGTATTGATATTGTGTGAATCTTGATACTCATTATCTTACTTTCTCAATTTTGATTTACACTTCGTGAATAGAGCATTTAATTCACATGTATCAATAAGAAACTTATATCTCTTGCAGTGATCTTTTGTACCTTCAATATGGAGACATGTGACATACCAGTGAAAGATAATCTCATGGAAATTGTTTTCAACCCAATATGGTATGCTTTAAATTTTGTGGCAAGTGATGAAGCTATAGTGATTTTATCTCTTTTTTCATAGATAAAATATAATATATTTTCCCTTGTCTTCTAAAAGGTTAATTAGGTTTTATCATCATTCTCCCGTTCCAAACAAATATTAACCTTTTCAATTTTAGCACTATTCAATTTACGCACTATAAATTTGTGAACTCCATTTTGTAGATGCTATGATATATTTATAGGTAAATATGCATTAAGTTAATAAATTTTACACATTTGAATACAAATATATTGTGTGAATCTATATTCTCCTTAACATAGTTTCACGTTTTGTTTCCTTTACTTTTTGCATTTTTTGTTTACTAAAGCAAGGAATATACGACACCTATTGTATCATTTATAGCTTCAATGCCTTTTCCATCTAGTGAAAACCTCAATAAAATTGAAGACGAAGAACTTTTCTCTACATGTTAAAAATTTAAAAGGTGGAATTGTATAAGGCGTCGTTAGGAGATCGAAAATTCTCCAAGTGAGTAATTGTAACGTAGGAAATTGATAATCCAAGATACTAAATCAAATATGGTATGTTTGATATATAGCACAAAATGGCGCTCCTATCACATTTACAAAGCCTCGGACATCAAGCAGAAGGCTTATCCTGAGCTTTTTATCTTAGCTAGTTCATCCAGCACATTCTTTAGTTGTTGTGTCAGTTTGAGTTTTGTGCCCTGAAATGATTGCACTAGAGAAAAACCTTCATCTACACATCTCAGTATCTGAAAGGTCATTATTCTTAAGAGGCTAAAGTATTTGTCGATCCGCCTATGGATTTGGATAAACACAACATCTTTTGACATATGTTAAGTGTCAAATGAAATGAGAATTTTGACATAAATCACTAGATATCACTACCATATGTTCCTGAATTCCCTGTAAACTTTTTGCAGCTCACAGTCCATCCAACATTTAGCATTCTTCGGGAGTTCTTTTTCATTTGTGAGTTCAAGAGAAGCTTCTTTTTTCCGACCTCTCTTAACACTAATTGCAGACATGTCGCTCTTCTCCCTTTGCCCCCATTATCTTTGGAATTTGATGTATAACTCACTATGCTAGATCTTGATCCATCCTCTAAATCTTCAAGATCAAACGTGGTCTTCCTTCTAGAGAGATGTAATAGAAGAATTTTTTTTATTAGACTTAGAAATCTTTTCCTCCTTTGGATGCCATTTCTTTGTGAGTGTAGTTCTAAGGAACACACACACACACACACACACACACACACGAGAGAGAGAGAGAGAGAGAGAGAGAATCTCCGCTTTCATATTGTTTGATAAGAAGTAGGTCGGTAATTATTTTCAATCCAATTTGGTTTTTTCCAATTGTGCAACAAGTGATTAATGTGTCGTGTTGTTTTCCATAATTTACTTTAATATACTAGATTATATTTTTCCTTGTCTTTCAAAAAGGTTAATTGAGTTTAATCACCCTTCATCTCCTCCAAATTAATATTGCCCTCTGTAATTTGAAGTTCGTTTAATTTTGCACTAATCGATTTTGACTTAATCGTGTAGATTCTATGATATATTCAGTTGTATATATGCTATTTGTTTATACATTTTCCCCTTTTTAATGTATTGATATTGTGTGAATCTTGATATTCATTAATTTACTTTCTAAATTTTGATTTACACTTTACGATTAGAGTTAGAGCATTTAATTCACGTGTATCAATAAGAAACTTATATCTCTTGCAGTGATATTTTGTACCTTCAATATGGAGACAGGTGACCGAAATCAGATTCGCAATATCTACTTCCTGAGGTAATAACTCTTAATTGAACCATTGGAATCTAATTTCCACCGTTCCGAATGTAGTCCTTCAAGTCTTGTAGCTTTAGAAGACAAGAATCACTCCGATCAGATACCGTATGACACTTCAACTTAACAATCTATCTGCAACACTCTGGTTTTACTCTAACTGCCCCAACCTTGCACTCCGAAGATGATATCTCTCAATCCAGATCTTATTATGCAAATCACTCCGGTCAGAATCTAGTTTAGGAAGTCTAGTAGCTATGGTTAAAATATGAGAATGATCCGAGATCATTTACTATGTCTGCCAAAGGGTTTTCCCTCGCTGACCAGATTTTCCAGCACTATGGTTTTCTCACTTTTATGTCATGTTCTTTCCTTCTCTTCTCCTTCCTATGTCCTCTATTTATAGGCTACCAAAAACTGCAGATTTTTGGGAAGTTACATCACCAAAATAGCCAACCAATCCTAAAGGTTCATTACCCTTAGAACTTATCTCAAATGGCACCCTTTCACTTCTAACTTCCTACCTCCAAAAATAACCATCAAACAACTTCAAACTAACATAAAGTTTGTCGTATCACTTAGGTCCTCTAACTTCATTGCCTTGCTAGTGCGCCCCTAAGAATAATCCAAATAAAAGTAACATATAACACATAAAATACATAAGCATATAAAACATGCTATCGAAAGGTCCTAGGTATCACATTCTCTCCTCCTTACAAAAGTTTCGTCCTCAAAACTTGCACCCTCTATAGAATATAAAATCTAGAACCCTCCCTCTAGATACAACGACTCTATAGGCTTATACAAAACAAGTATGGTACTATCGGCTACCCAGAAAGTACAAAGGAACAAATAACACATCATCCAAATAACATGTAAAGAATATACATATAAACATAAATTGTACAGGTTACCACTATTCTTTCGTTGCACTACTCTGATAAAGCCATAACAATGGATCTAGCGTGCTATTGCAATCCTATGCATATCATAACACAATTAACATGTAGCACAATATACAATACATAAACATTAACACAAGTGTACCTGTCACCGTGTTCTGGGCATTTCTTGCTTTTTTGTCGAGTGAGTGCAAAAACCCTTGCATTTGTCCTTGGCACTGAATCCCCAACCTTAGATGTATAATATTTATATGCATTCCCCGGTGCTGACTCTGGACATTGACTTATTTGATGATCCTTTTTCCCACACTTGAAGTATGCTCTAGTTTTACACTGAAACACACATGTATGCCCTCTTCCACATGTAGCACATAGATGAGCAGTTGTAAATTGAGTTGGTGCTACTGTCGGTTCTTTGGTCCTTACTATATTTGCTCCAATTTCTACTCCAGCCCTGAAAGTAGATGGTGTTCCAGATGCTGTGAGGAATCTCTTCTTAGCTACCATAGGTACAAGGTTTGAATTCTTTGAAATCTGCTCCTGGTCCATCGTCGAGTAGTTCCTCTTTCTTACCCTCTCAATATCTGCTCTATTGAATTCTATATCTATATCCAAACTCCTTTGATATGCCTCCCGATAAGTTGTAGTACGGACACTTGATAGTCTACCCCGAATTCTTATCAAAAGTCCTCTCACAAACCTTTGTGTCCTCATTACCACATCTTGGATGATGGTTGTGGCATACTTCCCAAATGCGTTAAATTTTCCAGCATATTCTGCTACAGTCATACCTTCGGTTTGCTTGAGTTCCAGGAACTGATTCAGCTTCTCCATACGGTAGGTATCCATGAAGTATTGATCAAGAAAAGCTGCCTTGAATTCTGCCGAAGTAATAGGTGGGCCCCCTTGTCGATAAATTGGGGAAACAGCATTCCACTACTCGGCTACATTATCGGTTAGTGATGCAATCCCCACTAATGTTGTAGCCTCTTATGGTACCCTCATGGTTTCAAAGTTTCGTTCCATGCCATCCAACCAAACATCAACTTTGTCTGGTCCAACCTTGCCATTAAATGAGGCCATCCTCATCTTCTTCATTCTTTCGTAATATATTCCCGGTCAACATTATTTCTTGGTCCCATGACCATCCTATTGTTTTGAATACCCAGAGCTTGATTCTGTAAAAATTGTGTAATCATGGCCAATGTTGCTGTCACTTCAGTTGGTATTCCTGTGTTCATTGGTGGTGGAGGTATAACATTTTCAGCCCCGGCGACTGCTTCAACATTTGGTGCATGTTGACGGTTTGAGGATTCGGGCCTATCTTCCTATCTTTGACCTCTCATCTTGCCTTGGTGGCGCAGACTTTCAATCGGTATGTTGAGATCATTGTTGATGCCATTTTGGTGATCCATCTTATATACATAACACTTACAGATAAGAAGATAGTTCACATATAGTAACTAAACTAAACTAACATGCTTCTCATTTCTATATATGTCTTAAATCAGGTAAACACATAACAAAAAGACATGTTATCATAATTCAGTTAAACATGTAGCATATAAGGTGGATACATGATTACTTAATGTTGTACAAGTCATGCCATCAACTTATATAAGTACCACTTTTTTTATAATTTTTTTTTTTAGAAATCCACCAGTGTGGTGGGGAGGCCCCCCGTTTATTAAGACAGCCAAAACGGCAAAAAGATGAGGGGGACATAAACCAAAACCTCCCAAAGAATGGAATTAATTCTACCTCATACATAAAAGATAGCAAAATAAAATGCAACCTTGGACATTTATATATATGTGCAAGGGTGATACAAATAAATCTATGCTATTATGCAAAGCTATAAAAATTCGGCCTAGACCATTTATAATATGACCTAGTCGAACCGTTACAAGAGAGACGAAAAAAAACTTTCCCAATTACTAGCAATAAATCTAAAGAATGCGCACACATGAAGTTCCAATTTTGTCCAGATGAATTAAACCGCGAACCGTTTGTGGTAGCAATGAAAAGTCTGCAAAGTTACAAGTCTCACGGTTTGCACAAGCCAGGTTAGCAAGAGCATCCGCAACAGTATTTATCTCGCGATATACATGAATAACCTTGCGAACCCCAAGAATAAACAAAATTTTGCGAAAAATAAAATCATGTTTCCAAGAAGAAATGGTACCTTTATTGAACGCCGCTGCTAGAACTGATGAGTCTGTCTGAATCGTAAAGCGAGCAATATCACAAGTAACCGCCATTTGCAATCCCGCATACATAGCCTCTAACCCCGCCTCAATACTAGTTCGGCAATCCCTAATGTATCCAGGAAAAGCTCGAATAAAATCACCATTAGGATGCCGAAGAATACCACCAATACCAGAGATCCCCGGGTTCCCCTTAGAGGTACCATCAATGTTCAAAATTGCCTCTCATTGAACATTATTTCCTCCCCATTTCAGCACCATTGCTCTCTGCAGTTGAAATGGCCTATGCCTTGGCAATATGTTCTTCGCCTTCATCAACATACCAGTATAATTCCTAAATTGTGCCAATATACTTGACAGGGAAGTAGTTTTAGCCTCATTAACAAAACGACATCTCGCCTTCCATAATATCCAGCATGCCGAGCAAGTAATTAATATAATCAATTGAAGACTACCTGAAGAACCAGCAAACCTCCAGAATGAAAGCAATTCATGTAAAGAGTTTATAAGCCTAGTATCCATTACTAAACTCACCCTAACAACTGCTTCTTGCCAAACACATTTCGCTAACTTATAATGGATAAAAATATGATCATATGTCTCCATTGCACCCAGAAAACCACAACGGGAAGCTAAAGGTACCCCAAAACGCATATGATCCTCATCAAGTGTTAAAAATCTATTAAGTAACTTCCACATAAAAAGAGAAAGGGATAAATGAAGTACCTTGTCCTAAATACATTTCCTGGAATGTTGAGCCACCTCCGTATCCCATAAACATTCTATAGTCGATGAAGGAGTGAAATTTCCATTAGTTTCCTCCGTCCAAACCAGTTTATCCTTGTCCCGACCGAAGCCCAAATGAACCTCTTGAAGCTTAGTGATAATTGGCAATGTAACATGAGTGTGAAGGCCCTCTCGGTTCTAGGATGAACCCGCACAAAAGTCCATGACTTGGGCTTGACTAACAAACTCAATCGGATGTAAAATCCATTTGTCCAGTGAGCCATCGAAAGTAAAATTATCATAGAGAAAACTAGCTTCCCCTTCTCGCAACAGACAAGCTATTCGAGGCTCCACCATATCTTTAATTTTAATCATACACCTCCAACTCGGAGAACAACCCATACTCTCTGTGCATAATTTAACATGAGGTACATCACCACAATAATTTCCACAAAAAAGCATCATGAAAGGTCAATAGGGAGATAACACCCACCACATTACATTCCACCTCCCTAGACATTTTCTTCCAAGACATCCAATGTTTTCTCACCACCCAATCTGTCTGCCCCCAGACGAAGCGTGAAAACATACACTCTAAGGTTAATAGGACAAAATAGGGACATTATAAGCTGCAAGAATATGCATAGGAATTGAATTAAGGATTGAACGTACCAAAACTAGTCGGCCTCCCATATTTATTAAATTCCGCTGCCACCCCTCAATCCGGGTTCCAATAGTATCAATCATAGGCTGAAAGTACTGAACCTTTGATCGCCCCGGGAATATCGTGAAGGGATTCATGGGCGAAAACTCGTTCCAAACACCCATGGATCCTCCCCTGAAGGATCCGCTCATATGAAACAATTCGAAAAACAGCAAGAAAAACTTACGTTTAGGATTCAAGAAGCTACTTCTTGAATGGAGGATGACGTTTCGTGGATCGGATGCTGCTACCGATTGATCTCCCTTTGCGGAAAGTCCCTCTACCGGTATCCACGCGACGAAACGAGCAGCGATTGCTAGCTCTTCGTTTTCTAAGATTCGGGAATTAGAGAGAAAAGGGAGAGGCAAGAATAGAAAACGGTTTTCTTATTCTATGTATTATTTCGGCTGAAAACATTAGTAATCTAGGTTTCGGCTAAGAGATGTTATATAGAGTGTGAGAGTTCATTACTAGAACAACTCCCACCTCTATTCAACTTCTCTCGGCAGTGGGAGTCTCAGAATCCCACGTTCCCTAGACTTTCGCTGGTAGTGGGAGTCCTTATCGGATAATAATCCCACGTAATCCCAGCTATGGGTAAAATACCGAAATTGCCCCTATCTCTAATTCGAATAATAAACACTTTATTATTTTCGTAGTGAATGTCGATACAACGAACCTAGACACAATCTAGATTCATCGAATCTGGACACGAAGCTCGTTAGCTCGCTCTATGCGTGTGACCCTCGTAGGGTTCATCTCACAATGGCAATGAAAACACACTTAGTAGTAGTGTGAGTTCATAAATCACAAGAGGTCCCTAGCAGGGACATCGTGACTACCCAAAGTGAATGAATATACAACTGAACCTAATATCAATCCACTATTTAATCCCTTTGTCTCGCGATATCCCCGATTAAGCATAAGGCATGGTGGTCGCCACCCTTATTAAGCTTAATTGTATTTATGCTCGATCTCCGTGTAGATCATGCTTTGACAAATAGCATTTGATAACCACTTTATCAAAGCACGGCCATGCATTTAAACAGTCTTTCCCTATCGAGGGGCCCATGGATATCTCTCTCTAATAATAGAGAGAGACAAATTCCTTACAATGTCTCTCACATTCAAGATATGATAGGACACTACATCCGATCATCGGTCGTATTGATTACTCGCTACAAGTAACGTCCCGACTGAGTCAAAACGTGGCTCCATTCATACTAGAATCAATGAAGACATAAGGTCTAAGGATTCTAAAATAGTATTGAGGAAGTAATGCTTATGACTTAAGACCATGAAGTATTACTTCTCTGACGGATCACGTCCATTACAATGTATCCCTATATATTGCATCTATGATGTGATTTGTATCCATTACACATGATCGAGAAAACAAGATCATCAATCAACAATCATACTAGTTTTATTTCATAGTAATTAAGCATTACATAAAACTAGGGACTTCTAAAAATAGTAATTACATAAGCTAATGAGTTTTACTATCAAATCACACATTTGATAATCAAAAGCAAAATTAACTATTCAATTACATGCTCAAAAGATAATAAAACGCACAACATGTGCTAATGGTCCTAGTGGCACTACTAACAATCTCCCACTTGCCCTAGGTCCAATCATACATGATCCTCAATCCCATTGACCCAGAGATGACTCTCATGTTTAGGGCCGTGGGAGTGGCTTGGTCAATGGATCTCGCAATGTTGTCGTCTGTATGAACTTTGCAAATACTAACGCCTCCTCTCGCCGATGATCTCTTTAATCGATGGCAACGCTCGAGAATGTCTTTGGATCGCTGGTGAGATCTAGGTTCCTTAGCTTGTGAAATGGCACCAGTACTATCACAATACAGTCCACCGGGTTCACAATGCTAGTGGACAACACCTAATTCATCAACAAACTTCCCGATCCAAATCGCTTCTTTAGCCGCTTCAGAGGCAGCCTAGAAACTCAGCTCGTTGTAGAGTCGGCCACGGTTTCTTGCTTTGAGCTCTTCCACTCACAAGACTTCCATTCAAACAAAACACAAAACCAGATTGCGATCTATAATCGTCTCACGTCTGTCTGGAAGCTTGCGTCTCGTGTAACCATTTACAACTGCACTTTCCTTCCCGACCTCCGTAAACTAAAAACATATCTTTAGTCCTTCTCGAGTACTTAAGAATGCTCTTGATCTGCAGTCCCAATGTGACTCACCAGTGGTCGATTGATATCTCGCTAGTCATACTTAAAGCAAATGAGACATCCTAAGCGAGTACATATCATGGCGTACATAATAGACCCAATGGTCAAGCATATGGGATCTTACTCATGCGCTCTTGGTCCTCCCTTGTGGAAGGTCCTTGAGTTCTCGCTGAAGTTTAACGCCTCAGTGACATGGGCAAGAATCCCTTTTTGAGTCTTGCAACCGAACTGCTTTCAAGCACTTTGTCAATGTAACCACTCGCTCAAGCCAATCATTTTGTTAGATCTATCTCTATAGATTCTAATACCCAAAATGTATGTAGCCTCGCCTAAGTCTTTCATGGAAAAGCACTTCCCCAACCAAGCTTTTACGCTTTGTAATGTGGGGATGTCATTTCCAATCAGTAAGATGTCGTCCCACATAAAGCACAAGGAACACTACCGCATTATTAGTTACTTTCTTATAAACACAAGGCTCGCCTTCGCTTTTTTATGAAACCGAATTCTTTAATACGTTCATCAAACCGATGATTCCAGCTTTTCGAGATGCTTGCTTCAATCCATAAATGGACCTTTGAAGCTTACACACTTTGCTAGGATTTGTTGGATCAACAAACCCCTCAGTGTTGTGTCATATACACATCATCGAGAAGGTTTCCATTAAGAAACGCAGTCTTTAACATCCATTTGCCATATCTCATAGTCATAATATTCGCTATGACAAGTAAAATCCTAATTGACTTTATCATCACTGACAGGGGAAAAGATTTCGCCATAGTCGATACCATGAACTTGTCTATAACCTTTAACTACTAGTCGCGATTTAAAAGTGTGTACATTACCATCCATGTCGGCCTTCTTTTTTATAACACCATTTGTTATCAATGACCTTGCACCCTTCGAAAGGGTCAACCAAAGTCCATACTTGGTTGTCGTACATGGATTGTGATCTCGGACTTCATAGCTTCTAGTCACTTATCCGACTCGTAACTACGAATTGCCTCTTTGTAGGTAGTGGGTTCATCTTGATCAATCAGCTCAACTCGATGATCACCAATACGAGAAATCCATATCTCTCAAAGTCGTTGATGTACCCGACTCGACCTTCTTGAGCCTTGTTTCAAAGATCGAAGCTCGAAAGACGCACGTGAGCTTGCTTGAACTTCCAAAGTTGGTTAAGATGTTGTTTGGGGATCTTGAATTTCCTCAAGATTGATTTTACTCCCACTATCCTCTTTGGAAATAAATTCCCTTTCAAGGAATAAACCATTACGAGCAACAAACACTTTGTTCTCTCGATGGAAGATAGAAGTAATATCCTTTAGTTTCTTTAGGATATCCCACAAACAAACACTTGTCGATTTAGGGGCGAGTTTATCGGATAACAAGCGTTTTACGTAAGCCTCGCATCCCCAAATTTTGAGGAATGACAAACTAGGTCGCTTTCCCTACCCATATCTCATATGGAGTTTTCTCAACCGCTTTAGAAGGAACTCTATTTAATATAAATGCAAAGCAGCTTTCTAGAGCGTAGCCCTCAAAAGGAAATTTGGAATATTTGTTTGACTTTCATCATAGATCGAACCATATCTAATAAGGTGCGATTCCTCCGTTCGACATGCCATTCCATTGTGGTGTGCCAAGAGGAGTTAATTGTGAAACAATTCCACAACCACTAAGATGTTCACAAACTCTTGGTTAAGGTATTCGCCACCTCGATCTCGATCAAGTATCTTAATACTTTTGCCAAGTTGATTTTGTACTTCATTTTGAAATTCTTTGAATCTTCCAAAAGATTTCGATTTATGTTTCATTAGATAGACGTAGCCATATCTACCGAAATCATCTCGTGAATGTGATGAAGCATCGAAACCCTCCTCTAGCACTAGTGTTTATCGTCCACAAACGTATGAGGCTCCAACAAATCGAAAGCTCTCTCACTTTGTCCAAGAAAGGGAGCTTTTAGTCATTTTGCCTAATAAGCAAGAATCACATGTCTCATAAGACTCTAAGTCAAATGATGTCAAAATTCCATCCGAATGGAGCTTTGATATGTGTTTCTCATTTATGTGGCCCAAACGACAGCTGCTAAAAAGTAGGTCTCGGTTTAATTCATTTGATTTAAACCTCTTAGTATTAATGTTATAGATGAGCCTTTTTATTGGAATCATCGAGGTTAAGAACATAAAGCCCATTCATCAAAGAGGCATCTCCATAGAAGATACGATCTTTATGAATCGTGCAAATTTTATTCATAATATTAATTTCAAAACCATCAATATCTAAACAAGAAACTCGAAATAATATTCCTACTCAAAGTTGGAACATAAAGACAATTATCCAGCTTCTATAATAAGGCCACTTGGCAAAACTAAATTAAATGTCCCGGTAGCTACAAAGAACAACTCTTGCTCCGCTTTGCTACTCTCGTGTCCACTTCTCCTTTTGCCCGTGATCTACTCCATTTGAACCCCCGCACATTTGCACAAATGTGAGATCCACAACCGTATCCAATACCCATGAAGTAGGAGCAGCATATGTTAATTTCAATAACATAAATACCCGGAGAGACAAACCAAACCGCCTTTCCCTTTTTCCTTCTTTCTTTTCAAATAGAGTTTGCAGCTCCGCTTTCCAATGACTGTTCATTGCAATGGAAGCAAACTCCTCCTTTGGTGCCTCGCTTTGGGCCGGGGCTTGGGCTTGTCATTGCCTTTGCCTTTGCCTCTCTCGCCATGGGCTTTCCCTTGCCTTTCTTCTTGAAATTTCCCTTTTGAACCATTAAGACTTCAGGGGTCTTCTTAATGTTCGAGCTCAGCTCGCTTGAGCATCCCGTATTTCATGTATGGTCTTCTCCATGGCATGCATGTTGAAGTTCATAATGAATTGGTCATACTCCGGTGGGAGTGAGCCCAAGATCATATCCCGTGGCCATGTCATGACTTACGGAGCCCCAAGTTTCTAAAGTTGGTCAAAATAGCCCTTTCATCTTCGTAACATGTGCACTTACAGAGGTGCTGGGGGCCATTTTGCAACTATTTAACGCCTTAGTTGTGAGGAATCTTTCATGACGAGCTTGCTCTTAGAACATTTCCTTGAGCCGCCCATCATCCGGAAAGCCTCAACTCCTTCAAACTGCTTTTGAAGGTCGAGTGCTCATTGTAACTCAACATGAGACAAGTCACATCGTTAGAGTCATCGAAATGCTTCTTCCAAGTATCTCTTTCAGCTCTAGGGACGTTATTTGCAGAGTTGTTCAGAATGTCCGTATCAAGAACGCATAGCCTTTCTTTCCCGCTAAGGACAATCTTAAGTTGCGGGCCCAATCAAGGAAATTGGTCCCGCTTTAGTTTTTTCCTTCTCAAGTGACGGATCGCAATGAATTGTGTGATGTATCGTTGCCATTATCTACATTAAGTTAATTGCAAAGTTATTAGTTTTTGAGCAAAAACATTTTCCACAATTTCAACACTTGATAATAGTGGGGAAAAACATTTTACAAATAGTTATAGGAAAGCTTTGGCTTAACACCCACAATTAAAGTAAAATCATCTAATGGGAATGACATCTATATGTTCCGGCTTTTTCCCATTTTATGCCCTAGGCCCAAAACTATTTTGATGGCCTAGCTAAGTTGAACCATGTCTAAGCTTATGGAAATCACTATTTTCCCATCTCTCTTTGCTTAGATAACCACTTGTCCCGTTGCTTTGGCAAGCGCATAAAGTGATGATCCAAGCTCAATGAGTGCTTAGAGTATGGTAGGCATTTTAAGACTTAGTTAAAACGTTCGGTTTGAATAAGACGATAAAAAGAGTAATACATTCATACAAGCATCTCATGCAGTATATAAAGCATAATAAGTAAACGTGAGATAGCATGGCCTAATCCTATGATGACTCCCACGAGCCTTGTGGGAGCCAATGGTCAATCTAAGTCAGTATCCATCTCATGGATAGAGTCTTCGATCCAGCATCCACCAGCCTTGTTACATAGTTACATAGGCATACCCAGCCTTCAATGTAAAGCAATAAAGCTAATCTAATAAAGCGATTACAATTTTACAACATTGAAAACGGCTCGCAGGACGTATTATAAAATTACAACCAAAATATGTAATACAAGGGGTATAGTAGGCCACGCTATTCACCATGCTAAAAGCACATATAGCATAATGAAATCAATAACGAGTATATACACAAAGTCTTAATTCGGGGGGAACGACGAATCGGGACGAATCTGAATCTACATCAGCTCATCGAATGAGTTTTTCTTCCCAGATTTACCCTTCAATTGCCTTACTTACATAATCGGATTATGTATTGGGTTAATCGAATTAACCGAATTCATAACCGATTCATAAACAGTTTATGCATATAATCAGATTCATAAACAGTTTATGCATATAATCAGATTCATAAACAGATTCATAATCATAAACAGTTTATGCATATTACCGAATTAATCTAATTAATTACATATTCACAGTTTATGCAATTTTAATCGAATTAAATTTCAAACCGAATCATGCTAAGGCAGTTCATGCAGAATCATGAAACCGAAAACAGTTTATGCCTATATCAATAAAAAGATACAATCTTTAAATGCAGTTAAACAGTTTATGCATTTATCATGATCAAAGAAACGATATTTTCTGTTTTTCAAACATACACATAACAAATCAGAATTGATAGTGTTATTGTCTGATTAACAATATCGACTCGAGTCGATGAGCAAGGCTCGATACCACCGAAGGGATTCATGGGCGGAAACTCGCTCCAACACCCATGGATCCTCCCCTGAAGGATCCGCTCATATGACGAAAAAATGACAGCAAGAAAAACTTACGCTTAGGATTCAAGAAGCTACTTGAATGGAGGATGACGCTTTCGTGGATCGGATGTCGCTACCGATTGATCTCCTCTATGGAAAGTCCTCTACCGGTATCCACGCGACTTTAAACGGGCAGCGATTGCTAGCTCTTCGCTTTTCTAAGATTCGGGAATTAGAGAGAAAAGGGAGAGGCAAGAATAGAAAACGGTTTTCATATTCTATGTATTATTTCGACTGAAAAACATTAGTAATCTAGGTTTCAGCTAAGAGATGTTATATAGAGTGTGAGAGTTCATTACTAGAACAACTCCCACCTCTATTCAACTTCTTCGGCAGCTGGGAGTCTCGTAATCCCACGTTCCCTAGACTTTCGCCGGTAGTGGGAGTCCTTATCTGATAATAATCCCACGTAATCCCAAATGCATGGGTAAAATACCGAAATTGCCCCCTATCTCTAATTCGAATAATAAACACTTTATTATTTTCGTAAAAGTGAATGTCGATACAACGAACCTAGACACAATCTAGATTCATTGAATCTGGACATGAAGCTCGTTAGCTCGTCTATGCGTGTGACCCTGTAGGTTCATCTCACAATGGCAATGAAAACACACTTAGTAGTAGTGTGAGTTCATAAATCACAAGAGGTCCCTAGCAGGGACATTGTGACTACCCAAAGTGAATGAATATACAACTGAACCTAATATCAATCCACTATTTAATCCCCTTTGTCTCGCGATATCCCGATTAAGCATAAGGCATGGTGGTCGCCACCCTTATTAAGCTTAATTGTATTTATGCTCGATCTCCGTGTAGATCATGCTTTCGACAAATAGCATTTGATAACCACTTTATCAAATACATTTGAGCACGGCCATGCATTTAAACAGCTCTTTTCCCTATCGAGGGGCCCATGGATATCTCTCTAATAATAGAGAGGGACAAATTCCTTACAATGTCTCTCACATTCAAGATATGATAGGACACTACATCCGATCATCAGCGTATTGATTACTCGCTACAAGTAACGTTCGATCGAGTCAAAACGTGGCTCCATTCATACTAGAATCAATGAAGACATAAGGTCTAAGGATTCTAAAATAGTATTGAGGAAGTAATGCTTATGACTTAAGACCATGAAGTATTACTTCTCTGACGGATCACGTCCATTACAATGTATCCCTATATATTGCATCTATGATGTGATTTGTATCCATTACACATGATCAGTAAAGCAAGATCATCAATCAACAATCATACTAGTTTTATTTCATAGTAATTAAGCAATACATAAAACTAGGGACTTCTAGAATAGTAATTACATAAGCTAATGAGTTTTACTATCAAATCACACATTTGATAATCAAAAGCAAAATTAACTATTCAATTACATGCTCAAAAGATAATAAAACGCACAACATGTGCTAATGGTCCTATGACACTACTAACATATCGGACATCCAAGATACTTCATAGGGAAATCCCCTTCAATAAAACCAGCAACAGATTGTATCATAGTTTTGGATGTACTTTTCATTCTATTGGACGTATAGAAAGAACATTTCCCAATATTGATAGGCTGGCCGGACCCATCCTCATATAGGCGCAAGAAATCCTTAAGATTAATAATATTTTTCTTCTGACCATTCGTGAAAATAATTATGTCATCAGCAAAAGCAAGATGCGAAATAATAAAGGATTGTCTTGGAATGTGATACGACTCAATAATCCCAGCTGAAGACAAATTATTTAGACCCCGGGAGAAATATTCGACCACCAATATAAACAATAAAGGAGAAAGAGGATCCCCTTGTTTAACCCCTCTCTTTGCATTACTGTAACCATAAGAAGCTCCGTTGATCATCACAGAACACCAATTAGAATTCAATATATTTCGTATTAAATTGATAAAATGGTTACCAAAGACAAATCTCCTCAAGATATGAATAAAAAAAGAGCGTGATACTCTATCAAAAGCCTTTTGCATATCAAGCTTGATAACTAAGTTACCCCCAAACTTTATGATTGATAGAATGTACCATTTCCATAGCCAACAAAACATTATCAGAAATTTAACGTCCCTTAATAAAACCAATTTGATTGGAACAAATAATAGAGGGTAAAAGGGATCCAAGTCTAGAAGCCATAACTTTAGTAATTACCTTATTCGCAAAGTTCCAAAGAGAGATTGGCCGAAATTCACCTAAATGTGAGGGGCTCAGTACCTTCGGCAAAAGCACTATTATAGTGCTTGCGATGGCTTTTGACAGTGGAATGCCAGACCAAAAATCCCGAACAGCCAACAAAACATCAGTTTGAACAATGTCCCAACAATCTTGAAGAAAACCCACCAGAAAAACCATCAGGACCCGTAGCACTATTACGATCAAGAGAAAAGACTGCCTCATGTACCTCAGATAAAGTAGGTAATAGGTCCATGGTGTACTAGGTCGAGAATAGGGAAGAAACAAACCGCTCAGCCTCCTCACCAATTTCTTTATCATTCGTCAACCTCTGGCCATTGTTTGCTTGAATTTTCGAGATACACATATGTTTTATTTTGTTCTTACATAGAGCATGAAAATACTTGGCTGTTTGCATCGCCTTCTTGCAACCACTTTATTCTAGATTTCTGTCTCCAAAATGTTTCCTCCGCCTCCAAATAAAATTGATAATTCGCCTTCTCCACATACCATTTTTCCAAAAGAACATCACTAGGACAAGCATCAAAAGCCAATTCGGCTATTTTGACATTATTCTCGGCTTCTCTGAGCTTGTCAGGCATATAACCAAATTTTTCCTTATTCCATAAACACAAAACACCCTTCAGTCGCTTTAATTTACTTGTTAGAATCATCATTCCATTCCCATCCACACGATTTTCCCAAATAGAGGCTACCAGATTTTGGAAATCAGAATGAATGGACCACATATTTTGATACCTAACGGAGCATAAGAAGAAGCCCTTTCTCGGCTAAGTTTAACATATAAAGCGTAATAATCATATTCCGATCTATGAAGATGCTCTAGAACCGTATTGGCAAAAAATTTCCATTGAGCATTAATCATGATTATGTCCAATCTGCGTAATAAAGGCGACTGTGGGCTCCTGCACCACGTATAGGGACTGCCAAGAAATGGTTTATCCTACAAACCACTGTCTCCCGCAACCTCGACAAACACAGACATTGGCAGCGAACCCGGAATGGAACCCATACTTTTTGAAACATCTTTAACCACATTAAAATCCCCACCCACCAACCAAGGCACATCATGAAATGAGCTAAAGTTACGTAAATCATCCCATAAGGCCCTTCATTGGGTGTAGGCGCATTTGGCATAAACAAAAGAGCAATACAAGGGATTACCAACAGAATTATTCACCTATATAGTAAAAACTTGTTATGTATTTGCCACAATAGCAATATCAAGTTCCCCAGACCAAAAAAGGAAAATTTTACTAGAAATATTACTCATTCCGTCATTAAAACCCAACCGCCGAATATAGTAAGGTAATTTATCATCCCCAAGCATAGGTTCCAAAATGGCAAATAAAACAATGTGATGATCCTTTTTAATTTGGCGGAATCTAGCAATTGACTCAGCATTTCCAATACCATGTAAATTCCAAATAACTAAATAAATCATATTTATTAAAAAATAAATAAGTGGAAACAGAAGTACCCATTACTGGGTGTTACCTATGGATTTCTCCATCAAACGAGATGATTTTCTCGAGGCAGGCCTGTGTTGTTTTCGGCCACGTCCTCGAGCCGACCTCTCATTGGCCTGAATAGGTAAATCAATTGAAATGCTGTCCAAATTGTCATCCGCAGACACAATAATATCATCCATTGATTTGGGTAGAGCTAAGCTTCCGACCCCTTCCTCATCAAACAGTTGCTCAAGGTCATCCGGGGTACTCCGGGTCTTCGTCATCCATTTCGGTTCCACTTCTGCTTCAGGTATCCGATCTGGGTCTTCAATACCCGGCCCCTTTTCATTTCCGACAGAAACGGACCCCGGGCGTCCCAAACATTCAGCTCCATCCTCAATCAAATTTTCCCTCCCTATCTCGGGTATAATGTTCGAGTCATTAGGGGTTTTGACCTTAGAGAAGGACAGTCTTGAGGGCATAAGGCCGAAGGGTTTCCAGTCAGAATATTTTAGTCAATCGAGATAGCCGTTTTAGCCGATTTCTTCCTAACTGGCAAACTGACCTTGAATTTTCGGAGTTCTTCCAAAACCGCCGCCTTTGATTTAGATATTTTTTAAATTCCACCGGCCGATTGATACACTCTCGGAATATGAATTGGCAATTTGTCACAACCTACCCTTATATCATCAATTCCCTTATAGACCAACAATATAGGAATGTCAAAAACAAAGTTTCCAATACCTAGTAGCGTGACTGCCGGAGAAATTTCATGAACTATGGACGTGGGTAGTTCCGATGCCGGATATTCCACAATTAAATTATTAGGCCCCAAATCTCCAACAACCAATTTTGAAAACAATGCCGCATCATCCGCAATAGAATTACCAAGTACCAAATCTGAAATCAATTCCGCATCACCCATAATCGTTGGCGCTACAGCCGCCGTTTCAAGCAACGATGTCACCACGCCGACTATTTTTTCTGATAATACAGAGGATGTTCTGGATGGACCCGGTTCTCGCCGCGGTCCAACCCGAATCCATTGATTTTCGGATGCAAGCGCCTTCCCCACAGTTAGGGTTCTGGCCTCGATTACTTTTTTCCCATTGTTCTGCGGCGGCCCAGGGGCAACCTTGGCTGCCGGTTTAGTAATTTCTGGGGGTACCAGAATAATGGCCGGTGGAGCAGTCTTACCACATTTAGAAACATGATGCCCAATTCGATTACATCCAAGACAATATTCCTCTAAATCATCATAAATAACGGATTGCCAAAATCCCGTTCCTGTTTTAGCATGAGTAATATGAATTCTCTGAGGCAAATCCAACAAAAGATCAACCTCAACAAGTCTTTAGCAATACTCGGTCGAGAGGCAGCAGCGGTTTGGGCGTCCAGAGCTAGCTGCTGCCCCACCGCTCTTGCAAGCGAAAAAAACTTTGATTTATTGTAGAAATGGATTGGTAATCTTTTAAATCCAATGCAAATCGGGACTATAGAGGGTTCAATATTTATGTCGAAATCATAGGTCCACTTGAATACCCTCATGGTGAGTCCAAAGAAATTCCAAATACTTTACCGCCATAGGCGACAATAATCTTCTTCAAGATCAAAACGGATCAAAACATGACGCAGCTTCAATCCGTCCGATCCAAAAATTCCCCTTCAAACCAACTTTATGAAAAGACTTTCGTAAAGATTCTAGAATTGGAGCATGCTTATGGAATTTACCAACAAGAAAAAACGGCAAGGGCGTATTAAATTTTCGTGTTCATCCGTAAGGATGACAAGATTCGTTTCTCCTTTGAACACTTCCAATGGAGTGATAGGTAAATTAATTGTCTCAATCTGAGGGCCTGAGAGCAATTCCGCGAAACTTTTCTCTTTCCACGGAGTAGGAACGGAGGCGGGAGCCACGACGGCCTGGAGGCCGGCAGCCGCAAAAGACAATAGAAGGGCGGATAGAGATTTCCGAAAATTTAGGAGGATTTCCTTCCGAAAATAAAGAGGAAAAGTGAGTGAGTTATTAAGGAGGTTTCTAATACTGCATAATCATTAGCAATATATAACAATCATACATTAACCCTTTCATTCTTTCTAAGAAGCATTATCATTTTGTCTTTTATTATTCATCACAAGATCATCATACAGAGGTTCTAACATAGATAAATCAAACAGAACTTTGCTCCATATATAAGTAACACTACAAAATTAGACTAACATGGAATCTAAGTTGAAGTAAATAAAGTCAAACAAATATGCTGATATAGTTGAAACAAATGAAATATGGCTAGCCTGTTAATAGAGTTCATCATGATAATCAAATACTTAAAACACAAAATTCACTTAACAAGTTCATATCTCAAGCTAACATAATGTATCATCAACTAACTTAAATAAAGTAGCAAACCAGGTTAACATGGTGATACAATTAAAACAAATAAACTAAGTTAACATGTTAACATAGCTCATGATATATATAATAAGTTAAAACATATAACATATGAGGTAAATGATGCAAAATCGAAGTACAGAATACCAAGGTTTGGCTAAAGGTCCGATCGTTCTCTATCTCGAACAGTTTATAAGGGAATATAATCAACAATCCTCCCATAAGGTTGACTATCAAAGGGGGCTGAAACACCACAATAAATATTAACCAAACTTATTGATACAGTATCTCAAAGGATGAATGAATTCTACATAGAGAATCAAACACAAAGTAACTAACGAATAACCTTAAAATATCATATCAAGTCTAACAATAACATGGCTGAAATCCCTCTTAAATAGAGTGGAATTTAGTAATATGAAGAGTCCCACTTTAGGTAAGACTCTTGAATCCTAAATTAAGTAAACTACCTAAAAACAAAACACTACCTAACATCAAGGACAACACGTCCTATTATTTAGCTAGCTTATTTCGGCAAACATGGCTAATTAAAATAAACAATAATGCTGACAATATAATTAAAGTCTTTAATAGACTTTAATTTATAAGTTTCCTGAAATATCCCTTCAACCGCTTTTCCTTCCAATTATGTATCTTTCCTTCAAATGATATTCGATGACTTTGATCCTTGTGTCTAGCTTTCTTTGAAGGTTTCTTTACCTCTTGAACCTTTAGATTAGAGACTTTAAACACTTGGAACAAACGCTTGACTATGAAGCTCGTATTTGGGATGTATGAGTTAGTGATGAAGTCATTTATCCAAATGACCTCTCTAATTAACTCATATATTCCAAATACGAGCTTCCAAGTAAAGCCTTTGTTCCCAGTGTTGAAAGTATCTATTCTAAAGGTTCAAGAGTTAAAGAAGCCTTCAAATAAAGCGACACAAGGATCAAAGCCATCTAATAGCATTTGAAGGAAATATACATTATAGGAAGGAAAACGGTTGAAAGGGTATTTTAGTCATTTGATAATTAAAGTATATTCTAGACTTTAATTATATTTTCAGATTTATTATATTGTTTAATTAGCCATGTTGGCCAAAATAAGCTAGCTAAATAATAGGACATGTTGTCCTTGATGTTAGGTAGTGTTTTTAATTATCTTGGAGTTGTAGAGTCCTAATCTTTAAAGGACTCTTATTTGTGGGTCATTAGGCTACGAAATTCCACTCTATTTAAGAGGGATTTCAGCCATGTTATTGGGGGACTTGATATGATATTTTAAGGTTGTTCCTTAGTTACTTTGTGTGTGATTCTCTATGTAGAGTTCATTCATCATTTGAGTTACTGCATCAATAAGTTGGGTTTATACTTATTGTGGTGTTTCAGCCCCCATTGATAATCAACCCTGCGGGAGAAAGGTTGTTTATATTCCCCATAAACTGTTCGAGATAGAGAAAGATTGAGCATTCAAGTCGAACCTTAGTAGTTGTACAACGGTTCCGCATCAGGTGGTATCAGAGCAAAAGGTTTATCTCTATCTTGGTGTATCTTTATTTCTTTCTTTAAAGTTTTTCAGAAAAATTACAAAAAAAAAAAAATTACTGTTCACGCAACTGTTTTATCTGAGAACTAAGTCAGATTTTCGCTATTGTTAATCCGAACCAAGAATCAAGAATCAAGAATCTAGAAATTCAAGAAGCGTAAAGATTCCATCTTTTAAGGATTTCAACAAATTCATGCAAAAATGAGGCAACAATTTGATCAGGAAGATGACAACTTTGATTATGATGATAAAAGGTATGGCTTCCAACATATATAACAAAATCAAGATATGATGATTCTTATTTTTATCCATATGAGCCGCAAAGGGACCTAAAATTTCAGCAAGTTGGCAACCCTATTGGTGCAATCAAGATTCCATCTTTTGAAGGTACGAATGAGCCGGAATTATTATTTGAATGGATACATAAACTTAATGATATGCTTGCTAGTCATGATTATTCGGAGGGTAAAAAGGTAAAATGGCAGCCAAGGGATTTTTTGGTAATGCATCAAATTGGTGGCAAGAGGAAAGTATAATTAGGAAAAGAGCGGGACAACGACCTATTGATAGTTGGAATGAATTGAAAGTTGTGATAAAATGGAGATTTGTTTCCCCATATTACTTTGAGGAACAAACCAAACGTTTACAAATGCTTGCAGAAGGTTCTAAATCGATAGATGAGTATTATGAAGCGATGAGATTAGCCATGATTCGACTTGACATTCAAGAAAATAGGAAAGCTACATTGAATCAATTCTTGTCAGGTTTGAATGATGATATTAGACCAGAGGTGGAATGCGTTTATCATGTTGATATTATGAAGATGGTAGGGCATGCAGAGCAAATTGAGAGGTGAATCAAAGAGAACAAGAAAATGACTAATTAGGCTAAAATTTCTCCTTGGAAATACCCAAATCAGCCCCCTTCAAATTCTTGCGTTGGGCAGCGGCAAAGTGAAGATAATAGCTATTTTGGGGCTGCCAAAACAGCCACAACTCAAGTAAAAGAAATAAAATCGGCCGCCATTCCATCTATGAAAGAACTATGGGAAGACATGGATCGAATAATGAATACGTCAAAAATTGGGCAATTCAAGAAGAAGCCGAGACCATAGTAGAAAGCTTGCCAAATAATGATATAATACAAGATGATACAAATTTGGTAAGTCAAGAAGACAAGGATGAAGCCGAGCAAAAATTCGAAAGTTTACCAAAACATGAGTTGAAAGAAAAGATTGATCTTGTTATTGCATCCCACGATCTAGATGATTCGAGGATGAATCCTTTTCGAGAAAGAGATGATGATACGGTACTATCCGGGAAGCTTGAAGAGGTCATTTGGATAAATGACCTCATAATTAACTCATATATTCCAAATACGAGCTTCCAAGTAAAGCCTTTGTTCGATGTGTTGAAAGTATCTATTGTAAATGTTCAAGAGTTAAAGAAGCCTTCAAATAAAGCTAGACACAAGGATCAAAGCCATCTAATAGCATTTGAAGGAAATATACATAATTGGAAGGAAACCGGTTGAAAGGGTATCGTAGTCATTTTATAATTAAAGTCTATTCTAAACTTTAATTATATTTTCAGATTTATTATATTGTTTAATTAGCCATGTTGGCCAAAATAAGCTGGATAAATAATAGGACATGTTGTCCTTGATGTTAGGTAGTGTTTTTAGTTATATAAGAGTTGTAGAGTCCTAATCTTTAAAGAACTCTTATTTGTGGGTCATTAGGCTACGAAATTCGACTCTATTTAAGAGGGATTTCAGCCATGTTATCGGGGGACTTGATATGATATTTTAAGGTTATTCCTTAGTTACTTTGTGTGTGATTCTCTATGTTGAGTTATTCATCCTTTGAGTTACTGTATCAATAAGTTTGGTTTATACTTATTGTGGTGTTTCAGCCCCCATTGATAATCAACCCTGCGGGAGAAAGGTTGTTTATATTCTCCATAAACTGTTCGAGATAGAGAAAGATCGGGCATTCAAGCCGAACCTTAGTTTTCGTACAGCGGTTCCGCATCAGTAAATATGGCATATCATATCAAATAATGCTATATAAAGCAGTAAGTAACCACATATGTCCTATTCCAGAATCTCTATCCAAGAACGCATCTTAAGTTTTCTAAGTAATCCATCCTATGTTCATTCCATACTTAACTTTCTAACTAAGGATTTAAGCCTAAGGTTTGACCTGCTCTGATACCATTTCTATCACACCCCGTAACGTGAAGGTAACCTGGCAATGCCTCATCTATCAATAAGACAAAGAACCCTTAACAGAATATACTCTTCAAAGACATAAACATAACATATTAACTTAAACTTTATTAAAACATCGTCATAATCAGAAATTACATAAACTTAATACTAAACTTGTTTCAATCTTAAATAAGGTTCATATCTATTACATAAATATTACTTCATTAAATTCTACTCGACGTGTTCCCCATCCCAAGTCTCCTCATCAGCATTATCTACAAAACATAAGAAGATAATAGATAAGCCACACTAGCTTAGTAAGAATCAATCGCCCTTGGGATGAAGGACCAAACCTGATTCCAAAACATTCCCTGTTCCTAAAACATTTGAAAATATATCTTGACTTGTCTTAACCTGTAAACATCTTGAAACCATTTATAAAACGCTTGAAAACATAACATAGAAGTTCAGAACTTTATTTTTTAAATAAAAATTGCCTTTTATTAAGAATGGGTAGTGGCCAAAGATTTACATAGTGAGAGCAACATGGAGGTAATTCCCCAGTTGCCTTAGCCATAAGAAACTAGCATTACATCAGTTGCTAAATCTAATATATGGTGTGCGAATTTGATCTATTCGGCATAGACCACAAGCCAAATGGGGAAGCTGCTGGAAATTCAAGTATGTAGTTACCGTCTAATTATCGCAAGCCTCATTGGCTAAGCAATCTGCCACCTTATTTGCTTCTCAAAGAATATGAATCACGGTATTGGTTCCAATCTTCTTAGCACCTGTTGGAATAATACATCAAGTCTCCAAGTAGCTATCGAGCATCTTTGAATAGAATCACATAAATTTTTTGAGTCCGTTTGTATTTTACCAAATCCGAAGCCAATTTCAGACCATATATCATTGCTTCCATTTTCACACATGAATTGTGAAGGGATTCATGGGCGGAAAATCGTTCCAAACACCCATGGATCCTCCCCTGAAGGATCCGCTCATATGAAACAATTCGAAAACAACAATAAAGAGCTTACTTTTGCGGATTCAAGAAGCTACTTCTTGAATGGAGGATGACGTTTCTTGGATGCTTTGTTGCCACCAACGGAATTCCCTTTGCGGAATATCCCTCTACCGGTATCCACGCGACGAGACGGGCAGCGAGTGCTAGCTCTTCGTCTTTCTGAGTTTCGAATAGTGAGAGAAAAGGGAGACCGAAAACTGAAATCAGATTTCAGAGAGTTGGTGATTTTTGCGGCTGAAAAATTGATTGGCTAGGGTTTCGGCCAAGAGATCATTATATAAGGTATGAGAGTTTGTTCCCATAACCAACTCTCACATCCTTAACTCCTCTCGGCAGTGGGAGTCTTTAACTCCCACGTTCCCTAGACTTCTACTGGTAGTGGGAGTCTTTATCGGATAATAACTCCCACGTAATTTCAGCTATACCGAAAATACCCCTTATCTCTAATTCGAATAATAACACTTTATTATTCTCAGAAAAGTGAATGTCAGATACAATGAACCTAGACACGTTCTAGATTCATTGAATGCTGGACATGAAGCTTCGTTAGCTTCGTCTATGCGTGTGACCACCGTAGGTTCATATCACAATGGCAATGAAAACACACTTAGTAGTAGTGTGAGTTCATAAATCACAAGCGGTCCCTAGCGAGGGACATTGTGACTACCCAAAGTGAATGAATATACGAGTGAACCTAATATCAATCTACTATTTAATCCGCTTTGTCTCGCGATATCCTAATTAAGCATAAGGCATGGTGGTCGTCACCCATATTAAACTTAATTGTATTTATGCTCGATCTCCCGGGTAGATCTGTTTAGACAAATAGCATTTGATAACCACTTTATCAAATACATTTGAGCACTGACCATGCATTTAAAGCAGTCTTTCCCTATCGAGGGGGCCCATGGATATCTCTCTCTAATAATAGAGAGGGACAAATTCCTTACAATGTCTCTCACATTCAAGATATGATAGGACACTACATCCGATCATCGATCGTATTGATTACTCTGCTACAAGTAGCGTTCGATCGAGTCAAAAGCGTGAGCTCCATTTATACTAGAATCAATGAAGACATAAGGTCTAAGGATACTAAAATAGTATTGAGGAAGTAATAATTATGACTTAAGACCATGAAGTATTACTTCTCTGACGGATCACGTCCATTACAATGTATCCCTATATATTGCATCTATGATATGATTTGTATCCATTACACATGATCAGTAAAACAAGATCATCAATCAACAATCATACTAGTTTTATTTCATAGTAATTAAGCATTACATAAAACTAGGGACTTCTAGAATAGTAATTACATAAGCTAATGAGTTTTACTATCAAATCACACATTTGATAATCAAAAGCAAAATTAACTATTCAATTACATGCTCAAAAGATAATAAAACGCACAACATGTGCTAATGGTCCTAGGGCACTACTAACAAATTGGTGACATTATTACCCAAGAAGCACGAGAAAGAAGCTATAAATATACCTTATTGGTTTCACAATACGCCTCCTGCTCCCGCAATCCCAGGATTGCCCCACGAGGCTCCATCCACATTTAAAATGGTGTAGCTTGTACAGAACTTGCATAGCTTGTTTATAACATATCTTGTAAAGGAAACAAAACACGTAAGAAATCTCGGGAGATAGTAAAATGAGCCGGTCGACCGATGGGGTCGTCCGAGATCAGGACAGAAACATTTACAAAAACTCCGGTTGAACAGCATGAAAAAGCCGGTCGGCCGCTTTTCTTCGGTAGAGGGGATTCTATGCACGGTCGACACATTTCCTTTTCCCATCATCCGAAATAGTCCCAGTAGTTTGGGTCGGACGAGGTTACTGTGATCCGGTCGACCGAACAGGTCATCCGAGATCCACAAAGGACATTTTCAAGGCAAAATTTGTGAAGGAAAAGTCATTTTCTGCACATTCGAAACTTCCATCCCAAAATACTGATTCTTATACTTGTAACATTTCATAACTGGTAGGCTCAGAAACTTCTATTTAAGGATATATTCCTGTCAAGATTCATCCTCGTGAACTGCATGACACTATTAACAGCCCTAACTTTTTATTCCCACTAGGTTCCGAGCCTCATGGGGGACTGAAAGCGCTCCCGGGCACTTATGCTTGTAAATTTGGAATATATCCTAGTCTAAAGTCATCATTAGACAAGAGCTCTAGATTGAGAATATGCACATGATGACTCTCATGCAATGCATCCAGCAATTGATCAACAACATATCAAGAATTAACATGTATAACCATGCAACAATACAAATATCATTCGCTAAAATTTGGGAAAACTCCATACATTTCATAACTTGCTATAAGACCAGTTCATGCATTTTTGGACTGAATCCTTACTTGGTATACTTAATCAGAACTCTAAATGAAGAGCATAAAACCAGAAATCAGATTCGCAATCTCTACTTCCTGAGGCAATAACTCTTAATTGAACTGTTGGAATCTAACCTCCACCGTTCAGAATGTAGTCCTTCAAGTCTTCTAACTTTAGAAACCAAAATCACTCCGATCAGATATCGTATGACACTTCAAATTAACAATCTATCTGTAGCACTCTGTTTTACTCGAACTGCCACAACTTTGCACTCCGAAGATGATATCTCTCAATCCAGATATTTTTCTGCAAATCCCTCCAGTCAGAATATAGTTTAGGAATTCTGCTATCTATGGTTAAAATACGAGAATGATCCGATATCGTTTACTATGTCTGCCAAAGGGTTTTCCCTCGCTGCCCAGATTTTCCAGTGCTATGGTTTTCTCACTTTTTTTCCTTGTTCTTTCCTTCTCTTCTCTTCTAACTTCCTCCCTTCAAAATAACCATCAAACAACTTCTAACTAACATTAAGTTTATCTTATCAGTTAGGTCCTATAACTTCATGTCCTTGCTAGTGCACCCCTAAGAATAATCCAAATAAAACGTAACATATAACACATAAGCATATAAAACATGTTATCGAAAGGTCATGTGTATCACAGTGTTAAACATAATTCGGTCGGTAATTGTTTTAAACCCAATATGGTATGCTTTAAATTTTGTGGCAAGTAATGAAGCTATAGTGATTTTATCTATTTTTCATAATAAATATAATATATCTTCCCTTGTCTTCTAAAAGGTTAATTAACTTTTATCCGCGCCTTCTCCCGTTCCAAACAAATATTACCTTTTTCAATTTTTGCACTGTTCAATTTACGCACTATTAATTTGTGAAATCAATTGTGTAGATGCTATGACATATTTATTGGTAATTATGCATTAATTTGATAAGTTTACCACTTTTGAATTCAATTATATTGTGTGAATCTACATTCTCATTAACATAGTTTCACGTTTTGTTTCATTTACTTTTTTCATTTTTGGTTTACTTAAGCAAGGAATATACGACATCTATTGTATCTTTTATAGCTTCAGTGCCTTTTCCATCTAGTGAAAACCTCAAAAAAAAATTGAAGACGAAGAACTTTCTGTACATGTTAAAAAGTTTAGAAGTTGGAATTGTATAAGGTGTCGTCAGGAGATCGAAAATGCTCCAAGTGAATAATTGTATAGTAGGAAATAGAGAATCCAAGCTACTAAATCAAATCTAATATGTTTGATATATAGCACCAAAATGGAGCTCCTATCACATTTACAAAGCCTCAGACATCAGGCAGCACTAATTGCATATCCTGAGCTATTTATCTTAGCTAGTTCATCCAACACATTCTTTAGTTGTTGTGTCAGTTTGAGGTTTATACCCTCACATGATTGCACAAGAGAAAAACCTTCATCTACACATTCAACTTGTATATTTCCTATCATGTACATCTCAGTATCTGAAAGGTCATTATTCTTAAGAGGCTAAAGTATTTTTAGATCCGTCTATGGATTGGGGTAAACACAACACCTTTTGACATATGTTAGCCCTTTGTCAAATGAAATGAGATTTTTCCTTGTTTGGTCACTAGATAGAACTACTATATGTTCCTGAATTCCCTATAAAATTTCTGCAGGTTCACAATCCATCAAACATTAAGTATTCTTCGGGAGTTCTTTTTCATTTGTAAGTTCAAGAGAAGGTTCTTTTGGCTGGCCTCTCTTAACACTAATTGTGAACATGTCGCTCTTCTCCCTTTGCCCCCATCATCTTTGGAATTTGATGTATAACTCACTCTGCTAGATCTTGATCCATCTTCTGAATCTTCAAGATCAAACAAGGTATTCCTTTCACTCTTTTTCTTTGAAGAGCTTTCAATTTTCCCGAGAGATGTAAGAGAAGATTTTTTTTGCTTTTTAGACTTAGAAATCTTTTCCTCCTTTGGATGCCATTTCTTTGTGAGTGTAGTTCTAATGAAAAAAGTGAGGGGATTCATGGGCAGAAACTTATTCTAAACACCCATGAATCCTCCCCTGAAGGATCATCTCATACTATGGGAATCAAAATTCAGAAACAAAAGATTTACAATTTTTCGTTAATGATTATGATTTTGGGTGTTGTGTTGCTTCCACCAATAGACTTCCCTTGCGGAATCTCTCTCTACTGGTATCCACGCGACGAAACGAGTAGCGAGCGCTAGCTCTCTGTTTCTGAGTTTCAGAAATCTAGATAGAAAGGGATTGTAGATTTTTCTATTTGCGTATTGTTTTGCGGCTCTGAAAACTATCTATAGGGTTTCTCCCCAAAAGAGATTATATAGGGCGTGAGAGTTTGTTCCGAGAACCAACTCCCACGTAATCCCAATCTCTTATGGTAGTGGGAGTTTTTATCGCATAATAACTCCCACATAATCACAACGAAAGCCAAATACTGAAAATGCCCATCCTTAATCTCTCTAATTCGAATAATAACATTTTATTATTCTTAGAAAAATAAATGTCAGATGCAATGAACCTAGACACATTCTAGATTCATTGAATCTGGAAATGAAGCTCGTTATCTCGTCTATGCGTGTAACCATGTAGGTTCATAACACAATGACAATGAAAACACACTTAGTAGTAGTTTGCGTTCATAAATCACAAGTGGTCCCTAGTAGGACATTGTGACTACCCAGAGTGAATGAATGTATGGTGGAACCTAATATCAATCCACTTTGCCTCACGATATCCAAATTAAGCATAAGGCAAGGTAGCTGTCACCCTTATAAAGCTTAATTGTATTTATGCTCGATCTCCAGGTAGACTGTTCTAACAAATAGTATTTAATAACCACTTTATTAAATACATTTGAGCACGGCCATGCATTTAAACAGTCTTCCCTATCAAGGGGCCCATGGATATCTCTCTATAATAAGAGAGGGACAAATCCCTTACAATGCCTCTCACATTCAAGCCATGATAGGATACTACATCTGATCATCAGTCGTATCTCGATTAAAAGTAACGTTCCACTGAGTCAAAACATAGCTCCATTCATGCTGGAAACGATGGAGACATAAGGTCTAAGGATTCCACATAGTATTGAGGAAGTAATACTTATGACTAAAGAACCATGAAGTATTACTTTTCTTTAGGATGACGTCCGAAACAATATATCCCAATATATTGTATCTATGGTATGATTTTTATCCATTACACATGATCAGTAAAACATAATCATCAATCAAACATCTTGGGTCGACTGTGTACGGCTTGAAACATAGAAAGAACTTTTACTAAGGCTTATTTTCTGTCCCGAAAAAGCCTCATAATGGCAAATGAACTCCATCAAACTTTGTAAGCTTATTTTCCCTCCATTAGTGAATATGAACATATCATCTGCATATGTTAAGTGTGAGACCACCATAGTTGAGCGTGGTACTACATAAGGTTCCATCAATCGGGTCCCCATATGATGATTTATCCCCCTAAAAAATGCCTCCGCTGCGAGAATGAATAATAGAGGCAATAGAGGATCCCCTTGTTTGACTCCCTTTCCTGCTCTGAAAAAGCCATATGGACAGCCATTAATTAGCACAGAAAACCAATTTTTTTCAAGGAGATTACATACCAAATGTCGAAAATGTACACTAAACCCAAATTACTTCAGAACCGCGGAGAAAAGATTGTGACACTAGATTGAATGCTTTCATCATATCCAGTTTGTTGATCAAATTACCACCCCGAACTTTTTTGTTTAGAGAATGAACCAATTCCGTCCCCAGAAGGATATTATCAGTAATGGCCCTTCCACTCATAAAACCTGTCTGTTTGCTGCTGATTAAAGAATTAAGAATACCAGAAAGCCGATTTTCCATAACCTTTCAAATAATTTTGCTCGAGAATGTGCAAAGTGAAATGGGTCGAAACTCACCGAACCTCATTGGGTTTTCTACCTTTGGGATTAGCACCAAGAAAGCGCTTGCTCCCTTTGCCCCCATCATATTTGGAATTTGATGTACAACTCACTCTACTAGATCTTGATCCATCTTCTGAATCTTCAAGATCAAATGAGGTCTTCCTTTCACTATTTTTCTTTGAAGAGTTATCATCCTTCCCGAGAGATGTAAAAGAAGTTTTTTTTTTTTTTAGACTTAGAAATCTTTTCCTCCTTTGAATTTCATTTCTTTGTGAGTGTAGTTCTAAGGAATGGAGAGAGAGAGAGAGAGAGAGAGAGAGAGAGACATAAGCTCCGCTTTCATATTGTTTAATAAGAAAAAGGTCGGTCTTGACTTGATGCCTCTATCTTAAGTTTTTTGTTTTTGTTTTTAGATTCTTATGAATGCAAACAACCTTGCTTTGGATTGTACCCTGTGGCATATGGTTGATTTGTTCCTTCCATGTAAAGGTGTGCTCCATTAAGCACCCTTGTTGAGATTTATGGCATGATTTTAGTCCTTACTTGCCTAATATTGATGCTTTCCATAATCTCTTGTTGTTGTATTTTTAAGGCCATGATATGAGCCCACAACTTTGTCTTTACATGCTTTATCTAGTTTAAAATCTTTCTGACCATTTACTAAAAGGCCTTACAATATGTTCACCTTAGATGTTTTTCATGGTTTTTATCTTCAAATATCCTATGGTGTGATTTTGAGCACTTTGATATTTTTTAAAGGTTATACCTTTGTTCTTACTATTTCAAAGTTGCTCATGATGTTTTAGAAGTGATTTGCAATCTTTTAAAATGTTTTTGGAAAAATTTCAAAATTAAGAAAACGCATGCTGCCATAACCCTGGTCGACTGACCTCTTGATTCCGGTTGATCGAAGGGCATGGACAGAGGTAATCCTAGGTCTTAACCCCGGTCAACCAAGGTCCTGTTTCAAAGTTGAAAATGGTGATTTTATGTACACGTCCCTTCTACTTTCTTTGTTTTACAAATTTCTTGGATGTTGAAATCATTTCAAATATTTTATTAAAACAATCCATATCCATTTACAAAACATCTAAATCAAAATCGGCACATCTAAATATTCAAGGGGGAGTTTCTTAAGTTTTCAGTTTTGAAAAACTTAAAACCCCCTTTGTATCTTTTGTTCTTCAAACAAAAATGTATTGTATATGTGCCTTTTTTAAGGTAGTCTAGAGATGATGAAGATTACTCTAGCTGGGCCTTTGTGAGCTTTATTTTCGTAGAGTATACTTTATGAGAATTGTTCTTGGAGCTTTTACATGACAAATGTGTCTTACTGTGCCTACATCTTGGAGGTCATGTTTCCTTGGAATTTTTTCTATATCATCATATATCTCTTACCTTATCCTTAGCTTGTTGATAGTTTTTTCTTGATGAGAACATTCCTTGGAAAGTTTACAGGACTGTGCTTTATGTAGCCTTAATCTTGGTTGTCATGTCTCATTGTGATTTCTTGTGTATAATGCTACATCCTTTTCACATTCTATCACATATTGTAGGAAGGTTGTGCTTTTAATTTTATCTGATTGATGCTCCTTCCCTATAGTGATATGAGCATACATTGATGATATCCTTCATATATCACTAGTTTTGAAGGCTTATATTTTTAATGATCATATATCTCCATCTCTTTTGATCATCCATTCTTTGGGAACTTTGTGATCAATTTGTTTGATTCATAACTTCCATCTAGTTTGGTTTTACAAACTTTCTTTATTGTTTTAAAAAAGCCACCTTTGTAGTTTGGTATTTCTTTCACCTTTGTGGTATCTTTTTAATCAACTACTTAAGGATGTTGTTTTCTTTTGGGTAATTTTGGCATTGTTTAAACAAGCAGTCAAACACTTTGAAGAGCTAAATTCTTTCAATCAGTCTTCCAAATACATCATTTTGAGAAAGAGCATCACATACTAATTTTTCTATTCTCAATTTGATTAGAGCTTTCAATTGTAATGTATCCAATCCATAGACGGATTTGTTCTATTGAGATAAATTGTAAAGCCTCATTTGTTGAGGCTAATCTTTCTTTGTAAGGGTTGTGAGTGGCAAGGCTTGTATGTGAGAGTAGTGGTTTTGGGCCTCCTTAGTGGAGTGGAACTTTCTTGTAATTGTAGGAAGTAGGCTGAGTGCTGAACCCGTTGATGTGCTCGTAAAACCTCTCACTTAGTAGACTAGATTAGAGAAAGTGTTCCCATGGGTGAAGAAGGGTTGATTAGTGCATAAAGGATCATTAGTTGGTTTTGTCCTTTCGTGTAAAGCTCTCTCAAGACAAGCTAGTGGAATTGCCAAAATCCTTGGGTGTGTCCTTGGTTGAATTTACATTTGATATAGGTGCTGCAATTGGATTGGGCAGTTAATTTGATTAGGCTGACCAATACTCGATTGGTCGAACTGATCTGGTTGAACCGGTATGTTGAACCAGAACCGGTAAACTAGTCCAAGAACGGTCAAAACCGGCTATATGATGGTCATGTGAGGTGTGTGTGTAGTGGGGATAGTAGGGAGCAAGTTGAAGGAAAAGTAGAAGTAGTGGGTGAATTAATTTTCCCCCCACTATTCATTTCCCTGAAATTATCAATTGTTGATAACATAATGACTCTCTAATTCTCTCTTGGAATAGCCGAAATTCGGCCATAAAATTACAACGCGAAGAACATAAAAAGATAGAAGAATTTTTTTGATTTTTTGTTCTTTCTTTTTCCGATTTTTTAAACTTAAACCTATGCACATATAATTCTTGAAGATTGTCTTCAACCTTTGGTGTTCTCTGACTTGCATTAGAGACGCTTGATCATGTGGATAACGATAGAGACTGGAGTCGATTCGATCGGTTGCTGTTGGTGATTCCGTAGAAAAATCAAAATAGAATTCGTTTCTGTCATCCTGTAAATTTAAGGTAAAAATTCTAATCAAAGTTCGTTAGTTCTTACTCGTGAATGATCCTGTTAGAAACGGATTCCAATTTTACTTTCCGCTGCACTTTGTTTTTGAATCCAAATTTCTTTATGTCTGATGTATCAAAGCCAATGATGAGTACCCAATCGTTCTTTTATCTGTTAATCGTTCTAAATAGACGTTTAATGCATGCCATATGATGTTTTATCTTTTTATAGCCTCTAAGATTATGTTTAAGTGTTAAACTAGTCATAGAACGAATTTTTCGTTCATATGTTTGGCTATTTTCTATTTTCTAGAAAAGGTTTGGTCGACCGGAAGGGGTTCGCTGCAGACCGAACATGTTCTGGAAAATGGTATTTTGCTACTGCCTAGAATTCAGACGACACGGAGAGAAATCTTGGTCGATCGTAGCTAGTATGTTTTTGGGCCGCTCGACCAGAAGTGTTCTTGGTCGACCGAGGTGGCCTATTTTTACACTATTTGGCTACTGCCTTTATCGCGGTCGGCCGGGATATGGCCTTGGTCGACCGAATAGGGGCAAGCACTGTATATTTGTGTTTTGTTAGCATGATTGTTATGTTATTTGAGCATGGCGCATAGTAATAGCCATTGACCAAGTGATTTTATTATAATATGGCCTGCGTGTCGTGCCTTCTCTTTTGATATTCTGATTGTAATTTATTTCTCGTATGTAACTCGATAATTCTTTTCTTTATTATGTTAGACATATTATATGATTTCTTTTGTAATTACATGAGCATAATGGAATCAATCAGACGGAGGCTAACGACAATATATTAGATTTATTTTTTTCACCATAGACAGACTTAGAATTTTCCATTGGCTTGAAAATTCCCATAGGGGGCTAAATCCTTGTATTTGATATTATAATTCTATTTCTTTATTTTCAATTTCTTACTTTATTAAGTGTGCTTATGCTCTTAAGAACTTGTTTGTATGAGTTTAATTTGGTTATATTGAGTTAGATATCTTACTTGTTATATCTTGCCTTGGCTTGGCCATTAAACTTACACCAAGTGTTTTTGCAATCTTTATATATCTTGATTAGTGTTTTTCTTATCACTTGTGTTGTTTGAACTTACAAGCTTTGCATATAGGAAACTTGACTTAACTCATCTTTGATCATATACATTGTCTTGTATTCCTTTGTGTTTCATTTAACACATAAGTCATCTAAGCTTTCTATCCTTTAAATCAACATATTCGTTGTTAAGGTGATCACTTAGGAAAAGAATATGGTAGAAAAGCGAAAAGGTTTGAGAACATTATTCACCCTCCCTCTCTAAGGTTATCCCCTACGGGTATTTCAATTGGTAATAGAGCCTAGTCTCCTTTTTTATAGTCTTTACATCCTAGGAGGATCCATGGCTACATACCTTTCTAACTATTCCATAAAGGACTCTTCCGCTTCTAGACCACCCTTATTTGATGGCTCCAACCTCTATTGTTGGCAATCTATGTTTTAACGCTTTTTGTCTTTTAATGACTTCACCTTGTTCAGCATTATAGAAGAAAGACCATATGTCTATTCAATTATTGTACAAGGTGTCAAGGTGCCTAAGTCAAGAAGAGAATTTAATGAAGAAGACTTCACAAAAATGACACTCAACTTCAAAGCCATGAATGTCCTTTGTTGCGCATTATATGAAGAAGCTCTCAACAAAGTTCATGAGTGCAAAAATGCACACACAATGTGGAAAATGCTTGAAGCATATTACAAAGGCGATGTTGAAGTGGTAGAGCCAAATGTGATAATCTAAGAATTTGAGATTCAATAATGTGAAGGTATTGAGGACATCTCAATCATAACTCATGCAAGCTTCGAATTTATCAATGAGTGTGATAGAGGAGAACTAAAAGGTCCTTCCTCAATGAGCTTTAAAGATATCACTTATCTAAATCCTTCACAAGGTGAGATTAAGGAAAAGATGGTAGAATCACAAGATGATGATCTTAAACAAGAAACAAATTAAGATAGAGAGATTGAAGATCATACATCTTGTTCAATGAAGAGAAAGAACTTGCCACAAAGCTTGAAAGATAAAGATTCTTACATAATTGGCATTGGGGTTGATTATTACATGAGGAATGAAGAATTTGAAAGGAGATGTGTCAAAAGAAGAAAATAAAAAACACTCATTATGATGTAAACATCAAGGCAATTCAAGATCCCGCTCATGTACCAGTTGGACCAACGATGAGAACTCAAACAAAACGATTCAAATAAGAACTTAATAGATTGGTTCAAAGAGTCCAAGAACAAGAAAATCACGTGTTCCTTCAGGAGAGTGAGTCGAGGCTGATTACACTCATCAAAGTGGACACAGACACGGGCCGACTTAGCGGAATGGAGAACGTGGGCTTAAACATGGTGTAAACATCCAGTCATGATCTAGACCATTATTTCTCGCATTATGTTTAGTTGTTTTATTTAGATAGTTTAATAAAGTAGTTATTTAGTAGTCTTCTTATTTTGTATTTCAGTCCAAGAAGGGATTAGACTTTGACTTGGACTTGAAAACTATGTCGTATTTCAGTTCAAGTAGAATTAGACTTTGTCTTGAACTTGAAAAATATGCCGTATTTCAATTTCATTAGGCCTAGGAAACTTAGGCAAAAAATCTCCTTATAAAAGGAGCATTCAACATCCTTTGTTTTTTACAATTCATATATATATATATATATATATATATATATATATATAACCACAATATCCACCGTATCATCCCACATTAACCATATTTTGCTGTTACAATTACCAAGTTATTCATTGCCAAGTTAACATTTTTTCTGCATCAACTGTTTACTGCTCATTTGTTTATGCTAAGTGTTCTCATATTCAGCGGCGAGAAACATGGAGTGAAATTCGCTTATTTTATTCTCCATATGATCTTCCTTGGTCCATTGGGGGAGACTTTAATGTTTTGTTGCGTGTATATGAGAGTCAAGGTTCGGTACCGACTTTGCTTCCTATGCAGGAATTTGGGGAGGCGGTTCAAGATTGTGGTTTATTGGAGATACCGGGTTTGGGAAGTCCTTACACTTGGTGTCGGAGTGGTACTCGGCCTCTACTTAGAAAACTGGATCGGTTCCTAGTTTCCTCGGCTTGGAATGATGCGTTCTCATCCACTACCGTTACACATTTGCCACGCACTATTACCGATCATTGTGCCCTTCTAGTGATTGTCAGGTTAACAACAGATAGAGGCGGTTCTGGTTTTCGTTTTCAAGACATGTGGACCCGCCACCATAATTTCCTGGATATTGTTCGTAATTCTTGGTCTGAAGACGTGTCTGGCTCGGGAATGTTCATATTGCAAACAAAACTCAAACGTCTGAAACATGTCTTGGGGAGTTGGAATAGATCCACGTTTGGTAATGTTCACACTAATGTTAAGGATTCTGAGATGGATATTTTGCGTTTGGAAGGCCTTCATGATTTGGGACCAACAGTTCAATTACAACAGGAGTTATCTTTAGCACGGGAGAAACATGCCCGTAATTTGGAGTTGGAATGTATGTTTTGGAGACAAAAATCACGGCAAAAATGGCTAGAAGATGGGGATGCTAATACACGCTATTTTCACTCCTTTTGTAAAACCCGCCAAAGGAGATTATTAATAAACAAGATTATTTCACCCGACGGGACATTTCACACTACACCTGCGAATATCGAGGCGGAGGGAGCAAAGTACTATGAAAATTTGTTTGCTTTCGACACAAGTTCGCAGCCGGTTGGTCCACTCTTGGATTTGATACCGAATTGTATATCGGAGATGGATAACTGCTCGCTGGAATCATTACCCACTGCATTGGAGATTAAGGAGGCACTTTTTGCGTTAAGTCCATCAAGTGCAACCGGTCCAGATGGTTTCACAGGCCGGTTCTTCCATTCTTGTTGGCAGATAGTCACAGACAGTGTGGTTCAAGAAGTTAAAGATTTCTGGGCTGGTTTTCCTCTTCCGAGATCTATGGCCAGTTCTCTTCTAGTTCTCATTCCCAAGAAGGACTGTCCAGAATCATTTGGTGAGTTTCGACCGATTTCTCTATGTACTTTTTCTAGTAAGATTATTTCAAAAGTGGTGGCTAGTCGTTTGTCCCCTTTGCTTGATCAAATATTGTGTAGAAATCAATCGGGGTTTATTAAGGGTCGGGTGATTTCTGATAACATTTTGCTTGCTATGGAAATGGCGAATTCTTTAAATAAAAAGATTTGGGGTGGTAATATAATTATCAAGTTAGATATGATGAAGGCTTTTGACAGGGTTTCGCATACTTCTCTTTTGGAAGTCCTTCGAAAATTTGGTTTTAGCTCTCACTTTATGCATCTGAATCGAAATCTGATAAATAATAACTGGTTTTCGGTACTCATTAATGGCACCCCATATGGTTTCTTTAAATCGGGCCGTGGTGTTAAGCAAGGGGATCCTTTGTCTCCTTTACTTTTTATCCTTGCTGTTGATGTATTCTCTCGGGGTTTGGACAAACTGGTGCATTCAGGATGTATAAGCAGGTATGTGGTTCCTCACTCTACGGTGATGTTTCCCATTTGGCTTACGCGGATAATGTAATTGTTTTTCTAAATGGTGCTAAACGTGGATTGCAAGCTTTGGTGGGGGTTTTTTCGGCAATATGAAGGATGTTCTAGTCAGCGAATTAATGATGGTAAATGTTCCTTTTATTTTTCCGAGCAGACTCCGCAGAGACAATTGGAAATGGTGTTTCGGGTAACCGGTTTCAATCGGGGATTCATGCCTATGACATATCTTGGCTGTCCCATTTTTACAGGTAGGAAAAAGGTTGTGTATTATTCCTCCATTATCGAAAAAATCGAAAACAGATTTGCAGGTTGGCAAAGGATGTTTTTGGACTTGAGTGGTCGGTTAATTTTGATTCGACATGTCCTGTTTTCTATGCCTATGCACATTATAGCTGTCTCTTGTCCCCCCGAAACAAGTCTTACATCATATGGAAAGGTTATTTGCAAATTTTTTGTGGGGAACAGCGGAATATGGTGGGAAACGTCATTGGATGTCTTGGAAACGGTTATGCCGTCCTACTTCTCAAAATGGATTGGGTTTAAGTACTTTGGACTCCTTTCAAATTGCTTACTCACATAAACTATGGTTGCGATTTCGGACCTCTACTTCTCTATGGAGAGACTTTCTGATGGATAAATATTGCAACGGTGTGGCTCACCGATTTTGGTCCCCTCCCGGGCCACATTCTCCTGTCTGGTGTAGAATGTTGACAATCCATGACTCGGCTGAATCCCGTATGCATCTTCTGGTTCGTGATGGTCGATCCTCATTCTGGTACGAAAACTTTACATTTAATGGTTACTTTTCATCAATCCCTGGTATGTTAGCCGATGCATCCCCTATTAATGAGCATCTAGATGAGGCCGGCTGGAGAAATACGGCTCATCAGCTCCTACCTTTCAGACATCTAAATGGTTTATCTCAAGTTAGACTTACTCAAGGTAGCGATATACATGTCTGGACAATTTTACTATTAGTTCTATTTTGCAGACTCTTCAGCTGAATGGTTCTTCCCAGTTATCCCGCACTCAGATATGGGATTCAGTTATACCTTTAGCACAAAAGATTTTTCTTTGGAGACTTATCAACGGTTTTTTGGCTTTGGATGAGGTACGGAAGCGTTGGGGTGTCCCGTTGGCGTCTAGATGTCATTGTGGGCAAGGAGAAGACACCTTTGATCATATTTTTGCCGAATGCACCATAGCAAAACGACTATGGAAGCATCCGTGCGCTTTGCTTGGAATAGCATGGGCCTCACTCAGGTTTGCATCTTATCGCCCACTTTTAAATTTAATATGGTGGAAAGGCCGTGATAGCTGGCGGGATATTAACTCTATTATCATTGCAAGTGTTTGTTGGATACTTTGGCGTAATCGCTGTCGATTTATATTTGATGGGAAAAAATCGGGCTCTGCTAGTCTGCTCTATGAATTTGAAAGTTTTTATTTCCCTATATTGAAATGCAATGGGACTTACGTATGTATTTTTGGGTGGTTCGCGATTGGTTAGCTCCCACATTTTGGCGGTTACTTGGCAGGGGAGTTCGGATCCGATTATTTTGAACATTGATGGTGTAGCACGAGGAAATCCAGGCATCTCTGGTGCTGGCGGAATTCTGCGAACATCATCCGGAGAGTTTCTTGGGGCTTTTTCAATTTTTCTTGGGGATAATCTGACTAACTCAGTTGCTGAAATTGAAGCCATGATCACAGGCATACGCCATGCATCTCTCTTGGGTTATATCAATGTAAGTATTCAGACAGACTCCAAATTTCTCAGTGACTCGATTCATGTGGGTCGAGTTTCCTCTTGGAGACTTGATCATCTTTTTCAAGGGCTTTTACGCATCCTTGGAATTGCTAGAGTGCAGCATATTTTTAGAGAAGCAAACAAGATTGCAGATAGTCTCACCAATGTGGCTTGTGATTCTCGAACTTCTACAACTTTCCCACATTTCCGTTTGCTACCACATCTCACTCGCGGCCTATGCCGCCTAGATCCGGAGGGTGTTGCTTATATTCGCAAAGTTAAATAGTTTTTGTATTTTGTTTCATCCGTCATTCTAGCATAGGTTCCTTGTAACATTCTGGGGCATATTTATAAATGTCCCAGATCCTAGATTTGAGAATACTAGTTCTGTTTAGCCGTTTTACTGCTTTGCATACTAGTATAGTCATATTTTTGTTTCATCCTTGATCATATATATAAATGATTAAGGTTGCACTTTTTTGCATATTGTATTCAGGAGGTCAGGCATTAAGTCCCCCTCTCATCACTTACTGCCGATTTGGCTTTTATTAATAAAACGGGGGTCCGCCCCACCACGCTGGTGGCTTTCATAATATATATATATATAATGTAATATTTTTCTTTCATCTTGAGTTCTTGAAAGGACTTATCCGAACTTATCAAGGATTTTCTTGTGGCGTTCAAACAGAATTATCAAATGAATTATCCACCTTCGTTTGTGGCGTCTTCCTTATACCGAGGTTTCTAATCACAGGTTAATTAGATGTTGAGGTTTCCCCCCATCATAAGTCGATTATACCTAGGTTGCTAGCCATGAAGTATGATTATTCATATTGGTTGATTAGAGGTCGAAGGTCCCCATCCAAACCTATACTTGGGTGAATTTCTGGAGTTGTTGCCGAATCGAAGAGCGTGTCGTTCACATCGTTGGCGAAGGTTCGCATCATTTGGTATCAGTTCCGAGTTTCATCCGGTTAGGACTATCTTTACTGCATTATTTTTTGTTTCCACATGCTTTAAGGATTTTTTGTTCTTCTTCTTGAACTAAAATGCTTTCTTAGTTTTGAATTATTATTGAATCCAGATTGTAGAAAAAAAAGAAAAAATGCCAAAAAACAATTTTACAGAATATTGCCTGCACAGGGTATTTAATCTGCTTGGACAAGAATAATATTTCGACTTTTTTTGTTGCTATTCTCGAGAAAGATGTTGAAGAGATTCTTCTACCAAGACCCCGCACAAGTGTATAAAAAACACTTATTCAGTTTTCCCCATATCCGGACCTTTAGTCATTGTGATTTGCTACAAGAAATCCATTGGTGATCGATCAGACTACTCTTAAAAGAACTTGAAGAAGAATTCGAGTGGAAAAAGGCAGAGGTGTGAGCACATCAGAGGGTAAAAGCTGAATTTAATTGAGTGAAACACGAGGGAAAATTGAGTGATCATCATCACTTGAGTGAAACACATAAGGGAGTGTGGTAATGTCTTTATACATGTTTTTGTTAGCTTTATCTAACATGTGTTTGCATGATTACCTAATGGCACAAAACACACCAGAAGCTCCGCCACATGTCATCCCAAATCTTGCAATTGAGGCAATTATGGGAGAGATGAGACGATTGTGGAAATGTGACGTTGAACAACTACATGAGCGGCTGGATGGGATTGAAGATAGAGCACCACATGTGAAAACACTAGTTGCTCCAAACGCTCCCAAGAGAAATCTGGTACCCAGAGAGACTATGATGGGGAAGAAGAAGTTGAAGATGAGGATGTTGAGGAAAATATCAATCGAGGCTATGGAAAGGCTATAAGAGCTATGAACCGTCTAGATGACAACTTAGGAGGCATTAAGATGAAAATCCCAACTTTTCAAGGAAAGAGTGATCCTGAAGCCTATCTTGAGTGGGAGAAGATGATGGAGCTGATTTTTTTATTGTCACAACTATTCCAACATCAACAAAGTAAAACTTACTATCATTGAGTTTACTGACTATTCTATTGTTTGGTGGGATCATTTGTGCACCAATAAGAGGCTTGCTGGAGATCGTCCTATTGAGACTCTGGATGAAATGAAGAGAGTGATGAGGCGGAAGTTTGTGTTATCTCATTACTACCGCGAGCTCTACCTCAAGTTACAAGGACTTTACCAAGGGAACCGAAGTGTAGATGAGTACTACAAGGAGATGGATATGGCTAGGATTAGAGCTAATGTGGAGGAAGATCAAGAGTCGACGATGGCCAGATTCTTGAATGGGATAAATAGGGAGATTGCAAACACCATTGAGCTACACCACTATGTGGAGATGGAGGGCTTGGTGCATATGAAAATCAAAGTGGAAAGGCAACTCAAGAGGGATGGAAAAAGTCTAGACCAGCCCCACAAAGTTCAAATGAAACACCTAAGAGGACAAACTACTCATAAAGGAGGAAAGTCCGTCCACCTTCAAATTGACTTCATCTCCGGTGTTTCGATTCCAAATTGACCAGCCTATAGGAGCAATCTGGAGGAGACGAAGGAGCTTCAAAGGCAAGTAGAAGAGCTAATGGAGAATGGGAAGGTAAGAGAAAGCGCGTGTCCTTGTGCAGTTCCAATCATTCTAGTGCCCAAAAAAGACGAAACATGGAGAATGTGTGTTGATTGTCGAGCCATCAATAATATAACGGTAAAGTATAAACACTCTATTCCTCGTTTAGATTATATGCTAGATGAATTGCATGGTTCTTGTGTATTTTCAAAAATTGATCTTAAGTGTGGTTATGATCAGATTCGAATGAAAGAAGGAGATGAATGGAAAACAGCATTTAAAACTAAATATGAATTGTTTGAGTGATTAGTCATGCCTTTTGGATTAACTAATGCACCTAGTACTTTCATGTGATTAATGAACAATATTTTGCGTGCTTTCATTGGGAAATTTGTTGTTGTTTATTTTGATGACATCTTAATTTATAGCAAGAACTTGGATGATCATGCCTTACATTTGAGATTAGTTTTAGAAGTACTTAGGAAAGAGAAGTTATATGGTAACTTGAAAAAGTGTACTTTTTGCACCGATAAGGTTGTTTTCCTAGGTTTTGTTGTGAGTGCTTCATGAATTGAGGTTGATGACGAAAAGGTCAAAGCCATACAAGATTGGCCAACCCCTTCCAATGTTGGAGAAGTTAGGAGTTTTCATGGCTTGCTAGCTTTTATAGAAGATTCACGAAAGATTTTAGTACCATTGTTGCACCAATGACTGATGTTATCAAGAAAAACGTAGCCTTGAAATGGGGTGACGAATAGGAGAAGGTGTTTCAGCTTCTTAAACTTAAACTTACTCATGCCCCTTTACTTGTTTTACGTAATTTTTCTAATGCATTCGAAATAGAATGTGATGCTTCTGGTGTAGGAATTGGCATTGTCCTTATGCAGGAAGGAAGGCCACTGGCGTATTTTAGTGAGAAGCTGAGAGGGGCTGCCCTTAACTACCCCACTTATGACAAAGAGTTATACACATTGGTTCGGGATTTAGAGACATGGAAACACTACTTGTGGCAAAAAACGTTTGTGATTCGAACAGATCATGAGTCCTTGAAGCATTTGAAATGACAACACAAGCTGATCAAGAGACATGCACGACTGGTTGAGTTCATTGAGACCTTTCCTTATGTCATTCGGTACAAACAAGGTAAGGAGAATGTGGTGGTTGATGCCTTTTCTCACAAGTATACCTTAATCTCTACACTTGATGCTAAATTCCTTGGTTTTGAACATATTAAAAAACTTTATCATGATGATCAAGATTTTAGTAATGTCTATGGCGCTTGTGAATAACATGCCGAGGGAAAGTATTATAGGCATGAGGGATTCTTGTTTAGAGAAAAGCGATTGTGTTTGCCTAATTGTTCCATGGGAGATTTGATTGTGCGAGAGTCCATTGGGGGAGGATTGATGGGACATTTTGGGGTTGTTAAAACCTTAGCCATCTTGCAGGAACACTTCTATTTGCCACAAATGAAATGAGATCATTAGTAAGAATACTAAGACCTGGGATGAGTGTTTACCGCATGTTGAGTTTTCTTATAATCGTTCTATTCATTCTGTTGCTAATTTTTCAACTTTTGAAATTGTTTATGGTTTAAATCCTTTAACTCCTTTGGATTTATCACATTTACCTATTTCTGAGCATGTTAACTTAGATGGCAAGAGAAAGGCTAAATTAGTTCAGCAACTTCATGAGAAGGCACGAATTAACCTAGAGAAAATGACCGAGCAATATCTCAAACAAGCTAACAAGGGAGACGCAAGAAGATTTTTTAGACTGGTGATTGGGTATGGTTACACATGCACAAAGAAAGATTTCTAGCGCAAAGACGTTCCAAGTTACTACCTCGGGGAGATGAACCTTTTTAAATGCTAGAACGAATCAATGACAGTGCTTACCGACTTGAGTTGCCAGGTTTAGTATAATGTTAGTGCCACTTTCCTTCTGGAGAGTGAGTCGAGGCTGATTACACTCATCAAAGTGGACACAAACATGTGTTAGTAGTGCCCTAGGACCATTAGCATATATTGTACGTTTTATATCTTTTTGAGCATGTCTTTGAATAGTTAATTTTTGCTTTTGAACATCAAATGTGTGATTTGATAGTAAAACTCATTAGCTTATGCAATTACTATTATAACTAATGTTCTTTACAATGAAATAAAACTAGTATAATGTTTGATTGATGATTATGTTTTACTGATCATGTGTAATGAATACAAATCATATCACAGATACAATATATTGGGATATATTGTATAGGACGTGATCCGTTAGAGAAGTAATACTTCATGGTTTTTAGTCATAAGTATTACTTCCTCAATACTATTTTGAATCCTTAGACCTTATGTCTCCATTGTTTCCAACATGAATGGAGCTACATTTTGACTCAGTCAGACGTTACTTTTAATCGAGTAATCAATACGACTGATGATCGGATGTAGTATCATATCATTGCTTGAATGTGAGAGGCATTGTAAGGAATTTGTCCCTCTCTTATTAGAGAGAGATATGCATGGGCCCCTCGATAGAGAAGATTGTTTAAATGCATGGCCGTGCTCAAATGTATTTAATAATGTGGTTATTAAATATTGTTTGTTGGAACAGTCTACTTAGAGATCGAGCATAAATACAATTAAGTTATATAAGGGTGACAACTACCATGCCTTACGCTTATTTTGGATATCGCGAGACAAAGGGATTAAATAGTGGATTGATATTAGGTTTCACCACATATTCATTCACTATAGGTAGTCACAATGTCCTGCTAGGGACCGCTTGTGATTTATGAACACATACTACTACTAAGTGTGTTTTCATTTCCATTGTGACATGAACCTACAGGGTCACACGCATAGACTAGTGAAAGAGCTTCATGTCCAGATTCAATGAATCTAGAATGTGTCTAGGTTCATTGTATCTGACATTTATTTCTCTGAGAATAATAAAATGTTATTATCCGAATTAGAGATTAAGGAGGGGCATTTTTGGTATTTTGTTATAGCTGGGATTACTTGGGAGTTATTATGCGATAAAGACTCCCACTACCAGTAAAGGTTTACAAGACGTGGGAGTTAAAGACTCCCACTGCCGGAAGAGGTTGATAGGACGTGGGAGTTGTTCTTGGAACAAACTCTCACACCCTATATAATCCTCTCTTTGGCCGAAACCCTAGTTTAGAATCTTGCTTGAGCCGTAATAAACAAAATACCTTAAAATCAGATTTCTAAATTTCGGCCTCTTATTCTCTCTAGATTCCAAAAACTCAGAAAAACGAAGAGCTAGTACTCGCTGCTCGTTTCGTCGCGTGGATACTGGTAGGGAGTAATTCCGCAAGGGAGGACTTTGGTGGTTGCAGCTAAGCACCCGAAAAAACAGAATCTTTAACCGAAAACGTAAGTCCTTTTCGTATATTTTTTATTCCTATGGTATTAACGGATCCTTCCGGGGAGGATTCATGCGTGTTTAGAACGAGTTTCTGTCCATGAATCCCTTCAACATGGGCCGACTTAGCGGAATGGAGAACTTGGGCTTAAACGTGGTCTAAACGTCCAGTCACGATTTAGACCATTATTTCCCGCATTATGTTTAGTTGCTTTATTTTAGGCAGTTTAATGACGTAGTTATTTAGTAGTCTTCTTATTTTGTATTTCATTCCAAGAAGGATTGGACTTTGACTTGGACTTGAAAACTATGTCGTATTTACGTTCAGGTAGGGTTAGACTTTGTCTTGAACTTCAAAACTATGTCATATTTCAATTCAAAAAATCTTCCTATAAAAGGAGCATTCGGCATCCTTTGTTTTTAAAAAAAATCATATATATAAAACGTAAGCTTTTGCTTTCATCTTGAGTTCTTGAAAGGACTTATCCGAACTTATCAAGGATTTCCTTGTGGCTTTCAAACTTACTTATCAAACGAATTATCCACCTTCGTTTGTGGCGTCTTCCTTATACCGAGGTTGCTACTCACAAGTTGATTAGAGGTGGAGGTTTTCACCCATCATAAGTCGATTATACCTAGGTTGCTAGTCACGACGTAGTATCCTTCATATTTGTTGATTAGAGGTGTAAGGTCCCCTCCAAACCTATACTTGGGTTAATTTCTAGAGTTGTTGCTGAATCGAAGAGGGTCTCGTTCACATCATTGGTGAAGCTTCGCATCATCTTAGCTCTTGGAATTTTCAAAGCTCAAAGACTATGCATGGTAAAGAACCAAGTTGCTTAAAGAAAAAAAGCAAAGCTTCAAGTGATGACAAAGGGAAAAATATAAATCCACAATCTTCATCACTTTGTAAAAAAGGAAAGGTATCAAATTCACTTTCTCATAGTACTTTACTTGATGAGATTTATAATTTGAAAAATGATTTTGATGTATATGCTTGTGCTCTTGTAGATGTTGCATCTCACCATCTTGATGATCATATTCATATAGATAACTTAAAGCATGATCTTCACATATTACATGCTTCTTTAGCTAGCTAAATTATAACATATCCAACATGTATTATTCTAGTTCTTATATGCCTAACTCATCTAAGAATAATACTTAGTGTCTTGAGTTTGATAAACTTGATCATTGTGCATATACTTGCCACTTGAGATATAAGGCTAACCTTGAAGGACCTTCTCAAAAGGTACCTAGTAGTTCTCAAGATTTCCTTGTGGGTACAAAACGCTCTAAGCTTTTCATTGAAGGTGTGAACCACAAGGAATGGAAAAAACAAGCTTAAACTCCAAGAAAAGAGTCACATGCCACGGACAACAAAAATGTAGAGACCTCATCAAGAAAAGAAAATTCATGTATCAATAATGACTCTACACACATCATGGAATAAGAGATTATTTCCTCCATTGAACTAGTCCAATCCAACGGATGAATCTAAGGACATATGGCTGGAGGCTAAAAGGAATTATCAGTTTTATTTGGCTGCTGAAGAAACATTTTAGAGGCAAAAATCCAGAATCAAGTGGTTACAGGAAGGTGAAAGTAATACAAAATATTTCCATGCTATGTGTAACAGTAAGCGGAAAATATTACATATCTCTATGTTGCAAAATGATAATGGATTATGGTTAACGGATGCACAAGATATTGGTGAGGAGGCTCATCGGTTTTTCACTACACTATACTCGGCTGATGATCATCCGCAACCGGTTGATGGTATTTTGAGTGCTATTCCGCATATGGTGAGTACCTCTACCACTCGGGAACTCTCGGCTCTCCCGTCTGCTTTGGAGGTTAGGACAGTAGTCTTTTCATTGGATAAACATAGTGCTGCAGGTCCGGATGGGTATTCTGGCGGGTTTTTCCAAGATTGTTGGGAGATAGTGGGGCGTGATGTGGTACAAGTAGTTTGTGATTTTTGGGCCGGTTTTCCAATGACCAAAGCAATGGAGAGTACACTTATTATACTTCTACCCAAATCGCAGAATCTGACTCAGTTATCCAGTTTTCGATCTATCTCTCTTTGTAATTTTGCGAATAAAGTGGTCACAAAGGTACTTGCTACCCGCCTGGGTGATGTTTTGCCTTCACTTATATCTTTCAATCAGACTGGCTTTATAAAGGGACGTGCTATTTCAGATAATGTTTTTCTTGCAATGGAGTTAGTACATTCTATTAGTCACAAAGTGCGAGGAGGGAATTTAATCATAAAGCTGGATATGATGAAGGCTTTTGACCGGGTTTCCAGTGTTTTGGTTTTGGGTCGCATTTTCTTCAACTTATCAACAATATTCTGAGCTCAAATTGGTTTTCGGTGCTGGTTAATGGTGTCTCGTATGGTTACAGTCATGCTATGCGGGGGGTTAAACAAGAGGATCCTCTCTCTCAGCTCCTTTTCATCCTTGCGGCTGAAGGCCTTTCCCGGGGGTTGAATGCTTTAGCAAATTCGGGTAAGCTCTGTCTGTATCATGTTCCTAAACAGCCATTTACTGTTTCTCACCTTGCTTTTGCAGACGATATTATTATTTTTACTAATGGCCAAAGCAGCAACCTAAGCGTTCTTATGGAATTTCTTGATATGTATGCTAAAGCATCTGGGTAGCGCATTAATTTCGAGAAGAGCTCATACTATGCTTCTTCCAAGATTGCGTATGGGCAGTGTACAGTGATACAGGATGTAACCGGCTTTGTCGAGGCAGATTTTCCGTTGACTTATCTCGGTTGTCCCCTTTTTCCGGGACGGTCAAATGGCCGTTATTTTGATACATTAATTGATAAGATTGCTTCTAGATTGGAGGGATGGAAGCGGACTTTGTTAAGCATGGGCAGTAGACTTTTGTTGGTTCGATCGGTTTTGAATTCTATGACCCTTCACATCCTGACTACTTGGAATGTGCCTCAATTGGTTTTATCTACATTGGATCGGATGTTCTCTAGATTTGTTTGGGGCCAAACTGATGGGAAAGAGCGTAAGCACTGGATGTCTTGGCGGAAAATGGCTCGGAGTGTTGAGAGTAATGGTGTTGGCATCCATTCCTTAAAACAATTTTATGTGGCGTTTTCTTGGAAACTGTGGTGGAATTTTCGCACGGGTTCATCCTTGTGGGCGGAGTATTTGAAGAAGCGTTATTGTGCTAGTTTGCAACATGTGAAACAAGGCAAAGTGGTATTGGGCTGCTCACCTACATGGCGCCGCATTCTCTCGGTTAAGGATGACGTGGAAAAAAATATTGGTCTTCTGTTGCGTAATGGTGCCTCCAGCTTTTATTATGAAAACTTTACTCATCATGGTTCGCTGGATATAGTTGGACCGGCCTTCACTGCTCAGCTTGGGACTGCAAAAATTGGTGATTTTTTAAATGCTGATGGCTGGAATCGGCTTGCGTTGTGGGATCTTGTGCCGGCTGGTTTTTTGGCCTCATTGTCGGATGTTTGTTTGTCTGCGGATTGTGACAAATTCATTTGGATGGCTGATTTACGAGGGTTTTTTTCCCTTACATCGGTTATGGCCCTTTTCCGTGGCTCTGTTGTCACCCTTTTCTCTAGGACTTGCATTTGGCATAAGGTACTGCCTCTCTCTATGTCTTTATTTATGTGGAAATTCCTGAATGAGTATCTTTGCTTAGGATGAAGATAGAAGGCGTTTCCGGGTGTCTTTGGCTTCTCGTTGTTCTTGTTCTCATGGCACCGAGACGTTTGATCATATCTTTGTTTCATGTATACTTGCTCAAGTGGTTTGGCGCGAGGCAGCATGTTCGGTGTGTTTGACTCTGCCTAATTTGGATGTCGTTGGTATTCGTCAGTTGTTGTCGGTTTGGTGGTATGCTCCTAACTTCTGTTCTCGTCAAGTGATTCTTCTCTTAGGCTGTTCTGCTTACTGGATTTTATGGAAGGCTCGGTGTCGCTTCGTCTATGAAGCAAAGGTCACTTCTCAAACTAGTATCATTGCTCAGTTTCGTGAATATACCTCCGCCTTGATGAAGGCCAGAGTCTTTCTCCATCGGTTTTCGTTCCCAGAAGAACTAAGGTGGTTAGATGGGGAGGAGCATCAGATTATTTGGGGATTTTCCTTAGCATAGACGGAGCATCGAAGGGTATTCCGGGACCTACTGGACTTGGTGGGATTTTTCGTCATCATACGGGGGAATTTATTGCGGCTTTCTCTCTTTTCTTGGGGGATTCTTTCACGAGTATGGAGGCGGAATTACAAGCTTTGTTGGCAGGCTTGCGGCTGGCACATAGTTGCGGGATATCCGAATTCTTGGTCCAATCTGATTCCCAGGTATTGGTCCAGGCGATAGCTTCAGGTATGATCTCTTCTTGGTCTTTGGATACGCTTTTTCGTTGGTCGGTTTCTCTTCTTGGTCATTGCATGATGGTTCATGTGTTTCGAGAGGTTAATACGGTTGATGATGCTTTGGTAAATCTTGCTACCACTACTCGCAATTCTGTTGTTTTTCTCGACCTACATTTATTGCCTTTGGAGATCATTGCCTTATCAGACTTGATCAGTGTCAGACGCCGTATATCCTCCTTCTATAGGCTAGAGTTTCTATAATTTTTAGGCTCTCATTGTAATGTTTTTCACTACGCTATGTTTTCAATAGCTACTGTTATTTTCTGTTACTTTTCTTTTTTGCATTTTAGCTTGGATTACATGTATCACCCTTGGACATGTCATTAATGTACAAGGTTGCATCTTCATTTAGCTACTTCTTCTGTATTGGGTGGAATTCTTTTCATCATTTTTGCCGATTTGGCTTATTAATAACACGGGGGACCGCCCCACCACGCTGGTGGTTTTTTTTAAAATATATATATATATATATATATATATATATATATATGAGCTAAAGTGGAAAGGAAGCAATCAAAGGGAAAACACTTTTAAAGGAAATGAAAGTGATTATCTAGACAAAGATCACACAAGAAGCTTCATTGGACTTATCGATGATAAAGATCAACAAAATGTTCAAACTCCACCTCGATTGGATTGAAGCATCTTAATACTTTTGCCAAGCTGGTTTTCTGCTTCATTCTTATACTCTTCAACTTTTCAAAGGCTTCAGACTTTTATTTCATAAGAGACTCATATCCAAAATGACTGAAATCGTCAATAAAAGTAATGAAATATAGATAACCACCTCTTGCATGGATATTAAATGGACCACATACATCACTATGTATTAGTTCCAACAACTCATTTTCTCTTTCTCCAGTTCTAGTAAAAGGAGAAGCAATCATCTTACCCATTAAACAAGGTTCGCATGTATCATATGATTCAAACAATCCATCTTTATGGAGTTTGAAAATGCGGTTTTCATTTATATGGCATAAGCGACAATGCCAGAGGTATGTAAGATTAGACTCTTTAGTATTTATCCTCTTTGTATTTCTGTTATAAACAGGTGAATCTAGGTCTAGAAAGTATAAACCAGTCACCAATGTAGTGCTATAATAAAAGACATCATTTAACGATAACGACATTCGTTGGTTTTTAATATGAATACCAAAACCTATCTTGTCCAAACATGAGATCGAAATAGTATTCTTTGTTAAAGTAGGTACATAAAGACAACTGTCTAAATCTACAGCAATTCCAGAAGGCAAACTAAGACTATATGTTCCTACAACTAATGCAATAACTCTTGCTCCATTGCCAGCGCATAGGTCCACGTCGCCTTTTGCTAGCTCTTTACTCCTTTGTAGTCCCTGCACATTCATGCAAATGTCAGAACCACATCCGTTATCTAATACCAATGATGAAGTAGTAGTAGACAAGTTGATCTCAATAATATATATCTGAGTCAGAAGCAACATTTGCCTCCTTTCCAAGCTTTTTATCGGCAAGAAAACTGGGGCAGTTTCTCTTCCAGTGTCCTTTCTGTCAACAATGGAAACCATTTACATCCTTATCCACATCGCCCTTGGGCTTCATTTCTTTCTCAGAATGTTTAGGCTTGCCCCTGTTGTTGTTGACCATGTAAATGGCCTTGGACTTGTCTATTTCCTTCTCGGCAGTCCTCAACAGGTTCAACAATCCTGGGAGATGTTTTTTCTATCTCATTCATTTGTTGTTTAATACAACATGACTGAATGATTCAAGCAACGATCGCATAATAAAATCAATGGATAGCTCCTGGCCCAGAGAAAATCCCAGTCTTTCGAGGCTCTCAATATAGCCTATCATCTTCAGAACATGAGTTCTTACTGGTGTTCCTTCTTCCATTTGGAAATGAAAAAAATATTATGACACATCAAATCTCTCAAGGCAGGCTTGACCCTGAAAGAGGTACCTTAGATGGTTAATCATATTGAAAGATCGCATTTCCTGATGTTGCTTCTGAAGCTCAGAGGTCATGGTCACTAACATAAGACTAGACACATCTAATGCGTCATCTAAGTGCTTACGATAAGCATTTATTTCAGTGGCCGGAGCCCTTGCGACTGGTGGATAAGGAATTTTTTCCTCGAGAACATACAACTTTTTCTCGTGCTTGAGAACGATTCTCAAGTTCCTATACCAGTCGAGGAAGTTTTCTCCCTCAAGTTTCTTCTTCTCAATGACGGATCGCAATGATAGTGAGTTTGATGCAACGATTGCATTTGCCATTTTAACTACAAAGAACAATTTGCAAAGTTTTAGTTGTCATATTTTAAAATCATTAAAAGGACTTTATTTAATGATTCTCCCACTATTTTCTTCAAATGAATAACCCTCAAGTAATCATTCAGAAATTTCAAGACTTTCTAGTAGGACAAAGATCCATATTTCATCATTCTCAAGACAGCTTTGGCTCATATACTCAAGAAGACGCTTTAGGTAAGCAACACTTGCTAATCACATCAATTATGTGACTCTTGGTCAGTTAAGTCGGTAACGATTACCCCCAGTACATAAATGCACATCTTAACCCTTTTACCTCCGGATTCTCAACCATTGAGGTAATCCGGTTAAATATAACCCAAGGTTGACCGGCGGATATCACTAACTTATCCTTCGCGCCTCACCAGGATAAACAGGCGCTTATTCCACTCGGAAGTTCACACTACCGTTGATCTTGGCATTGACGAGGGCCCCACTTGGAAGGAAATAAACTTAATATTTAAAATTGAAGGATTTTTAAATTTGTCTCACTAATTGGTGTATAATCTGATTATACATTTTAGTATGCATCTATGCTAAAATTAATATTGTAAACATGCATCAGGCATCTCATGCAAAATACATAAAACAGTAAATAAACCGTGACATAGTAATAGCCCCTATGCGGATTTTTCGAGCCAATGGAAAATCCTAGGTCAATCTAAAGGTGGAAAAGAAATAAACCATATCTATTTTCTTCCGCCTCTTTGTAGTTCCCTCCATCTGATGGACGCCTTTCTTCATCACTTGTTACATATGTAAAAATAAAAGCATATCTAAACTTTTACATAATTGAAATAATTCTCGAGTTACATTTGAGATTAAAATTACAAAAATAATTTGATAAGAGAAGGCACGAAACGCAGGCTGTATTATAATAAAAACACTGGTCAAAGGCTATTACTATGCATCATGCTCAAAACAAGCACAAAATTATGCTAAGAGCGCAAATACATATTGTATGCCCCTTTTTCGGTCAATCCAGGTCATACTCCCGGTCGATTGCGATAAGGAAGTAACCAAAACAAAGTAAAAATTAGGCCCCCGGTTGACCACCCAGAACATTTTTGATCGACCGGCCGAAAAACATACTAGCCTCGGTCGACCGTGATTGCTCACCGGTCGGCCAAAATCTAGGCAGTTGCAAAATCCCATTTGCTAACTCATGTTCGGTCTTCTGCGAACCTCTTCCAGTCGACCAAATATTTTCCAAAAAATAGAAAACAACCAAAAATACGAATTTACAATTCATTCCGGGATTCGTTTAACACTTAAACGACTTCCCAAAGGCTGTACAAAGGTAAAAAAACATGCTATGACATGCATTATCCATCTAATACAAACACGATAACATATAATCAAAGTTATTGGGTTCTCGTGATAGGCTCTGATACCACTTGAAGGAAAAATTCGTAATCCCCAAAACACAGCGGAAATAAAAGCGCGGGATTACGTTCCTTTGGAGGATCTACTCACGAGAAAGAACCAAAATTCTGTGTTAGAAATTATACCTTTGTGTAGATCTAATCGACGTTGCCCGGATTCTGCTACTAATGATCACCAACAGCAGCCTTCAGATTCTTGTCTCTACTGGTATCCACACACCAACCTCTAAGCTCGTTACTCCGTGTTTCAGATGCTAGTCCAAGAACTACGAAGTTTGGAAACACTTTCTCGGAATCCACAAAGTATAGAGTACACCATATTAGATGAAATTTGATTTTCTTGTCTCTTAGATTTCCGGTATTCCTAAGTAGCCTATACTTTGTGGATTCCAGGAAAATTGTTTTTCAACCTTTGTAGTTATTAGACTAGCATCTGAAACACGAGTAACAAGCTCAGAGGTTGGTGTATGGATACCAGTAGAGTCAGGAGTCAGAAGGTTGTTGTTGGTGATTCCTAGTAGCATAATCCGGGCATCGTCGATATAATTCCTAACAAAAGATTCTGGTTCTTTCTCGTGAGTAGATCCTCTATAGGAACATAATTCCGTGGTTTTATTTCCGCTGCCTTTTGGGGATTACGAATTTTTCCTTCAAGTGGTATTAGAGCCTATCACGAGAACCCAATAATCTTGATTATGTGTTATCTTGATGTTTTAGTAGTTGATAATACATATCATAGGATGTTTTTACCTTTTACAACCTCTGGGAAGTCATTGAAGTGTTAAACGAATCCTGGAACAAATTGTAAAATTCGTGTTTTTTGTTGTTTTCTATTTTCGTGCCAATATTCGGTTGACCGGAAGAGGTTCGTGGTAGACTGAACATGAGTTAGAAAATAGGATTTTGTTACTGCCTAGATTTCGGATAGAAGTGTTCTGGGTCGACCGAGGTTAGTCTGCTCTCAGGCCGGTCGAGCATAAGTGTTCTGGGTCGACCAAGGTGGCATAATTTTTACACTGCTTTTGTTACTGCCTTATCGCGGTCGATCGGGAGTACGGCCTGGGTCGGGCGGAAAGGGGAAGAGTGTGTATTTGCACTCTTAGCATGATTTTATGTTTGTTTTGAGCATGGTGAATAGTAATAAACTTTGACCAGTGGTTTTTAATTGTAATACGTCCTACGCGTCGTGCCTTATCTATTATATCTTGTTGTATATTTTTAATCTCGAATGTAACTCGTGAATTCTTTTAATTATGTAAAAGTCTTAGAATATGATTCTATTTATTTTACATAAATAACAAGTGATGAAGGAAGGCATCCATCAGATAAAGGAAACCACAAGGAGGCGGAAGACAATAGATAGGATTTATTGCTTTCCACCTTTAGATTGACTTAGGATTTTCTGTTGGCTCGGAAAATCTGCATAGAGGCTATTACTATGTCACGTTTATTTACTATTTTATGTATTTTGCATGAGATTCGGATACATGTTTACAGTATTATTTTTAGCATGTGATGCATATTTTAACGTGTAATCAGATTACACACCGTTTAGGGAGACAAATTTTAAATGTTAAGTTTATTGCTTTCCAAGCAGGGCCCTCGTCAAGGCTAAGATGGACAGTATTGTGAATTTCCGAGTAGAATAAGCGCATATCTATCCTGGTGAGGCGCGAAGGATAAGTTAGTGATATCTGTCGGTCAACCTTGGGTTATACCTAACCGGATTACCTCAATCGTTGAGAATCTGGAGGCAAAAGGGTTAAGATGTGCATTTATGTAATGAGGGTAATCGTTACCTACTTAACCAACCAAGAGTCACATAATTGATGTGATTAGAAAACGTTGCTTACCTAAAGCGTCTTCTTGAGTATAGTGGCCAAAGCTGCATTTAGAATGATGAAATATGGATCTTGGTCCTACTAGAAAGTCTTGAACTTTCTGAATGAATAACTTGAGAGTTATTGATTTGAAGAAATTAGTGGGAGAATCATTAAATAAAGACCTTTTAATTTATTTATTTTTTAAGAAAGCCACCAGCGTGGTGGGGCGGTCCCTCGTTTTATTAATAAAGCCAAATCGGCAAAAAATCCATTACATACATAAGAATTAGCTAAATGAAGATGCAACCTTGAACATTTATGATATGTCAAGGGTGATACATAGAATCCAAGCTAAAATGCAAAGCAGTAAAATTACCGAAAAATAAAAGTAGCCATGTAAAATATAGCTAAAGTGAAAACATTACAAGGAGATCGTAAAAAAACCTAAAATCCCTAGCCTATACTAGACGGATATACGGCGTCTGACACTGATCAAGTCGAATAAGGCCGATGATCTCCAAGGGCAATAAATGTAAGTCAGGAAAAACAACCGAGTTTCGAGTGGCGGTAGCAAGATTTACCAAAGCATCCGCAACCTTATTAACCTCCTGAAACACATGAACCATCCTGCAATGACCAAGAAGAGAAATCGCTCTACGAAAAACAGTATCCAAAGACCAAGAAGAGATCATACTTGAGGCTATCGCTTGTACCAACACTTGGGAGTCAGATTGGACCAAAAAATCAGATATCCCGCGGCTATGAGCCAGCCGAAGGCCAACCAACAAAGCCTGTAACACCGCCTCCATACTTGTGAAGGAATCCCCCAAGAAAAGAGAAAAAGCCGCGATAAATTCCCCCGTGTGATGACAAAAAATCCCACCAAGGCCAGTAGGTCCCGGATTACCCTTCGAGGCACCATCAATATAAAGGACTATCCCTAAATAATCCGATGCTCCTCCCCATTTAACTACTTTAGTTCTTCGTGGAACGAAAATCGGTGTAGAGAGACTAAGGCCCCTTGCTTTCAACAAGGTGGATGTATATTCCCGAAACTGTGCAATGATACTAGTTTGAGAAGTGACTTTGCTTCAAAAACGAAATGACACCTAGCCTTCCATAAGATCCAGCAAGCTAAACAGGCTAGAATAAGAATCACTGGACGGGAGCAAGAGTTAGGAGCATACCACCAAACTGACAACATCTGACGAATACCAACAACATTCAGAGAGGACATGGGCAAACCCACCGAACAAGCTACCTCCCGCCAAACCACTCGAGCAAGTTTGCATGAAACAAACATATGATAATACGTCTCGGGGCCATGAGAACAAGAACAACGAGAAGCCAAAGACACCCCAAAACGTATTATCCTCATCCAAAGCCAGAAACTTATTCATCAATTTCCACATAAATAAAGAGACAAACAGAGGTAATACCTTATTCCAAATGCAGGTCCGAGAGAATTGGGTGACAGCGGAGCCGCAGAGAAGAGTCATAACCGAAGCAAAGGAAAAGACCCCACAAGAATCAGCCATCCAAATGAATTTGTCAGAATCCGCAGACAAACAAACATCCGGCAGGGAAGCCTGAAAGTCAGCCGGAACAAAATCCCACATTCCACGCCTATTCCAGCCGTCATCATTAACAAATTCACAGATTTTGGCAGTCCCAATCTGACCAGTTAAAGGCGGCCCAGCTATGTCCAGGGAACCATGAAGAGTAAAATTTTCATAGTAAAAACTGGAGGCACCATTATGCAACAAAAGAAGATACGAGACCAAGCCAAGGGCAGCCCTACTCTAAAGATCCTCTTGTCAACATTCAAAGACCAATGACAAGATCAAGAAGGCAGAATACTTTAAAGAATATAGCAGCCCTAATCAGAGACATTAAAGTTAAAGAGGAAGTGAACCTTCAACTAGAAGATGATGACAAAGTCAACCTCTTAACTTTCAAGAAGATACAAATCGGCACAAAGAAGCAAAGTGGCTAAAAAGGGCATTTTGGTCTTTTTACACATTAAAGTCTATTTTAGCATATTCTAGACTACTCTAGACTTTAATTATTTTAAGTATTTTTATTTCTCTTTTAGCCGTGTAATAGCAAGTAATTGCTATAATAAAGGACATGTTGTTTATGTGTTAGTTAGTTAGTTAATAAAGAGTCCTAATGCAACTAGGACTCTTCATAGATTTGGTAGTTAGAAGAGGTTCTAGCCGCCTCCTTTTTGTTAGTTAGTTACTTGATAGCAAGTTGTTATTCAAGAGTCCTACTTCTTCAAGGACTCTTATTTGTTTTCAAGAGTCTTAATCCTTTAAGGACTCTTATTTCTTTTATTGGTTGTAACCGAAATCTCAACCTTACTTAAGGGAGATTTCGGCCATGGTAATACTTACGTTAGATATATTGATATTTTGGTAAGGTTATTCCTTAGCTTCTCGTGTTTGAACTTCTAGATAGAAATTCATTCATTCTTGAGTTACTGTATCAACTAGCTTGTTTCTCTAGTTGTGGTGTTTCAGCCTCCTTTGTTAATTAACCTCCCTTAGTGTTGCGTTTATTAAATTCCCATAGAAACTAGTTCGAGAATTGAAGAAAGATCGGGCTCAAACTTAAGTCGAACCTTGCGGTTCTTCATCAGGTGGTATCAGAGCAAAAGGTTCTTCTCCAATTCCCGGTGTACCCTACGCACAAATTTTTTTTTCTTGTTTGCAGAAATTGACAAAAATTACAAAAACAGCCGCAGCATTATATTAATATTGGGCAGCCGATTGTCATAAAGAAAAAGCCTCTCGGTGCAAAGAAATTGGCAGCCGAGTTAGTATAGATTGAATAGCGAACTATAAAGCCATAAGCAAACTTCTTGGATTGATAGTGATCGCGCCTCATCCAAGAATTGGCAAACGTTCCTCCTTTCCATTTGAGCCGTGTCTAAAAGATCTACATACATCAAGAATTGATAGTGATCGAGCCTCATTCTTTGATACCTCTCGGCCAAAGGTAAGGGAAAATTCAAGCAAACAAGAACATCAAAGACATCAAGAAGATCAAGAACATCAAGAACATCAAGAAGATCAAGATCATCAAGAACCGGTTTCTTTTCTCGATTAGGAATTCGTTTCTTCATCTTTTTTCTTTCTAAAGCTTTTTGTTTAGGTCAAACATAGGATTTCTTTCCTTATTTTTCAGCCTTGTGTCAACGCAACGAGTTAGGAACCCATTCTTTAAATTTAGAGTTTGAAGTTCTATACGAGCGGTGTTGGAATAAAAAGTGAATCTTTCTTTGCTATCTAACGTTTTTGAGTGTTTTCTTTTGTTTTTCTTATCTTATAACTATGTCTTTCCAAGGTTCTCCATCAAAGCAAGCTGAAAGTTCGGATATGGAAAAGTTAATGAAGATGATGGCGGAGATGACGGGAAAAAATTGATTCGTTACAAGGCCAACTAGCCGTGACAAATCAACATGTTCAACAAATTGAAAATCAGCAACGTCTTCCTCAAGACAATGCCGAGAATCCTAATCAAAGGGTTGAGAACATGGAACCACCAAGGGCGCCACAATTGCCGAGAGTAAATGTGGTAAATCCGGCAATTCAAGCAAATCGGATTATCAACAATCCAGTATATCAGCCGAGAAGAGGGGATTATATTCAGCAAGTTGACACAAATCTTGGTTCCATCAAGACCAAGATTCCCCCTTTTGAAGGTACGAATGATCCCGAGTTATTTTTAGATTGGATTCGTAAAATTAACCATGTTTTTGCTGTTCATAACTATTCGGAAGAAAAGAAAGTGAAGTTAGCAGCCATGGAGTTTTATGGATATGCATCCATTTGGTGGGACAAAGAATCCGAAACAAGGGCAAAAGTGGAACAACCAGAAATTTCCACTTGAGTTGAAATGAAAGTGGTTATGAAGCGACGTTTTGTTCCTTTGAATTACTTAAGGGAACTTTACAACCGTCTACAAAGATTAAAGCAAGGCGACAAATCCGTCGATGAATACTACAAAGCCATGGAAATTGCAATGATTCGCGCCGATATTTGTGAAAGTGATGAGGCAACAATGGCTCGGTTCTTGGCTGGCCTAAATGTCAAAATCCTGACAAAGGTAGAACGTGCTAACCTTGATAATATTACTGCCATGTTATATTATGCTGAGCAAATTGAAAGGCAACAAAAGGAAAAGAGTTTAAATGCAAAACCGGCAACTTTCCAAGCTTGGAGGAAGCCGAATTCAACTCAGCAATTTTCTACTGTTTTGCCGAGCCAAAGCAAGGGTAAAGAGGTATTTTATGAGGGCAAAAACAGCCCCAGGGACAGTTTAGGGCAGCAAGGTCTCAAAACCAATCAAATTCGGTCAATACAAAGGTAAATTCGACTCCATTTGTGCCTCGTGAATGCTTTAAATGTAGGGGCAAAGGACATATTGATAGGGACTGCCCTAACAAGAGTAAAATGATAATGTTGGACGATGGATAGTGGGTAAGTGATGAAGAATCCGAGACACCCAATATTGAGGAAGAAATCGAACACATTGCGGAAGATTCGGGTAGTGGTACAATTTTGGTTACACGGAAACTTCTTCATTCTCAACCTTTGGATGATCTTCACCAACATAGAAGTAATCTCTTCCAAATCAAATGCGAGGTAAAAGGCCGATCTGTTTTAGTCATTATTGATAATGGAAGTTGTACTAATGTTTGCTCATATGATATGGTTTCCGCACTTGATTTACCATGTAAGGCACATCCTATGCCTTATAAATTATCATGGTTGAATAATAATGGTGAAATCAAGGTGGATAAGAAAGTTGAGATAGAGTTCGAGATCGGGAGATATAAAGACTCAAATGTGATGTAGTCCCAATGACTGCAAGTCACATAATCTTGGGAAGGCCTTGGCAATACGATCGAAGTGCAAATCATATGGGTAGAGAAAATACATATTTACTTCAAAAGGATGATTTAAAGTTTAAAATCATTCCTTTATCTTTAAATGCAGCTTGTGAGATACATAAACAAATGGCCATCAATAGAGAGAAGAGAGAAAAGCAAAGAAAAGAGAGTGAGGGGAAAAAGCCGAGTGTCCCAACCATTGAGGTAAAAACCGAGAGGAAAAATGAGGTAAAAGCCGTGAGCTTAGTGAGACAAAAGGCAAGTTCCACCAAAGAGAGAAAAGAGTGTTTGTTTATAAGCCCGGGAAAGGTAGATAGAGCAATACGAGCAAAACAACCACTTGTTTTGTTGGTATTCCGAGAAACCGAAAGGTCTCTCCTTTCTAATGATTTTTCTTGTGATCTAACATCATCTTCTCTTCCTAGTCTTGCTTTTGATCTTTTAAAGGAATTCCAAGATGTATTTCCCAAGGAGTTGCCGAGGGGGCTGCCTCCAATTCGAGGAATCGAGCATCAAATTGACTTCATTCCGGGAGCAAGTTTGCCAAACCGGGCTGCCTACCGAGCCAATCCGGATGAGACCCAAGAAATACAAAGGCAAGTCGATTTACTCCTTGAAAATGAGCAGGTAAGAGAATCTTTAAGTCCTTGTGCTAGTCCTGTAATTTTAGTACCTAAAAAAGAGGGGACTTTCAGATTATGTACGGATTGTCGTGATATTAATAAAATAACTATTAAATATAGACATCCGATTCCTCGCTTAGATGATATGCTAGATGAGTTAAGTAGCGCTTTAATATTTTCAAAAATTGATTTAACTCAAGGCTATCACCAAATTAGTATGAAAGAAGGTGATGAATGGAAAACCGCTTTTAAGACTAAATATGGATTATATGAATGGATTGTTATGCCTTTTGGTCTTACTAATGCACCAAGTACTTTCATGAGATTGATGAACTACATATTTAGACACTGTTTTGGCAAATTTGTTGTAGTTTATTTCGATGATATTATTGTTTATAGTAAAAGCTTAGAAGAGCATCTAGAACATCTTAAAGCTGTTTTTACTATTTTAAGAGAACAAACCTTATATGCTAAACTTGAAAAGTGTGGTTTTTGCACTAATTCGGTTAAGTTTCTTGGCTATATAGTTAGTTCTCAAGGTATTTGTGTTGATCCGGTTAAAATTCAAGCCATTCAAGAATGGCCGAGACCAACAAGTGTGACACAAGTTAGATCGTTTTATGGGTTAGTAAGCTTTTATAGGCGTTTTATTCGTGATTTTAGCACAATGGCTGCCCCATTAAATGGAGTAATGAAGAAGGACGTCTCATTCTTTTGGGACAAGCCGCAAGAGGAATGTTTTGAGAAGATGAAACAATTACTTACTTGTTCTCCCATTTTAGCTATACCTAATTTTGATTTAATGTTTGAAGTTGAATGTGATGCTTCAGGTTTAGGTATAGGGGCTGTTTTGCAACAACAAGGTAAGCCTTTAGCATATTTTAGCCAGAAATTAAGCAATGCTTCGCTTAATTATCCTACTTATGATAAAGAACTATATGCCATTGTTCGAGCCTTGGAGACTTGGCAACACTATTTGATCGCAAGAGAATTTGTCATTCATACCGATCATGAGTCAATCAAGTATCTTAAAGGCCAAAGTAAGTTGAATAAAAGACATGCAAGGTGGGTTTCCTTTATCGATACTTTTCCTTACATCATCAAATACAAGAAAGGTAAAGAAAACATCGTTGCTGATGCTCTCTCTAGAAGATATACTTTACTTTCTTTAATGCATGCTAAATTACTTGGATTTGATCATATCAAAGAATTGAAGAAAGATCGGGCTCAAACTTAAGTCGAACCTTGCGGTTCTTCATCAAAAGACCAATATGCTTTTCCACTTAGTCCTTAACCGAGACAATGCGACGCCATTGTGAGTTCCTCTTTTTCTTAAACCTTTTTAAATTGGAATTTAGGAGCCTGTGAGTTCCAAGCTTTCTTAAACTGTTTGAATTGGAATTTAGGAACCTGTGAGTTCCAAATATATTTCTGTATTGAATTTAGAATTTCTTTCGTATAGCCATATACAGACATTGATCATTCTTGCATGGTTTTATAAAGTTGCATACATTCTGTATAGGCCCAGGCCGGGTGTCGATTTAATATTGAGAATTATCATTACAAATATAAAACCCCGAGCCGGCCAGTTGTAACTAATGGAATTAACGGATATTGTTGCTACTCTGAAATAATCTAAAACACTATTCTTGTGGGCCCCAAGGCTGTGGATGTCTTACGCCATTGTCGGGAAAGCAAGGGATGACGACCTTTGGCGTATAGCTCTGCAGTACTAATTGAGATTGGCCAATTCTAGGTTAGGAGGTTTAACTCGGGATGGTCAGATCTAGGTGAATACAAGTCTAGTAGGTACCCTACCCTGTGATTCACCCGCTAGATTTCTGGTGGATAAGGTAGTAAATCGCGTGTATCTGGTGTTCGGTTGGTATCTGGATTTCTTGTACCTGGCTTTCTTAACATCTGGTTTTCTATTAGCTGAATCAATTACTATTATTTCATATACATAAAAGAAAGAAAATACATGATTTACAAACATTGCATGAGCATTTTGTATGCTAGAACTTTTACATTACATATATACTGTGGCACACACACGGGAATTCACTAAGCATTAGCTTACACGTTTTCTTTCAAACTTCATCTTAAATGCAGGTATGGAGTGCACTAGAGAGCTCGAATGAAATTTGTTTTGTCGAAGCTGGAGTACATGTTCTGATTCCTAGTGGTTCTAGATTTTCCATTTGTTTTGGATTAATGTAAATTATGTATTTTGGTAGTTCCGCTGTCCTGTATTAACTAATACTATCAAACAGGTTTTATTACATATATTTTGAGGATGTATAGTTTATAGATATGGATATTATATTTATAAACGGTCTAGTCTTTTAAGCATTTTATACAGAAATGTTACTTTATGTTACTGCCGAGAGGTAGGTAGATGCCCTATTCAGCCCCAGTTGTACCTAGGGGTGGAATTGGGGGCGTCACAGATGGTATCAGAGCCTAAGTTTAAGGACCGATCATATTATTTTTCGTTGAGAATTAAGAATTGGGAATATGTGGGATGTTTTGTGACTTTTATGAATAACTATTATTTATCGTATTCTTTTATTCATATATAACTAATGATTTGATTTGTTATGTTGTAGGATGACGAGTAAAAAGGGAAAAGTGATTGTATCCAAAAGTTCATACGTTCTTCCTCGGCGAAGGAGGTCCATGAATAATAATGAACTCATAGAGTCATCTTCTGATAGAAACCCACCATTATCACCTCCCAAAGAGGCTAGTCCAAAACCTGTCGTTTTGGCACTTCCAGTCGTTGCAACTACTACAAATAACGAGTATGTGGAGTTGGAAGATCCAAAATCTCCCACTCCCAGCCCCGTTAGAGCCCTATCCACATTCAATGTGGAAATTGTGATCGCGCCAACTTTTGGATAGATCGACTTCGTGATGCTAAGGAACAGCTTGAACTTGATAATCGATATTATCATTATTATAATGAAGAATTGGTAGAGAAGTTGGACGCCATTAGGAGAGAAGTAGCGGAGCTGAAAAATGCTCTAGAAAATAGAGACCAAAAGGCACGCAACGATGCATATTGGCATCGGGCTTGGGACATGAAAATGGAGTTTCTTTGTGTAGAGGCTATGGAGAAAATGGATGAGTTAAGGAGGAGTGCTCGATGGTGGGCTGACTCCTCTTCAAGATCTGCTGGACATGCCCCTTAGTATAAGTGTATCAGGCTGTTTGTGAGATATTCAAACGGTTAGTGTATAAGGTTATGGTTCTAGTAGAGGATGAATGTGTATATACAAATCATCCTAGCGTATGTATATAGTGTTTAATGTTGATAAGTGTGATTTTATGTAGTTATTTTTCTTGTTTTGTAAACAATATGTAATTCATGTACATAAATGTAAATTAGCGTGGATTGTATTATAAACATATTTCTCTTGTTAACTGTTCTAGTTGTTATTGATAATATGAACTGTTGATAATATGAAATGTTCTAGTTGCTATTGATAACATGAACTGTTCTAGTTGTTATTGATAATATGAACTGTTGACAGGATATATTTATTCTTTACTTAATTTTGGGAGTAACATGACATATGCTGTAATTTATAATTTTCTTGAAATGTATAGATGGCTCCTAAAACTAGGAGGGGTCGTCCCCGTAAGCCAGTTAGTGAAGTAGGGTCTCGTACAAATAACCCTGAAGAACCACATTCACAGGAAACAATGCATGAATCTGTTCCTCCTCAAGGTGACGAAAACATGATGGCTAGAGCTATAAATAGAATGACTGATTTACTTGAAATGACTTTGGAACATCGTCAAACAGGTAGAACTAGGGTACAAGAGGAAGACGAGGCGTTGGAACGCTTCTTAAACTTTCGACCTCCTGAGTTTTATGGTGAAGCTGAACAGGATATTAAGGCTGAACTTTTCCTTGAATGTCTGGAAGATATCTATCAGACTTTGCGATATACTGATGAACAAAAAGTAACATTTGCAGCTTTTCGCCTCCGGGGAGCTGCAAAAGACTGGTGGTTAAGAATGCAGGAAGCTCGGGAACGTGATAATAAAGTCTGTAGCTGGTTTGACTTTCAAGAAGGAATTTATACCAAGATGGATTAGAGAGCAACGCGAAGATGAATTCCAAAACCTTCGCCAAGGAATGATGACGGTAGTCAATATGTCGCTAAGTTTAAACGGCTATCAAAGTATTGTCTGCGTCTTATCAACACAGACGAGACTAAGACCCGACAATTCACCAAAGGACTCCGACCTAAGCTACAAAGAGCTTTGGCACCACTACCCCCTATGAATTTTGGAGCAGCTATTGAGTCAGCTACACGAACTGAGATAAGTGACAAGGTAATATCTGCACAACAACAAATTCAAGCAACAACTAGCCGATATCCGAAATGGGGGACTAATGGCCCGTCTACAAACCAAGTTGGAGGCCAAAAGAGAGGTAAATATTCTCCATTACAACAACGGTCGAACAGTCAATTTTGTAACTATTGTGGAAAAGAGGGGCACGGATACGATACATGTCGCAGAAGGTTGAATTTATGCCTAATATGTGGAAGTTCTGGGCATACCACTATTCAATGCCCAAACCCAAAGAATCGTTTCCAAAATAATCTAAACTCTGGAAATGTAAATACAAGACCTGTTGGAGCCCGAGCAACACCCGAAAAGAAAGCGGGAAGACCACAAGTGAAGGCACGCGTGTTTGCCTTGGATGGAGAAAATATGATAGATGATGCAAACATAGTGGAAGGTACGTTAACTATATTTTCACAAGTGGCACGAGTATTGATAGATCCTGGTTCTTCGCACTCATTTGTTGCACCTCTTTTATTCAATATTTAACTTGTAAACCTGTTAAGCTTCCCTATAAATTGTTGGTTAGTTCGCCCATGGGTAATAGTGAGATTGCAGAAATGGTATAAGTTAGTTGTGATATTTTTGTTGGGAAAACTACCTTGGAGGGAGATCTTATCACTTTACCTTTTAAAGAATATGATGTTATACTAGGAATGGATTGGTTAGCTAAGCATTATGCTCAATTGGATTATCGTGGTAAAACAGTGAAATTGTGTAAGCCTGGTGAGCCAATCTTGGAGTTCCGGGGAAGTAAAGGAAAAGATGTAAACTTTCTGATATCAGGGACAAAGGCAACAAAGATGTTACGAAAAGGTTGTCAAGGAATATGGGCACATTTGATAAACAAACCTAAAGAGCAGATTAAGCTTGGAAAAGTTCCTGTGGTGCAAGAATTTCCAGATGTATTTCCGGAAGAGTTAACATCTTTACCTTTAGATAGGGAAGTGGAGTTCTCAATTGATTTAATACCAGGAACAGAACCTATATCCAAATCTCCCTATTGAATGGCACCAACTGAGCTCAAAGAATTAAAAGAGCAGTTGCAAACACTACTGGAGCAAGGATTTATCCGACCGAGCATATCCCCTTGGAGAGCTCCGGTATTATTTGTTAAAAAGAAAGATGGAACCTTGCGACTGTGCATTGATTATCGCGGGCTGAATAATGTGACAGTCAAGAATAAGTATCCTCTTCCACTTATTGATGAATTGTTTGATCAGCTACGAGGAGCGGATGCTATTCTAAATTGGATTGAGGCAAGGATACTATCACGTGAAAATTAGAGTGGAGGATGTACCCAAGACGACATTCAACACACGGTATGGTCACTTTGAATTTTTAGTAATGCCTTTTGGGTTAACAAATGCACCTGCTACTTTCATGGATCTTATGCATCACATATTTAGACCGTACTTGGATCAATTTGTGGTCATTTTTATCGACGATATCCTAGTATACTCTCCGACTTCTGAAGCTCATAAAGACCACTTGAGGCAAGTACTGCAAACTCTGCGGGAACATAAATTATATGCTAAGTTTAGTAAGTGTGAGTTTTGATTGGAAAATGTATCATTTTAGGACATGTAATTTCTAAGGGTGGATTATCAGTTGATCCTTCTAAAGTTGAGGCGGTGACTCATTGGAAAAGGTCGCAGAATCCAACCGAGATAAGAAGTTTTCTTGGATTGGCAAGATATTATCGGCGATTCATACAAGATTTTTCTAAGATTGCCGGACCTTTGACTCAATTGACTCAAAAGAGAGTGGATTTTCAGTGGAATGATAAGTGCGAGCAAAGTTTCCAGGAACTTAAGCGAAGATCGACTTCAGCACCTATTCTGATACTCCCACACCCTGAACAAAGTTATCAGATCTACATAGACGCATCTAAAGAAGGTTTAGGTGGTGTTTTGATGCAAGACAGGAGAGTAGTAGCTTATGTTTCGAGGAAATTAAAAACACATGAGCAGAATTACCCTACCCATGATCTTGAACTGGCTACTATTGTGGTTGCTTTAAAGAAATGGAGACACTATCTGCATGGTGCTACATTTGAAATTTTCACCGACCACGAGTCTGAAATATTTGTTTACTCAGAAAGATCTTAATATGCGACAAAGGAGATGGATGGAATTTCTTGAAGAATATAAGTGCCCTATAAATTATCACCCAGGTAAGGCAAATGTGGTTGCTGATGCATTGAGTCGAAATGTACGAATGGATGAATTGAGAAATTCGGAGGTAAAGCCATTAGAGGAGTTGGTTGGAGCAGATGTAACAGTAAAAGAAGGAAGGCTTATGTTTACAAATGTCACGGTTACACCTGATCTGCAGGAATGTATAAGAGAAGCCCAAAGAATGAAAAACAATTTCAGCAATTCAAAGAAAATATATTAAACGAAGGGATGCATGGATTCTACTCGCGAGAAATTGATGGAATTATATGTTTTCGAGACCGAATTTGTATTCCTGATGATGAGAAATTAAGAAAACTTATTTTGGACGAGGCTCATCGAAGTCGTTATACAATCCATCCTGGAGGAAACAAAATGTATCAAGACCTTAAGAAAACATACTGGTGGAATGGAATGAAGAGAGATATCGCTCAGTATGTATCCAAATGTCTCACATGTCAACGAGTAAAAACTGAACATCAGAAACCAGGTGGATTACTACAACCATTACCGATTCCAGAGTGGAAATGGGAATGTGTGACTATGGACTTTGTGTGTGGACTACCTCGTTCTAAAGGTAATAAGGATGCAATTTGGGTTGTAGTTGACAGATTAACTAAGTCAGCACATTTCATTCCGGTGAGCATGACCTACTCATTAGATAAATTGGCTCAACTTTACATCGAGGAGATTGTACGATTACATGGTGTACCTTTGACCATTATTTCGGATAGAGATGCTAGATTCACATCACGGTTTTGGCCCAAGTTTCAAGAGGCTCTTGGTACTTCGTTGAGTTTTAGTACTGCAGCTCACCCACAGACTGATGGGCAATCAGAATGAACCATTCAGATATTAGAAGATATGTTGCGAGCCTGTGTATTGGAATTTGGAAATAAATGGGTGGATAATGTGGCATTTGCGGAATTCGCATAGAATAATAGTTATCAGTCTCCAATCGGAATGCCACCATATGAGGCATTATATGGACGAAAATGCCGGACACCATTGCACTGGGGAGAAGTTGGTGAACGACAAACCATGAGAGAAGAAAATATTTTGCCTGAAATGGAGGAAATGAATGGTAAGGTTAAGCTTGTTCGAGAACGGTTACTTGCAGCGCAAAGTCGTCAGAAAGGTTATGCTGATAATCGCCGACGGGATCTTGAGTTTGAGGAAGGCGATGCCGTATTTTTAAAGTTAACGCCTCATAGGGGAAAGTTTAAACATAATCGACGGGGAAAACTCAGTCCAAGATTTATTGGACCCTTTAAAATAATTCGGAAAGTTGGAAAGGTGGCATACCAGTTAGAATTACCAGTGGAACTTGGTGGATTGCACGACGTGTTCCATGTTTCTCAACTCAAGAAATATCATCCAGCACCTGATCATGTTCTTAATGAGGAATCTTTACACTTACGCCAGAACTTGACTTATGAAGAGAATCCGATAAAGATTTTAGAAAGGAGTGTAAAGGAGTTGAGAAATAAAAGGATACCGATGGTTAAAGTCCTATGGAAGCACCATGGAATTGAAGTAGCCACTTGGGAAACTGAAGAGTACATCCAACAAAAGTACCCTGAATTACAACAAGGTATTAACAATTAATTTCGAGGACGAAATTTCTTTTAGGGGAGGATAATTGTGAGTTCCTCTTTTTCTTAAACCTTTTTAAATTGGAATTTAGGAGCCTGTGAGTTCCAAGCTTTCTTAAACTGTTTGAATTGGAATTTAGGAACCTGTGAGTTCCAAATATATTTCTGTATTGAATTTAGAATTGCTTTCGTATAGCCATATACAGACATTGATCATTCTTGCATGGTTTTATGAAGTTGCATACATTCTGTATAGGCCCAGGTCGGGTGTCGATTTAATATTGAGAATTATCATTACAAATATAAAACCCCGAGCCGGCCAGTTGTAACTAATGGAATTAACGGATATTGTTGCTACTCTGAAATACTCTAAAACACTATTCTTGTGGGCCCCAAGGTTGTGGATGTCTTACGCCATTGTCGGGAAAGCAAGGGATGACGACCTTTGGCATATAGCTCTGCAGTACTAATTGAGATTGGCCAATTCTGGGTTAGGAGGTTTAACTCGGGATGGTCAGATCTAGGTGAATACAGGTCTAGTAGGTACCCTACCCTGTGATTCACCCGCTGGATTTCTGGTGGATAAGGTAGTAAATCGCGTGTATCTGGTGTTCGGTTGGTATCTAGATTTCTTGTACCTGGATTTCTTAACATCTGGTTTTCTATTAGCTGAATCAATTACTATTATTTCATATACATAAAAGAAAGAAAATACATGATTTACAAACATTGTATGAGCATTTTGTATGTTAGAACTTTTACATTACATATACACTGTGGCACACACACAAGAATTCACTAAGCATTAGCTTACACGTTTTCTTTCAAACTGCATCTTAAATGCAGTATGGAGTGCACTAGAGAGCTCGAACGAAATTTGTTTTGTCGAAACTGGAGTACATGTTCTGATTCCTAGTGGTTCTAGATTTGCCATTTGTTTTGGATTAATGTAAATTATGTATTTTGGTAGTTCCGCTGTCCTGTATTAACTAATACTGTCAAACAGGTTTATTACATATATTTTGAGGATGTATAGTTTATAGATGTGGATATTTTATTTATACACGGTATAGTCTTTTAAGCATTTTATACAGAAATGTTACTGCTGAGAGGTAGGCAGATGCCCTATTCAGCCCCAGTTGTACCTAGGGGTGGAATTGGGGGCGTCACAGCCATGTAGGAGAGCAGCCCAAGATCACGGCCCCTTGTTTCACATGGTACAGATTAACACAATAGCGCTTCTTTAAATATTCCGCCCATAGGGACGAACCAGTGCGAAAGTTCCACCACAGTTTCCAAGAAAACGCCACATAAAAGTGTTGTAAGGAATGAATACCAACACCATTACACTCAACACTCCGAGACATATTTTTCCAAGACATCCAGTGCTTACGCTATTTTCCCATCGGTTTGGCCCCAAACAAATCTAGAGAACATCCGCTGCAACGTAGATAACACCAATAGAGGCACATTACAAGTAGCTAGTATATGAAGAGTCATAGAATTCAAAACCGAACGAACCAACAAAAGTCGGCTGCCCATGCTTAACAAAGTCCGCTGCCAGCCCTCCAATCTAGAGGCAATCTTATCAATCAATGTATCAAATTAACGAACCTTGGACCGTCCGGGGAAAATGGGGCAACCGAGGTAAGTCAATGGAAAATCAGCCTCTACAAAGCCGGTTACATCCTGTATCACTGTGCGCTGTCTATCCTTAATTTTGGAAGAAGCGTAGTATGAACTCTTCCCAAAATTAATGCGTTGTCCAGATGCTTTAGCATACTTATCAAGAAATTCCATAAGAATCTTTAGGTTGTTGCTTTGACCATTAGTAAAAATAATAATATCGTTTGCAAAGGCAAGGTGAGAAACAGTAAATGATTGCTTAGGAACATGATATGGACAGAGCTTACCCAAAATGGACAGAGCATTCAATCCTCTAGAAAGACCTTCAGCCGCAAGGATGAAAAGGAGCGGAGACAGAGGATCCCCCTGCTTAACCCCTCGCCTAGCATGACTGTAACCATATGAAACACCATTAACCAGCACCGAAAACCAATTTGAGCTCAGAATGTTGTTGATGAGTTGAAGAAAATGCGACCCAAAACCGAAACTCTTTAAAACTTTAAGAAGGAAAGAGTGAGAGACCCGGTCAAAAGCTTTCATCATATCCAGTTTGATGATTAAATTCCCACATCTTACCTTGTGATTAATAGAAATGTACTAATTCCATCGCGAGTAAAACATTGTTTGAAATAGCTCTTCCCTTTATAAACCAGTTTGGTTGAGAGATATAAGCGAAGGCAAAACATCCCCTAGGCGGGTAGCAAGTACCTTGGTGACCACTTTTTTCGCAAAATTACACAGTGAAATAGGGCAAAAACCTGATAAATGAGTTGGGTTCGGTGATTTGGGAAGAAGGATAATAAGTGTACTCGCCATTGCTTTAGGCATTGGCAAACCGGCCCAAAAGTCACAAACTGCTTGCACCACATCGCTCCCCACTATCTCCCAACAATCCTGGAAAAAACCGCCAAAATACCCATCCGGACCTACTGCACTATGTTTATCTAATGAAAAAACCGTTGTTCGAACCTCTAATGCATATAGGAGAGCCGAGAGTGTTCGAGTGGTTGAGGCATTCACCAAATTTGGGATAGCACTCAAGATGTCATCCACGGGATGCGGATGATCATCTACCGAGTATAGTGAAGTGAAAAATCTATGAGCCTTCTCACCAATATCTGTTGCCTCCATTAACCATAAGCCATTATCATTTTGCAACATAGAGATATGTAATCTTTTCCGCTTACTGTTACACATAGCATGGAAATATTTGGTATTACGTTCTCCTTCCTGTAGCCACTTGATTCTTGATTTCTGCCTCCAATATGTTTCTTCAGCAGTCAAGTAAAACTGATAATTCATTTTAGCCTCTAACCATAAGTCCTGCAATTCATCCGTCGGAGAAGCATCATAAGCCGCTTCTGCCTCGGCCACTTTAACTTCAGCATTGTTTAGCCGAGTGGTGACATTACCAAAGCAATCTGTATTCCATCTTCGCAATGCCGCCATCAACCTTTTTAGTTTGCCAGTCAATACCACCATTCCATTCCTATCAATGCTAGCCGCCCATCTGGCTGAAACTACATCATGAAATTTTGCATGCTTAGACCACATATTCTGATACCTGAAAGAAGAAGAAACACCAGTTCTGGTCTCCCGATTGAGAGTTAGTAGTAAAGGGCAATGATCTGAGACTGTTCTATGTAAATGTTCCAGCTTAGTCATAGTAAAGAAATTTAGCCATTGAGTATTGACTAAAACTCGATCAAGTCTACGCAAGAGAGAGGGAGAAGAACTTCTGCACCACGTATACAGACTGCCCACAAAAGGAACATCCGACAAACCACAATCACCCACCACATCGACAAACTCAGAAATAGGCAAAGAAGCAGGAACATAACCTAAACTCTCAGAACTACGTAAAACCACATTAAAGTCTCCCCCCACTAACCATGGGACATCATGGTATGAGATAAAAGAGCGAAGCTCATCCCATAAAACCCGTCTTTGAGTGTAAGCACACTTGGCATAAACAAAAGAAAAATACACAAAAGTGCCAGCATAATTATTTACCAAAACAGTAAGTAATTGGTCTGTATCTCCCACCACATAAATATCCAAACTACCATTCCAAAAAAGCCAAAATTTTCCATTTAGATTGCTAATCCCATTGTCAAATCCAAAACGGCGGGTATAATATGGCAAATTAGCAACATCTAACTTTGGCTCCAAATTTGCAATTGAAGAGAGATTATTATCAAATTTTAACTGTCTCAGTCTAGCAATTGATTCAATATTTCCTACTCCTCGAATATTTTATATCAAGCATTTTAACTTATTCATAGGAAAGATTAAATAATACGTATTTGAACCCCTTATAGGGTATTACCTTTAGCCTTCTCTTCCAACCGAGAAGACTTACGTGATGCAGCCGGTGGTTGTTTTTTTAATTTCCCAGTTCGGATTGTACTTGGCAAATCAACGATAATGTGTCCCAAACTAGCGGCTGGTTGCTCCAAGGAGCATAATGTCAAAACATTCATCGATTCAGTGGCATCCGATTGGTCAGTCAGTGGCAAGATTCCCCCCCTTCCCCATCAGGAGCTGTCTCTCCCCCCCCCCCCCCCGACCAAACCGTTCGGGTCTTGTTCCATCGACTGTTCTGCAGGTCCCAAACCTCCTCCCTCTTCATCTGTCGGAGAAGACTCGGTCCCAGTAGGTACAATCGAGACTTGATCATTTGCTTCCAGGTCCCCTTCGACATCAGACACAGGTAACAAGTCTTCAATTCCCTGCACAGGCACGACAATCTCAAGCAACTGACCCCTCTGCTTGAGAAACTGCCGCTGCAGGTTCCAAAACAGAGTATTCGGCAAAACAAGAGAGTCCGGGTCAGGTGTGGGCGCTATGAGATCCGGAGCAATAACAGATGTGGGTACCGGGTCAGGTGTGGATACCGGGACTGGTAACCCGGCTGGGGAGCTGAGCAGGGCAGCTTTTTCCGGCAGCTAACTGCTGCAATTCCTCCATAAAATATGTTGAATCAGTCCACGTTTTACCCCCCGCAGATTGGTACACCCTTGGAGTAACTAATTGGACCTTATCACAACCCACTCCAATATCATCTAACCCTTTAGGTTTAGCCGTATGTAGGAATTCCTTAACTCCAACTGATACCTGAGCCACCGTCAAGTCTTTTGGCGTCGGCGTTGTTTGTCCTGCTGGTTGGATTGAAGGGACCTTCGGTGGCAATGTTTGTGCCGTAGTCTGTGAAGGTCCGACTTCATGGGCAGTTTTAATCCAAACCGCCAGCTTCAAATTACGGGGCTGAACCATAATCCCAGATTTCAGAAATCTTATTGGTGCTTCTCTTTCGGAATTTCTGGGCACTTTAGGAGGAGCCGCTTGTGCCTTTCCGGTATCTTTGGACAAAATCTGGCGTTAGTGGTCTTTTTTCCGCTGTTCTGTGATGGGAGGTGGCATCACCTTATGGTTCTTAGAACACTGTTTCTCATTATGCCCGATTCGCATACATCCCAGACAATAATCGGGCAAATTAAGTAATTGGCTGCCAAAATCCCTTCCCGGTTTTGGCATGTGTGATCCTAATAGATGTGGTAAATCGGAGAGCAAATCCACCTCTACACACACCTTAGCAATACTGGGACGGGAGGCGCTAGCGTCCAAATCAATCGGTTCGCCTACGGCCGATGCTAGAGAGAACAGTTTGGACTTATTGTAAAGATTATACGGTAATCCCTCAAATCCAATCCAAACTGGTACTATTGAAGGTTCTTCATGAACCGTAAAATCATACGTCCACTTAAAAACACGCATTGATAGGCCAAAGAATTGCCAAATACATTGTCGCCATAATCGGCAATAATCCTCTTCAAGATCAAACTTGATTAGAACATGTCATGGGTCCAATCGGCCGATCCAAAAATTGCCCCGAAAACCTACTTTGTGAAAGGCTTTGCGAAAAGAATCCAAAGTCGGGGCATGATTATGAAACTTACCAACCAAAGTGAATCGTAACGGACTGATAAGAATATCGTGTTCATCCTCCGGAATGATCAGATTTGGCTCTCCCTTATAGACATCAAGCGGAGAGATTGGAAGAGAAGCGGTCACAGAGGAGGGTGGGGAGAGAAGCTCCGCGAAACCCTTCTGCTTCCAAGGTTTAGGGGCGGCGGCAGCCACCACGACCTGGTGGCCGGCTGCCATTAGTGGCTAGAAACAAGGTTGAGGCGGCTATAAGGCTCCTACTTTTTAGGAGAGAATTTGAGCATTCACAAACAAAGAAGATCACACTGCTCTTTCTTTTTCAAATAAAGACCTTTTAATGATTTTAAAATATGACAACTAAAACTTTGCAAATTTTTCTCTGTAGATAAGATGGCAAATGCAACTGTTACATTAAACTCACTATCATTTAAACTCACTATCATTGCGATCCTTTCTTGAGAAGGACAACCTTGAGGAGGAAACTTCCTCGACTGGTATAGGAATTTGAGAATCGTTCTCAAGCACGAGAAAAAGATGTATGTTCTCGAGGAACAAATTCCTGATTCACCAGTCGCAAGGGCTCCAGCCGCTGAAAGAAATGCTTATTGTAAGCACTTAGATGACGCATTAGATGTGTCTAGTCTTATGTTACTGACCGTGACCTCTGAGCTTAGAAGAAACATGAGGAAATGAGAGCTTTCGATATGATTAATCATCTAAGACAACTCTTTCAGTGTCAAGCCCGCCAGGAGAGATTCAATGTGTCGAAGTCTCTCTTTCAGTGAAAAATGGCAGAGGGAACACCAGACGGAACTCACGTTCTGAAGATGGTAGGCTATATTGAGAGCCTATAGAGACTGGGATTTCCTCTGGACCAGGAGCTATCCACTTATTTGATTCTAAAAGCGTTGCCTGAATCATTCAGTTAGGTTGATACGGGATCATCTATGAAGCTTAAAGAGGTCATTTGGATAAATGACCTCAACAACATTCCAAATACGAGCTTCCAAGTAAAGCCTTTGTTCCAAGTGTTGAAAGTATCTATTATAAAGGTTCAAGAGTTAAAGAAGCCTTCAAATAAAGCTAAATACAATGATCAAAGTCATCGAATAGCATTTGAAGGAAAGATACATAACTGGAAGGAAAACGGTTGAAAGGGTATTTTAGTCATTTGATAATTAAAGTATATTCTAGACTTTAATTATATTTCAGATTATTACATTGTTTAATTAGCCATGTTGGCCAAAATAAGCTAGCTAAATAATAGGACATGTTGTCCTTGATGTTAGGTAGTGTTTTTAGTTATCTAGGAGTTGTAGAGCCCTAATCTTTAAAGTACTCTTATTTGTGGGTTCTTTTTGGACGAAATTCCACTCTATTTAAGAGGGATTTCAGCCATGTTATTGTTAGACTTGATATATTGATTTAAGGTTATTCCTTAGTTACTTTGTGTTTGATTCTCTGGGTAGAATTCATTCATGTTTGAGTTACTGTATCAATAAGTTTGGTTTATACTTATTGTGGTGTTTCATCCCCCATTAATATTCAACCTTGCGGGAGAAAGGTTGTTTATATTCCCCCATAAACTGTTTGAGATAGAGAAAGATCGGGCATTCAAAGCCGAACCTCCGTATTCGTACAACGGTTTCGCATCAGGTGGTATCAGAGCAAAAGGTTTATCTCTATCTTGGTGTATCTTTATTGCTTTCTTTAAGTTTTTTTTTTCAGGAAACAAAATTACAAAAAAATTACTGTTCACGGGGTATTGTTCACAGGTTACTGTTCATCCGAGAAAAAATCTGATTTTTTCGCTACTGTTCATCCGATTTGAAAATCAAGAATCAAGAAAATCAAGAAACGTCAATATTGATTCGAATTTCAAGGGGTAGCCGTGAGTAAATTTTGACAAAGGGCAGTCGTGAGTAAATTTTGACAAAGGGGCAGCCGTGAGTTTCAAGAAGATCAAGAATATCAACTTTCAAGAAAATCAAGAAGCTTAAAGACTCCATCTTTTTAAAGACTTCAACAAATTCATGCAAAGATGAGGCAACAATTTTGTCAAGAAGATGACAACTTTGATTATGATGATAAAAGGTATGACTTCCCACATATAACAAAATCAAGATATGATGATGCTTATTTTTATCCATATGAGCCGCAAAGTGATCCAAAATTTCAGCAAGTTGGCAACCCTATTGGTGCAATCAAGATTCCATCTTTTGAAGGTACGAATGAGCCGGAATAATTATTTGAATGGATACATAAACTTAATGATATGTTTTCTAGTCATGATTATTCGGAGGGTAGAAAGGTAAGAATAATCATGACTAGAAAACATATCATTAAATTTATGTATCCATTCAAATAATAATTCCGGCTCATTCGTACCTTCAAAAGATGGAATCTTGATTGCACCAATAGGGTTGCCAACTTGCTGAAATTTTGGATCCCTTTGCGGCTCATATGGATAAAAATAAGAATCATCATATCTTGATTTTGTAATATGTGGGAAGCCATACCTTTTATCATCATAATCGAAGTTTTCATCTTCTTGATCAAATTGTTGTTTCATATTTGCATGAATATGTTGAAATCTTTAAAAAGATGGAGTCTTTAAACTTCTTGATTTTCTTGAAAGTTGATATTCTTGATCTTCTTGAAACTCACGGCTGTCCCCTTGAAATCCAAATCAATATTGACGTTTCTTGATTCTTGATTTTCAATTCGGATGAACAGTAACGCGTGAACAGTACCCCCGTGAACAGTAATCTTGTAATTTTTTTTTCCTGAAAAAAAAACTTAAAGAAAGCAATAAAGATACACCAAGATAGAGATAAACCTTTTGTTTTGATACCACCTGATGCGAAACCGTTCGTACGAATACTAAGGTTCGGCTTGAATGCCCGATCTTTCTCTATCTCGAACAGTTTATGGTGGAATATAAACAACCTTTCTCCCTGCAAGGTTGAATATCAATGGGGGCTGAAACCCCACAATAAGTATAAACCAAACTTATTGATACAGTAACTCAAACATGAATGAATTCTACCCAGAGAATCAAACACAAAGTAACGAAGGAATAACCTTAAATCAATATATCAAGTCTGACAATAGCATGGCTAAAATCCCTCTTAAATAGAGTGGAATTTTGTCCAAAATGAACCCACAAATAAGAGTCCTTTAAAGATTAGGACTCTACAACTCCTAGATAACTAAAAACACTACCTAACATCAAGGACAACATGTCCTATTATTTAGCTAGATTATTTTGGCCAACATGGTTAATTAAACAATGTAATAAATCTGAAATATAATTAAAGTCTAGAATAGACTTTAATTATCAAAAGACTAAAATACCCTTTCAACCGTTTTCCTTCCAATTATGTATCTTTCCTTCAAATGCTATTAGATGACTTTGATCCTTGTGTCTAGCTTTATTTGAAGGCTTCTTTAACTCTTGAACCTTTATAATAGATACTTTCAACACTTGGAACAAAGGCTTTACTTGGAAGCTCGTATTTGGAATGTTGTTGTGGTCATTTATCCAAATGTCCTCTTTAAGCTTCATAGATGATCCCGTATCATAGGTTGTATTAAACTACAACATGAATGAGATAGAAAACCAAAATTGTTGAACCTGTTGAGGACTACCGAGACGGAAATAGGCAAGTCCAAGCCATTTAAATGGTCAAGAACAACATGGGCAAGAGTTTTGGTAAGCCTAAGAGCAAGCCTAACCATTCTGAGAAAGCACTGAACACCAAGGGCGCTGTGGCTAAGGATGGAAATTGTTTCCATTGTGGACAGAAAGGACACTGGAAGAGAAACTGCTCCAGTTTTCTTGCCGGTAAAAAGCTTGGAAAGGGAGTAAATGTTGCTTCTAGCTCAGGTATTTATGTTATTGCGATCAAATTGTATACTACTACTTCCTCATGGGCATTAGATATCGGATGTGGTTCTCACATTTACATTAATGTACAGGGACTACAAAGGAGTATAGAGCTGGCAAAAGGCGACGTGGACCTACGCGTTGGCAATGGAGCAAGAGTTACTGCATTAGTTGTAGGAACATATAGTCTTAGTTTTCCTTCTGGAATTTTTTTAGATTTAGACAGTTGTCTTTATGTACCTACTTTAACAAAAAAATACTATTTCGATCTCTTGTTTGGACAAGATGGATTTTAATATTCATATTAAAAACCAACGAATGTTGTTATCGTTAAATGATGTCTTTTATTGTAGCGCTACATTGGTGAATGGTTTATACTTGTTAGGCCTAAAGTCACTGGTTTATAACATAAATACAAAGAGGATGAAGACTAAAGAGTCTAATCCTACATACCTCTGGCATTGTCTCTTAGGCCATATAAACGAAAATCGCATTTTCAAACTCCATAAAGATGGATTGTTGGAATCATATGATACATGCGAACCTTGTTTAAGGGGTAAGATGACTACTTCTCCTTTTACTAGAACTGGAGAACGAGCGAATGAGTTGTTGGAACTAATACATAGTGATGTATGTGGCCCATTCAATATCCATGCAAGAGGTAGTTATCTATATTTCATCACATTTACTTACGATTTTAGTCATTTCGAATACGTGTTTCTTATTAAATACAAGTCTGAAGCCTTTGAAAAGTTCAAAGAATACAATATTGAAGTAGAGAACCAGCTTGGCAAAAGTATTAAGATACTTCGATCCGATCGAGGTGGGAAATACTTAAGTCAAGAATTTTGTGACTATCTAAAGAGTTTAGGAATTGTTTCACAACTTTCTTCTCTGGCCACTCCTCAATGGAATGGAGTATCTGAAAGAAGAAATCGAACTCTATTAGATATAGTACGATCAATGATGAGTCACGCGAGCCTTCCAAACTCCTTTTGGGGATTTTCTTTAGAATCAGCTACTTTAACACTGAACAGAGTTCCATCTAAATCTGTTGAAACGACACCATATCAGATATGGACTGGGAGGTGTCCTAGTATGTCTTTCTTGATGATTTAGGATTGTGAGGCGTTTGTGAAACGTCCACCTTTGGACAAGCTCAGCCAAAAGTTGGTCAAGTGCACCTTTGTGGGGTATCTAAGGAAACTAAAGGGTACTACTTCTACATCCCGAACGAGAACAAAGTGTTTGTTGCTCGTAACGGAGTTTTTCTAGAAGAGGAATTTCTTTCTGGGAAAACAAGTGGGGGCCACGTGGAACTTAGTGAAGTTCCACAACTTGGTGAAATTCCAAGGGAACTTGGTGAAGTTCTGAGCACAGGTGACCAGGTGGAATTGGAACAAGCTATACACAAGTTGTTGTGGAGCCAGTTCTTGAAACACAAGAATTCCGTAGGAGGAGTAGAGTTCGTAGATCACCTAAAAAATTTGGATTTTCCATAACAGAACATGGAGATGTTATGTCTATTGATCACGATGAATATACAACCTACAAATAAAGCAAGCTTCTAGAAGCTGGAATCGACGTTTTGACGAAGTCGTACGCGAGTTCGGCTTTATCAAGAACGTTGATGAACCTTGTGTTTATAAGAAGTTTAGTGGAAACTACGTGGTATTTCTGGTTTTGTATGTAGATGATATACTACTCATAGGGAATGACATTCCAACCTTGGAATCTGTAAAGGTTTGGTTGGGGCAATGTTTCTCTATGAAGGACTTAGGTGAAGCAAACTTCATCTTAGGAGTCAAGATATATAGAGATAGATCACGTAGACTTCTTGGCCTAAGTCAGGGTACATGTATAGACAAAGTTCTAAATAGGTTTAGTATGCAAGAGGCCAAAAAGGGCCTTTGTCCTATAGCACTTGATACGGTTCTTTCAAGACAACAGTGTGCTAAGACACTGGATGAGAAAGAACGCATGAGTGAGATTCCATATACTTCGGCAATTGGATCTATCATGTATGCCATGTTGTGTACTCGCCCAGATGTCTCCTATGCTTTGAGTATAGCGAACAGATACCAGTCTACTTACGGTGAACGTCACTGGATAGACGTCAAGAACATCCTTAAGTACTTGCGAAGGACTAAGGACATGTTCTTAATCTATGGTAGGGAAGACGAGGTCATTATAAGTGGTTAAACTGATGCTAGTTTTCAAACCAATAGAGACGACGTTAGATCGCAATAAGGATATGCGTCTTACCTAAACTACAACCAAAGCCGAGTATATAGCTACATTAGATGTTGCTTAGGATATTTGGATTCGAAAGTTCATTTGATGAATTTGGTGTGGTATACCTAGCATTTCCCATATATCAAATGAATCACGGTCTCACCAAAGGTCCAAACATATACTGCGATGGTATCAACTGATCCGTGAGATCATTGATAGAAGAGATGTGAAGATTTGCAAAGTTTATACGGACGGTAACACGACCACCCACTGACGAAGCCGCTGACACAGCAACATCATCGTCATACTTGTAGCATGGGTATTAGATACCAAGAGAACTAGTCTTAGAGATAGTACTTATGTACAATATACACTAAAAGGCAAGGTTGTTGTCTTTAGTGTAAGTGGGAGATTGTTGTATTTATTCTCATGTGATGAAATTTTAAGGCATGAATTCCATTATTATTGTTTTGAATACGGCTGTGATTTTGTATTAAAACATACAATAACATCTTTAGATAGTTATGTAATTGTTACATTGAACTATTCTAAAATATCCGTAGTCAATCATTATTGTGGAATTTAAGGGCATTAATAATGTGTGGAGACTAGTATGTGTTGTGATTAAATATGGAGATATTAAGTCAAACACATGGGTATTTGATACTGAACTGACCCGCTTATAAGAACATTTCATGGATTATTGTATAAATGTCAACAATGTTCTTATAATGATTCTGTTTGCACCTAAATCCTTCGACTTGAGATCACACTAGATTTAATGCTTGGTTAATGGTATGCTTTGATGGTGTCAAAGACCTGTCTATAACTAGATGGGCTATAAAGGTATTTATTGGGTACATTTATGAACCATGCCAGGATAAGGTGTGATAGATAGAGGATTGGTCCCTCCTATACAACATGAGTTATATCTTGGGCCTCATGATTGAGTGAGACTAATTCATGGCCATGAACAAGTGAATAATATGAGATATTAATGTCATTTGATTAGTCTGCTCGGGAATCAATAAACTGACTGATTGAACGGTACAAGTTTGACATACCCCGTGACTTGTGTTCCATCTAGATATCGAGGACAAAAGGGATTAATGCAAAAGATCATATTCGTGGTTACTTGAATCACCGAGACTATTTGTGAATTGGGAGTAATGGTGTGTTGCTACGTACCTCTCATTACTGTTGCCAATTGTTGTCACGGCCAACATAGAAAATACCTAAAGGGTCGCACACTATAATCAACTGGTTTGGGCTTGTTGGAGTTTACATTTGATATAGGTGCTCAATTTGATTGGGCAGACTCAATTAGATTGGGCTTGTTGGAGATTATATTTGATATAGGTGCTCAATTTGATTGGGCAGGCTCAATAGGATTGGGCATACAATTGGATTGGGCAAAAGACTCGGTCGATCGAGAGCTGTCTCGGGTCGACCGAACTTGTTGTCACTCCGGTCGGCCGAGAACCATTTATCCGGTCGACCGAACCAGTTGGACTTGGTCAAAACCGTCACATCTACATGTGTGAGGGAGTGTGTTTTTAAGGGTGTAGTGGGAGAGATATAAGGGGAGAGTGGGGTGAGTGGGTAATTCCACTTACACCACATTAGATGAAAATTGGTTTTCATTCTAACACTCTCAAGTATTGATTTCTCTCTTTTTCTCTCTACTCTAGCCGAAATCTAAGAAGCAAAATCTGGGATTTTTTCTTCTTCATTTTACACACTCTCAAGAACAATCTAGAGGAGAAATTTTGATTTTCTTGTCTCTTAGATATCCGGTTTTCCTAAGTAGCATTTACTTTGTTGATTCCGGGAAAATTGTTTTTCAACCTCCGTAGTTATTATACTAGCATTTGAAACACAGAGTAACAAGCTCAAAGGTTGGTGTGTGGATACCAGTACAGACAGGAGTCAGAAGGCTGTTGTTGGTGATTCCTAGTGGCATAATCCGGGCATCGTCAATTAGATCGACAGAAAGGTATATTTCCTAACACATGATTATGGTTCTTTCTCTTGAGTAGATCCTCTATAGGAACGTAATCCTGCGCTTTTATTTCCGCTGCGTTTTGGGGATTACGAATTTTTCCTTCAATGAGATGTATCTAGCAACACATTATTACTCCCAATACACAAATAGTCTCGGTGATTCAAGTAACCACGAATATGATCTTTTGCTCTAATCCCTTTGTCCTCGATATCTTGATTGAACACAGGTCACGGAGTATGTCAAACTTGTATAGTCCAATCAGTCAGTTTCTTGATTCCCGAGTAGACTAATCAAATGACATTAATATGTCATATTAATTCACTTGTTCATGGCCATGAATTAATCTCACTCAATCAAGGGTCCCAAAGATATCACTCCTGTTGTACAAGAGGGACAAATCCTCTATCTATCACACCTCATCCTGACATGGTTCATAAATACACCCATCTAGTTACAGACGGCGTTTGACACCATCAAAGCATACCATTAGCCAAGCAGGAAATCTTGTGTGATCTCAAGTCGAAGGATTTAAGTGAAAACAAAATCATTATAAGAACATTGTTGACATTTATACAACAATCCATGAAATGCTATTATAAGCGGGTAAGTCCAGTATCAAATACCCGTGTGTTTGATTTAATATTACATATTTAATCACAACACATACTAGTCTCCACACATTATTGTTGTCCTTAAAATTCCACAATAATTATTGACTAGGGAAATTTTAGAATAATTCAATTTAACAATTACATAACTATCTAAGGACGTTATTATATGTTTAAAACAAAAAGCACAGCTGTATTCAAAACAATAATAATGGAATTTATGCCACAATATTTCATCACATGAAAAAGAAATACAACAATCTCCCACTTACACTAAAGACAACAACAATGCCTTTTAGTGTATACTGTACATAAGAACTATCTCTAATACCAGTTCTCTTGGTATCTAATACCCATGCTACAAGTATGGCGATCATGTTGCTGCTGTGTCAGCAGATTCATCAGTGGGTCGGCGATGTTATCGTCCATGTGAACCTTGCAAATCTTCACATCTCCTCTATCAATTGTTCTTGAGAGTATGTAAAAATGAGATAAAAATCAGATTTTTTCTTTCACTTTTTTCGGCTTTAGAGATGAGAAAATGGAGAGGAACTCAATTAATTCTAGAATCATGGAGAGTGATGAACATTTTATCATTATGTGGTGTTAGTCGAATCACCCACTAACTACACATCCCCACTATTCTCTCCCTACTACCCTTTTACCTACACACTCTGTCACACATGTAGATGTGTCGGTTTTTGACCAAGTCCAACTGGTCCGGTCGACTCGAGAAAAGGGTCTCGGCCGACCAGAGTAACAAAAAGTTCGGTCAACCCGAGACAGCTCTCGGTCGACCGGGTCTTTTGCCCAATCCAATTGAGCACCTATACCAAATGTAAACTCCAACACTAACTTCAGCTTATAGTTTTCTCCTGCACTAACTACCCTAACTAACAGCTCTTCCAAAGCATCACACATGCCAAGAAGTTCTCCATTTGTTCACTTAAGCCCTCACACTAACCAAACACATCAAAGCAACCCTAAACAATTATGTACAACAATATAATACATGTAAAATAAACTAGTCACATAATATTCAATCATGATCATGCAATTTCTAAGGTCAATAGGTCCTGGGTATCACATCCTCTCCCCTTATGAAAGTTTCATCCCCGAAACTTACTTACCTTACTCTTGGAATAGGTGAGGGTATTTCTTCCTTGCTTCTTCCTCCAACTCCCATACAGCTTCCCTTATTGTCTCTATCTGAAAATATGCTTACCGGTACACCATAAAGTCTCACAATCTCATTCATGTACAATTGAACTAATACATCCATTGGTGCAGTAATCTTCATAGGTAGGAAATGTGCTGACTTGGTGAATCTGTCCACAATCACCCAGATTGAATCTTTCCAAGTCTTGTCTTTTGGTAACCTAACCACGAAGTCTATTGTGATATGCTTCCATTTCCATACCGATATTTCCAAAGGTTTCAACAAGCCAGTAGGTCTTTAATGTTTTGCTCTGACTTGTTGACATACCAAACATGTCACACCCTAAGACCTGGGAATGACCGGGCAGTGTGTCATCTACCAATGAGATATTGAACCCTCAAACAAAAAAGGACTAAATCCGAAATAAAGTTTCATTACAATACTTAAAAGATCAGAAGTCTTACAAGGGAAAATGTCTTACAAACAAAAAGGATAACAAAGGTTCACAGAAATAAAATATAACTAACTATTACATCCAAGTTCAACTAAGTCTTTCCTCAACCAATGGTTCATCATCTTTATCTGCCACCTGCTTACCTGTAAAATGTTAATAAGGGACCAGCCACTAAGCTGGCTCAGTAAGGTTCCAACACTCTTAGGATGAAGCACCGTTAGACTCTAAAAGCATATTCTCGTTCACCCAAAACCATGTGAAATCCATGCATACTTTACTTGACTTGAAATACAGTTTAAAACACTTGAAATGACTTGCAAAATGCTTTACATAATCAGAAAACACCATACTTGAAATCAGAATTTAACAGAAAACAAAGTTATCAAAAACTGAAAGTTCCGGTCGACCTAGCTGAAAAGTGGACCGATATCGAGGCAGAAACATCTCCAAAAAGTCTGGACGAAGGACAAAGCACTTCGGTCGACCTCAGGTTGTCTGAAGCCCTCCGGTCGACCTAAGGCCGTCCTAAACCCTCCGGTCGAGTGGAAAACCACACCGGTCGACCTACATCAACCACCAGTCGTCCGCAATTAGCCACAATACTTTACTTCAGACGATCGGTTTATTCTTCCGTCGACCGAACCGATTTGCCAAGGTTCAATGCAGAGCAAAACATTTCATTTTAACATTGAAAACACATATGAAATTCCCAAGGTTCCAACCCAAAAAATGCTAACTTCATATTACAGATAAACACCTGGCGCATGCAATACTTCTACTAAACTTGCCACATTCTGAGTCTGCTATATCTCAGTCCATGTCCTACATGCTATTTCACTCACCGGTTGATCCGTTCTGATGGCTTCTAACCCCACGTGGTACTACCCGATGGAGAAAATCCTAGTCTACAAGTCCATCTCGCATGACATCTAGGTCAGCGGAATCCTGCGAGGTACTACCTCATGATAATTGTGGCGGGTACACATGAATCCCTTCTAACTACTAACTACTAAATACTGCTAAATCTACTAATATAAACATGACAGAAAATCCAAAAACATAGAACTGCATAACACATAGGAACGTAAGACTTCCAACTAAACATATAATTCATTTAAGCATATTCTACAATACTTCATCCATTTTATGCAATGAAATCAATGAATAAAACATTACTCCATTTCTAAAAATACATAATTTCATGCTTTTCTATTGAAAAACAAGGTTGAAGGGTCCTTACCTTATCAATCTTAGAGCAAAACCTCAAAATCAACGAAAACAGAAAATCAAGATTCAAAGCACTGACTTACCAAGGCTATAACTCAAAATATAGAACTCCGAAAGCTAATCCATCAAATCCCACGCGTAGCTCAATCATTCCTCTTCGAAACGCACTATCACTCACTAAAAAACGGACTCCGTATGCTATCTCAAAATTCAATGTTCCCACAACCTCACAGTTCTGCCAAAAAATCTGTTTCTCTCCTTCTTATCTCTTCTATCTAACCTCTTCTAACTAAACAAAACTCCAGAAATAACCCCTTAAAACCACCCTCAACTGCTCACAAAACACTCCCTCATCTTCTTAATATCTACACTCAAGTCCCCTAACTAGCCAAACACACTACAACGCCCCTAAACAATTAACGTACACAACATATTGAAGGGATTCATGGGAAGAAACTCGTTCTAAACACCCATGAGTCCTCCCCTGAAGGATCCGCTCATACAAAAACGAATTGAATAAAACTGAAAAGACTTATGTTTCTTGATGAACGATTCTGGTTTTCTTAGTGAAAGATTCTGGTTTTCGGCTCTCAGCAGCAACCACCTTGAGTCCTCCCTTGCGGAATTACTCCCTACCGGTATCCACGCGTCGAAACGGGCAGTGAGTGCTAGCTCTTCGTTCTTCTGAGTTTTGGATTCTAGAGAGAAAAGGAGGCTGCAAGACTAGAAATCTGATTTCCGTTTTTAAGTATTTTTGCGGTTGAAAAATTGCTATCTAGGGTTTCGGCCAAGGGAAGTTAATATAGGGTGTGAGAGGTTGTTTCAAAAACAACTCCCACGTCCTTACCAACTCTCCCAGCAGTGGGAGTCTTTAACTCCCACGTCCTCTAGACTTCTGCTGGTAGTAGGAGTCTTTATCGGATAATAACTCCCACGTAATCCCAGCTATAATTCAATACCGAAAATGCCCCTCCTTAATCTCTAATTCAAAGAATAATGCTTTATTATTCTCTGAGAAATAAATATCAGATACAATGAACCTAGACACATTCTAGATTCATTGAATCTGGACATGAAGCTCGTTAGCTCGTCTATGCGTGTAACCCTGTAGGTTCATATCACAATGCCAATGAAAACACACTTAGTAGTAGTATGTGTTCATAAATCACAAGCGGTCCCTAGCAGGACATTGTGACTACCCAAAGTGAATGAATTTACGGTGGAACCTAATATCAATCCACTATTTAATCCATTTGTCTCGTGATATCCTAATTAAGCATAAGACATGGTAGTCGTCACCCTTATTAAGCTTAATTCTATTTATGCTCGATCTCCAAGTAGACTGTTCCAACAAATAGTATTTAATACCACTTTATCAAATACATTTGAGCACGGCCATGCATTTAGACAGTCTTCTCTATCGAGGGGCCCATGTATATCTCTCTCTAATAATAGAGAGGGACAAATTCCTGACAATGCCTCTCACATTCAAGCCATTATAGGACACTACATCCGATCATCAGTCGTATTGATTACTCGATTAAAAGTAACGTCCTATTGAGTCAAAACGTGGCTCCATTCATGCTAGAATCAATGGAGACATAAGGTCTAAGGATTCTAAAATAGTATTGAGGAAGTAATACTTATGACTAAGGACCATGAAGTATTACTTCACTAACGGATCACGTCCGATACAATACATCTCAATGCATTGCATCTATGATATGATTTGTATTCATTACACATGATTAGTAAAACATAATCATCAATCAAACATCATACTAGTTTTATTTCATTGTAAAGAAGCTTACATAAAACTAGGGATAACTAGAATAGTAATTACATAAACTAATGAGTTTTACTATCAAATCACGCATTTGATGTTCATAAGCAAAATTAGCTATTCAATTACATGCTCAAAAGATATAAAACGTACAACATATGCTAATGGTTCTAGGGCACTACTAACAATTTCCCACTTGCCCTAGGTCCAATCATACATGATCCTCAATCCCATTGACCTAGTATGATTCTCATGTTTAGGCTGTGGAAGTAAATTGGTCAATGGATCGGCAATGTTGTCGTCTGTATGAACTTTGCAAAACGTACAATATATGCTAATGGTCCTAGGGAACTACTAACACATATGACATGAAAAAGTCAATTAATACACATAATAACATGTAAGCATGCTAGACACGTAAGCACGAAAAGTTTAGGGTATCACATCCTTCCCTCCTTAAAAAAGTTTCGTCCCCGAATCTTGCACTCACTCACTAGATGCAAAGGCTTCTAAGGTTAAACACAAATCAGTTATGGTCCTATTTGAAATAAGTTAAGTACAAAGGAAACATAACACATAACACAAATGTTCCTTTCTCCTTATCTGCTACTTTCCCGGCTTTCTGTCTCCTAAAGTCAATTACCCTCGAGTTAGGCTCTTGCTTTCCCGCACTGTATACTGTTGTTACCGTTTGTTGACTGCCTTGAATCCACATAGGACACTGATACATAAATGCCCCATCTTCCCACATTTGTAACAAGCTCCTGAACCCAAACGACATTCTCCCAAATGTCGTCGATTACAAGTAGCACATATGTTCCACAACGGTATTGTAACACCCCGCCCCGTAAGCACTTTTAAGTATATCAATTTTGAGCTGGTAATTTTTATAAGAGGTAAGGGTATAATAGTCATTTGTTATTCTATAATTAAAATAATATTAAAAATGCAATTAGTATATATATATGCGTGGGCATCAAGAACCTTAAGGAATTACGTGTTGATTTCTCACTAATATTAGGCCAAGTGTCAAATAAAGATTAATTACAAATTTGCCACTAAAATTCCCTATATATAAGCTTGTGAGGAAAATTTCCCAAAACATTCCATTCTTCTTCTTCTTCGGCAGAGGAGTCTCTACATTAGGTAAGTATTTTTCTTCTCCTTCTCCTTATTTATTTTAATTGTTTCCGTCCTTTTGTTTGTTATATACTGATCCTAGTATATATATAAGATCCATTATTGTACTTCCTTTAACCTTCAATGGCCTCAAGTACCTTTGAATTATGATCACATTCATCTCGGCTAGCAAAGTCAATCTTTATAAATTTAGTTTGAATTCTCATCTTCATCTAAACTAAGTCCTTTTATTACTTGATATTCAAAGCCTTTATTTCTGCTCCTTTGGTCCGTGATATGAGAAGTTGAAAGACTAAGGGCTCAATTTAAACTCTCTAAGCTTGTCCAATTTTGTTAGGAATCTTGGTGAATTAATGTTACGGTATATCTGGGATTTTAAGAAAGTACACGGTTTATCAGGTGAGTGGTCCTAACCCTTTTGTAAAATTATATATATGTATTGTGTGTTCATTTGTTTAATTGCACTCATGATCTGGATCCACTCATGACATGCATTGTTACATTTATTTGTCACCACGAAATATCTTTTTGAATTGGGGCTTTATTTTTGTAATATTATTTTATTACATTGGAAATGATAAATTTGACTGAATCTTATATGGATTTGTCCTGTGAATATTGACATGGCATGATAAGACTACGAGTCCATTGAATCGGGCCCAATTATTTTATCTAAAGGAGCTAAGTGCTACACCAGAGGGTGTGAGACACCTCTAGAGTCCTGATTTGAACATCTGTATTTGGGGGGCCCGTATGAATTTGATCTGCTATTGTTGTCATGCCTATGTCAATTTCACCTCGACAGTCCCGGAAAAATTGTTTAGAAAATCAGGCCCCTTATTATAATCAATATATATGTGGTTTTCTCATGGTGCGAACTATTTTATGAATATAAAGTACTTTGGAAGAAAAATGGTTTTAAAAGACATACGCACCACTGGCACGGCCCTCACTGAGCTTCGGCTCACGCTTTCCAAATGTTTTCCCCCTCCACAGGTATCTGAAGGTGGTGCGACATTGTGGTATCAGAGTGCGCAGCGAGAGCTTTGGATTAGCAATCTGTATTTACGGATATTAGTCTTGTATTTTATCGAATTTTAATGTAACCTTGTGGATATATTATATTTTTGGGTAATAGAATGTTTGTTTAGAGCCTTGGCGGTTGTAAAAGATAGAACCCAGTGCCGAGAGGCACGCGACTTTCCCAGCCCGAGAGGGCCAGGGTGTCACAGGTATTCCTATCTCAGTCATATTACCTCCTATCCTTGCCATTGAATTTGAAACAATTGATGATCCGGTTGCTTGTCTTACATCTCCACGGTTTACGGAAGGCTCTGAATTTACCATTGTGAAGATTCGTCCTTGAACTATTTCTGTATGAGGTCTTTTGGTACCATTTCTGCTTCAACCCTTGTAAACTCTGCCTCAATATCTATACTCCTCTTGTAAGCATCTTTATATGTGGTAGAAAGGTTACCCAAGCGTCTTCCTTGAATCCTAGACAATAATCCCATCATGTACCTCTGAGTTCTCATATCTGGGTCTTGGACTACTGCCCCAGCATACTTCCCGAGTGAATTGTATTTTCCGCCATATTCTGACACCGTCATCTTCTCGGTTTGCTTTAGCTCAAAGAACTGGTTCTGCCTCTGGATTTTGATTGTTGTGGGAAAGTACTGATCCAAGAAAGTAGCTTTGAATTGTTCCCAAGTGGTGGGCTTCCCGCCTTCTTGATATACCTCTCCACCACTCAGTTTCCCTACCTGTGAGCGATGACACAACCACATCGGCCTTAGCACATTCTGGTACCCTCATAATCTTCAGATTATATTCTATCTCCTCTAACACTCCTCTGCTTGATCTGGCTCCATAGTACCATCAAAGGGCACCATTCTCATCTTCTTCAACCTTTCATAGTAGGCTCCCGTGTCTGCTTCCACTCTTGCTATCCCAATTGCCCTAATGTTTTGAATCTGGTTTTGTTGGTTCTGTAGCATTTGTGCTAGATTCAGCCGTGTTTGTTGCTAAGTCTGCATCATCTATACCATGAGGTTAAAGGCAGCCCCAAAGTCTGTTGGTGCCCCTTAATTAACTGCTGGTGGTGGTGGTACAAATTCTGCCCCAACCTCATTACCTCTTTCATTATTTTGTTCCTGGTTTTTCCTTGGACCACGACGTTCATAGGTGATGATTGGTACATTATCATTGTTTCCTCCTTGTTGAGCTATCTTACTTAAATAACATATTAAGAAATTAAGCAAATACTCCCATAACATGTTCACATAAAAATCAAACATTGCAGGGCAATACAATTAGCATAACATGAAATAATATAATAAGGTAAGATGGCATTGCATATCAATTAACTTAACAAAGCATACCAAAACAAATAGGCATGGAATCACAAAATAGATAATAAGAATAGCATGGAATCACAGAACAATAAACATGGCCTAACAATGACACAATAACATATAAAGCGATAAGTAAACACATATGCCCTATCACCACGTCTCTACCCAATAATCACATCTTAAGTCATCTACGAATTCCATCATATACTTATTCCATACTTAACTTTTAACCATGGGTTCAAGCATAAGGTTCTACCCGCTCTGATACTACTTATGTCACACCCCGTGACCCGGGGATGACCGGACAGTGCGTCATCTACCAATGAGACACCGAACCCTCAAACATAAAAGGATTAAATCCTAAATAAAGCTTCATTACAATACTTAAAAGATCACAAGTCTTACAAAGGAAAATATAAGTCTTAGAAACCAAAAGGATAACAAAGGTTCACAAGATAAAACATAACTAACTATTACATCCAAGTCCAACAAAGTCTTTCCTCAACCCATGGTTAATCATCTTGATCTGCTACCTCCTTACCTGCAAAATGTTAATAAGGAATGAGGCACTAAACTGGCCCAGTAAGATCCTAACACCATTGGGATGAATCTTTGTTAGTCTCTAAAAGCATATTTCCGTTCACCCAAAACCATGTGAAATCTATGCATACTTTACTTGACTTGAAATACAGTTTAAAACACTTGAAATGACTTGCAAAATGCTTTAAATAATCAGAAACACCATACTTGAAATTAGAATTTATTCTCCCAAAATATAGTCTGATAAAATCAAGAAGAAGAAATTGAGTGCAAGCAGAAACAAGCAACAAAAAGAATGGCAGTAAAGATCAAAGAAGAAGATATGATCTGCTAGAGTTGGAAGAAGGAAAAAACTAAGTTAGAAGAAAAATGGGTTGATGATTTCAACTGACTTGAGCAAAGAAATAAGAGTGGGCCTAAAAAGAATGTATAGATTCTTGGGGCCAAACATGTATGTAATTAGGAGCAAATGGTTTGGACAGATTAGGAGCAAATGGTCCACTAAGTGCATTGATTTGATATGTAATTATTCAGCTTTGTAGATATTTTGACTTTAGTTTTTTTTCCTTTTTCTCTGTGAGTGGATAACAGCTCAGCAAAAAATGGTTATAGCAATAATCGCCTCCAATATAGTATAAATAGAGATTTATGTTCATTTGTTAAGGTTAATTAAAATTATAGAAAATTTCCCAAAATTATCTATCTCTTCCGTTCATTGCTTCTTAAATTTCATACTTTACATTTCGAATTTTTTCATGGTATCAGAGCTGTGTTGATGATAAGAAAAACAATTATGATTCATCCTTAAAGATAATCTTCAGCAGTAGAATTTTGTCCTTTCTTTCTTGCACAATGTGAGAGTAAGAAATTTCAATCTCTGGCTTAAGCAAGTAGACTAATGATGTTTCTAAAAGTTTTAGCTTCTGATTCTGAATCAATGAAACATTTGGTAGTTTTGGTCAAAAGTTAAGCTCTAATTTACTATTACATGTCAACTTTTTGTTAGCATATTTTTTTTTCCTAGTGATATTGCCCTAGAATTGATTAAGAAACTAAGTACTTTGCTATTTCCTGATCGGGGAGTTAGTTGATAATTGTTTTCCATTAGAATACTGTGTTTTGTTTTAATCAAAGAAAATCATTACACTTCTATGGCTGATTTGGTCAACAACACAGTTGTTGTGGAAATACCTGTTACACATCTTTTTTATGTTCTTCCTAATGAAAATACTGGGCTGAAACTTTGCTCAAAAGTGCTTACTGGTGCTGACAATTATTTTGGATGGAGAAGAGTTGTAAAAAGAACACTCACCAGTTCATAGAAAGTATACCAGGTTTTGTTATACCTAAACCTAGAGATCCTTTGTATCATGTTTGGGAACAAGCTGTTCAAATGGTATTCACTTGGATAGTGAATAATGTCAATGAAAGTATAGGACCAAGTATACAACTATTGACCACATACTATCAAGCCTGGAAAGATTTAGATGAGAGGTATCAGTGTGGAGACCTATACATATATTCCAGCCTGTTAGAAGAAATCTATGCTCTTGAACAAGGAAATAACACTGTTACAAAATATTATACACAGTTGAAGACTTTATGGGATTAATTTCTGATGATCAGACCTTCACCACAATGTACATGTGGTTTATGTGTCTGTGGAGGTTCTGAATACTTGCAGAAGTCTCGTGACTTAGGTTTTTTTGTGAAATTTCTAAAAGGACTGAATGATAACTTCTCAACAGTGAGATCACATGCCCTAATGAGAAAGCCTACACCAAGTATTAAAAGGTGTTTAATTATGCATGCCAGCATGAAAAGGAAAAGGCATATGCTGACAATCAAAATGTGCCTAAAGTGTTATCAGTCAGTTACGATAAAATAAAATGGATGCATGATCTACAACAGGATCAACTAAACGGTTTGTTGTTGAACATAACTACATAAACGCAGTTGGAGGCACTTATCAAAGAGGCAATTTCAATAGAAAATTTCTTATCTGTAGTTATTGTGGGAAACAATGGCATACTATAGAAAAATGCTATAAAAACATTGTTATCCACAAAATAGCCATTACAAAGGGAAATCTGGTAACTTAGCTGCTTCAGGAGTAAGAATGGCTAGAGTCGGACTTTTTTCCAACAACAATGTACTTGTGTCATCTCACAAGGCTTTCAGTGCAGTAGGGACTGGATCAGGACAAATTGAGACTTATTTAAACTATAAAGGATATACATGAGGGTATCCTGGAGGTTATGACCAGAGTTATACAGCACATAATGATACTAATAGTGATGTTCCTTTTACATGATTCATTGTTGAGCAACAGCAACATTTGAAGCAAATGATTCAAAACTTACAAAATAAGAATAATGTGCCTTCTGCAGTGAATGATATTGAGGCTAAATATGCTACTGTTAGTGTTGTTGTGGTGCATGTTGCAACAGGATATCAAGTTGAATGTCAGGCACTGCAAGAGCCTTTTGAAATCAATGCAGCATAATCAGGTATTAATCTAACATGCAATGACTACACCTGGATTGTTGATTCAGGTGCATCTGATCATATTGTTTTGACAGACAAACATTTTACTTCCCTTAAAGACTTTCTCTTATACATATGTGCACATGCCCAACAAATGCACTATACCTATTCATAAAAGGAGAACCATTAAACTCACTCCTAGTATTACACTCACTGATGTTCTCTATGCGCCACTTTTTAAATTCAACATCATTTACGTGTCTAAACTTTATGCTGAAAATTCTTGTTCAGTAACATTTTTCACTGATCATTGTGATATCCAAGACCAAACTACCAAAAGGAGAATTGGGACAGCTAGAGGATGGCAAGGCATCTACCGGTTTCAGTTGGATCCATACATTGCTCTCACTTTTCTTCCTTCAATTAAATGTGTTACTTCTTATTACCTCTTCTGAAGTTTCTGAAGGGATTTATGGGCAGAAACTCGTTCTAAACATCCGTGAATCCTCCCCTGAAGGATCCGCTCATACTATGGGAATCGAAAATTCAGACGAAAAGGACTTACAATTTTTTGTTAATGGTTTTGATTTTGGATTATGTGCTGCTGCCACCAATAGCCTTCCCTTGCAGAATTATTTTCTACCGGTATCCACGCGACGAAACAAGCAGAGAGTGCTAGCTCTTCGTTTTCTGAGTTTCGAATAATCTAGAAGAAGAGAAGGTCAAAAATCTAATTTCGGGTTTTTGGTTTTTGCGGCTCTCATAAGTTTGCCTAGGTTTCGCCCCAAAAGAGTTTATACAGGGCGTGAGAGTTTGTTCCGAGAACCCGAAGTTTCTGAAAGTTTATAGATGGAATTCCCTACTCAACCCGAAGTTTTCGTAACACCCTAGCAGTCAATTTTTGTGTGTCGGGATCAACTCGACGAAATGAATGAGAAACAAGGGGTAAGTTAATATTTTATGTTTTTTTTTATCTTTGTAGTTAATTATATTTAAGTATTTTCTTTAAATTTATGTAAGTTTTTTGTTTTTTTTGCAGTTTATGTGCGTACCATACCCGACCCCTGTTATTGATGTCTTGGTTGCTCGGGATCCAAATTGATACGATACCAACCTTGGGGCTGCCCAACTCAAGGGAACGTGTGTTACGATACAAAGAGGACTCTAAATTACATCTAGGAATGTTTCCCAAGTCAATCTCTTAAGTATCACAAGTGTACAAGCAATGGACAACTTTGCTAGTGTTTGGTATAATGATCATATATAGGCATCCAATGAAGCTGATTCCAATTGCATATTAAAGATAAGAGGCAAATCTACAACTTCTATGAGATCACAAGACCAGATTCTGCCTTCTTGATATCCATTATTGTCGTACAAGTTGGCCCAACAAGTCATCTCGAATCGGGGACGAATTTAAAGGGTATTTTAGTCTTTTTGTGTACAATTAAAGTCTATACTAGACTTTAATTATTTTCAGCATATTTAATTACTATAATTTCATGTATAGCAAGTATTTGCTATAATAAAGGACATGTTGTTCATGTGTTAGTTAGTTGGTTAATAAGAGTCCTAATGCAACTAGGACTCTTCATTGTTTTGGTAGTTACTTTTATTTGTGCCGCCAAGATAATAGGAACATGTGCCTATTATCTTGTTTAGGTAGTTACTTGATAACAAGTTGTTATTCAAGAGTCCTAATTCTTCAAGGACTCTTATTTCCCTTTTCCTAGTTCAAGTTGGAACTGAAATACATCTATTTAAAGAGTATTTTCGGCCACCTTTTACTTAGACTTGATATATTGATATTTTGATTAAGGTTAATCCTTTGATACTTGTTTATGAACTTCCGGTAGAACTTCATATTCTTTGAGTTACTGTATCAACTAGGTTGTTTCTCAAGTTGTGGTGTTTCAGCCTCCATTGATATTTAGCCTCCCCGGGGTTGTGTTAAGTGTATTCCCATAGAAACTAATTCGAGATAGAGAAAGATCTGCTTAAAAGCCGAACCTTGATATAAAACATCACGGTTTCGCATCACAAATTTTCGGGTAGTTGTTTGTGCCTGAGTCCCACTGATATGCTTCGATATTGTGGAGTACCATCGGCCTGATCGAGTCATGAGGTAATTTGGGTATCGACAGACGGTACCAGATGAGGCAGGGACTCATGTACTGATTGAGGGTAAAGACGTACAGGCGGTTAGATTTGTGGCGAATAAGAAATGGGTTAATTTCCACTCGAAGTACATAGAGATGTGGGATAAACGCTTAGAACGCATCTTAAAGGGTGTTGCTGTGGCTGGTAATGTTTTTGTACCTAGTGATGATTAGATTGCGTAGTACAAGGACATTACTGTCTTGCTTATAAGTAACTTCACAAAATTGGGATACTTCACATCTTCCCCATGGATTTCAACCAAACGCTTCATCGGATGCAATTCTGGCTAGTTGTATTTTCTTATGTACTACATTTTCATGTTTTACTTTTTTCATATAGTTTCTTATATTTGTTTTGTGTTTGGTATTTATTAAAGGTTGCGGGGCAAAATAAGGTTATAGATACCTTCCAGCAGGTAGTGGGTAATATTCGTGATCCCCAGTCCAAGAGTCTGGTCACCTGGGCGACCGACCTCTTGACACAAACCTTACAGACTGCTGGGAGGGCATTTTCATGCAAACCATGCTCAACTAGATTGGGAGGCGGGGAGGGTGTCTGTCTCATCGGGACACACACGCACATTATTAGTCCATTCAGCGGACACATGTCGGTGGACAGATTCACGGACCTTGGGACGCTTTGATCCCTCCTTCGCCGGCGCAGGAAGAGCCAACATGGGGTGATACTCAGCCTCAGACTCAGACTCAGACTGATTCTCAGGCTCATCCTCAGTCAGGGCACATTCAAGGTTAGTGACCCATGGGGTGAGTACACCTTGCCCAACAACTTCAACTGGTCTGGTTTAGCCGCTCAATTCGGCGATCCGAGTGCGTTTTCATCGGGTATGCATGATGATCCTATGGCTGACCGGCCCTCGTTCTCCCTTGGACTTGATCTAACTCAGACCCAGAAGGAGGATCCACTACTCCCGCCACAGTCACCTGATGAGCCTATTTTTATCGACCCAGAAGGCCTTCAGGTCGAAAACACGTCTGAAGGTAGTGTTATACACACAAAAGAGGGAAAAACATATTGGCTGAGGTCGAACCCAAAAAGGAAGGATCTTTGGACATCGATGGAGCAAATGAAGAGACGTTGAATTTTTACTTGTATTCATGTTATTCAGTATTTGTTTTATGTTAGATACTTGAATTTATGTTATTGAGCGTTGTTTTTTATATTGATGAATATTAACTTCAATATTTATGTTATTGAGCGTAGTTTTTTATGTTGATGAAAATTAACTTCAGTATTGATGTTAATGATATTGAAGTGTGTTATGAATTTCTGCACTTTTATAGATTTTTAATCGTGTTGAATTGGACGTTACAAATTCTTGGCAAAAAAAATTGGTACATTCGAAGTGTCGCCAATCTAGGACGGATATTTTCTAAATCCGTCCTAGATTGGCTAATTATCGTATAAAAAAAGTTGAAGTGATTTAAGGCCTAACCACTGCCAATCCAGAACGGATTTCTCAAATCCTTCTTGGGTCAAAGACATATTTGAGAAATCAGTTCTGGACTGACGTGACCAGCCGCGTAAGTATTTGCCACGTCAGCCCAGAAAGGATTTCCCAAATCCGTTTTGGACCCAGGACGGATGTGAGAAATCAGTTATAGCATGGTTGGATTTGGATGCCATGATTGACCCATTATGTAATTTCATGGCCATTCTAAGGCCAAACCCAAATTATATCTCTCTTCCGTTAATTGCTTCTTCAATTTCATACTTTACATTTCCAATTTTTAATAGTTATAAAAACTTTAATTTACATATCTATCGCATTTTTCACTTGGTCCAACCCGTTTATTCCAGGACCCGTAAACTTACCCGACCCAGTACACTTTTATCTCTTCCTCACCGTCTGCAAAACTCATTCATAAACCCATCAGCTAAATAAATACACTTGTACAATAACAAGTTACCAAAAAAGGAAAGAATTTCCACTCTTTCAAAATCTCTCTTCAACTTTCATGTCATAATTCCGAAAATGGCTTCTTCTCTATCTCCTTCCTGGCTGTTATATCAAGGTCCATCTCATTTTACCATAAATTATTTCTTGCTGTTATGAATTAAATTTCCATGGTTTTTATGAACCCTTTTGTAGTTCGTAATTTTTTTCTTCTTTTTTTGCAGATAGAGGAATCCCAAGAGGGGTAGTTTTGTCGTGATGAGACAATTACTAAGAAACTTCATTTCCATTATTTTAAGGTTTGTTTTCATATTTATGTCTAATTTGGTGCTTATAACCGTGGAAAGTATTGGAATTTTTAGTGTCCTAATAGAAATGGTCCATACTGGTCCAATAATGCATAATTATAATTCTCTTTAAGCTTTCAACACTAGTGTGTCCTGTTTACTTGCTTTTTCTTTTTTATTTATTGCAATCTTATCTTGTTTTTATGTATACAGATACGCTCGAAATGTCGTTTTCTGTATCCATTTCCTGTGAGAGTTTATGCCCAAAACACTCCTCTAACTGTAATAGTTTACGAAACCTTGATTATAATGAGGACAGTAACCTTGGCTTACTGGTTGTATGTAATGAATGTGTCTTTCGACCCAAAAATTTATTTTGATAGAAATTTAAATTGTATACGCTTGAGTATTGCGTTCTTATTACAAGTGTGTATTTCCATAATGTGTTATGTTTAGTTTTGACCAACCTCCAAAAATACGCCTATTTGTGGAGTGGGCGTGAAAAACTGTACCAAACAGGTAAAAAACCCACTGTCCATAGTGTTGTAGTGAAAGAATGATTATATGTTTCTGGCACCAGAATTTTCTATTTGTCTTACTGCAGTACTCCTAATAATAGAACTCTCTAAAGCTAGTCTGGAACAACTGAAGAATCAAATATTTCAGAATACCTGCAAGCTTTTCATTGGAAAGATTTCATAATTACCTCTTCTGAAGTATCTCCTCAATGCTACGTTGTTGCAAAACAGCAAACGGCCTTGGAAAAAAAATGTTGTAGCTATGTCTGTAAAGTATTTTTCTGTGTAGAAACTTAAGATGAAAAGGAAAAGAGCATTTACTGAGGCTTATGTAACTTTTTCACTTGGAGAATATGCTTCTTGTTGGTTCTAAATTTTGATGATATAATATGTATTTTCAAAAAATCAGTTTTGAAACTGGAGTTTTGTAGGAATAAGCATTCTGAGTCGGAGATACACATTTTTGTATAATTGAATTAGTCAATATATTGCAGGCATGTCCGCTCTTTTTCAGTTTCTCTGCTAAAAGTGTTAATGATTCCCTTTTCATTCTGGGTGTTCAACAGAACGTTTTCTCTGGATCATTTCATAGTTTGGCTGGGAAGATGAATGTTGGACCAATCCATCCAATTACAAGACGGCCTTTGCTTCCATATATAAAATGTGAGAATTCTGACAAAGAAGGGAGTTCGTTCGAGCAAGTATCTGTTGAGCGTGCTCCATACTATAGTTATATGGACTCCACGTCTGGGCAGATGGAACCTGCTTCTGGGGCTCGTGCAAGTATTCCTAGCGAAGAATACTGGCCAGAAGGGACAGCTAGTCAAGTCAGAGCTGCCCGGGCACCTGAGCCTACTGGCGAGTCAACTGGCAGTCCTTCTTATGGGAAGAACCCTGGCAGTCGGAGGAAAAGGTATAACCGATTAGTTGCTGCTTCTGGGACTGCTGAAACAAGTACTGTTCCAGATGATCTTGTGGAAGCGGGGATTCCAGATGATGAACTAGAAGAACCAAAAGAGCCATCTTCAGAGTTTGTTGTCTATCAAACAGAACCTGAGCAAGAGAACTTAACTGGATATGCCCTGGACAAGAAACTTGGACGACCTCATCCCTTTATTGATCCAAAAGTTAAGAAACCAATAGAAGAGCCACTTACAAGTGAAGAACTTTGGTGGAACTGGAGAAAGCCGGAAAAGGAACAATGGTCCAGGTGGCAGAGGAGGCGTCCTGATTCTGAAACGGTTTGTTCTAGAAACTTTGAAACAGATGTTTATTATTGACCGAAAGTTGAAAATAATTATCTCAAAATGAAATAACTCGATTTTGGTTTGCTGAGATATGATGTGAAAATGGCTCCATCGGAATACTAATCCTACTAAAGCAGAGAAGTTTCTTAATTCTATGTATTTTTTTCATGTTGCAGATGATGCATCATCATAAGAGAGTAATCTAAGACATTCTGGTTATGTTCTAGGATGTTCTTCTTTTTCTATGCTCTTGTTCAAATGATTTATTTATTTATTTAATCTTTTTGTTTGGGGTTTGCGGACTGGGGGTCGGGGTTTCAGGTTTTTCTAAAAGCCATGGCAAAGACTGGACAAGTAAAGCTTTATGGTGACCATCCAACTTTGACTGAGACATCACTTTATAGAGCAAGGCGACATCTATACAAAGAGGAAAGGTAAAAGAATACCTATGGATTTATCTTTTGTGCTTAACAACTTTGCCTTATGTTTGTGCCTTCAAGAATCTTTAAGAATGCCTGAAAAGCTCGAGTATGAACACATCTGTATTTTGATGCATTAGTATGTAGTTGCATCATTACAAAAGACAGAATATAGAAGTATATGAAATTTGAATGAGCAACTAAAATTTTATCTGAACAATATCTATAACATGTAGCAGAACTGGTTTTTGATGTATGCCGTAAGAAGTTTTACTGCTTGCTTGTAATCGAATGGGAATGCTCTTTCAACATTAGGTTTTGCAGAAATTAAAGGAAATGATTTCTGAATGGTTATGCGATTTTTTGTTTAATTAAATTGGGATAACATGTGATGGGGAGGTTGTGTTCCTTGTCCTATCTCAATCTTTTATATTTTTGTCCAGTCATTTTTTGCTTATTGACTCGTGATTTACTTTTTACATGCTTTGGATTTTTTTCACACTGGAAGAGGTTCTAAAGTAAATGATGAGAGATTTATCATCTCTTGACATTATCAGTGATCTAAAATTTCTAAAATACTTCATGAGAAAGCCTAGACTATTGGAAGTTGGTGTAGCTCTCTCTAGTCTCTGATTTTCTCAGGGATTGGTGTCCTCTGTTAAAGATTACCTTCTGTGAAATGTAATTTGATTGTTTTATAAATTATGTGTCTTACCTGACTTCTTTTAATGGTATGCTTTGGTGGCTGGCCATTTTCAGTTCTTAATAAGTAGGCCTGTACAGATTTTCTTCTTAGATTTCTCATCAGAAAGTTAGTAGTAAAACATATGATTGGTATCTAGAAGCCCACCTTCAATATATTTCTCCAAGTTCAACCTTTAAGACCATGGAAAATTAACTTTTTCCTTTACTTTTTATTTTTTTTTAAAAAAAATTAGTAAAACAATCTCATGGCAAATATATATCATTTCAATAAAATCGTTTGTTATTTTGACTTCAAAATCACTTATCCTTTCTCAGACACTCTTAACTACAAGGTAATTAAAGATTTTCTGGGATTTTTGCAAGAAAAAAACAAAAATCTACTACTCTTTTCACCTTAATTTGCTTTCTTCTCTGATTATTTATTCAGACTCAACTGAGACATTGTATAGTTCTTATATTGGGATCCCACATTAATTGGTTGGTGTTGCAGGCTGAGTGCTGAACGGGAAAAATTGGAAAAGATTGGTCCATTGGCTTATTACTCAGAATGGGTGGAAGCTTGGAAGAGAGACACTTCCCGCGAAGCTGTACAGAAGCATTTTGAAGAGACTGGTGAAGATGAAAACACTCAACTTCTTGAAATGTTTACATATCAAACTGATCGAGAATACCGCATAATGATGGGTACCGATATTCGTATTAAGCGAGATCCTTTAGCAATGAGAATGCAAGAGGATGAGATAAAACAAAGTAATCACGTTTTCTCTTCATAATCTCTCTTATTCTGCTTAGTATAAGCTTCTGATAGCATTTCATTTTGAATTGGATATGGCCTTTGGGACTATACAAATCTAACATGTGGGGGGTTTCATAATTAATTTTTTTGCTTAGTTGGAGTTCTTTTTGCTGCAAAGGTTTTCAATGTCTTTACCTGTTCTATTAAGATAGCCATATTTTATAGCCCCTGTTATGTGTTCCTTCTGCTGATGACAAAAGGGCCTCATAATTCTGATCCTATCCATAATTTTCACACAGATTATTTAATGGCAATTTGGAGATACAAGGCTCTGAAACCTGATGAGTGATTGGAATTTCGACATCTCTCACAACCTATTGCAGTGTTAGGAGTTGATAAATAACTTGTTTTCTTCCCCCCTCCAGCGCGCCTTCTCGCATACTCATTCTGTGCTTTACTTCTAATCTGATTGCAATGTCTGGTCTTTAAGTTAAAGGATGGAGATAAATATTTTTGCCTCGTTTTCTCCTTTTTCCATCATGGTAAAATAACAAAACAAAAAAGAAAAGAAAAATAAGGTCCTTTGCACTGTGTGCTATGGTACTTTAGTTAGATTACAAATTCTCTGATCTCGTTTCAGTGTTTATAAGGAATGTTGAATTATCATTTGTTTTGGTTAGTAATTTTGTCTTAGTAACCTTCTATTGTTTGCAGTTTGGGGTGGCGATCCAGTTTACCCAACTATAAATTACATTCAGGATCCAGAGGAAGTGATTGATTATAGGGGTCCAGATTTTCACGAACCAACACCAGATGTGCTGGCTTATCTGAAAGAGGTAAATTTGGGTATTTCTTTTATTTTTTATTTTTTTATCTAACAGAGTTAATACTCAAATCGTATTTCATTTCTTCACATAGTGAAACTAAGGAAGGAACAAGTTCTTTTAGGTTGCAAATACTCACACTAATATAACAAGCCCGTATCATCTAATTTTCCTGCTTGAAATTGTTCACCGTATGAGGCCACATTCGAGGCATATTTGAAAATTTCATTGAACATGCTTACATATTTCTATAATGTTTTACACAAGTGAACTACATGTTATAAGGATTGGTGAAGTATTCAATGTTTAATCATTATCATTTTTGAAAAATATGCTACACAAGAATTAGAGAAGAAAAAGGTGGAAGGCGAGAACTGCATTGTTAAACATCTTCATTTTCAGTTCTCAGAGGGAAGGGGGGCCGGGGGTGGTGGGGGGGGAGGGAACCTAAAATAATGGTAGTTATCTGTAAAATGAGGACTTCCATTTACTCTTCGAGTGCAAGCAGTTGCCGCCTTAAGCAAACTTGAGTGACAAGAACTACTATGATAATTAGTTAACAGTGTACTGTAACCGAGATTTTCTTTTTGCTTGCTGACTGTCAATTTCTTCAACACTAATTATTTGCAGCTTTTGATTAGGTTAGCATGAGAATGCTAACCAATCTTAGTAAACCAATTGTATACAGTTAGTAGAGAATTTTGTAGTTGTGCAAAGCACCATTAGAGTTTAAAACAATTATTATATTTTTTTAACAATCTGACTTATAATCAGATATAAATGCTAATTTTTCATCTTCACTATTGAAAACTTATTGATCAGCATCGCAAAATGATATCTCGGGAGGAACTGGAGGAAATTCTTACTAAAGAGAAGAGAGAAGTGCTTGAGGTAATGTGACTATTCTTTTGCATCATTTCTATTCTTGTTGGCATAAACCTCTCTTCGTTTACGAATACTATGTGATATTGCTGGTTTGCATATTCATAGACTTTCTAATTGATTAATATTAATAAGACCGAACTGTCTGTTACAAGAATTAGTACTCTTTTCTACTAGTAAGGAACTTATAGGATGTCTCAAATGAGACAAGTCTGAACTTATAGGCTGTCTCAAATGATTTAAGTCTGAACTGAACTTTACTTTACCAAGCTACATGCAGCATGTGTGATCCCACCTTCTTCGAAATTCGATGATTCCATCTCAAACATTGTTTGCAGCAGTATGTTATTTAAGTTGGTATATCTGTATTAAAAAAACAGTTTTATACTTCTGTATCTAATGTGGCGTCCACTCCCATGTATGAATGTTGTATGCCTATAGAAGAAGGCCTTCAGCCCAGCCCCACTCATAATACCGATCTGTAGTGGGATGCAATGTAATAATCTCACTTCTTTGTTAAACTAGCCTCCTGCATCTTTTGTACTTGCGCTCTGTTACTCGTTCCAGAAAGGAATATTGTAAGATAGTGATATCCAAATCCACATCCTTATGATGCTTGATAAAAAAAATGTTTAGTTTTCTTATCACATGACCTACTTCTTGTCTTCTAGTTGACCAAGTGATCATGTTTCTGATTGTCTTTGCCCCTCTTGAAGGAAGTCCCTTTAGATTTTCTCCAGTCTATTGGCTACTGATACTAGCAGAGTGAAAAAGATATATATATATATATATATATATATATATATATATATATATATATATATAGTGTGTGTGTGTGTGTGTGTGTGTGTGTGTGTGTGTTTCACGCAGGCTAGACGGATGCTCTTAATAAGTATAGTTTCCTTTGTAAAAAGCTGATTAGCTTTTAAATCTTTCTTCTACGGAGTTCCAAACTGAGTTTCATTTGAAGGTAGCGCTAAGAGGCACCTAAAAGTAGGAGGATAGTCTAGATTGTAGTCAAACACCGAGAATGAATCACTGACAAGAAGATCAATTCCAGGAAAAATCACCTAATGCAAATAATACTTGGGAAGCAGCAAGAAGAAATCCGGTTGTAGCTAGTTTACCTATTTACTAAGCATATTATCCAAAAATATTATGACAGTCTTGATTTTGCTCATCTGATTAGATTCTCCTTGACATATGGTTATACTAATTGCAACTTGCTCTCGAGCTGGAAAACTTTTTCTTTCAACTTGACCATGTTGGGTGTTGTGCCTTTGGACAGATGCCAGACATGGATGAAGCTATGGCCAGAGCTGTTGACATTGGTGAAAATGAGGTTAGATTTGCTTACAAATTCGAATGTCCTATATGGTGGTTTTCTAACACACATTTTGGGTTAAACTAATACAAAGTATCTGGATGGTCCTTCAAGGATGATGGAGATGAAAGTGAGACGGAAGGTGATAATGAAGAGGAAGAGAAGATTAATCGCAATTGGAGTGTGTTGAAGAGTAACCCTGAGCTTCGCAAATCAAAGGTGATTGAAGTTTTTCAAAATTCTTTTTCTTTCTTGTATTACATTCTAGCCTTACTGTACTGCGACGATAGATAATAGGCAAAACAACCACTTTAAGAAAATCCTCGTGTCTCTGCTATACCTATTATCTATTATACAATTTTTAAAAGATGCTCGTTCCAACAAATTTTCTAATGCGGAGTGGATTTTTACGCTGTATATTTTCCTTTATTTATTTCCGTCATGAAGATATTTATTGTGGGAAACATTCATTGGTAAATATCTTATATTAGAACATAAGGATGTGTCGCACTTATTAGTGTTGTTCCATTTCGTTATTCTTTCCATTTATTTGAGGTTGGTTTTAACTTGGGGTTCTTCAGAAGAAAAAGGGTACACGATGCTTCTTTTTTGGGGGCGAAATTGCTGCTGGGCAAGTAACCCCCTTGGAGGGGACATCTTAATTGGTAGGAATATGTATTTAACTTTAATTTGCTGCTTCTTGCAGAATAAACCTGAAAAAGAACAGCTTGTCTCTGGATGAAGCTGTTGATGATTCTGAAAACTTGACGGATTTTCTCATGGACTTCGAAGAGGAGTAGTTATTCTATTTGGAGCTAAAGGTAAGTTTGTAGAAATATGACTGAGAAAGTTTGAAATTTTGGTTCCTTTATGAAATATTTATTTACAGTACTCTAAAGCATCTACCATGCATGCTTGTGTATATGTACAGTTCCTTGTATTTGATCTATGGGGGCTGCCATTCAATGATTCAGAATTTCCTCAGCTCTTGATATTTTGACATGTATTGCATTATTAAAGAATGGGGTTTTTTTTTTTTTATTACCCGGAGTCATACCCAAAAGTGCGGACAGGGCATGTCACAAGAGAGGATTGATCCTGATTGTTAATATGGGAGTACACTCATCTTACCAACTAGGAAAACTCGAGTGGACAAATAGAATGGGGCTTGAAGACAATTTTAGTTGTCTTAAATTATCCTGCTTACATGCTTTTTTAGATTCGGGAAGAATCAAATTCCATGTCTTACCTTTTAACCCTTTTATCTCAATAGCTCAATCAGTGTCCCCACTTGTGCTAATGGTTGATTACTTTGCGTGAATTTGATAGAAACATATATCGAAGGCTAATGTGTAAAAGTTTAGTGATTTTAACGCAAAAGTTAATATTTTTAAAGAGTTTTTGAAAAATGTTCGAACACGCTGAAATTAAAATAATGGAATGGATTTTTCAGTTTCTCTTTACATTCCGTTTTTTGGTTTACCAATTTAACGTGAGAATGATATTTACATAAGAATGCTCATTTAGGAAGTAGTGGGAATGATCATTACACTTCAAAACTTATAAAATGACTTTTCAATGAGAAGTCGGAATCACCAATTAATGAAAAGTAATCATTATACCATTTATTTAATTTTTATAGTATTTAAATTAGACGACAACATATTTATTTTCTCTAAAAATATTTTATTCTGTTTATAAAACTTTATATACGATAACTACATAAATATTTTTTATTTATTTTGTTTATTTATTTTGTTACTTTTTTCATTTATTTTTAATATAAAATATAATTGCTTTTATATTATGTTTAACTTTATATATTAATCATATTTGAATATTGAAATGTATGTTTGATGCACTTCAGAGTACAAAAAGGGATGGAGCAAAGAATTTATTTTTGCATTGGCAAATGCTTTCTTTGGAATACAATATTTATAAAGAAATTTCACAAAAATTAAAATTTTCCTATAAAAAATCGTCATTTCTGAAAATGTTGGGGGTGTTTGCTCCCTCAACCTGAATATGCCACAATGAAAAATATAATTTTTTTCAAGTGAGTTTATACATTGTGCAATTAATTTGTTTTATCGTCAACATACGTTAAAAGACATTTTGGTCATATTATATTGAATTATATTTTATTCCAATATTAAATAATAGTTTTTCCAAACACATGAAATAAATCGTCATTCAATTTTGGCTTTGTCTTCCGGTCAATAGAATGGTAAGAGAATCCAAAACAATAGCATGTGGAAAGTCAATGTGTGGAAAAGGGATTCTAGTACGTTCTATACAGTGTACCAAACGTGCGTAAGGGTGTATTTATTTTAATGGAATTTGGGGATTGTCTTTTTTTTTTTTTTTTTGCTAAATAAAGATTTACCCATTAATCATAAAATAGTCAAGGTCATTACAATCAAAAGATAAAACGCAAATACAAGAAAAATAAAAGTTATATAATGGTGTAAACACCGTGATGACAGATAAAAGTACACACTCCGCATCAGGTAAACAACACAAAAAACAGTAAAACAAATATATACATGATAAAATTCTTCACATCAACTTCTCCGAGATCCTGAATTGACTGACTGCTAATAAAACTTTGGAATTGAAATTTAGAATTCTTTTGTTTGGCTTTAAACAAACAAAATTTTGTAACTGGAATTCCAAATCAAATTACAACCCCTCAATTCCACAAATAAATTTTCATTTTATAATAAAGGAATTTGAATTTGAATTCCAATTCTACAAGATTTGTTTTATGTTATAAAATATCATACATACAAGTTATTTCTCTCTTATAAATTAATAAATATAAAATGACTAAAGTACCCTTAGTGTAAAATGACAAAATACCCATAGTACAAAATGACTGAAATATCCTTAATTTAAAATGACGAATGTTCTTCTCTTAAATGACAAAAATACCCTTAATACGATATCAAAAAATATCGTTAGTGCAAAATTACAATAATTACCCTTGGCACAAAACAACGATTAAAAAAAAATCACAAACACACGTAACATAAAATCACCAAAATACCATTGGTGCAAAATTACGAAGATACTCTTGACATAAAATGATAAAAATATTCTCGGATCAAAATAAAGAAAAGAATTCCTGCGCACAAAATGAAAACAAAAACTTTTGGCTCAAATTGCTAAAAATTTCTATGATACAAAATGACGAAAATACCATTGGTGTAAAATGACGAAAATACCCTTAATGCAAAAAGATGAAAATGTTCTCATATAAAATGGGGAAATGCCTCTTTGGGAAATTAACTTTGAATAAAATAAAAAAAATCTTTTAGAACAAAATGGAAAAAGTACTATTTGTACAAAATGACAAAAATTTCGTTTACATGAAATGTCGAATTAATAGTCATTTTGGTAATTAAATTATATTCGCTTAGCCACTTTCATCATTTTCACTTTTTTGACTTATTTTATCCCTAATGAATTTACGGGCTAGTAGTTTCATCATTCCGTCAAATAATTTGATAAATTCGGTCCAATTTGATGATTGGCCTAACTATGTCGGCGAACGGATACAAACGAATTAGGAACTTTTTATTGCAGATCCAAATCCGTTTTTAATTTTTCCTACCGAATTCAAATCTGGATCTGAAGAGATCCATAATATGTGTTACCAGATCGTCCATTCAGATCCAGATACAGTTCCTGCAAAACTCGTTTCAAAAAGTTCAATCCTCCTCTTTTGCTTTCTACTTTGGATTATTAAAAACGTACCTGTTTAATCTAACAATTTTACATATCAGATGCTACTTCACCCTAATTATACTATATTCCACAAATAATTCTACAAATTAGAATACAATTCATAATCATAATTCTTGCCAAAGTTCAAAATTCAAATAAAATATATAGCCAGAATTTCGATCACATTTCAATATAAATATTTAGAAGCCTCCTCAAAATACTATATATAATGCTTGAATAATTATAAAGCTTCCCCAAAAGAGATTTAACTAAACCACTTGGACAAAATGAACTTGTAAAAATTTCCAAAGGTTAGAAAAAATCATAATTTATATATATATATGAATAAACTGATCCGGTTTAACAGATTCAATTTTTGATAATTCAGATTTGTAATCATTTTATTACTCTTATATGGATCCGGATTCGGTTGCGGGCATATATGTAATACCCGTAACTTTTTTACTACGTGATTATGTGTTTTAATTACATCATTACATTTTTTTAATGCTTTATAAAATGTTGGCAAGAATTAATTGTTTAATTGTTATGTGTCACTTGACATGTTTATGTGTTATATGTACCTAATTGATGTTTGGGGTTGTGTGAGGACATGAGTGCACCTTGTGTGAGATGTGAGGGACCTAAAAAGAAATTAGAATTGAATGGGAAGGGGAGTTATGGCTGGTTTTCTCCAGCACTTTTGGGAGTTACCAAATCAGAAAAAAAAAATAAGAGAAAGAAAAGAAAGAAAAGCTGAGAGCTTTGGGAGATCACCAAGGGAGCATCTCCTATCGGATTTCGACGCACCTTATATGAATATCAATCGCAGCGTGATAAGTTTCGAGTGAACGAAAGAAGAATTGCATTCTGAATTCAGAGTCGGGAACGGGGGCTGTTTTCTGGGATTTTCGCACTTCTTTTCTTGGTTATTTTGCTTTCTTTGCTTGTTTTGAAGGTATGGATCCTACCCTTTTTGTATGTTGATGTTAGATATTGTTTTGTATGTCTTAGTTATGAATTATTGAAGCATAAACTGATTTATTTCATTGTGGATTATGGAATTGTGATTGTGGATAATTTGTGAATTGGTGACAAGAATTGGATTACTTGCTGCCGTAGTTGAATATGATATTTGCTTACTTGTTTATTTTCTATTGCTTTACATAATCGGGTCTTTTGGAGTCGTCACTATTTGGTTGAGTCGAGTCGTCTTATTTAGTTTTGGTCGACTGAATCTGTGATACCCAGGACCTTTCGATAGCATGTTTTATGTGTTTTTATATTCTATGTGCTATATGTACTTTTTATTCTAATTATTCTTAGGGGCGTACTAGCTAGGATAAGATGTTAGAGGACCTAATTGACAAGATGAACTTTTTGGTTAATTTAAATTGGCTAATTTTGGAGGGAGGTTAGTGTTCATGAAGGGGTACCTTTAGAGATAATCTTAAGGGGGCTGAACTTTGAGGATTGGTTTCCTACTTTAGTGTTACAACTTTCCAGAAATCTGAAGTTTAGATAGCCTATATATAGAGGAGGAAAGTAGAGAAGGAAAGGAAAGAATAAGAAAGAAAAAGAGAGAAAATAAGAGTGTTGGAAAATCTGGACAGTAAGTAAGAATACTTTGGCAGGCATAGTAAATCATCTCGGATTCCTCCCATATTTTAACCATAGATACTAGACTCCCTAAACTAAATTTTGACCAAAGGAATTGTCATTCTAAGTTCTGGATTAAGAGATATCATCATCGGAGTTGGAGGTCCTGGCAGATTGGGTAGGCTGTGGAAGAATGCACTTTTGAGATAGAAAAAGGTGTTGGTTTTCAGCGAATCTTAGTGCGTTTCGAAGAGGACTGATAGAGTTACGTTTGGAATTCGACGGAGTAGCATTTGGAGTTCTGTATTTCGAGTTATAGGATTGGGAAGTTAGTACTTTGAATCTGGATTTTCTGCTTTTGGTGTATTTTGAGGTTTTGCTTTAAGATTGATAAGGAAAGAACCCTTCGTCCTTATTTTTCAGTCCTAAAAATGTATGAAGTATATTTTTATTAAATATCTGAAATGTATGAAGTTTTCACATGTTTTATTGCATAAAAATCTGGATGAAGAAACGAATGATGTTTGCATCGTTGCATGCTTATACTGTTAGTAGTGCCCTAGGACCATTAGCACATGTTGTGCGTTTTATTATCTTTTGAGCATGTAATTGAATAGTTAATTTCGCTTTTGATTATCAAATGTGTGATTTGATAGTAAAACTCATTAGCTCATGTAATTACTATTCTAGTAGTCCCTAGTTTTATGTAATGCATAATTACTATGAAATAAAACTAGTATGATTGTTGATTGATGATCTTGTTTTACTGATCATGTGTAATGGATACAAATCACATCATAGATGCAATATATAGGGATACATTGTATTGGACGTGATCCGTTTGAGAAGTAATACTTCATGGTCTTAAGTCATAAGTATTACTTCGTCAATACTATTTTAGAATCCTTAGACCTTATGTCTTCATTGATTCTAGTATGAATGGAGCCACGTTTTGACTCGATCGGACGTTACTTGTAACAGAGTAATCAATACGATCGATGATCGGATGTAGTGTCCTATCATAGCTTGAATGTGAGAGACATTGTAAGGAATTTGTCCTCTCTATTATTAGAGAGAGATATCCATGGGCCCTCGATAGGGAAAGATTGTTTAAATGCATGGCCGTGCTCAAATGTATTTGATAAAGTGGTTATCAAATGCTATTTGTTGAAACAGTCTACCTGGAGATCGAGCATAAATATAATTAAGCTTAATAAGGGTGACGACCACCATGCCTTATGCTTAATTAGGATATCGCGAGACAAAGGGATTAAATAGTGGATTGACAATAGGTTCAGTTGTAAATTCATTCACCTTGGGTAGTCACAATGTCCCCGCTAGGGGGCCGCTTGTGACTTATGAACTCACACTACTACTAAGTGTGTTTTCATTGCCATTGTGATATGAACCTACTGGGGTCACACGCATAGACGAGCTAACAAGCTTCATGTCCAGATTCAATGAATCTAGAATGTGTCTAGGTTCATTGTATCGACATTTGTTTTTCGAAAATAATAAAGTGTTTATTATTCGAATTAGAGATAAGGGCAATTTTGGTATTTAACTAAAGTCTGGGATTAAGTGGGAGTTGTTATCCGATAAAGACTCCCACTACCCAGTAAGTCTAGGGGACGTGGGAGTCGAGTCTCCCACAGTAGAGAGAAGTTGAGTAGACGTGGGAGTTGTTCCGGGAACAAACTCCCACACTCTATATAACATCTCTTAGCCGAAACCCCTAGGCAACTAAGTCATTCAGCCGAAATTAAACAAGTAACCCGAAATCAGATTTGGATTTCTCGACCTCTCCCCTTTTCTCTCTAAATTCCCGAACTTAGAAAGAGCGAAGATCTAGCAATCACTGCTTGTTTCAGTCGCGTGGATACTGGTAGAGGGAAATTCGCAGAGGGAATTCCGTTGGTGAAAAGAAACCCGATCAAGAAAGCGTCATCCTCCATTCAAGAAGTAGCTTCTTGAATCCGAAAATTGTAAGTTTTACCGCTGTTTTCGATTCGTTTTGTATGAGCGGATCCTTCAGGGGAGGATCCATGGGTGTTTGGAACGAGTTTCCGCCCATGAATCCCTTCATATACTTGTTGATTCTTGCGCATGTTGTTGATTAAATTGCTGGATGCATTACATGCGAGTCAGCATATGCATATTCTCAATTTAGAGCTCTTGTCTAATGATGACCCTAAACCAGGATATATTCCGAATTCATGATATAAGTGCCCGGGAGCGCTTTCTGTCCCCAATGATGCCTGGTCCCTTGCAGGTTTAAAAGTTAGGGTTGTTAACAGAGTCATTCAGTCCACGAGGATGGATAATGACAGGAATATATCCTTAAATAGCAATTTCTGAGCCTTACCAGTTACGATATGATATGTTATACGTTAAAAAATGTAAGGGCCTCCCTAAACGACATTAAAGTTTGGGCTGTTAACAGTTGGATAATTGAGCTCGATTGTAGAATTACTTGTTGCATGAAATTTTGGTACTAATCATGTCAAGTTTATATGTATTGGAAGGCTACGAGTATGTCATGTTATGTCAAGTTATGTTAAGTACTCGGAGTACAATTTCTGATATGTATGTGATCGATTTGGTTAAGTATTGTTATGACATATTATTTGTATGATTTGGTATTATTTCTAAGTATTATAAAGAGTCTAAAAACAATGTTTTGAGTTGGAATTTCAAATTGTAAGTTATGAAAGCTCTCAAGTATTATGTTATGTTTACAAGTATTTTACAAAGGTTTTCAAGATGTTTCAGGTTAAGACAAGACAAGATATATTTTCATATGTTTTGGGAAACAGGGAATGTGTTGAAGTCTCTTTGGTCCTTCATCCCAAGGCCGATCGGCTCTTACTAAGCTAGTGTGGCTTACCCTATTATATTCTTATGTTTTGTAGATGATGCCGATGAGGAGACATGTGACGGGGAGCACGACAAGTAGAAATTAAAGAAGTAATGATCATGTAATAGTATAGTTGATGAACTTTTATTAAGTTGAATAACTTTAGTTCTAAGTTTGTGTAATCTACCTTTAAGTATTTATGACTTATAATAAAGTTAAAGATTAAGATTATTCTGTTAAGTTTGGCTTGTAAGAGTATCTTTTGTTAAGTGTTCTTTGTCTCATTGATAGATGAGGCATTGCCAGGTCACCTTCTGGTTACGGGGTCTAGAATCACTAAATGAAAGGACTCGTTCGAAGGATATAAACGTGACTTCTATGAAGTGCGTTGTGTTGATCCTGAGGGATTGCGTGATATATGTGGCACTTCATGGACCTTTGCCTGATGAGGGAAAATCATTGGGACTGTAACGGTTTTATGGAGTCCAAAGTGTTGGATGATGATACAATGTAGGATGAGTCTTTAAAGCGTGAACCCATTCGTTCAGGGGGTGAAACTGAACCCGTGTGTTTAAATGCTTGAGCCTACCTAACTAGACTAATGGTTAGGGTCGTTACAATTATTGTCGTATAGTTTTGAATAGATACTTGAGCTCGAAGTGTGAGAAGTTGTGTCATAGCAATATCTATGTTCGTAGTGCCTAAGTATGTGTGTAATCGTGCGTACCGTATGGGCAGAGCATGGTGCTTGTCGTACATTCGGTTGTGTGAGTGCTTAGATTTGAAGAATGTAGTTATTTGCTTAATTGTTGTTTCTCACTTGCTTGACTTGTTTGAGTCTTATTTGGTACTTGTTTTTGCCTCAGTTGTCGTTATCTTACTTGTTGTTGCTTTGTTATGTGTTTTTGAGTCAAAACCAGTACTTTTGGGGAAGAAATTGGGAATGTGCAGAAATGCACATTTTCTTTGTAAATTTTGCCTTGAAATTGTCTTGACTGTATCTCGGACGACCGGTTCGGTTGATCGGGTCCTTTAGACAGTCTTCCGGACAAACTACTGGGCTTCATTGGACGAAGGGCAGTGGATTTCGGTCGACTTGGACTAAGGGTCCTTCGACCGAGGTGGATGTGGTCGATCGACGACAGCTTCCAGTCAGCCGGATTTGGTACCATTTTTCGGACAATCTTTTTGTTCAAAATTCGGTCAACAGGTATTCCACACAGGTCGACCGATACACTATGTAGCAGGTTAATGTTCTGTTTTGCACGGTTTCAAGAGTTCTGTAATCTGAATTGTTGGAGAGTGATCTGGAAGTATTGTGCATCATTCTGAATTCGTGTCATGTCTATTGCTTGCATTACTTGTCATTTTCTACAGGGATTATGTGGATCATACTGAGCACCGAAGCTCAGTCCATTGATAATTTGTGCAGGTGAGTACGAGGATGAGCCATATTATGAAGATGAGACCTGGGATGGGACTTCTGATGAGTGAAGACCAATCAACTAGACTGAACACCTTTATCGCTTTATTGTTACTTCCTTTGAATAATCAAACATATTTCCGTTGTAAAAACATAGTAATTTCCCTTCTCGTATTTATTTCCGCTAGTACACTTTGACATCTGTTTCATAAATGAATTTCCCTTTAATAGTAACTCTGTTCTGCGACTTTGTTGTCTCATTTACCAATGGGACACTGCTATATCATCATCCCTAGTTATGGGGTGTGACAATATAGGTCTAGAGCTCTTACCGAATTCGAACCATTTTTTGGGATTCGACTTGGATCCGGGATCTAAACTCGGCCTATTTGCAGGCCTAGGCCTAACGTCCCTCCAACTACCTCTCTCCTCTAAGGGCAAAATGGGATTTTTTTTTACCTAAACCCGTCTTCATCAATTTGATGAGAGTTCAAAGAAATGAACCTTAAAGAAGCATTCTTCTCCAAACATTTAAATGTTCTGATGAAATCATGGTCTTAAACTCTCAAAATGAAAGAAACATTCTTCTCCAAACATTTAAATATTTAGAAACCTCCTCAAAATACTATATATAATGCTTGAATAACTATGAAGCTTCCCCAAAAGAGATTTAACTAAACCACTTGGACAAAATGAACTTGTAAAAATTTCAAAAGGTTAGAAAAAATCTGAAACGGATTCGGTTTTTGATATTTCAGATTTGTAATCGTTTTATTACTCTTATACAGATACGGATTCGGATATGGGCATATGAATCTGAAGCTCTTACCGAATCTGAAACACTTTTCTGATTCGACTTGGATCCGGGTTTAAACTCGGCCTATTTGTAGGCCTATGCCTAACGTCCCTCCAACCACCTCTCTCTTCTAATGGGAAAATGGGATTTTTTTTTTAACTCAACCCATCTTCATCAATTTGTTGAGAGTTCAAAGATAGGAACCTTAAAGAAGCATTCTTCTCCAAACATTTGAATGTTCTGATGAAATCATCGTCTTAAACTCTCATAATCATATATTCCCAAACTGGTAAGAGTTTCATTTGTTGTTAGCATCTGTAAAATGGCCGAAAAACCATCCCTTCCAATCTTAGTTCTTCCTCCTCCAAATGTCAAATGATTTTAAAGTGATATTAGCTTGATTTTGCAGGGAAGAAAATCTGCTCAAAGGGAAAAGCAAATGTTCAACCCCAACACCTCCGAACCAATTTCCGTAAACATGTTATACACCAAATGTTATACACCAAGAGCTTGAATTCCTAAATTGTTCATTAGTGTCACACACACACACAAGAACTTCATAATACTTACACTACTCTTCAAGAAGTTCAAGCTCAAACTCTCCAATCCGGTTCCAAGAGACAACAAATACAACAAATATTATGAGGGGCATTTTTATAGAATGCACTTACTGCTTGTGAATGAAAAATGGAAGTGTCAACTCAAATGCACCGATGAAGAGCTACTAGCGGTGGAAATTGCAATGGGAGCTAGCCAAAAGGCTAGTGAAACAATCAAGAAAATCATAAAGGAGATAAGAGCTCAAAAGATAAATGAAGCTCAAGAAGAGGAAGAAGGACAAGGACAAGAAAATGTCCAAGTTGAAAAAGATGTGCAAGGAGACATTAGGGGGCAATGGTGAAGAAGAGGATATTGAGGAAGAAGTGCCACTTATAAGGAAAAGAGGGGTTGAAAGGCAAGGTAAGAGTTCATCAAAGCAAAATGATCTTTTACTTCAAATACTCGCAAGTATGAAGTCCTTGCAAGATACTTTCAACACTAGAATGAGCAATTTGGAAGCAAGAATGGATGAAATTGAACACAAGGTTGATATTGTCATCAAGTACACCAAAACAAAATTATCAAGTGTTGATATTATAGATGAGGAAGTTGAAGAAGAGAATGCAAGTGATTCAAGCAATGACGGTAGTGGAAGTGGAAATGAAAAAAAGCAAGATAAAGATGAAGAATAAGGAGAAGAAGAACAAGGGATCCATGCAACTTCAACCGAGGAAGAAATTGCAAAAGTTATTGAAAACTTGAAGTGAAGATACATCACAAATCAATGGGAACTTCCTAACGCTTTGTCTCTTTTTGTGGCTTTTCCTACATGTAATCCCTTTGTAACCCCTAGTATAGCAAGTGTATGCTCTTTACCTTTCATATCCTATGTAAAACTTGCTACTTGTGGTGTATAACATGATATGCTTTATGATATTTTGATCTTTTTGCATGTTTTAGAGAGCTCAATGATGAAATCCTTGTGATGAGAGCTCATTCTTAACCCCCTCCCCAACTCTTTTTTATATATGACAAAAGGGGATAACATGTGCTATGTAATGTGTTATACTTGGCTTTTATCCTTGATCTTATAGCATGGGATTATGTTTGGATCTTCACGTGTTAAACATGTATGCTTTAATTGATTGATCGTCTTATTTCTTAACTTGGAGTCTAAACTGTATATTTGACAGAGATATATGCTTTGGAATGTGTTGGTGGCACTTGGAAATGCATTTGAACTGATTTTCCAGGTTGTTCTGAAAGTTGACATTGACTGGTTACCTCGGTCGCCCAGAGTAGCTCGGTCGACCTGAGGCAATATTGCGGTCGACCGGGATCCTCAAAATCAGCAAAACTGCAAACTCTTTCCTCTGTATCTCTTCAGTTGTGTACTCTTTTAACATGGGCACAACCTCAGAGGGATAATGCATTAAGTGAATCACTCTTATCCCTAAGATTGTTTTATATTGAAAAATCTTAAAAGCCCATAGATGACCTTACACTTATCTTTGATCATTCAAATGTCATCTTTTCTTGAAGTTATTTTTATATTACCTATCACATTACATCAAAGTTTGTCATAATAATAAAAAAAGGAGATTGTAAGCCTAAAGGTATAAATTCTCTATTTTGATGAACGAAAAATCGTTGATGAGATTTAATATATTGTTTATGTGATAAATTGCAAGCAAAGTACCAAAGTCTCTCAAGATAGCACATACAAGACAATGGCACTCTTACACATTGAAGATCCAAGAGATGCCTGCCGAAAGTGTTTGAAGACTTAGGTATATGATAAGGTTGATTAGATATTTCATATCTTATAATCTCCCTTAGGATAAAACTCAAATGATAATGCTCATTCTTGTCATGCATACACGAAAATGTTTTCATGTTAAAATGCATTGTGATTTTAAAACTTGTTTTCTTTATCCTTAGATCAATCATGTTAAAATGTTTTTCAAAAGGCTTTTCAAAGTGTTACAAGAGCCATGTTAAGGTTAAACATGAGATATATAGCATTTGATTTTAGACTTAGTGGGAAAACCACTTTTTTCATTCACCTAGGTCGACCGAAGTATCACTTCGAAAAACCTGTTGAATGTCGGTCGACTGACCTTCAAGTCCGGTTAACCGAAGTGTCTCACATCACTAATTATTTTCAAATGGTTTGTATACTAAACACCTACATTTGTTCGGTCGACCTTAAACTTGATCCGTACGACCGAGATCCTTCTTCGGTAGACCCAAATAGTGGTCATGTCTACCGAGATCAAGACACAACCTTAATGTTTTAGCTCGGAAGCACCCCCGGACGACCTGGAACCATATCTGGTCGACAGAGGTGTCGAATTATGGCTGTTCTAGCTAGCCGTTGGGGTGCATTTAATGCTACCCACATTTTCAGCTCTATTTGAACTCAAAGGCTGTTTTTTTTTTTTTTTTTACGAGATTCATTCCTTCAAGTGCATTTAATATCCTCTCATTCAAATCTTCATTTATTACTCTTTTAAAAAAATCATGTACTAAACAAGTCTGATCAAAATCATTTGAACAATCGAATTTATTGTGCCTTACACTTGTAACAAACCATCACTTCAATGTGATATTTGGTTATTCCCCTTTCCCCTCTCTTTGTGAGATTAGTTCTTTGGGAGCTAGGAAAAACTCTTTGTGAGTTTAGTTTCTTTGTCAAATTTGTAATAGCTCTATGTGAGTTAGGCTATTTGTGTGCTAGTTAGGTGGTTCAAGTAAAACTCTTTATGAGTTGTCCACTTGTGTAAAGGTTGATCCCACCTTCATTTATGTAAAGGGAACTTCTTAGTGAAGTGTGGAAATCTTTGGGTGTATCTCAAGGTAGTGGGCGTAGATTCTTTGTGAATCGAACCACTCTAAATCTATTGTCTTTGATCTTCATCTTTACAAGTTTTCCTTATTGTTTTTGTTTACACATTTCATGTTCACTTTGAAGAAAGTTTTTAAAAGTTTACAAAAATCCTATTCACCCCCTCTGGAAAAGGTGCTATGTAATATGTGTTAGTAGTGCCCTAGGACCATTAGCATATGTTGTACGTTTTATGTCTTTTTGAGCATTTCATCTGAATAGTTAATTTTGCTTATGAACATCAAATGCGTGATTTGATAGTAAAACTCATTTGCTTATGTAATTACTATTCTAATTGTCCCAAGTTTTATGTAATCTACTTTACAATGAAATAAAACTAGTATGATGTTTGATTGATGATTATGTTTTACTAATCATGTGTAATGAGTACAAATCATATCATAGATGCAAATATATTGAGATATATCGCATCGGACGTGATCCGTTAGAGAAGTAATACTTCATGGTCCTTAGTCATAAGTATTACTTCCTCAATACTATTTTAGAATCCTTAGACCTTATGTCTCCATTGATTCTAGCATGAATGGAGCCACGTTTTGACTCAGTCGTACGTTGCTTTTAATCGAGTAATCAATACGACTGATGATCGGATGTAGTGTCCTATCATGGCTTGAATGTGAGAGGCATTGTAAGGAACATACAGGGTCACACGCATAGATGAGCTAACGAGCTTCATGTCCAGATTCAATGAATCTAGAATGTGTCTAGATTCATTGTATAAGACATTTATTTTTCTAAGGATAATAAGACGTTATTATTCGAATTAGAGATAAGGGGGCATTTTCGGTATAGCTGGGATTATGTGGGAGTTGTTATCCGATAAAGACTCTCACTGCCCGCAGAAGTCTAGGGGACGTGGGAGTTTAAGACTCCCATTGCCAGAAGAAGTGGATAGGACGTGGGAGTTGTTCTTGGAACAAACTCTCACACCATATATAAACTTCTCTTGGCCGAAACCTAGAGATTTATGCTTGAGCCGCACAAAATACCGAAATACCAAGAAATCAGATTTCTTGTTCTCTGCCTCCCTTTCTCTCTATATTCCCGAAACTCAGAAAAATCAGAAGAGCTAGCACTGGCTGATCGTTTCGTCGCGTGGATACCGGTAGGGGGTAATTCCGCAAGGGAGGACTCAAGGTGATTGCTGACGAGAGCCAAAGACAGAACCTTTCCATTCAAGAATCAGATTCTTGAACCAAGAAACATATGTTTTTCTTTGTACTTTTCTATTCGTTTTGTATGAGCGGATCCTTCAGGGGAGGACTCATGGGGTGTAGAGAACGAGTTTCTGCCCATGAATCCCTTCAGTGGTATCAGAGCCTTGCTCATACTATTCGAATTCGATATTGTTAATCACATCATAACACTATCAATTTCGATTTGGTATGTGTATGTGTGAAAACAGAAAAGATTGTATCTTTTGTTCAATATTGTGATATATGCATAAATTGATTTCGGCTAATCATGTTTATATGTTTCTGTATATTCTGATATGCATAAACTGTTATGTATGTTATTAATTCGATTAATATTGCATGAACTGCTATCATGTATTATTAATTCGATTAATTATGCATCAATTGCAAATGTATTGATTCGGTTAATCTATTATTAATCTGATTATATGCATAAACTGTTTATGAATCTGTTATTAATTCGATTATTTCGGTTAATTCGATTAACCAATGCATAATCCGATTATGTATGTTATGCGATTTTGCGTTAAAAGCGGGACCGCCGTTACGTGACTCTTGTCGTTCCCGCTGACCTAAGACTTTGCATATATGTACTCGAAAGGGTTTATTCCTTGAAAGGGAATTTATTTCCAAAGAGGATAGTGGGAGTAAGATCCATCTTGAGGAAATTCAAGATTCCCAAACAACATCTGAACCAAGTTTGGAACTTCAAGCAAGCTCACGTGCTGATACTGAGCTTCAATCTTTGACACAAGGCCCAAGGTGGTCAAGTCGGGTACATCAACAGCCTGAGAGATATGGATTTCTCGTGACTGATGATCATCATATTGAACTGATTGATCAAGATGAACCCACTACCTACAAAGAGGCAATTCATAGTTCTGAGTCAGATAAGTGGCTAGAAGCTATGAAGTCTTAGATGCAATCCATGTACGATAACCAAGTATGGACTTTGGTTGACCCACCCAAAGGGTGTAAGGTCATTGATAACAAATGGTGTTTCAAAAAGAAAACCGAAATGGATGGTAATGTACATACTTTTAAATCTCGACTAGTAGTTAAAGGTTATAGACAAGTTCATGGTATTGACTATGACGAAACCTTTTCTCCTGTCGTTATGATAAAGTCTATTAGGATTTTACTTGCCATAGCCGCATATTATGACTATGAGGTATGGCAAATGGACGTTAAGACTGCGTTTCTTAATGGAAACCTTCTCGAGGATGTGTATATGACACAACCTGAGGGGTTTGTTGATCCAACAAATCCTAGCAAAGTGTGCAAGCTTCAAAGGTCCATTTATGGATTCAAGCAAGCATCTCGAAGCTGGAATCGTCGCTTTGATGAACGTATTAAAGAATTCGGTTTCATCAAAAATGAAGACGAGCCTTGTGTTTATAAGAAAGTAACTAATAATGCAGTAGTGTTCCTTGTGCTTTATGTGGATGGCATCTTACTGATTGGAAATGACATCCCCACATTACAAAGCGTAAAAGCTTTGTTGGGGAAGTGCTTTTCCATGAAAGACTTAGGCGAGGCTACATACATTTTGGGTATAAGAATCTATCGAGATAGATCTAACAAAATGATTGGCCTAAGCCAGAGTGGATACATTGACAAGGTACTGAAACAGTTCAGTTTGCAAGACTCCAAAAAGGGATTCTTGCCCATGTCACATGGCATTAAACTCAGCATAACTCAAGGACCTTCCACAAAGGAGGACCAAGAGCGCATGAGTAAGATCCCATATGCTTCAGCCATTGGGTCTATTATGTACGCCATGATATGCACTCGGCCGGATGTCTGATTCGCTTTAAGTGTGACTAGCAAATATCAATTTGACCCTGGAGAGTCACATTGGACTGCAGTCAAGAGCATTCTTAAGTACTTGAGAAGGACTAAAGATATGTTCTTAATTTACAGAGGTCAGGAAGGAAACCTGGTTGTAAATGGTTACACAGACGCAAGCTTCCAGACCAATGTAGATGACTTTAGATCGCAATCTGGTTTTGTGTTGTGTTTGAATGGAGGTGCTGTGAGCTGGAAGAGCTCAAAGCAAGAAACCGTGGCCGACTCTACAACAGAAGCTGAGTATCTAGCTGCCTCTGAAGCAGCTATAGAAGCTGTTTGGATCAGAAAATTTGTTGATGAATTAGGTGTCGTCCTTAGCATTGTGAACCCAGTGGACCTCTATTGTGATAGTACTGGTGCCATTTCACAAGCTAAGGAACCTAGATCTCACCAACGATCCAAACACATTCTCAGGCGTTTCCATCTGATTAGAGAGATCATTGACAGATGATACGTTAGTATTTGCAAATTTCATACAGACGACAACATTGCAGATCCATTGACCAAGCCACTCCCGCAGCCTAAACATTAGAGTCATACTAGGTCAATGGGATTGAGATATATGCTTTGGAATGTGTTGGTGGCACTTGGAAATGCCTTTGAACGGATTTTGCATGCTGTTATGAAAATTGACCTTAAGTCCGGTCGACCGGACTGGTTACATCGGTCGCCCGAAGTAGTTCGGTCGACCTAAGGTAAAATTGCGGTCGACTGAGATCCTCAAAATAAGCAAAATTGTAACACTATTTCCTCTACATCTTTTCAGTTTTGTACTCTTACAACATGGGCACAACCTCAGGGGGAGAATTTATTAAGTGAATCACTTTTATCCATAAGGATGTTTATATTGAAAAATCTTAAAAGACAAAATATGACCTACACTTCTCTTTGATCATTCAAAGGTCATCTTTTCTTGAAGTTATTTTTATAATAGCTCTTACACGCCTACATGAAGTGTTTGAAAACCTAGGTATATAATAAGGTAGGTAGATATTTCGTATCTTGTTATCTCCCTTAGGATAAATCTCAAATGATAATGCTCATTCTTGACATGCATACACGAAAAATGTTTTCATGTTAAAATGCCTTGTGATTTTAAAACTTGTTTTTTTTTTATCCTTAAATCAATCTTGTAATATGTTTTTGAAAAGGCTTTTCAAAGTGTTACAAGAGCAATGTTAAGGTTAAACATGAGATACATAACATTTGATTTGAGACTTAGTGGGAAAACAACTTTTTTCATTCACCTAGGTCGACTGAAGTTTCACATCGGAATTTCGGTCGACCGACCTTCAAGTCCGGTCGACTGAAGTGTGTCACATCACTCAGTCTTTTTAAGTGGTTTGTATACTCAACGGCTATATTGTTCGGTCGACCTTAACCTTGGTTCGGATGACCGAGATCCTTCTCCGATTGACCGTGATCAAGACAGAGCCTTAATATTTTAGCTTGGAAGGACCCCGAACGACCTGGAACCATGTCCGATCAACCGAGGTGTCGAATTCTGGCTGTTTTAACTAGCCGTTTGGTGCATTTAATGCTACCCACATTTCACCTCTATTCGAACTCCTTGGCTGATTTTTTGTATGAGATTCATTCCTTCAAGTGCATTAAATAAACTCTCATTCAAAGCTTCATTTATTACTCTTTGAAAACAATTTCATGTACTAAACAAGTTTGATCAAAATCATTTGAGCTATCGAATATATTGTGTTTTACACTTGTAACAAATCCATCACTTCATGGTGATATTTGGTTATTCCCCTTTCCCCTCTCTTTGTGAGATTAATTCATTGTGAGCTAGGAAAAACACTTTGTGAGTTTAGTCTCTTTGTGAGATTTGTAATAGCTCTTTGTGAGTTTGTTAAGTGGTTCAAGTAAAATTCTTTATGAGTTGTCCACTTGTGTAAAGGTTGACCCCACCTTCATTTTTTGTAAAGGGAACTTCTTAGTGACGTGTTGAAATCCTTGGGTGTGTCTCAAGGTAGTGGGCGTAGATTCTTTGTGAATGGAACCACTCTAAATCTCTTGTCTTTGATCTTCATCTTTACAAGCTTTACTTATTGTTTTTGTTTACACATTTTATCTTCACTTTGAAGAAAGTTTTTAAAGTTTACAAAACCATATTCACCCCTCTTTAAAAGGTGCTATGTAATGTGCTATAATTGGCTTTTTATCTTTGATCTTATAGCATGAGGTTATGTTTGGACTTCTAGATTTTAAGCATGTGTTGTAATTGGTTGATCGTCTTATTGCTTAACTTGGAGTCTAAACTGTATGTTTGGCAGAGATATAGGCTTTGGAATGTGTTGGTGGCACTTGGAAATGCCTTTTAACTGATTGTGCAAGTTGTTCTAAAAATTGACCTCAAGTCTGGTCGATTGGACCGGTTACCTCGGTCAACCTAAGGCAAGACTGCGGTCGACCGGGATCCTCAATATCAACAAAACTGTAAACCTTTTCCTCTACATCTTATCAGTTTTGTACTCTTATAACTTGGACAGAACCTTAGGGGGAGAATTCATTAAGTGAATCACTTTTATCCATAAGGTTGTTTTATATTAAAATATCTTAAAGACCCATAGATGACCTTGCATTAATCTTTTATCGTTCAAAGGTCATATTTTCTTGAATTTATTTTTATATTACCTATCACATTACATAACGGTTTGTCGTTCATCAAAATAGAGAATTTAGCCCTTATGGCTTAAAATCTCCCCTTTTTGATTATGACAAACTTTGATGTAATGTGACAGGTAATATAAAAATAACTTCAAGAAAATATGACCTTTGAATGATCAAAGATAAGTGCAAGGTCATCTATGGCCTTTTAAGATTTTTCAATATAAAACAACCCTAGGGATAAAAGTGATTCACTTAATGAATTCTCCTTCTGAGGTTGTGCCCATGTTATAAGAGTACAAAAATGAAAAGATGTAGAGGAAAGAGTTTACAGTTTTGCTGATTTTGAGGATCTCGGTCGACCGTAATCTTGCCTCAGGTATATCGAGCTACTCCTGGCGACCGAGGTAACCAGTCCGGTTGACCGGACTTAAGGTCAACTTTCAGAACAATCTGCAAAATTAGTTCAAATGCATTTCTAAGTGCCACCAACACATTTCAAAGTATATATCTCTGCCAAACATACAGTTTAGACTCCAAGTTAAGCAATAAGACGGTCACCCAATTACAGCACATGCTTAAACACTTGAAAATCCAAACATAACCCCATACTATAAGATCAAAGTTAAAAGCCAAGTATAACATCTCTTATGCCCTGAAATATAACTGCAATGTAGCTTCCTTGTGTGTATGATGTTACCTTTGTTGTACACAAGAAGCTAACTTACCATTTTCATCAATGTTGGTGTGAGTGCTAAGGATCCTATCATTAAGAATATGCTCACACAAACATTAGAACTATCAATGGTTTGTTATCATCAGAACAAGATTGATCACTTTGCCCTTAGGGCTAACAATCTCCCCCTTTTTGATGATGAAAAAACATTGATGCAAATGTCAACAATTTACAAAAGATAAAGCATTAAACCACATAAAAGTGTATGCATGAGATAAGGGTATTAAGGATCTAGGAAAGTAGATGTTTCGGGAAAAAAATATTCTACTCCCCCAATTTTAAAGAATCCCTCATCTCTCCTATTTTGCAAAGTTCTTTAGCTTTCTCCTTTTGTAAATTACATTTCTTGGCACATTTGTAAATCAGAGCGCCAATATGAAAAGCATTTTCTCATCCTTTTTATTGAAAAGGATCCATTTGTAAAGCAATTATCCAAAGGATCAAAAAGTGAAAACATTTTAAGGAGGGACAAGTTTAAATTGTGGAGAAGCTTGATGGTCTAATAGATTGATAAGATAAAAATCAAAGAATCATATCTAAAGACCAAAAATCATTGAAGAATGATAATTTTGAATAAGCTTGGTTGATTTCAAAATACCAAGAGTCCATAATAACACATAAATCTAAAGATGGTCATACATAGCTAAAAAATGAATACATCAACCTAAGCTAAAATCAAAGGAGATAAGGAATATAACCTTTAAGCACAATCTCCCTGTTTATCAAACATAAAATGTTAGCTATTTAAGATGAAAACAAGTTTAAAACCATAGCTAATCAAAGTAAGAATGGAAGTGATACCATGGATGTATAAGTTAAGTACATGTATCACAACCAAAAGAAATAGAGGAAGTGTAAGATAACACTTTAAGTACATTCCTCTAAAAAGTTAATGGTTAGCTAAATGAGCATACATCACATATTTTGAGGGGCTATAGGATGAAAAATATTTGAAAAGCTCCCCTTAAGGTTGTGCCTATATGAATAAAACATAAAAACTTACAAATTACTGAAGTTGAAGTTCAAATTTTACTGAGTTTTGTCTGTCCCGGTCGACTGCATAGGGTACCTCTGGTTGACCGTAAAGGTTCGGTCCACCCGAGCCCCATAGTCCGGTCGACAGGACTTTTGGCAGAAAACAGGAAAAACCTACAGTAACATTTCAAACACCTGCCAAACAACCAAATAAGCACACCTAAGGCATATAACATGCCACAAACACAATTTATATCCTAAGTCAATCATCTAGACGATCAACCACATACGATTCATGCTATTGAGTTGAATATAAAAAGCAAACAATCCCAAATGCTATATAGATCAAGTTAAAACCAATACATAGCATCAAATAACTCCCCCAAAACATAATACACTAAGAATAGGGGGGAGGGGGGGGGTCAAAATGAGCTTTCATCATAATGATCAAATCATTAATCTCTCTAATATAACATACTCATAGAATCAAAACAACTAAAAAGCAACATGTTATAACACCAAGGTGTCCCTTTAACATAAGCAAATCATACAAGGAAATGGAAATTGTAAGAACAACAATTGCTATGCTAGGGATACATATGGGATAACAAGAGGGGAAATACATACAAATGAAAATAAATATAATGAATTTAAAGAGATTGAGTTTAGAAATTCTCATTGATTTTAAAGATTGCTTCTTGCACTTTGAGTTCCTTGAGATTCTCAATCTTCTTCATCATCATCCTTTGGTGAAGCTTCATTACTTGGTGGATTATCTTCCTTGTCACCAACTTCTTCACCCAAATCAGCATTTCCTTGCTCTTTCTCTTCATTCTTCTCATCTTCATTGTCTTCAATATCCATATCAATATCTTGACCCTCATTCCCAACAATTAATTACAACTCTTCAACTCTTTTCTCACCCAATTCTTCATCATCATCATCATCAATATCAACTACTTCTTTGGGCTCTTCATCCCTTTTCTCCTTTTCATTCTACTCTTTATCACTTCCATCATTATCATTGATGGAATCAACATTATCACCTTCTTCTTCTTATTTCTCCTCTCCACTCTCTTTCGCCTTATTTACTTCCAAGGTTGATTTACTAGATTTTGTATTTCCATTGATGTCATCAACATTGTAATCCATCTCATCAAACCAAGTATTTAAATCCCTAACTTGTTCTTGTAAGTCCTTTACATCAACTTCCAAGCATGACAACTTCTCAAATATCATCTTAATGTTTCCATTGATGCTGTCTTGGAATCCTTGTAAACTTGACAAAAATTGAGACGAAGTCATTGCTAGCTTCATTTCTTGGAGAAGGATGAGGTCTTTTATCAACATTTTCCATTGGAATGTCCTCTTGAGATTCAACATTCGCTTGGGCATTCCCTTCTTCAATCACTTCAAAGTGAATATCATCAAATTCATCACCTTTACCTTCTTGTCTTGACATATCTTGCATATTTTGCCTCTGGAGTCCTCTTTTCTCCATTTCATTCTTCAATGTTTCACACACTTTTGGAGATTTCTTGTGTGCTATCGTGGCGGCCAATAACTCCTGATTTGTGCGCATAGAATGGAACTTCCACTTCTTGTTCACAATGATCATGTGCATCTTATGGAGTTGTCCATCATTGTACATATTGTACTTATCACTTCTTGGAGTGGGAGTTGTGAGCTTGAGATTGAATCTCTTGAATAGCAAGGTCCACAAACTCTCATAAGGCAAGAACTTGGTGGCTTGATTCATGCTATTAATGAAGTTCTCCATAGCAAAAAATGCAAAGATTGCCTTCCTCCTTTCAACCAACCATTGCATTATGGTCATTTGGAGATAGGTGATTCAATTCTTGTGGCCGGTGATGGGGGCAACAACATTGGAAACCATATGATGTAGTGCGTCCATACTCGTCCAATTTGTTTATCTATCTTTCCTTAGACTTATTGAAAGGTCCTTCGATATTGAAATAGAGTTTGAACCTTTCAATGTCTAGCTCTTCATCACTTGGCACATTCCCGGAATTATTCAAATACCTAATTGAATCTAATTCAAATCTAATCCCAAGTATTTCACTAAACATGACCTCCGAGATACTAAACTCCAAATTTCCTACCCTTGATGTCCACCAATACATTCCACCATCCTTCAAACCATATTCCCATAAATTTGCACCAAATTCATATATGGTCAATGGGCAAGTTTCACATTTATGAGAGAAAATGAGTACCCAAACCATATCTATGAAGTATTCTACCACCTCTTATAACGCCCCATGGTACATATCACTATCCATAGTATATCCATGCATTATACCTCTCCTATTATTAACTAAATTTTAAAAAATAGGTCTAACTTTCTCCTTATAGAATCTAGATTAACTTTCTTAGTAGTATAGGAGGAAGATTCACATTTAAATTGAGAAGGAAGATGTGGAATATGGCGATCATCATCGGACTCCGTGTCTTCGTCGGAGTAGCTTGTCCTTTTTCACTCTCCTTTGCTCCGATCAACCATTCTCTTTATGTTTACTTTCTTCGGAGCGGGTTCAACCGAATCTCTAATTGTTAGAGACTTTTCACGTGGTCTTTTGGTGGGAGGTTTCTTCTTTGAAGAATTATCCTTGGAATTTCCTTTGGAAGGATTTTTCGAAGGATTGGGTTTTGGATTTTGGTCCATGATTGTAGGAATTTGATGTTTGTGGAAGGATTTGATACAAGGATATGTGTAGGTTTCTTATTTGAGAGGAGTTGGTGAGAGGGTTTGAGAGTATTTGAAGAGGGAAGTTTAAAAGTTTGAAATTCTGAACGGAAAATCCTTTAATTTCTTCTGAATCACGAAAGTTCAGTCGACCAGATGTCCTTGTCGTTCGGCCGCCCTCAACTAATTAAAATCTGAATTTCTTTCTATCTCGATTTCGTACGACTAGTGAGGGAGTTCGGTAGACCGGGATACCCTTTACTGATAAGCCTTTAGCTGCGGTCGACCGGGAGTCTGTTAAGGTTGACAGAGATATCATGTCTTTGACTGAGAAGTTTTGACCATTTTTCGGTTGACCGGTGCCCGTTCCGTTCGGCCGGCTGTCCATTGTTTCCTGCAATAGAATGCCATTTTGTTACCCATTTTCTTATGGGTCATTGGGGGTTAGTTTTGGGGTTCTTTTCAGCCCAAATAGGCTTAGCACCTCTTTCTATATTATTCTTATTAATGCAACTAGTAGCATGATGACCACTTTTACCACAATAACATCAATTAACATTTAGCAACGTGGTATGTAATGTTCTAGCATTAAAAGAAGTAGAGAGTGCAAGCTTTTTTTTTGTGCTTGTGCTCTAGGAAAGTATTAGCAATATGAGCATGAGGAACAATAAGAGCATGATGAGCAATAAGCACATTACCAAGGATATCTCTAGCACATGTACACTTATTTACATAAGCAGTTAATACATCAAATTTGTGCCTTAAGTTATCATGCTCAACAAGTTTAGATTCTACAATATGCACCTTGTCAAGCAAGTCTTGGTTCTCAAGAGACAAAGCATTTAGCGATAAAAGCGCATTCTCCTTTTCATTTGATATGATGTGAAAAGATGTAAGAAGACTATCATATTCTACTTGCATTTTAGATCTTTCATTTAGTGAGCATGCAAGTTCATTACGAGTGATCTTATTCTTCTTAGTCAATCTTTTCATTTCATCGTATAAATCATTTAAAAACACATAAGGATCTTCCTCATTATCATAGTCAAGATCAAGAGAAGGATTTGAACATTGTACCTCATTGCCTATAGATTTAGGACTTTGAATTTCATTTTGATCTTCATCAATGAGACCAATTAGGCATAGTGTTTGGCCTTGATCTTGACCGTTTCCTTCTTGGGAGGAGCTTATCCTTTGATTGCTTCTTCTTTTCATTATGGCGTTGCGTGCATTAGAAGCAATCTCCTTTTGGTTTGTGGTGTAACCATTGATGATTTCTTTGTTATTCTTTGATGAACTCTCCACAACCTTGTTGTCCTTGGCACATGAATATTTGCTTGGAGTCTTTGCTTTGCTTTTCCATTCCTTGGGGTTTATTTCTTTAAGATGAGAGTTAGATCTCTTGGAACCTACAATGAAAGCTTTAGAAACACATGGTACCTTTTGCAAAGGTCCTTTATTGTCAAAGTTAGTTCTCAAGTGGCAAATGTGTGCATTTGGATCAACATTTTTAATGTTAGTGCACCAAGAATGATTCCTATAAATGCTGTGAAAAAAGGAGCAAGAATCATTCACGTGTGTGACATTGTATCTACTAGATAACTTAGCAATTGATGCATATAAAAAATCAAGTTCATACTTCAAGTTATCTATATAGATAAAATCATATAAAAGAAGGGATGCAATGTCAAAAATGTTGAAAGCATACAAATCAAAATCATTTCTCAATTTATTGATAACATCAATTAAGGAGTTGAGAGAAGGTGAATTTAATATCTTTGCTTTCTTACCAAGTGATGATGATTGTAGATTGTCATTGAAGTCTTGATCATCACTTGTGGTTGGGCATCTTGGTTCCTTGAGTGTATTTTCCATGAAGCTTTGAGGAAACCAAGTGTTACGGAGTGTTTGTGATTTCTTCCTCTTTGAACATCTCCATTTCAATTCTTCATCATTCTCCTCGGAATGATTGAGTCCAAAGCCACTTCTTTTTTAATATCTTTCTTTGAAGCTTAGTGGCAAAGATTTTCTCTTCCTTTTGCAAAATGCTTGATCTTCATTATCTCCATAACAATTTATGTCCATGTAAAGATCATCATCTTGTGCTTCCTCTATCTCATCTTATGAAGGCTCAATTTGTATATCTTTTGAGCTCATTGAGGATTGATGATTGTTTTCTCCTTTATCACACTTCTTGGTTGTATCAAGATTTTCTTGCAGTGTCATTGAGATGTCCTCTAAACCTTCACAATATTGAGTTCCCAATCCTAGACTTGCCCCCTTTGGCTCTTGCACTTCAACTTCTCCTTTATAGGATGCTTCAAGCATATTCATGATGGAATGAACATCTTCACATTCATGCACTTTGTTGAGAGCTTCTTCATTTAATGCACAACAAAGAGTATTTAAGGCTTTGAAGTTGAGTGTCATCCTCTTGTAGTCTTCTTCATTGTAGTCTTTCCTAGACTTTGGCACCATGACACCTTGTATGTAGATTGAAGGAATAAAATGACCATTTTCTATAATGCTCAACAAGGAAATGTCATTAGAAGACAAAAACAATTTAAAAACACACTACCAACTATCAAAGTTGGAGCCATCAAATAGAGTGGTCTACATGGGGATTGGTCATCTATGTTAGAAAAGCTATGAGTCATAGATCCTCCTAGGATGTAAGTCCAATACAAATGAGACTATGCTCTGATACCAATTGAAAGACCCCTTTGAGGGTAATGAACCTAAGGGAGTGGGGGGGGGGGGTATTAGGTTCTTATGAACTTCTATAGCTTTTCTAAAACTTCTTTGCCTAAGTGTTCACCTTAACAACATGTACGTTGTTTAAGCACATAAGGTGATTCAATTGTGTTCAAGGGAACTTAGATGACTAAATGAAGCATCTGTATAAAGCAAGGAAGCATGTGTAGTTTTCTAATACTTAAGCAAATAGTTCAAGTAGACAATTAATCAAGTTATAGAAATTCATGAACTATAAAGTAAAGAGGTAAGGGATAGAGAAAACTGACACAAAGATTTATAGTGGTTCGATTCACAAAGATGTTAGTAGTGCCCTAGGACCATTAGCACATGTTGTGCGTTTTATTATCTTTTGAGCATGTAATTGAATAGTTAATTTTGCTTTTGATTATCAAATGTGTGATTTGATAGTAAAACTCATTAGCTTATGTAATTACTATTCTAGAAGTCCCTAGTTTTATGTAATGCTTAATTACTATGAAATAAAACTAGTATGATTGTTGATTGATGATCTTGTTTTACTGATCATGTGTAATGGATACAAATCACATCATAGATGCAATATATAGGGATACATTGTATTGGGACGTGATCCAGTCGAGAAGTAATACTTCATGGTCTTAAGTCATAAGTATTACTTCCTCAATACTATTTTAGAATCCTTAGACCTTATGTCTTCATTGATTCTAGTATGAATGGAGCCACGTTTTGACTCAGTTGGACATTACATGTAACAGAGTAATCAATACGACTGATGATCGGATGTAGTGTCCTATCATAGCTTGAATATGGGAGACATTGTAAGGAATTTGTCCCTATCTATTATTAGAGAGAGATATCCATGGGCCCCTCGATAGGGAAAGACTGTTTAAATGCATGGCCGTGTTCAAATGTATTTGATAAAGTGGTTATCAAATGCTATTTGTCGAAACAGATCTACTCGGAGATCGAGCATAAATACAATTAAGCTTAATAAGGGTGACGACCACCATGCCTTATGCTTAATTAGGATATCGCGAGACAAAGGGATTAAATAGTAGATTGATATTAGGTTCCGTTGTATATTCATTCACTTTGGGTAGTCACAATGTCCCCGCTAGGGGACCGCTTGTGATTTATGAACTCACACTACTACTAAGTGTGTTTTCATTGCCATTGTGAGATGAACCTACAGGGTCACACGCATAGACGAGCTAACGAGCTTCATCTCCAGATTCAATGAATCTAGAATGTGTCTAGGTTCATTGTATCTGACATTAACTTTTCTGAGAATGATAAAGCGTTATTATTCGAATTAGAGATAAGGGGCATTTTCGGTATAGCTGGGATTACGTGGGAGTAATTATCCGATAAGGACTCCCACTACCAGCAGAAGTCTAGAGGACGTGGGAGTTGAGGACTCCCACTGCCGAGAGGAGTTGAGGATGTGAGAGTTAGTTATGGGAACAAACTCTCATACCTTATATAATGATCTCTTGGCCGAAACCCTAGCCTATTAATTTTCCAGCCGAAAAATCACCAACTCTCTGAAATCTAATTTCAGTTTTCGGTCTCCCTTTTCTCTCATAATTCCGAAACTCAGAAAGACGAAGAGCTAGCACTCGCTGCCCGTCTCGTCGCGTGGATACCAGTAGAGGGATATTCCGCAAAGGGAATTCCATTGGTGACAGCAAAGAATCCAAGAAACGTGATCTTCCATTCAAGAAGTAGCTTCTTCAATCCACAAAAGTAAGTTCTTTATTGCTGTTTTTTTCGAATTGTTTCATATGAGCGGATCCTTCAGGGGAGGACTCATGGGTGTTTGGAACGAGTTTCCGCCCATGATTCCCTTCAAAAGAATCTACATCCACTGCCTTGGGACAAACCCAAGGATTTCAACATCCACTAAAGATACCCTTCACAACAAATGCAAGGTGGGTTCTACATTTTACAATTGCCCCAACAAATGAGGACTTGTGCTTCACAAAGAAGACCACTCACAAAGAGTGTTAACCAAACAAATAGCTAATCTCTCCAAAGAGATACTTGCCTCACAAAGAGGACTTTTGCTTCACTAAGAAAGCTCCACTCACTAAGAGTGTTTTTCTAGTTCTCCAGAGAACTAATCTCAGAAAGAGCCAATCTCTCCAAATAGATACCTCTTACAAGAGGATTTATGCCTCACCAATGAGGACTTAGAAACACTCACAAAGAGTGAAAAGGTAACTTAGTCTCTTACAAAGGAGACTTTAAATTTTTTAGCTCACTTTTAAAAATCCCTCAAATGGATTGGATATACAAATGAAATCTCTAATCACTCATGAAAATAGAAAGGTAGATGATGTTTATAGCTCAACTCAAAATGATATACTTTGAAGAATGATTTGCAGATTAAGCTCAAGAAAGTATTTGATATTGTTTGTTTGTGAAGTGTATATCATATGTCCTCTAATAACTTGGTTTGTTATGATTATTCAGCCTTCGAAACTTTATTTAAGGGAAAAATACACAAGCAAAGTTGGTCACAACGGCTATAATTTTGGCCATGATTAGACAGCTCCGGTTGACCTCTACTAGACAGTCGGTCGACCGTGCCTTAAAGTAAAGCATAAAGGCCCTCTGCCTTCATGTCGACCGCATTCATGGGGTCAGGTCTTCCGAAGTCAAGTTCGGTCGACCTACCTATACCAAGGTCGTCCGAGAGAATATAGCAATTGGAGCATTGGGACATTCAAAATCTGACTAAGGACAAAAACAGCCTCGGTCGACTTAACAACAAATGTCGATCGACCGGACTACTCTGGTCTTCCGAGGCTAAGCCTAGGTCGACCAAAATGCAGTCCCAAAGTGTTTTTTCTCATGCACATGCCTAAGTGTTTTGTAAAGATATAAAACACATTTTAAAGTACTTAGGAATTGACCAACACTTAAACTAGTTTTCAAAAACTTTTTCAAAGAATTGAACAATGTAAAACATGAGGTTTTGAAAACATGCATAGTTGAGCTTTAAACATTATATTATAGTATTCTCAAGGGAAGATTAGCCACAGAGAATATACCTATTTAGACTAGACTAATCTTCTTGAAGGTCTTCAAGTCTTGTAGATGGAATCTTCTTGGAGCTTTGACTTGAATCCTTTGATCAACACCTTTTTGAAGTGATAAAATATTCTTGGAGCTTTGACTTGAAACCTTTAACGGTTCGGGAAACCATTGATCATGGTCACTCAAAATAGAAAGCACATTGATTTAAAGGAATTAAAAGATTTTTGTGCCGAGCAGAAAATTGAGCACATGCTTGCCTCGGTTTCTTTCCCTGAGTGCAATGAACTGGCAGAGGTAACTAACAAAACAATACTACATGGCCTACATAAAAGGTTCGAAGGAAAATAGGGGTCCTGGTTGGACGAACTCACAAAGTGTTGTGGTCATATAGAACCACCGCAGAGGCCAACGGGTAAATTTTTTTTCAGTATGTGCTTCGAGACGAAAGCTAAATTCCAGTAGAAGTATTGAAACCATCATTAAGAGCTCTTTCTTTCAATCCTAATGAAAATGAGAAAACATTGCAAGAAAACTTGGTTATCCTAGATGATCTATGGGAAAAGGCATATAAAAAATAACATGAGTACAAAAGGACTATCACGCGGTACCACAATGCCGGGGTAAAACTGTCAACCTTGAAAGAAGGAGATTTAGTCCTAAGGAACAACGAGGTCAGTAGGAAAATAACAAATATAAAGTCAGACGCAAATTGGAAAGGTCCCAGCACGATTATCAAGGTCCTCGGTAATGTAAGTTTCAAACTCCAGGACGCGGACAAAAATATTTTGGCGAAAACATGGAACGAAAAGCACTTGAAAAGATTTTTTTCCTAAGTTTATCTTTTAAAATATGGCCACATGCCCATAATGATGTTTCACTGAAAAAACCTAAGGGGGGCTGAGTTTTAGTAAACTTTTAAAAAAATTCTTTTAAATGAAAAGAAATGAGCCAAACAAAATACCGAGTTGCAAGCTTACAAAGAAAGATCAAAGATACTAGATTTATAGTGGTTCGATACACTAAGAATCCACGCCCACTGCCTTGAGACTAACCTAAAGATTTCAAAAAATCAATAAATTTCCTTTACAACTTAATTGTGGTGGGATGAAACTAATATTACAGTAGTGGCTAATTCACTAAGAGTTTTACACAATAACCAATTCACAAGCTCATAAAGAGCACAACTAATAAAAGAACAACTAATCACAAAGCGTACAACACACAAAGAGAGTAGAGGGAAAGGTTTAACCAAACTAATCACACTTAATGTGACGGATAAATATAAATTTATAGCCCAATGACTCAAATCTCAAATGATAAGAATGGCACTTGTTTTTTCACATGAAAGTGAATTGAATGCTTGTTAGAAAGTGTAGAACTTAATGGCACTATTAGGCTTAGATCACTCCTGAAGAATCAGCCATTGGTTCTTATCGAGCTTCATTTAATGCTTCAATGGCTAGTATCTACCCTATGATTAGACAGTCTGGTTGACCGACATGTTTGTCGGATCATTTGAGGCTCGTCCGGACAGTTTCAAGTGGTCTACTAGATACATGCGGTCCACCGGAAAAAGGTACCTCGGTCTACCGACCTATAGCATAGGTCGACCTTACTAGCTAGTCGTTGGAGTTCAAGAACATTAAAAGATAATGGAAGGGTAGTATTCAGAATCATGATTGGACAAGTTTAGCCACCCCATATCACTACAAAATTCAAGAATACTATCTAGCCCCTTTTGGAAAGTTTTATCATGTTTAATGTACCCAGGTAGAAAGTCAATGAGGTCGTAGCCCAGTGGGGCAAGCCTCTATCCGTGACCAAGAGATCTCGAGTTCGACACCCTCCCCCTACGTGGGGCAATAAAAATTCTCCTCCTATGGTGAGAGAGAATTTAAAGTTGCTGACAAAAAAAAAATGTACCCAGGTAGAATGCGTCTCTTATATGTTTTCAAATCATCAAATAATTTCTTATTCTCATCACTATAAAAACGAGAGGATGCCTTTGTTGCAGCATAATTTGATGATTCATGTTGGAGTTTTTATTTCCTAGGAGGTGAAGGGGTATCTCATAGTCTCTTCCCCTTTCCTATGCTATCCAGTATCTTTCTCTTCTTATGAGTTGGATTAGCTCCTTCTTGAATGCTTATACTCTTTTCCAATGGCCTTTTTGGGTGGTTGTTTCTTTGGTGCAATTTTCTTGCGTTGATGTTTTTGTATTTTGAATGGGGTTGATTGGTATTCATGGTGAGTGTAAAAGGGATTTGGAATGATGTTTCAAGTTGGGGGAAAAATTGTAAACCTAGGTTTTCATTAATTTTTTTTAATTTGAGAGGGTGAAATATGATCAATATGGATTGAGGAGGTGTTTTATTGTCGAAGTTTGGGTTTGTATATGAATGTGCTCTTGAGTTTGAGATGGAATATGAGAGAGTTGTTTAGTTTGAGAGAGAGGGAATGTGAAAAGATATGAATTTTAACTGTTGAAACACCTTTAAAACTGGCATTCTGCAACGCTTCGGACGACCGACCCTCGTCCGAGAAAACTTAACCAACGCACAAATAATTTGCGGTTGACCGATTTTGCCCAAATATTGCCTTGAAAATTTACCATATATCCGGTCGACCGTGATTCCCTTGTGAAGATGCATGAAGCTGAGGTCTTGAATAAGTAACTACGAACAGAAAACACACAAGTGCAAAGTACGAGAACATACCCGAGGGGCAAAATGTTTTATTAATATTATGGTGTCAAATCCAAGTACAAAAGAGCAACTGAACAGGCATAAACCTATGGAACTACATAAAGATATTAGAGACCTATAGTACATTATATTTGTCCCCGAGGAAGCCGGTGGCGCGGTAGTGACGGAGGGTCGATCGGACACGGCCCGGGTAACAGCTACGTCAGGATCGGCCTCGGGAGAAGTAAGTGATGAAGGAGTGTTGAGGCATTTCGCCTCTTCCTAGCATTCCTCTGCGGCATCAGTGCTTCATCTACCTAGAAAAAATGTGGAGTCGCCAGCCATGGTTGCGGCCTCTTCAAACGTCGCATCAAACGCAAGCCACTCATGTTGATCCCGAGCTTGATTTACCATAGCCTGAACAGTGGGGATGAGTATATAGGTAAAAGTTTGGCTATCACTACCTAAACCTCTTCCTTACGCATGTACTTCTTCACTTCGTTACGAAGTAAAGACTCTGTCAAAGGCTCTACACCATCACGCACCATGAGCAATTTCTCCTTCAACTTAGCTCTCGCAGTCCTTTATAGCAGCACCTCCTTGGTCGGAGTAGCAATTTTCTCAGGTATGATGGTTTCCTGCTCATCAAGGGTACTTCGCTCACCCCTCAGGTCGTTACACTCGGAAAATGATGCATCCCGCTTGCGATCTTCCTTGCAAAGAGTTTCCTCGACCACCCTTTGCCTTTGTTGAGCCTCTGCCAAGTTAGACCTAAGTTGCTCATTGATCATCCGCAACTCATCTTTCTGATGCTCAACACAAGATATCTTTCTCACAAGCCAGAGACAATCTCTTTCAGAGGCTGCATGTTTGTCTTGCAACACACTCACCTCGGTAGACAAGTCCATCAAGGTCCAAGGAGGTTAAGACATACCCACGGTTGTAGCCTAAATGAGTTTTCCACCTGCAGACCACAAGAGAAATATAAGCAGTGAAATTCATTGCAAAGCAATAATAATGTGAGGTCTTGTACAATAGATAATTCCTTATATCACGTTGGGAAGAATACATCTTCTCGAGAGGCAACTCGAACAGCTCTTCGGGATGTCGATTGTTCAGATCCCCCACTGGAAACCTTGATATACATGGTCTCGAAGCTACTCTTATGCTTCTTCTAGTTCTTAACGACTCCAACACGCCCCTTTCCATACGAAGCCCTAACCCCGGGAACTTGAACCTCCTTTCCTCGGGACGAGCGACCACGAGTCAGTATGACAGGAAAAGGGTGCCACCTCGGGAACAATCTTTGTTTGAGTCATAATAGGAAATATAGGTTCTTTTGGGGTTGCTTTAGGAAAGTGGAGAAGATTCTAAACAAGAATATCACGACTCCCGTCCCCAACACGACCTACATCCTCATCCTCATCCTCTTCATCATAACCAGAAAGGTCTAGAATTACTTGAGCTGGAAACAACAAAATGTAATATGAGCGAAAATCACAAACAATTGTAAGATTCTACACGACATCATACAAATTAATGACATGCCCACTCACCTTGACTTGTTCCCGAACGATCGGCCGGGTAACCATGTGCTTCTCGCGGGGCGCAGACGATGCTATGCCCAACCTCACACGCTTCTGCAAATTTCTACAGACGGTGGGGTGTTAGCCAAATATTTCACCATCCCAGTAGGTAACTCATCACCTAACGAGTAAGAGGAAGGAAACATATGTAGATACACAACTATTCTTTGAAAGGTAATTCACAAGGATATATGATGGTTGATGGATGCAATACATGTGACATAGGGATCGGAAGGTCTTAAAGTTCCAACCCCGAGCAAGATACCAGCAAGGACATCCTCTTGTCTTGAACTTGGGTCCATTGGAGGGGATCCTTGTACCTGGGACGATTGCCCGTCCCTAGACGTTCGTCTCCCACCTGCTCGAATACTGCTCAAAAGGGAAATAATAAGGGACGTTCCTGTCAATAATAAATAACGCAATTTAGCTTCGGTGCAGAAAGGAATCCAACACATATATACACTAGAAGACACAAAATAAAGGTACTGACATAAGGTGGCACAGTCAGAGGAGCGCTGATATATAAAATCATAGAACATTGGCTCTTGGATTCTTTCACAATCATAGTGAATGCGTACTTTTTCAATTAATTAAAGCCCATTGGACCATCGGAATTAATCAAGGGGTTTATAATTATAGTAGATAAGTTCCACATCCGGGTAAATCACACCGGGGCAGATGAAGAAAAATGTTTCCTTCCAGCCCTTGAATGACAGAGGAGTATGATCATTCAATTTTTCCTACAGTTGACCGATTGATCCATAAGAGCGGATGGGTCAAGGAGAGGTTCGGAACGAAACCGGAGTTGATCTGCGGCAAAGCGGAGACCCATTGAAAGGAAAAATTTGTAATCCCCAAAAAAAAGTAGCAGAAAGTAAAATAGGATTACGTTCCTTTAAAGGATCTACTCACGAGAAAGTAATAATACCTTGTGTTTGTAAATATACCTTAATCTATCTAATCGGTGTTGCTCGAATTTTGCGACTTAGAACCACCAATGGAAGCCTTCAGTCTTCATTCTCTATCGGTATCCACACACCAACCTTTGGACTTGTTCTTTCGCGTCTCAAATGCTAGTCCAAAGAGCTTCGATGATTAGAAACACCTTTCTCCTAAATCTACAAAGTATAGGTAACTAAGCAAGACCGGAAATCAAAGAGATAAGAAAATTGTATTTTCTTCTCTTAAGTGTTCTTGAGAGTGTGTATTGAGAGAAAGGAAAAATCAGTATATTTTCTTCTCTTTGGCTCGGCTAGAATGTAGAGAGAAAAGAGAGAAAGTCAACTATCTCATGAATGTGGAGAATGATGAACATTTCATCATCATGTGGTGTTAGTGGAACCACCCACTAACTCCACATCCCCACTACTCCCATACATATACACACATTCAAGCACAAGTCATGTACCGATTTTGACTTGGTCCAAGTGGTCCGATCGACCGGAGAAATGGTTCTCGGCCGACCGGAGTGACAAACCGTTTCGGTCGACCCGAGATAGCTCTCAATAGACCGGGTCTGATTTTGCCCAATTCAATTGAGTCTGCCCAATCTAATTGAGTACCTATATCAAATGTAAACTCCAACAAGCCCAATCCAGTTGATTATAGTGTGGGACCCTTTAGGTATTTGCTATGTTTGTCGTGATAACAATTGTCAACAGTAATGTGAAATATCTAGCAACACATCATTACTCCCAATTCACAAATAGTCTCGGTGATTCAAGTAACCACAAATATGATTGTTTGCACTAATCCATTTGTCCTTGATATCTAGATTGAACACAAGTCACGGAGTATGTCAAACTTGTATATTCCAATCAGTTAATTTCTTGTTTCCCGAGCAGACTAATAATATGACACTAATATCTCATATTAATTCACTTGTTCACGGCCATTAATTAGTCTCACTCTATCAAGGGGCCCAAGATATCACTCTTATTATATATGAGTGAAAAATCCTCTATTTATCACACCTCATCCTGACATGGTTCATAAATACACCCGGTTAGTAGTGCCCTAGGACCATTAGCATATGTTGTACGTTTTATATATTTTTGAGCATTTCTTTGTATAGTCAATTTTTCTTTTGAAAATCAAATGTGTGATTTGATAGTAAAACTCATTAGCTTATGCAATTACTATTCTAATTGTCCCTTTGTTTTATGTAATATTCTTTACAGTGAAATAAAACTAATATGATGTATGATTGATGATTATGTTTACTAATCATGTGTAATGGATACAAATCATATCATAGATGCAATATATTGGGATACATTGTATAGGACGTGATCCGTTAGAGAAGTAATACTTCATGGTCCTTAGTCATAAGTATTACTTCCTCAATACTATTTTGGAATCCTTAGACCTTATGTCTCCATTGATTCTAGCATGAATGGAGCCAAGTTTTGACTCAGTCGGACGTTACTTTTAATCGAGTAATCAATTCTATCATGGCTAGAATGTGTGAGGCATTGTAAGGAATTTGTCCCTTTCTTATTAGAGAGAGATATCTATGGGCCTCTCGATAGGGAAAGACTGTTTAAATGCATGGTCATGCTCAAATGTATTTAATAAAGTGGTTATTAAATATTGTTTGTTGGAACAGTCTACCTGGAGATCGGGCATAAATATAATTAAGCTTTATAAGGGTGATGCCTACTATGGCTTATGCTTAATTAGGATATCGTGAAACAAAGATATTAAATAGTGGATTGATATTAGGTTCCATCGTAAATTCATTCACTTTGGGTCGTCATAATGTCCTACTAGGGACCGCTTGTGATTTATGAACACATGCTACTACTAAGTGTGTTTTCATTGCCACTATGATATGAACCTACATGGTCACACTCATAGACGAGTTAACGAGCTTCATGTCTAGATTCAATAAATCTAGAATGTGTCTAGGTTCGTTGTATCTGACATTTATTTTTTCTGAGAATAATAAAACTTTATTATTCGAATTAGAGATGAGTAAGTGGCATTTCGGTATTTAGTTATAGTTGGGATTACGTGGGAGTCATTATCCGATAAAGACTCCCACTACCAGCCGAAGTCTAGAGGACGTGGGAGTTAAAGACTCCCACTGCCAGAAGAGGTGGATAGGACGTGGGAGTTGTTCTGAACAAACTCTCACACCCTATATAAACTTCTCTTGACCGAAACCCTAGGCACTAATGTTTTGAGCCGCAAAAATACCAAAAACCTGGAAATTAGATTTCTTGTTTTCTGCCTCCTTTTCTCTCTAGATTCCAAACCTCAAAAAAAACGAAGAGCTAGCACTCGCTACTCATTTCATCTCGTGGACACCGGTAGAGAGTAATTTCGCAAGGGAGTACTCTAGTGGCAGCATCACACATCCGAATGACAGAATCTTTAGCCGAAAATGTAAGTAATTTTTCGTTGGTTTTCAATTCCTATGGTATGAGCGGATCCTTCATGGGAGCACTCATGGGTGTTTAGAACGAGTTTCTTTTCATGAATCCCTTCACACCCAACAAATGCATTTATAGCCCATCTATCTATAGACGACGTTTGACACCATCAAAGCATACCATTAGCCAAACATTAAATCTTGTGTGATCTCAAGTCGAAAGATTTAGGTACAAACATAATCATCATAAGAACACTATTGACATTCATATAAAAATCTATGAAGTGTTCTTATAGTCGGGTTTGTCCAGTTTCACATACTCATGTGTTTGACTTAATATCACATATTTAATCGCAACACATACTAGTCTCCACACATTATTGTTGTCCTCAAAATTCCACAATAATGATTGACTAGGGACATTTTAGAATAGTTCAATGTAACAATTACATAACTATCTAAGGATGTTATATTTTTTATTACATTTGCACAGTAGTAATTAAAACACTAATAATGGAATTCATGCCTTAATATTTCATCACATGAAAGAAAATACAACAATCTCCCACTTACACTAAAGAAAACAACCTTGCCTTTTAGTGTATACTATATATAAGAACGATCTCATAGACACAACCTACAAGTACGACGATCATGTTGTTGCTCTGTCAACGGCTTCGTCAGTAGATCGACAATGTTACTCACCGTGTGAACTATGCAAATCTTCACATCTCTTCTGCCAATGATCTCACAGATCAGGTGATACCGCCGCATCATATGTTTGGACCTTTGGTGAGACCGTGGTTCCTTTGATATATGGCTTCATTCACAATGGAGATCAATCACATTCGACATTCGAAATGCTAGGCATACCACACCAAGTTCATCAAATGAACTTTCGGATCCAAATCTCCTAAGCAACATCTAATGCAACTATATACTCGATTTTGGTTGTAGTTTAGGCAAGACACATATCCTGGTTACATCAATGTAACTACTTAAAAAGAGCTCGTCTTCCCCACCATAGATTAAGAACATGTCCTTAGTCTTTCGTAAGTACTTAAGGATGTTCATGACTGCTATCCAATGGTGTTCACCTTAAGTAGACTGGTATCTGCTCGTTATACTCAAAGCATACGAGACATCTGGATGAGTACACAACATGGCATACATGATAGATCCAATTGCCGAAGCATGTGGAATCTCACTCATTCATTCTTTCTCATCCAGTGTCTTAGAACAATGTTATCTTGAAAGAACCGTACCATTTTCTATTGGACAAAGGCCCTTTTTGGACTCTTGCATGCTAAACCGATTTGGCACTTTGTCATATATGTACTCTGACTTGGGCCTAAAAGTCTACATACAAAGGTTGGAAAGTCATTCCCTACGAGTAGTATGTCATCTACATACAAAACTAGAAATACCACCCAGTTTCCACGAAACGTTTTTTAAACACAAAGTTCATCAACATTCTTGATAAAACCGAACTCGCGTACGGCTTTGTCAAAATGTCGATTCCAGCTTCTAGAAGCTTGTTTGTAGGTTGTAGGTTCATCATGATCAATAAACATAACATCTCCATGTTTCTGTTATGAAAAATCCAAATTTTTCGAGTTATCTACGAACTTCACTAGACCTACGCAATTCTTGTGTTTTCGGAACTGGCTCCACAATAGCTTGTGTAGCTTGTTCATTTCCACTTGGTCACTTGTTCCTGGAACATCACTAAGTTCCCTTGGAATTTCACCAAACTCTAGAACTTTTTTGAGTTCCACATAACTCATGTTGCTTCTGAAGCTCAGAGGTCATGGTCACTAACATAAGACTAGACACATCTAATGCGTCATCTAAGTACTTACAATAAGCATTTCATTCAGTGTCCGGAGCCCTCGCGGCTGGTGGACCAGGAATAGGAGTCTCGAAAACATACATCTTTTTCTTGTGCTTGAGAACGATTCTCAAGTTCTTGTACAAGTTCTGGAATTTTCGTCCCTCAATTTTGTCCTTCTCAAGGACGGATCGCGATGATAAAGAGTTTGATGCAACGATTTCATTTTCCATTATATCTACAAAGATGAATTTGCAAAATTTTAGTTGCCATATTTTAAATCATTAATTGGACTTTAATTAATGATTCTCCCACTATTTTCTTTAAATGAATAACCCTCAAGTATTCATTCAGAAAGTTCAAAACTTTCTAGTAGGACCAAGTTCCATCTATCACCAATCCCGAGGCAGCTTTGGCTACAAAGCTCGATAAATAGTTGTTTATGTAAGCAACGTGTTCTAATCACATCAACTATGTGACTCTTGGTTGGTTAAGTAGGTAATACTACCCTAAGTACATAAATGCACATCACAAGCTTTTGCCTCCAGACCCAATACCGAAGCAGCTTTGGGTACAAAGCTCGGTATTGGCAATCCGGTTAAGTATGACCCAAGATCGCACCGGCGGATATCACTAACTTATCCTTCGCGCCTCACCCGGATAGACAGGAGCTTATTCCACACGGAAGTTCACACTACTGTTGATCTAGGCCTTGACAAGGACCAATCATGAAAGGAAATAAACTTAATATTTAAAATTGAGGGATTTTTAAGTTGTCTCACCAAACGGTGTATAGTCTGAATATACGTCTAAAACACATGTTTTAAAGTTGTAAATCATGCAATAGGCATCACATGCGAAGTGCATAAAGTAGTAAATAAAACCATGACATAGTAATAACCCCTATATGGATTTTCCGAGCCAACGGAAAATCCTAGGTCAATCTAAATGTGGAAAAGAAATAAAACCTATATATTGTCTTCCGCCTCCGTGTGGTTTCCTCCATCTGATAGACGCATTTATTCATCACTTGTTACATATGAAAAAATATAAATCATATTTTATACTTTTACATAATTGAAAGAATTCTCGAATTACATTCGAGATTAAATTTATAACAAGAAATGAATAGATAAGGCACGACACGCATGTCGTATTATAATAAAAAATCGCTGGTCAAAGCTATTACTATGCACCATGCTCAAATAACACGACAATCATGCTAAAAGTGCAAATGCACACTGTTTTCCCCTTTTCGGTCGACCCAAGCCATACTCCCGGTCGCTCGCGATGAGGAAGTAACAAAAAACAGTGTAAAAATAGGCCACCTCGATCGAGCCAGAACATTTCTGATCGACCGGCCTGAAAACAGACTAGCCTTGGTCAATCGTGTTTGCTCACCTGTCGGCCGAATTCTAGACAGTAGCAAAATCCTATTTTCTAGAACGTATCCGGTCTACCGTGAACCTCTTCCGGTCGACCGAATTATTCCCAGAAAATAGAAAACAACCAAAACACGAATCTATAATTTGTTCCGGGATTCGTTTTACTCTTAAACTACTTCCCAGAGGCTGTACAAAGGTAAATAACAACCTAAGACATGCATTAACGACTACTATAGCACGATAACACATAAACAAAGTACATGGGTTCTCGTGATTGGCTATGATACCACTTGAAAGGAAAAGTTCGTAATCCCCAAATAAAAGCAGCGGAAAGTAAATTGGGATTACGTTCCTTTAAAGGATATGCTCACGAGAAAGTACCAATACCTTGTGTTAGGAAATATAGCTTAATCTATCTAATCGATGTTGCTCGAATGTTTCTACTTAGAACCACCAACGGTAGCCTTCAGACTCCTTCTCTACCGGTATCTACACACCAACCTCTGACTTGTTCTTTGCGTCTCAAATGCTAGTCCAAAGAGCTTCGAAGATTAGAAACACCTTACTCTGGAATCTACAAAGTATAGGTTACTAAGCAAGACCGGAAATCAAAGAGATAAGAAAATCGTATTTTCTTCTCTTAAGTGTTCGTGAGAGTGTGTATTGAGAGAAAGGAAAAATCAATATTTTTTCTTTTCTTTGGCTAGGCTAGAATGTAGAGAGAAAAGAGAGAAAATCAACTATCTCATGAAAGTGGAGAATGATGAATATTTCATCATCATGTGGTGTTAGTGGAACCACCCACTAATTCCACATCCCCACTTTTCTCTCCCCACTACTCTCTTTCACATACACACACTCAAACACAAGATATGTGCCGATTTTGACTTGGTCCAAGTGGTCCGGTCGACTGGAGAAATGGTTCTCGGCTGATCGGAGTGACAAATACAAGATAGGTCTTGTTTTGCCCAATCCAATCGAACGCCCAATCTAATTAAGCCTGCACAATATAATTGAGCACCTATATCAAATGTAAACTCCAACACCCATAACCTTGTGCTTATGCACGAACTAACCTAACCCCTTATTTATCCTGAGGGGAGCATCATCCCATACTTTTAAAACACCTCAACTCCAAGAAGAGTTCGTGCGGAAGAATTGTCAACCCTCATTGGAGCTCCTCAAAATATATGGTGGCACACCCTCTAGGAGGGGTACAAGTTTTGTTCTCGTGATTAGGAATTATATATTCCATATCGGACGATATAGGCAGGTTTTACAACAATCTTCAATGTTTTGATTCATAAATATTATACGGGATACCCGAGGCTTCACACTCATTTATACCCCTCCAATTATATCGTCTTCTAGTCGGGTACGTAATAGATTTTTGGTCCTAGCCTGATGGCACATCCTATTTTCTAATATTCTACATATATCCCCGATAACAGGCTCGGGTTGTGGTCACTTACATGTATGGGTAGACCTTTTTAGACCCATAATCACTGTTGATGTTGTAGCAATTAATCGGCGCAGGTGAATGGTTTCTAGGTGACGATTGAAAACACTCTAGAAACCAAAATAACTTAAAAATATGGTCTTTTGTTTCTAAGGTGCTGGGGAATATCTATGTTGACCTTATAATAAACAAAATGGGAGACTTGATGTTTGTGATGGTCAGAATATTATGGTTAATCGGAGGAACTAACCGGAGAAGATGAACAAAGAAAAATATGAGCGCAAAAGTAAATTTTCGAAAGTGAACTACTTTACGATTCATTGCCACTTATTTTTTGGGCGGTAAAAGGTAACTCCTATGCGGTTATTTATTTCCCACGTGGACATTACATGCTGGGATAAGATGAAATAGTTCTCTTTTGAAAAGTTATAAGGATAAGTTTTTTCCATGTAAGGGTTCTGTTGTCTCCTGGTGTATAACATCAAGATTTTTTAAACAACCTCCCAGAGAATGTTAATTCCCGAACATCTTGGGTAATATCTCCTGACAAACATCTTCATGTTTCACTAGTAAAGATTCGAGCTTATATTTTTCTGGAGTTGTATTTACCCGACATGCATTTTCCCAAGCAATCAGCTAGCCATATATATATATATATATATATATATATATATATATATCATTGATGAATATTTCACATAAGCATACCCGGCGATAGATGACAGCTTCTCGCTACATTTTCCCTGAGATCGATATAATCGGGATCCATTTACAAGACACATATCGTATGACCTGACATTATATTTTTTCGAGGTCTAGGTTCTTCAAGATTTCTTATCTTGTGCCTTTATCGATTTTAGGCTAATACTTTAGCTTTAGGCGTCTTCACCTGAAGTCTTGGGGGCTTATGGTGGGTTCTGGCCCAATATCTATATTGGGGCCCCAGATTTCTCTTAACCTAGGTTGACTCGCACAGATGTATATTGACATGTGCGTATAAACATGTCTGGTTTTAGTCAATTACCAAAGAGAATGAGTCATCGTGGGATTTTGTTCCATAAACCTTATTCGACTACTAGACTTATGGTAAGAACAATCTTAATCGAATTGATAACAACTGTATTCTTGGGATTTACTTATATAAATACTAGGTATCTTTTACTTCTCTGATCATCTAATTAATTTCCTTCTTGACATTAAGTTATTTTATATGTGTCTCTTTCTTTTCAAAAGCTAACTAAAGCATCAAAGAGTGGTTGAGAACATCCCCACTACCTTTGATCGTGTTTGTCTAGCAAATTTTGCTTTATACCGCGAGGTCACTTAGCTCGGGCTAAGTTAGTAGCAAAGAGGAAAGGACCCCTTTGTCCATGAAGCATCATATAGTGTATTTTATTTTCTCATACATTTAAATGAGACGCATAATTATTTGTTCTAAAATTTTGATATAATTGAAATACAATATAAATTATTCCTTTCAAGTGGAACTGGTAATGTCAAAGAGGTCAAATTCAATATAGTAGAGTTATTCCCTCAACTTAAATGTCGTAGGTTCAACACTAAATTAAAGTATTTAAAAAGTCTCATTTCCATGTTAAAAAAAAAATGGATATGGTAATTGAAGGGTGACGGCTAGTGTTTCCTACGGTTCGGTCCCGCAAGATTTCTCTCTGTTTACGTTTTCGTAGGGTTCTACTTCTATACGGTTCAAGTTACAGACACATGAAGATCCTATCCGGTTCCGGGTAAGAACCATAATTAAGCAAACTTGGTTTCGATAAATTTATAAATTCTCTTACATTTATAACTCTCTTACCTCGTCGCCTAGTCGCTGCGGAACAATGAAGAGTCCTCGTGCCACCGGTTGAAGTAGTTATAGAGTCGGTATTGTCTAAGTCAATCTCAAACTCAATGTGTTCTTCGTAGGGTCCTGGGATATCAATCTCCTATTGCCTCATTTCAGCCTTGGTTCAATCATCAATGAGTAGTTGTGACTTCAAATGACTATGATGTAAGTTCGACAGTTTCTCGGTAAGAGTAGTTATACTCCTACTGAAAATATCTTCAACCAACACACTAGAGGCTGGACATGTTAGAACCTCCCGTTCTATTGCAACCAGAGGTGGAACTGAACTTCACTCATTTTTCACCCGTTTAGGACATAGAATTTGTCCTTGAGAAAACCTACATTATTAAAATCAAAAGAAGCCATTAGATATGTAGCAAGTTCCAAGTTAGAACTTGAAGGCCCTTCTCGCGCTCGTTTTCTCATATGAATCATTCGTGATTGGAAGAATCTCCTCGATTGTGTAGATGAACTGCTTGATGGTTCAGTAGGAAGAAAAAAAAAGGAAGAAGAAGGTCGTACATATTCTACACATAAATCTGTTATATTTTTTAACATTTTCAATTATGGACAAAACAATTATATCTTCCTCCCTGGGATATAGACACAAATTACAAGTGTAAAATTTTAAAAACCAAGTTAGACACTCTATCCTTGATCAAGGTTAAAAAACAATTGCAGTTAAATATAATTAAGGTATTTCTATGTAATATTTTGACCACATTTCCCTAATAGCCATTACAGCATTACTTAATAATTGATTATTCGTATTTTCCTTAATAACTTCAGTAATATTGCAACATTCAAGATGTTGAGTTTCCATTACATTTTCGTCACCGGCAAATAGATAAAAGTACGGTGTATATGATTATGAGAAAGTTTTCGATCGGTAGTGCGAATACCGTGTATTTGGTACAGGAAAAACTTCCGGTGGTTGGGTCTCATCGAAATCATTAATGTTAATGTTCCTCCGACCACTTGCGGCACCGCCACTATATCGAAATCATTAATGTTAATGTTCCTCCGACCACTTGTGGCACCGCCACTATATCTATCGTAAGACTTGTTTTTGGGGAAAATTCAATGAAGATTAAAATAAATATAAAGTAAGTAAATTTAAGAACAAATACTAATAATAACAAAAATGGAACACTAAATTTTTTAAAACAAGTAAATAAAACTTATAATAGTAGTAGTAAATAGTAATAATAATAATAATGCAATAATTAAATATACTAATGTTTTCTTCCAGAATAATAGGATCTTAAAAAAATTTAAACTAACTTGAGATTGCTTGAGAGATTTAAAAAATTGAGAGTGAGAAGAGAGAATTGGAAGATGGAGGTGTGAAATTCTTTGGAGAAAGAAAGTGGGTATTTATAGAGAAAAAAAAAGATCTTTGGGAAAAAATACAAAACAACCATGAAATTCAAAAAACCAAAAAACGTGCAAATCATTCTATCCATCCATTTCTAACTGCCATCTAAGCTCAACCTTTCATTTTAAATTTTTTTTTTTGAAATTGGCGGGTCAAACAGTTTAGAACCGCCAGTTCATATCCAATCCGAGTTTGGTGTGGTCCGATTTTACAATTGGACCCAAAACCGGCGGTTCGGTCTTTTTAACGTTTCTACTGACAGTAATGATTCCACGAAAATTTAAAAAATATAGAGAAGGAAAATCGGTGGAAGTAGTTCGAAGTAGGGCGTTCACTATTCGGTTAAACTAAAATATCAAATCGAATTTTAATATATGGTTCGGTTTATTTGGTATTTTAGTTTATTCGGTTTGATTTTGAAAAAAATCAAAATAATTCGGTTTGGTATTTGATTTTCTATTTTTTAAAATCGAAATATCGAAATACCGAATAGACCAATTTTTATTTTTATTTTTATTATTGAAAAAAACATTTATATTATACTTATAAGTATTTTTAATATTATTTAGAGTTGTTATCAATGCATCTGTTTCAGTGACATTCTGGTAGCAGTTACTTTGTGCATTTATTGTCAAATATTAGGGGCAAAATCGCAAATTTAGTCCTCAAACATTTTACGGCCTGTAAGTTAGGTCCTTTTTCATTATTTTTTAATTTTTAGATACTGTAACATTTTACTATTAGTTGACTAGGTCCTTCTGTTTAAATTTCTGGTTAGTCAAGGGGTAATTTAGGAAGATCAAATAATCTATCATACCCCCCCCCCTATTATTAAAAAGCAAATTCATATAATTAGTCCCAAAATATTTTACGACTAGCGGATTAGGTCACTTTCCCAATTTCATCTCTCTCTCTCTCTCTCTCTCACCCACTTGACCCATCTTCTCCTTCTTCCCCAAAATCCCTCCTTCCCTTCATCTTATCCTTCATTCCCAAAATCACATATTCTTCTTCCTCAAATTTAAAAATCTCATTGTTTTTTTCTTAAATCTTTCATACTTAAATCAATCCCAAATATATTTTTTTCCGAAATAACTTAAAACTATTCTAAGATTCATTTGGGCCGCAACAAACAAAATTGAAATTTTGATATTTGATGAGTTGAGAAATGGTAACTCATTGTTGAACTTTTTGCAATTCATGGAAACTCCTTTGGTTCAACTCAATTGAAAATATATGCTTTAATTTTGGGCATGCCTCAATACATTAGGAGTATGAATTTCCACGAATGGATTGATTGATTTGGGTATGGAAGATAAGGAGGGACGAAGAATAATGGCAGAAATTGGGGTGGGGAAGAAAGAGGAAATTGGGGCGGGTTTGGTCGTTGAGAGAGAGAGAGAGAGAGAGAGATGAAATTGGAAAAATGACCTAATCCACTAATCTTAAAATGTTTTGGGACTAATTATTTGAATTTTCTTTTTAATAATATGGGGAGTATGATAGATTGTTTGATCTCCTAAATTACCATTTGACTAACCATTGACTAGCAAAAAATTAAACAAAAGAACCTAGTCCGCTAATCGTAAAATGTTATGGTATTTAAAAATTAAAAAATAATGAAATATGACCTAACCCACAACTCGTAAAATGTTTTGGGACTAAATTTGTGATTTTACCAATGTTAGGTATGTCTCCTATTATTCCCCGCCCATTCTCCGAATTATTGGAGCCTTAATGAGTTATGCTATTGTTGCAAACTTTTATTTTTATTCTTTATATTTAGTTTATTGTAATTGTGGATTATAATTTATTTTTGTGTAATTTTTATTAAAAATAAAATTTCGGTACAAGCCGAATAATACCAAAATAATTTCGATATTCGATTTTCATAAAAATTTGATTCCGTTCAATTTTCATAAAACGTTATAAAATCAATCGAATTTCAAAACTTATTTTCAAATACCGAATGCACACACTTAATTCCAAGTTTGACGGTCACTCATCAAAGTCAGAAAGGAGAGAGAGAGAGAGAGAGAGAGAGTAGGGCGTGAGTGATGAAATCTAGATATGGAGAATTTCTTCTGGCCCCCCAAATCTAAGAGCTGGGATGTTGCTTTCTGGAGATCTATCTCTTGGGACCACTCCGGTTTCTATGCGGAACAGGAAACGTTTTGCACCGTTCGAAATAATTAGAACCGTCTGATAATAGTTTTAAACGGTCGAGATTTAGAGAGAGAAATTTTTTTATTTTTTTCTCTCCTCAAATCTGGACCGTTAAAACTATCATTCGACGACCCATATTATTCTCATGGTACAAATTTTTTCCTGTTCTGCATAGGAGCCGATTCATTCCCACCTCTCCCACGAATATTTTTTCCTGAGTGATAGATTGATTGACACCCCCCCCCCGCGGATATTTTTGGGGAAAGCATCAGACTGGCAATGTTTTTGCATAAAGGACAAAACATGGCACTGAAAATATGGGAGACAACATTTCTGGCCAGGACTTCCATCCCGAGGCCAAGACGGAAGTGGGACTTCCGTCCTGGATGACGTGGCGGAAGTCCCACTTCCGTCTTGGCCTTGGGACGGAAGTCCACCCGAGGCCCAAGCCAAAAAAATCAAACTGAACTTTTTCCATTAAGGGCAGAAAAACCCGAGTGAAAAAACCGTTTTCGTTGGAATAGTTGAATCTTTTAGGCATAATAATTACCAAATTAAGTGTAAAATAATACTTTTGACGAAACCGACTTCAATAATAAGAATAGGGCAGAAAAAAAATGGAATCGTGTATGTAATAAATAAAACTATTTGTAAGCTCACAAACGAATAAAAAAATGTATTAAATACAAAGCAAAACCTATCTACTGCTCCGAAGGGGTGTATCTGTGGGTCCTTCGCGGGTTAGTCCAGAGATAGTAAGTGTTGCCGTCCCTGGTTCGCACCGCACTACCATACTCTGTTTCGAAGAATTCTGCACCTTCGTGGTCGATTCGTATCGCTTTCTCAGGGGAATCTGGCTGGATCTGCGGAGTCTGCTGAAGCATCTGTGCCTGGTCCAGGTCCCGACTGTACGAGGGCGTCGCACCAAAATACACGTCCGGCTGTCCCGACGACGAAGTCCCCACACCAGGATGTCCCCCCGTTTGAAAATCAGGAGAATAAGTGCCGAGGCTGGGAAATTGGTATTCAAATTCAGGGGATACATCTGGCTGAGTCCCGGACTGAGCAGTAGACCGAGTCGGTTGCCCCTGCGGCTGGGACGGACCCGCCTCAACGCCACACTGCCTCAGGCACCGCGCTACAAGCTGCTCCTATGTTGCATGTAGATTTCGACGAGTACCTTGCCTCCCAACCGCAGCCCTACCAAAAACGTGCTCCCTCGGCTGTGTGGAAGGTTGCAGAATAGCAGCTTCTACAACATCAGCAGCCCGCGATCGGCATGTCACAGACTTTCCTGCATCGGCGAAGGCATCCTTAATTGTTTTTGCGGCCCAGGTGATGAGTGACTTGTACTGCGCATTTGTTCGAGTGGCAAGCTTTTCGAACTCTTCCAGCATCACCCTGGACGACTCCTCCTGTAACATAATATTAAAATTAGTAAATTTAGAAATTAAATATGAACAAAAAATAAGTACACGAATAAAACATACCAAAATGTCCTCTGATGTAGCGGTGGGTTGAATTCCCATCGCGAGTGGCCTTTGGTCCCGATTTTGGGTGTTTGTTATGCGGTGAACCATAATGCAATTGTACCAATCCATGTACTCGCGGGTTGGTGCAATTAAATTACCAATGGCGGGAGCAGCGGCCTCTAGTGCATCGACGCGATGGGCCCACATATCTATGTAAATGGCGTGGACGGTCTCCAATTTGTTTGTGGCTAACACCGTCACCGCGTGGAGGTCTTGACACTCAACTGTGCCCTCTGTGCCTGCCGGAATTAGTACCACCTGGTGAAAGCCAAATTGACGTATTACCCTGTCGGGCAGGTGGTACTCAAGCATCTCGAAGCAGATGAGTGGTGTACGGGATCGACACGTCATAAAGAAGTCTACATCCCGAGCCTCCCTCTCTACATATACCGCATCTGGGTACGGCGTCCACACGAATTGTCAAAAAAAAAAATTATTGTTAAAGTAAAACAAATAAGTTAATGAAAAAAAAAACAAGAACAATGAAATTGACTCACCCCCTTTGTCTCGGTCATCAAATCGAGCTGCTCGCGAAACACCAACAGCTGCGATTTCGGAGAGTTGTGGAAACTCCATGAGGCATTCCACCTAGCCTCGTGCGCTCTACCGTAGGCGGGGATCTCATCCGGAAGTTGCCTCGGTTCGCCGGGCGGAGAAATGAAATACGCTCCCACGCCCACAGCTGGTCAAAACAAACAAAATCGATTATTAAATATTTAAATCACAAAATCACATTTAAATTTAAAGGCATTGGACAAACCTGAATCAGCAAGCAACACCCGCTAATGTCCTTGGAATCAGCCATGCACGAGATGCACATCTGGCGGTACAAATGTACGAGAACACCGCTGGCCCAGGAATGCGTGTCATGCTGAAGGGGACCACCGAGGGTTAGAAGATGACGCATGTTGGCCCGGGACCCCGACTTATCCGGGAAAAGAAAAGTACCCATCAGGATGAAGATCAATGCCCTAGCCCTCTGCTGTACCTGGAGGTGGGTAGCATCATTTGCTAAGGGCTCACTAATATGGGCATATACCTCTAAATCCTAAAAGAGTGTAGGCGTGATCAACCTATTGACCTTGGTGTAATTGTAGTTGTGATTCATCGACACTACCTGGCCCCGGGTGGGTAGTCATAGAAGACAGCCTACGTCCTCTAGTGTGATGGTCGCCTTACCGCAACGGAGGTGCAACATGTGGGTCTCCGGGCGCCATCTCTCAACTAATGCAGTCATGAGAGCGTGATCTACATTCATATTACCTAACCTACAGCAACCTCCTAAACCTACCCGGTCTATTAGACCTATTACCCTAGGGTTGGTTTCTCTACTATAGGCCTGTAAAAGTTTCCCGAACTGGTAATAACCTTTAAAGGTTCATTGAGTGTCTCATCTCCTAGCCATATTCTTAAGGATCTATGGGATGGTTGTTTGTTCAAGATGGTCAGATCGAAAGGACCGGGCTGAAGATGAGCGGGTACGGTCATCTATACAAAAAATAATATACATACAAATTATCAGGAAAAACACAGGTTATTTCAACAAATCTACTAGTGACATAGATTCACAAATCACAAATTACAAAAAAATCAATTTCAAATGTGAAAATAACTTTTATGATGATTCTGAATGTTATAAACATCCAGAGTTTGCTACTCTACAAGAGATACATTCTTTTTATTCAAATTACAGTCATGGTTTGGGTTTTTCCATTAGGAAAAATTATATGAAGCCCTTGCGTAAAGACAGATACGGTTATTGGCTATGTTAGTTATTTTTGCAATAAAGAAGGATATAGAAAATGTAGTATTCTTGATCCAAAAAACTAGAAATTCAAACTTACTGATTCATTTGTAAGTGAATTTCTTCAACGTAGTCACGCTGAGGTTAGGGTTGGTTGTAAGACTGAATTTCTCATTAAGTTCAACCAAATTAAGCATGTTTACGAAGTTACAAAATGGATCACAGAGCATTATTACCCTTTGCATCCCCCGGAGTATAGTCGGTTATTGAAATTCAATAGGAACATTAGTAATATTCAAGTAATAGTAGCTGATATTAATAACAATGCTGGAATTCCTTTACTAGCATAATGTGATGTCAATGTTTGCTTGGGGGTAAGGATAATTTAGGATTTGTCAAAGTTGATTTGAAGAATCAATTGGCTAAGAGAAGACGAAAGGCAATGGCGTTTGGGGATGGTGCTACATTATTGCAGCATTTTCGTAGCGAATCATATCAAAATCCTTCATTCTATTATGATATCGAGCTCGATGATGATGATAAAATTGTTAATATTTTCTGGGATGATGGTAGAATGAAGATGGATTTCAGTTTGTTTGGTGATTCCATCACTTTTGACACAACATTCAGGACCAACAAAAATTATCGTCCAATAGGTAATTATATTAACTCTGAGTATGTCTGTTTAACTATCAATTATCATATTTGTAATAGCTATTTGTTACTTCCCTAATAGTGATATGCGTAACATATAACAGCTATAATACATGGTTCATGCAGTTTTTGGAAACTGATGTTGATACTTGCTTCAATTCAGTTTTTCAGCCTTGTATGTTGGGTTCAACCATCACCGACAATGTTGTATTTTTGGAGCTGAACTTTTTTATGATGAGACTATCCCGTCTTTTGAGTGGCTGTTCAAAATTTTTGTGAAATGTATGTCCGGTAAGGAGCCTATAACTATATTCACTGACCAAGACGCTGCAATTGCTTCTTCCATAAATAATGTTCTACCGAACACATTTCATGCTTTATGTACATGGAATATACGTGTGCACAAATGAGTTTAAGACGAAATTTTGTTACTTAATGTACAATGTGGACGACGAGGATGAGTTCAACTATGTATGGGATGAGATGATTAAATAATATTTTTCGAGGGAGGACAACCGAAGTTGGGTCATGTGGATTCATTGCTTTAGGAAAAAATGGTCATCTGCCTGAGTTAGACAGCATTTCACCGCTGGTATGGTTTCAACCCAGTTTAGTGAGTCTTGTAACAGTATTTTAAGAGGTTATTTAAAACCTGACCACAATCTTGTTGAGTTTTTCAACCATTTTAATAGAATGCTCGACGATAGACGTAGAGCTGAGCTTGAAATGGAATACGATGCAAGAGACAAAGTGCCAAATAACAACTTCCCTCACAACCTTCTTGCCATCAGTGTTGTAGCAAAGTATACTCCTACTATTTTTTCAATGTGGCAAGAAGAGGTAAAAACTATATTGACTGATTCTTAGTTACAACTATGTATCATTAGCATAATAGCTATATGGTAAATGTATTACAGCTATTAGATATTCATGTGTATGACGATGACACTGTTTCTCTTCTCTTGTTTGCAGTATTATCAGTCCATGTCTTACATATTTGATGAAAGTCCATCCAATGACCTGAGTGGAAAGAAGGCTTTTATTGTTTACAAGTACGTATTTTTCAACGGATTACAACAGAAGCTCGATGAAAAACACTGTAATGGTTGATGTTCCGGGTGCAATTATTGAATGCTCGTGTCGTTTGTTTCAAACATTTTGGTGGCTATGTCGACACGCCCTAAGGGTCATGACTGTGCTTGGTTCTTTTGGTAGTCACACACAATTTAGGGAACACCCCTCACGCTATGTATTGCGTAGGTGGACCAAACATGCCAAGAGTGATGAGGTTTTTGGCATTTCGAGGGCTGATGAAATACCCAGTGATTATGGGGAAAGATACCTGAAACTTCTTGGCAGAATGGTGATGTCAGCTACTAGTGTTAGTTCAAATGATGCGGCGTACAAACTCGTTAATAGTCAAATTGATGTTATTTGCAAGTAGGTTGAAGAACTGACTTTTAATACAAGACATGTCCATGAGTTTACAAGTTCCAACAGCAGTACATTGGTTGATCAAACAGTGATACAGTTGAAAGAAAGACCCAATCCGAAATCAAAGAAGAGACTCAAAAGTCAGATGATGTTGCACAAACAGAGAGCGAAAGCCATTATTAAACGAAGACGCTATAGAACGGACAAATCACCACTGTTTGATGGAAATAACATTTCATTTGCATTGTGATGGGTTGGAGAACTGAAGAAGTATATTTCCCAAATGTAATAGCTATTTTGTATACAACTTACAATTATTATATACATGAAATAACATTGTTGATATCAGCTAATTGTGGTTGTTTAAAAAACAGTTTATAGTTATGAATAAATTTTGTAAGTTTTAATAGCAGTCATGTTATTTGCATACAAGTATTATTAGGATGCTCCCATAAAAGTATATGTTGTTTTTTTCGGTTGTTATATTGTGCTTAGATTTGTAAGGTTGTTTAATAGATATTAGTAATAGATTTTATACATATAATGGGGGTTTGCATTAGACTGGCACTGATTTAGTAGAAAGGACAAAACATGGCAGCAAAATGGAACAACAACCAGGACAGAAGTGGCCTTGGGACGGAACTGAATTTGTCCAAAAACTGAAGGATTTTCCATTCCGGGCAGAAAATGCCAAGTGACAATTCCGTTTTTCTTGAGACACTTGGGTCTTTTTACAACAAAATAATTCACTTAAGCAGAATATTTACCAAATTACGTGTAAAAAAATTACTTTGATGAAACCGACTTCATTAATAAAATAAGAACAGCGAAAAAAACAAAGAAATCGTGTATGTCATAAATAAAACAATTTGTTTGTATCAAGAATAAAACAAATGTATGAAATACAAAGTAAATCCTATCTACGGTCCCGATGGGGTGTATCTATGGGTACTTCTCGGGTTAGTCCGGAGATAGTATGTGTTGCCGTCTCTGGTTTGCACAGCACTACCATGCTCCGTTTCAAAAAATTATACACCTTCGGTGTCGATACGTATCGCCTCCTCAGGGGAATCTGGCTGGAGCTGTGGATTCTGCTGCATCGTCTGTGTCTGGTCCAGGTCGAGGCTGTACGAGGGCGTCGCACCAAAATAGACTTCCGGCTGTCCCGATGAAGAATTCCCCGCATCAGGATGGCCCCCCTTTTGAATACCCGGAGAATAAAGTGTTGATGCTTGGAAATTGGTATTCATATTCGATGGGGGAGGGGGGTACATCACCCTGAGTCTCGAACTGAGTAGGAGACTGATACGGTTGTTGTTGCGTTTGGGACGGTCCCGCCTCACCATCAACCTGGCTCAGGCGCCGCGCAGCAAGATTCTCCTGAGTTGCCTGGCGATTCGGACGAGTACTCTGCCTCCCAAACGCTACCCTACCCGGAACATGCTCTCTCGGCTCTGTGAAAGGTTGCAGAAGGCAGCTTCTACAACATCGGCAGCCCGCGATCGGCATCCTTAACCGTTTTGGCTGCCCATGTGATGAGTGACTTGTACTGCGTATTAGTTCTAGTGGCAGGCTTCCCGAACTCTTCCAGCATCACCCTGTGCGACTCCTCTTGTAACATAATATTAAAATTAGTATATTCAGGAAAAAAATATTAACAATGAAAAATATACGAATAAAACTTACCAAAATGTCCTCTGCTGTAGCGGTAGGTTGAATACCAATCGGGAGTGGCCTTTGATCCCGATTTTGGGGGTTCGTCATACGGTGAATCGTAATGCGATTGTACCAATCCATGTACTCGCGGGTTGGTGCAATAACATTACCGAGGGCGGGAGCTGCAGCCTCCAATGCATCGGTGCGTAAATCCCACATTTAATGTATGCAATGTGCTCGGTTGGCCAATTATTTGTCGATATCGCCTTCACCGTGTGGAGGTCTCGACCCTCGACAGAGCCCTCTGTCCCTGCCGGGATTGGTACCGCCTGGTGGTAGCCAAATTGACGCATGACCCAGTCGGGCAGGTGGTACTCAACCATCTCGAAGCAGATGAGTGGCGTACGGGCTCGACACGTCCTAAAGAAGTCTACACCCCGAGCCACCCTCTCTGCATATACCGAATCAGGGTACGGCCTCCACATGAACTGCCAAAAACGATAATTGTTAATGCAAAATAATTTAGTTAATAATAAAAAAAAAATACAAGAACATCGAAATTAACTCACCCCCTGTGTCTCCGTCATCAAATCAAGTTGTTCGCGAAACACCAACAACTACGATTTAGGGGCGTTGCAGGAAACTCCGGGGGAGATTCCACCTAGCCCCGTGAGGTCTACCATCGGCGGGGATCTCATATGGAATGATCCCTCGGTTTGCCGGACGGAGAAATGAAATATGCTCCAACGCCCACAACTGGTCAAAACAAACAAAATCGATTATTAAATATTTAAATCACAAAATCACATTTAAATTTATATAAATTGGACAAACCTGAATCAGCAAGCAACACCCGGTAATGTCCTTGGAATCAACCATGCACGAGATGCACATCTGGCGGTACAAATGTGCGAGTAACCTGCTGGTCCAAGAAGTCGTGTCAAACTCAAGGGGACCACTGAGGGTTTGTAGATAACGCATGTTGGCCCGGGCCCCCGACTTATCTGGGAAAAGAAACTACCCATCAAGATGAAGATCAAAGCCCTAGCCCTTTGTTGTACTTCGCGGTCGGTAACATAATGTCCTAAGGGCTCACTAATGTGGGCATAAACCTCTACCAGCTGCAAAGTGTTTCCCCTGATTGCAGCCTCACTGGGTCGAAATCCTAAAAGCTCGTAGACGCGATCAACCCATTGACCTTTGGTGAAATTGTAACTGTCACCCCACGAGACTACCTAGCCCCTGGTAGGTAGTCCTAGAAGACATCCTACGTCCTCTAGTGAGATGGTCGCCTCACCGCAACGGAGGTGGAACGTATGGGTCTCCGGGCGCCATCTCTCAACTAATGCAGTCACGAGAGCGTGATCTATATTCATATTACCTACTCTGCAGCATCCTCCAAAACCTATTAGGTCTATTAGGTTTATTACTCTAGGGTTGGTTTCTCTACTATACGCTGCGTAAAAGTTACCCGAACTCGTAATAACCTTTAAAGGTTCGTTCAGTGTCTCATCCCCGTGCCATATTCTTAAAGATCTATGGGACATTTGTTTATTTAAAACAGTGAGATCAAAAGGACCGGGTTAAAGATGAGCGGGTACGGCCATCTATACAAAAAAACAATATACATACAATTTATCAGGAAAAACACATGTTATATCTCCAAATCTACTATTGCCCTAAATTCACAATTCACAATTCACAAATTACCAAATTGACAATTTCACAAGTTCACTAATTCCCTAAATTCACAAATGCTCTAAGTGTAAATTCACACAATCACAACTTCACAATTGCCAAATTCACAATTCTACATGCATAAATTCACAAATCACCAAATTCACAAAAACCCTAAATGCATAATTGCCCTAATTTCACAAATACCCAAAATTCACAAATAATTTACAATATCAACAAATTACTTTGATTTCCCAAACATAATTAGTACTTTATAATTAAATTCAACACATAGTTTTATATTTCTCAAAAAAAAATTCAAATTCAAATTTGTTTTTTACCTCTCAAATTGAGAGATTAAGAGATGAAAGAGAAAGTAAGGTGTTGGTAGAAGCAGCGGAGGCAGCAGGGGAGTGAGGGTTGGGTTTTTTTTTATTTTTTTTTTTTTTTTTTGCCTTTGGGAGTTTTGGGTTCGCGAGAAGGGAAGGGAAGAGGAAAATGGGGATTTATTTCTAGAACATGGGGTCCGTCCCGGACAAAAATGTTGTCCCATTTTTTTGGCTGCCATGTTTTATCCTTTCTGATAAATCAGTGTCAGTCTAATGCAAACCCCCATATAATGTACATTAACAATAGCTATTAAGCTCATACACTAACTTTTTCCTGCATTTACTGTATTCAATATAATAACTATTAGCCACTAACCATGTTCACATGAAACCCAAATAATAATAGAGCAATATAAAAATATACCACCAATGATATTCCAGGATTTTAACTGACTAAATAAAATGATTCAAAAAATAGTTTTACATTTATCCATTTCTACTTTCCATGAAGATATGTGGTTGCTTGTTGTTTCCGGTATTGTAGGATTATATTATCTTGCTGGTTCATCAGGCTCGAAATAATGTGTTTCCTTTTGACTGCGTCATACTCCATAATAGGCCAAGTGGTAAAACAATTAAGTGCTATGTGGCCGTCCCTAATGTTCAATCATATATTAATCAAGAATACCCCACAATCTGTTAGGACAATTGTTCTGCTGTGATGAAACTGCACCCTATTTGAAGCTTCGCAACAACAAAGGCACACTCTTTGTACCCAAAGAATCTCTCATCCATGTATGTAGAAACTCAAAAATAGCATCTGCTATTGGTTCATAGACGTCTATGATAACGTGCATTGCAACATCAAGACTGCTTAAACACCACATTCTTCCCCTTTTTATGTCAAGCGTGATCAACCAGTAATGATCAATGTAAAATTGCATGCATGACACATTGTATGAATTTTAGTGTAATAGCTGTAAGCATAATGTTTAATAACGGTAACAGTAATGTGTAATAGCTGTAAGAGGAATAAAATATCATATAAGTCAAGGAAACTTACGTATTCAACTTCATTCAGTATCCAACGCTCTCCTACTTTCTTTCTTAGCAGATAGGGAAGGTTTTTAAAGAATGTGTCATGAATGAATTTGATTTTATCCTTCCTTCCCATGCTTGCGCCGGTTTCAACACTTGTATGTGTTGTTTTGAAGAAGAAACTCTTGAATTGCTTCTCTTTACTTTCTTTTTTGTTCAACATGTGCGCATAAGCATCTATGACTGCACTGTCCATTTTCTAACCTATTTTGATCGACCTCATTTATCTTCTTCTAAGGTCGACGAGGCCATCACGCAGGAATACCATCGTTTATTCTCCATTACCCCAAGCGTATTCAACCAGTGCAGACTCAACATTGGATAACTCTGGCAGTCCTATTTTTTTTGCAACAGCATAAGACGAACAAAAAGCATACTTGTTTGGTTTAGTATATCTTTTCTTCTTCATTGACGACAATTTCTTGTTTGCTTCCGCCTTTGCTGATTTCCCCTTTCCCCTTTCCACTTCCCTTTTGTTTTTTGGCAGCCTGCATAACTTCAGAATCAGTCTAAAATAGATATTATACACACATATTACATATATTATTAATAACTTAGGATAGCTATTTTATACAATTTGTTTATATGAGATATCAGAATATTAAAATAGCTATTACACATGTATTATAACTATTAGTAATCATGGATGATAGCTATTTTAAACAATTGTTACACTTACAGTTATTATAAGTAGATAATAACTATTATTTTGTAGCATTACAGTTATTACCGTTCATATTTCTCAAAATTGAAACACTTACACATTCACTTTTATACTTTTGTGTATAATCTTCTTCCACAATGCGACCCCCATCCGAGTGAATCATCAACGTAACCCGCCTGCCCGCCCAGGTCTGACGACTCCTCTTCTTCAACTTCAGAAGGAACAACATCATCTTCTACTTCCGTTGTTTTCCTTTTCTTCAAGCTTGTTACAGGGTGTTCTTGTACCCTTCTAATTAAATCAGCCATGTTTTCCTCGGCTGATTCTGTGAAGTCTTTTTCTGGGTGATTTAGCCCTTTATCTGAACCAGCTTCCCTTATTATTGACTAAACTCTCGTGTAATTCACTTAAAACGTACTCTGCCCAATTCATCTTTCGAGCATCCGTCAATGGCTCTAGCATTTTTGCAATTCGAAAGTTAATGCTATCCCCTGTTGTCGACAGGATAACATTGTACATTACGAACAAAATATACCGTACACACCATTTATCCTCTTCATGAATTTCATCTTGCTCTAACAATTCCCTCATCACATAGTCTTTCGTGTGCGCCTTGTTTGTGACTGTTATACTATATGATTGACGGCAGTAATTTTTGGCCCATTTTGCATCAGGCAGTGTTTGCATGTCTATTTATTTCCTTGATTTTTTACTCCGTATACTCGTTCAATGTCATCCGCTGTGATTAACAGTTTATAGCCATTAGACAACATTATTTCCTTCTCGTCATCACTGTAATTTTCTGCAAAAAAATGACAGGCTTCCCCTAAAATATTTGATACTTTGATTTCCGTGAATCCCAAAAACCCAGTCTCTCAAGTCGGCTTCTGAACAAATTTTTATTTTCTGACATTCTTTTGTTGAAGTCTACAACTTGTTTAAATCCAGTTGAAACTTGAATAATCTTATTTCTTTTTATCCATGGTAGTATTCGCAACACTCAAAATAGTTATTTTGATACTGGTTTTGGTGATTAATCTCTGAAGAAATTCTTGAAATCAACTTTTTTGTTTTAGTTATCAGAGAATTCTTCCGATTTTGAAGCAATAGATGAAATAGTGGTGGAGATCTTTTTTACAGTTATGGTAGAAGGGGATTATCACGATTAAGGGTTTCAATTTGGGAGAGAATTTATGAAAATATCACGCGTTTGGAATGACGATGACATCGAGGTTTTGTTTAATAGCTATGGATCCAGTGTGATGCGCTTTAGGAACAACAGATGGCCCGCGCCTCTTTTATTGCATTTGGATATGCGCCTTATTAATCCAGTGGCTAAATTGGTATTCTACAGGTGTTGGACTTTGAGGCTTTAACACCCTAGCCGGGCCGTCTCAAAATACGTGCTAATTTCCTGATAATTTTTGTACTTGCACTAATTTAAGAATCGGAGCGGGGTTTAGGTATTTTCTCACCCTCTCTAGCCTTTATTGCCTCACAGGAACATGTATTGAGCTATAAACTCCTCCCACCAGCTCGACTAGTCTCTCTACAAGGCATGTAGCTGGACTAACCCTTTGTCTTTTGCTTGAGCTCCTCCTCTCTCCCTAGTAAGAAGAACTTAGTCACCCCTAATTAGGAACACATCATGCTCCGGATTCATATTGCAAAATAAAACCAATTATACCTGCGCCATGACTCCAGCAACCGTCCACGTTAAATTGTAATGGGCCATGCTTGCGGAGGTGCCTGCTAAGACCCGTGAGACTGCGGCTCCAAATCAGTTGATTAATCTAAAATGTACATTTCATATCATATTTATACAAGACACTATGTACTACCAATTGTACTATACAAATTGATCTAGTACAATATAGTACAGGACAATTAATTAGCATGACTAGGATGCGGATTATGATCCGGTGTGGATGGTATAGTTGTAACACGCTCCCTCAAACTGGACTTGGGAGAGAAAATATCAAGGAGGCCAAGAGAGTGAATAAGAAGTGTGAAACGGGGAGAAGCAAGACTCTTGGTGAAAAGGTCGGCTAATTGAGAATGTGAAGGGATAGGTAAAGGTTTTACAAGTCCAGTTTGCGTTTTTTCTCGAACAATGTGGCAATCAATCTCAATGTGTTTAGTGCGCTCATGGAAGGCAGGGTTTGTGGTAAGATATAAGGCACTCTTATTGTCACAAAAAAGAGGGATGGCTTGAGGATGTGGTATAAGAAGGTCATGGATAAGGTATTTTAGCCATTGAAGTTCACAAGTGGTGGTGGCAAGAGCGCGATATTCTGCCTCTGAAGAACTACGGGAGACCGTGTGCTGCTTTTTAGACTTCCAAGATATTAAGGACGACCCAAGGAAAACACAAAACCCAGTAGTGGAACGACGAGTGTCGGAGCAACCTGCCCAATCAGAGTCAGAATATGCACTAAGTCGAAGATTTGATGTAGAAGGGAAAAATAAGCCTTTGGCAGGAGAACCTTTGAGATAGCGTAAAATTCTATGAGCTGCTTTAAGATGAAGTTCTGTTGGATGATCAAGGAACTGAGATAATTGTTGGACAGCGTGAGAGATGTCCGGCCGTGTATGAGTGAGATAGAGAAGTTTGCCAATGAGACTACGATATGAGGTATTGTCAGAAAGAGGCGTAGAATCATCCTTTGAGCATTGATATGAGGGGTCCATTGGAGTGATAGCCGGTTTACAACCAAGAAATCCATTTTGTCGAAGAAGTTCTAGAGAGTATTTTCGCTGACAGACATTTATCCCTTTGGATGAGCGAGCAATTTCCAAGCCTAAAAAATATTTTACTGGTCCAAGATCTTTGATTTTGAATGACTCGTGAAGGAACTGTTTGATGGAAGAGATGGCATCATAATCATTGCCATAAAGGATGACGTCATCAACATAGACCAGAAGGACAGTGAATGATGTACCGTGTTGACGAATGAAAAGGCTGGGATCACTAACAGCTTGAGAGAAACCTTGTGAAAAAATAGCATTAGTGAGTTTCTTATTCCATTGACGACCAGCCTGCTTAAGCCCATATAGAGATTTTTGGAGCTTGCAGACATAACCTGGAGGGGCAGAAAAACCAGGAGGGGGTTGCATGTAGACATCCTCAATAAGGTCCCCATGCAGATATGCATTATTAATGTCAAGTTGCTCCAAGAACCAACCACATGCAGCAGCAATGGCAAGAAGGACGCGGACAGTTGTCATTTTAGCCACTGGGGAAAAGGTTTCAAGATAATCGATACCGGCTTGCTGATTAAAACCTTTGGCAACCAAACGAGCTTTAAGACGTTCAATAATGCCACTAGCGAGATACTTGATCCGATATACCCATTTGCAACCAATAGGTTTGACATTGGTAGGAAGAGGAACAAGTTTCCAAGTATGATTTGCTTCCAAGGCATCAATTTCCAATTGCATTGCGTGTCTCCATTCTGCATGCTTGACAGCTTCTCTGTAACACTGAGGCTCAAGGTGAGAAGTTACAGACAATGCAAAAGATTTATGACCCGGGGATAATGAGTGATAAGTATGAACAATATCTAATGAATGAGGAGTTGTGATACGTTTTTTTGAGGGAAAAGAAGTTTGAGCCATGGAACAGTGGAAATCGTTCAAGTGAGATGGACGATGAGAGATTCTCGTAGAGCGGCGAAGTGGAGGGGGTGAAGGGGTGGGTTGGGTAAGGGAGGACTAGATTGTGGAGGAGAATGATGTGTTTGTGGAGGAGATTGTGGTGGATTTGGGAAAATGTCGGTATGGGAGGAGAGAAAAGGTATATCTTGGAAAGAGGGAAGTGGTAAAGATATTTTATCTTGAGGTTCCGGAGTGGGAGGTGGGTGAGGGAAAATATGTTCAAAAAATGTGACGTGGCGAGAGGTGAAAATGGAGTGTGTATGAAAATCTAACAAGATATATCCTTTGGTGTGACTGGGATAACCTAAAAAGATGGAGGGGCGACTCCTAGAGTCAAATTTTGAGCGGTGTGAGGATAATGTAGAAGCATATGCAAGACAACCAAAGACACGAAGGTGAGTATATGTGGGTGGTTTTTGAAAAAGTATGTCATGTGGTGTTTTATTAGAAAGTAAAGGGGTAGGTGTAATGTTGATGAGATGAACAGCATGAGTGACAAAGTAACCCCAGTAAGCAGATGGAAGGTTGGATTGGAACTTAAGTGCGCGGGCTATGTTTAAAATATGACGGTGTTTTCTTTCGACGACCCCATTTTGTTGGGGGGTTTCAACACAAGTTTTTTGGTGTATGATGCCTTTTTCACTATAAAAATCGGGCATGATAAATTCTGGACCATTATCGGAACGAATAGTTTTGATGTGTGTGTTGAACTGTGTTAAGATGAGTTGACAAAATTGTTTAACAAGAGGTCGAGTTTCAGATTTTGTTTTCATGAGAAAAATCCAAGTAAAACGGCTAAAATCATCAACAATAGTGAGAAAATACAGGTGACCATGTATAGTGTGAGTTTTATAAGGCCCCCATATATCAACATGAATTAAATCAAAGCAGTCTTTAGAAGTAGAATTACTTAAGGAAAAAGGGGATTTTGTTTGTTTAGCTAACGGGCATATAGAGCAATATTCAGCATGCTTGGCAATAATATGAGAATCAATTTTTTGCGCTAATTTCAATCTAGGAAAAGAGAGATGTCCCAAACGAAAATGCCATAACAAATCATCAGAAAAAATTGCACCCTTATTCATAGGGGAAATAGTAGAAATGTTCATAATGTTTGAAACAAATGAAGGAAAAGAACAAGGGGAGGGGTGCAAAATGTAAAGACCATTATCGAGCTTAGCTGAACCAATCGTCTTCTGCTTCATAAGATCCTGAATGAAACAAAAGTTAGCGAAGAGAAAGACAAAAAGATTTCGATCTTGAAGAAGTTGACCTAAAGATAATAGATTAAAAGAAAACGAGGGTGCATAGAGTACATTAGACAATTTTAGATCAGAATTTAAGCGAATGGTTCCCTGATGAGTAGCTAATGTAAAATCACCATTGGGCAAACAAATAGTAGTATAAGGAAGTGCATGATAGTCAGAGAAAACATGCAAAGATGATGAAATATGATGAGTTGCCCCGGAATCAATAATCCATTGCATGGTATGTAACTTATTACCTGAAGTCAAACCGGAATTTGAAGAAGCCGATTGAAAAGCAGCATGTAGGGCCACGGGAGTGGAAGCATGTGCATCATGGTTTGCTTGGATCTGAACTTCTGGACTAGCGGAATGAGTATTTACATGAGGGAACCAATGAAGCTGTTATGCAGGCACGGGAAAATGCAGCGAGGATTAAAGCGGAAGCTAGGGCTGAGGTAGTGGATGAATACCTTGAGCAGCTGCATTTCACAAGACAGAAACTTGATGGGCTGATGGCTGAGAAGAATGCCCTTTGTGGCGATGGCTTGGCGGGAAGCCATGCTTCTTATAACACGTATCATGAGTATGACCCTGTTTTCCACAAAAAGAGCACACAAGATTTTTCCTAGTATTTTTAGGATAACCCCTCCCATGGTTTGAAAAGGCAGTGGTTTGGAAATCCATAGTTTGGGGAGTTTGTGTGGGAAAACTAACAGTTTGTGGCACAGGTGAATGAGAAAGTGCATAAGTAAACGACCTTTCATGTTGTTGAGCCATGGAGAAGACTTCATGAATGGGGGGAGGGGTTTGGGGAGTAAAATTTGTGACCGAACAGTCGAAAAAGTTTCATTTAACCCCTTAAGAAAACGAATAACATAATCAGCCTCTAAATACCCTCTTATAGTTTTAAGCATATCACAAGAACATTTGGGTACACAAGTGCAATTAGGAAGAGGGCGAATAACATTCATCTCATCCCACAAAACCTTAAGATTATTGAAATACTCATTGACATTTAGATTACCTTGCTTATAATTTTGTATTTCTTCGAACAAGTCAGATAATCTGAATGAGTCATTCTGAGAGAAACGAGCCTTAAGATCATTCCACACCTCTGCTGCGGAATCGAGCCAAATGACACTGGAGGCAATGGATGGGGACACCGAGTTGAGAATCCATGATAAGACCATGTTGTTTAATTGCTGCCAGGCATTGAAGAGTTTGTCATCAGCGGCCGGCATGGGAATTGTCCCATCGATGAAACCGATTTTGTTTTTAGCAAGAAGTGAAAGACGCATAGCGCGTGACCAGTGATGGTAGTTGCGAGAAGTGAGCTGAAAACTAATGATAGAGAGAGAGGGATTTTCGTTAGAGGTTAAGTGATAAGGACTGAAAGCAGTGATTTCGGACGAAGCGGAAGCAATAGAAGAAGCCATGAGAGTGAATGACAGAAAAATTCCTATAGACGAAAGATGATAGCAAAGGACGACTTTCTGTAAAAAAAAATCTTAGTCTAAAGAAACCAGAAAGAGACAAAACGTGTAAGCAATTTTGATTAGGAAAAAAAATTATGTGGACTTTGATTCTCTGAAAGATATGAATAAGGAAATGAATATTAATCTTTGCTATTAAAAAAACGTGTGGGAAAGGTTATGCAAGGAATAATACCTTTTGCTAAGGAAATTAATTTTAAATTATGAATTGAATAGAGAAAGGAAACAGAATTTTTTTTTTTTTGAAAATATTGTTCAGCAAATAAAACGTGTTACCAGAGTAAGGAAATGAAATATTATAAAAGAGGGGAAGAGATATTATGTGATATAATGCTCTGATACCATGAAGAAGAAATATGGTACTTGGGGAAAATGAATCTTTATATTGATTAATCTAAAATGTACATTTCATATCATATTTATACAAGACACTATGTACTACCAATTGTACTATACAAATTGATCTAGTACAATATAGTACAGGACAATTAATTAGCATGACTAGGATGCAGATTATGATCCGGTGTTGATGGTATAGTTGTAACATGAGCTCCTCCTCTCTCCCTAGTAAGAAGAACTTAGTCACCCCTAATTAGGAACACATCATGCACCGGATTCATATTGCAAAATAAAACCAATTATACCTGCGCCATGACTCCAGCAACCGTCCACGTTAAATTGTAATGGGCCATGCATGCGGAGGTGCCTGCTAAGACCCGTGAGACTGCGGCTCCAAATCAGTTGCATAATTCTCTGTTGGTTGGCAAGGATCATCATGCACTGCTGATCAGAAGCATATAGTTATCCTTTGCCTTTGTCTATTTTCCTTGGATCATGCGTTGAAGGAGAAGCATTTGATCAAGAGGGACTAGTAGGGTGCAAATTGCTTCTGTAACCATTCATACCAGTGAACGACGAGCAATGCGGCCATTCCGATACTCATTGGCTAGCGGGTGGAAATCGTCTGTACCCATACACGTTCATTGGCGGAGCCAGGGGGGTCCTGCCCCCCAGTTTTTTCCAAAAAAAAAAAAAAAAATTTATAATTATAATTATAATTTTGTTTTTGTAACAACTCGTTCCGTGAACATTTTGAATCACTTTACGATTTAAAATTAGATTTTTTAATTCGTGAATTATAAGAATGACACCACTTATATCTTAATATTTTTGGTTAAAATTGTAGCAAACTTAAGTGTGTAAAAGACTATAAGATTTATAAGATTTCATCAAAAAGTTCATAATTACTAATAGATTATAATATAAGATTTTATATAAAAAAAATAATAATAGTCCACAAGTTATAGTCTTATAGACTGCAAGTGGCTTTTGACATTGGCTTTTGAAAATGAGGCAAATTTTTGGGATTCAAGATTTAAGTTGGAAAATTTTGATATTAATTACGGTTCATTAGACTATGTGGTGTGGACCGTGTGGTCAATATTCGTTCACATTAATAATAAGCCCTCCATATTTCCTCCAACTTCATCTCTAATGCCCCTAATATTTCTAAATGGCCTTTTATTTTGGTCTAATCATACAAAAAAGGTCTTTGGGGCCTTTTTATTCAAGCTTGTTCTTTTTGGATTCAACCATCAAACATGATATATATTTTAATTTTCATAGTAAATATTTATTTTTTTTCTCGAGAGTCCTTCTCTTTGATGTAATGACAATGAAAACTTTGTAGCTTTGCCATTTTTTTTTAAGCCAGAGGACTTGGAGGTTTATGAAGCACTGATCAGTAGAGTGAAAACGGTGAACAAAATGTGAATAACTCTAGTCTATAAGATTTCATAAAAAAAATTTATATGCTTTTATGAATTTATTTTATCAATGTTAATTATGCTCCCCAAAGAAAAATTCCTGGCTCCGCCACTGTACACGTTCTCACAGTGACGGATCCAGAAAAAAATTTCACTGGGGTCATTTAATATACATAATAATTGACTGCGGTTATTTATACATTTATTATCTAAATGGAGTAAAATATATCATATATAATTAAAAAAATCACTGGGGTCATTTGATATATACAATAATTCACTGGGGTCATTTATACATTTATTATCTAAATGGAGTAAAATACATCATATATAATTATAAAATTTTTTTTTTTTTTTTTGACCCCACTCAGCCTTATGTAGATCCGTCGCTGCGTTCTCATATATGTCTCCACCACTCAAAATTTGTCATGTGTATATTTCTTCCACTTTCATATATGCACGTTGCAAATTGTGAGTGATTGAGAACAAAAATAGGAATATACAGGGGCACATACGATTTTTTGCCTCAGCTAGCATGTTAGCCCCTTGGAGTGGAGAACTTCGCTGGATGATTTAGTTTTACCATTAAAAATCATGGCATTTCTATTGCACAAAATCAGCCATAAAGTATAGATGAAGTAGATTCCACCACGCTACCAACGGATTGTCCTTTTTCAAAAATAATGTTAAGCTCGTAGTGAATGAATCCGGAAAGGCCGACACCAAAAGAGGGCTACCCATTCATGTGCCCAACAAATTACAATTCACCATGTGTATATATAATTAAAAAAAATATAACATGGCAAATTTTTATTGATTTGGCACAGGAATAAGTACACAGACTTGTACAGACGATTTTCATCCCCAAAAGAGAAGGAGGGAAATTTCATTTAATCCTTTTATTTGTTTAATTAATTTGGTCCTAGGTTTGTATTTGCTGGGCTAAACAAAAATTATTCATAGGATATCATCTGATAAAAGATTCGGTAAAGCCCAATCATTATTTCTATTGGGCCTAATGCAGATTATGCAATCCAGGTAAACTTGTTATACGCATTGTGCCTACTTTTATAGTTTGGGGCGATTTTACCAAAATTTCAAACTATGCCGTAATATATGGTTTGAAAATTTGAAACCGCTCTAAATAAATTAAATTTTAAATCTCACTATGTACTTAGAGAAGGTTTGGTGCTATTTTACAGTGTGAAACATTTTTTTTCCTTTAAAAAAAACAGTTAAATAGCACAATATATTAGTATATTGACAGGCATGATAAACCATTAAATTATTAGTTTTTAAACATGGTCTTTGGGAGGATTTATAGTGAATATCCTACCTACCGATCGGAGGAAAAGCGTCTTACCATTTGAAATACTTTTTGTTGTCAAATAAAAATCTTAATAAATCTATATATGATGCACTATAATATAGATTTAACCCATAGTATTTTTTTTTATTATTATTAGTAGATTGCTAAAAATTTCGAAAAAATACGCACATTGTATTGTATATTTTTATTTTTGTGATTACCTTAGTACACGTTTTCATAATTGATACGATTTAGTACGATTTAAATTTTCTTAAACACCCCTACCAAAATTCACTAGTTGTACTGGTTCGGACTTTGTAGACGCATTACAATCACCGGTTAATTTATTTGGGTATTATACTATTTTGAAATTCTAATTCAAGTATTTGATCATACAAACAACCACTACAACAAAAATACCTTTTTGCGACGTTTTTTTACCAACGCTTTTATCAAACGTCACTTAAAATAAAAAATAGTAAGTTAAAGCAATACTTTTTGCAAACGTCGCAATATTTGGATTTTATACGACGTTTCATAGCGTCAATTATAGTCATTGTTGTTCATACCGACGTTTTTTATGTTGGTTTTACATTAAATGTTGTTATAAATTGTTACTTTTTGTGACTCATATAGCGACATTTATATATTATGTCGTTAGATCTTGTGACTTTTCAGACAAACATCACTAAGTTAGAATTTTATACGACGTTTCATAGCGTCGGTTATAATAATTGTTGATAAAATCGACATTTTGATGTTAGTTAGCAACGTGTACATTAAATATTGTTATAATTTGTTACTTTTTGCGACTCATATAATGACATTTATATACAATATCATTAAATCATGTGACATTTCATACAAATGTCGCTATATTTGGATTTTATACGACGTTCCATAAAGACACTTACAATATTTTTTATTCTTACAGACAATTTGATGTTAGTTCGTGACATTTACATTACATGTTATAAATTGTTATTTTTTACGACTCATATAACGATATTTATATATTATATCGTTAGATCTTGTGACATTTTCAAACAAACACAAATACAAAGATTATGTTTCTGAAGTATATTTTTTAAAGAAAAATTAAAGACATTTAATTATTAAAATTTAATGAGAGTGTATTAATTTTAATTTGATTCATAAAAAAACGAAACACAAAGGTACAAAATTCAAAATCCAAATTCTATTATAATAAATATAATAGGAGGAGAAACAAATAACAAATGCATTTAGCTCAGCGGAAAATTGCACGACTTACACGCAGGAGGTCGCGTGTTGAATTCCCATATCTTTGAATATGGAGAAAGTTTATTATATATTATTCAATTCTAGCTAGACTCGACGGCTCGACTTGTCTCTAGGCTCTGATTATTCAAAGATAACTAGACTCAACGGCTCAATTTGTCGGGCTCCAACTAGGCTTGGCTCAGTTCGGCCAGCCCGGTTTCAAAATTTACGAATATCGGGATAGATATTTTGTTGTGACTATTTAAAAATATCGGAAAAAATTACTTATTCACAATATTTACAAATGTCGGCAAAAATACCCTTTGAAACACTTTAAAATGACGCAACAAATATCGTAATAGATAGGTACCGGCGCTTATAACAAATGTCGTAAAAAATCATAACAACACAGACATATGCGACGTTTACGCGATATTTGTAATAAATTTTGGTATACATCTATATCGACTTTTTTTAACTTATTGCGATATATGGCAAACGTTGTAATAGACCTTTTTCGTTGTAGTGAATGCAGCTTAAATAGGAGTTTTAAGTACAAACTGTGTAATCCCATGTTTGGATGACTAAATCTTTCACATAAAAAATATTCCGTAAATGCAAGGTATCCGCATTATTCTTTCTATTATTTTTATTTACGAGGCTTACGAATATGGAACCCTTCATGAATATTAGATTGTTTGATTGTTGAGATTCATAAACAGGTAGATCAGTCCCGTCTCGAACAATTCTGAGGCCCTATGCTAATTATTAAAGTTAGGTTCTTCAATTTTTTTTTTAAATATAAATTATCAAAAATGTCAAAACATAATTACAGACTCAAGTTTCAATAGTGCAAACAATTATAATATCAAGTGAAGATATAGTGATTTTTTTTTAATATGTTAAGTGATTTTTTTTAAAAATTTGGGCCCCCATACAAAGAGAGACCCGTAAGTAAGATAAAAGAATACTGAATTTTTTTCAAAAAAATACACACATATTTATATAGGTAACAAAAAAATTGGGGCCCGAAAATGTTCCGTATATCACTTTGAGCCCCAGATAGCCGAGCCTGAGGTAGATTCAGTGGTTTTGGATTGATTTTCATGGCACAGTTTTCATACTTCTCACTCCGGGTCCTAAATATTTATTCACCATGTCATTTTTTCTATACTAAGATAGAAAATTTCAGTTGACTGTTCCTTCTAAAGTAAGCATATTAGGGAGTGACAAACAATAGCAGCTCAAGCAGTAAGACGCTTTCCCTCTCACGAGTATATCGAGGTTCGTGTCATGCTGGGAAAAAAATTTGGAGAACTAATATTATTACTTTTCCTGATGAAAAGGTTTTACAAAAAAAAAGGCATATTATGAAGTGATCAAATTTATTTATATTTGTTAAAAATGTTCAAATTTATTTATCTTTGTTAAATTCGGATCCAAAGTAATTCATGTAAAGAATACGAGCGTTCAAACCCAATAATACTCTGCTAGCAGTCGTGTCATGCTGAGAAAAAATTTGGAGAACTATTTTATTAATTTTCCTGATGATAAAGTTTTACAAAAAAAAGGCATATTATGAAGTGTTTAAATTTATTTATCTTTGTTAAATTCGGATCCAAAGTAATTCATGTAAAGAATACGAGCGTTCAAAACCAAGAATACTCTTCTCATTTCAATTTACTTTTCATTTTAGAAAATAAGATACACAAGCCAAGAATTTGTTAAAGTTCATCGAAAGATGAGATATAATGATCTAAGTAGCTCTATTTAATAATTGTGATCCCTAAAAGTAACAGTTAGGGGTGAGCAAATCCGGTTTTACTGAATTACCGGCCGAATTTATTCAATTCGGCAATCCGAATTCGGTAATTCAGTTACATTCGAATTTGATTTGGTAAAAAATATGACGAAATCAGTTTGACTATTATTGAATTTGGCCTGACCGAATTCGAATTCATTTTTTTAATAATTTATTAATTTTATTATATAGTGAATATATAAAGTAAATATACCCTAAAAATTGTCATTTTGGCGATTTTGCTATTAATTTCTCGTGTAAATATGGTTGAATTAAACGATGACTAATTTATTGTTTCTATTATTTTTTTCTGACTTTATTGTTTATTTTAATTTTGTATTTGTCTTGATGTTCCATTAGGTTTCTTTTGAAATCGGTCAATTCGGCAAAAACCGAATTCCGAATTCGCTAGTTCGGTAATTTTGAATTCAAATCAAATTGGCTCGATTTTTTGGATTCTAAAAGTGGAAAAAAATCGAATTCAAATGATCGAATTGGAGAATTAGAATTCGGTGCTCATCCCTAGTAATAGCTAAGCTATTTAAGAATTTTGTCTCTTTTTTTTTGGTTTTGCTCGGAGAATAAATACTGATTCTACACTATCTTTTTATAATTCAAGCCCCCGGTTTCCCTTTTTTGATGAATACATATTGGTGGGTTTCGGTTCAAGATCTATTAATATGCTTCGGGTTGGACCCGATCCAGGTTGTCCTGCTCTAGTATTAATTAATATGTGCCAATTAGACTTGTCCAGTTTATGTCAACTACTATAAAGTTCGACTCCTCATGGGAATGTGTTTGCCTTAACCGAATCCGACTATGACACCTTATGGTAAGTCTACTTCTAATAGGTAACTAATATAATCATGGGATTTATCTACTATAAATATCAGGTATCAGTTACTGCTTTGATTCATTTTGTTTACATGCCTCCCACACATTGAGCTCTTTTCTTTGTGTCTCTTTCTCTCTAAAATGCTAACATTAGCATCGGAGAGTGGATGGAAACATCCCCACCACCATTGATTGTTTTCTGTCTTACTAGTTACTCCATTTCTTGTTGAGACCCCGTTCGGTTACTAGGAGAGAGGAAATAAGAGAATAGGAGTCTATTTGTCTAGTAAGCATCATTTAGCGCCCATTGTGGTTGTGCTTAAAAAAACCCACGTTACAGATTCTTTAGTTGCATCACCTCAACAATTATGTCACAAAACGAGGGGAATAGTAGTCCAATATCTCCTGATCACCTCGAACAAGCCGGAGACCATGCCTTCGCGTAGTCTCCCCGGCCCGACACCCAGGCTTCTTTTACTAACCATCAATAGGATGATGAGGTCGTCCCCATAAATCAGAGAACAAATCGGAAGTTACAGGAGGCTATCAACATTATGGCACATGCCATAATAGGGGTACAAATCCGCCACCCTGTACACTGTCGTACGCCCTCGGTCTCTATAACCCCTAGTGCTCAACCAGCAAGCACATACTATCCAGAGAGAGGCCTATCGGCCACACCATTACATCAGAAGAATCCAAGTCCATCATACTTCTAGAGTTTCGACGCTAGTAAACATATGTACCATACTAGCAAGAATCCCAGGAATTCCACACCACAACCGGTTGGCTGAGGCTTTACAGGTCGTGAGTATCCCGCAGGATCGCTAGAAGGTGGAGATGGAAAAATATGAGGGAACTACCTACCTACAGGTTCTAAAACCTCTCCGAGCCATATCCCACTCTCTTAAATGAAGATCGTAGTAGTGAGGGAGGGATAAGTCCTAAAACTTGGTCAAATGTATTGTACGCACGGTCCGCTTATTATCAAGAATTTGGAATTCACCAACCTGCCTGGTTAAAGATTGAGCAAATCGGGATGTACTCAATTCCTTGGTTGGTCGTTTGGTAATCTTCGTCCTTTTAGTCTCTTGGCTTGATCTTGGGGCCGTTTAAATCTCGGCTAGTTCATCCATCTACATGTCTCTTGAATGGTCTCGATCAACCGAAATTTAGCATGTCAACAATAATATAAAGCAGTACACAAAGTGTTATAGAGACGATATCCCTTAAAATATATGAAAAGCAAGATAGAGATTACAGAATAATTTCGGATTTGATGTTTTGACAGATATTAAAAAATGTTTTGGAGATTCTCATAAGCGTGTGTACGAAAGCGCGAGAGAATTTATTTCTTAATCAGGGCTTTTTTGTGTAAAGCAAATTTTTTTCTCTTTTCCTTACCCAAGATAAGGAATACATAATACATAACTCGTTTATATCTAATAAAGTCGGGGCAGAAGAATGTGAAGGTAACATGTGACGCTTTGTAGGCTCATATCCAATGAAAAGTTTACATTTGTCAATCAAAACATTTATTAGTTCATAAGATGTTGTGCTCCATTAGCTAATAACGTTAACTAAAATCTTAAATTGCTATTGAGATAAAAATATGAAGTAAGAAGTTTTAGCTATATATATATATATATATATATATATATATATATATATATATATATATATAAAGAAAGAGTATCATGACATTAGAAAAACATACAACTAATGGCATAACTCATGTATTAATGTTAATTGGAATTGGAAAAACTTGAACTATAACTAATTACTCCCTCCGTTCCCAATTATTTGTCGTCTAGACATTCTTTATCAGTTTTTTAATTATCTGTCACTTTATGAAACCAACAGAGTATTAAATGTATTTTTTTCAAACCAAAAGAGTATTAAATGTATTAATTAAATGTATTTAATTAATTCAGTCAACAACTAATTTGAATTGTCCCAACATAAATGTATTAATTGAAGGTTAAAAGTGTCTATCTATCTTTAAATTAATGTATCCCAATCATTTTCTTAATTCGAGTGCTTTGTCCTCAAGTGACAAGTAAATGGGAACGTAGGGAGTATGATGTTTCAAGTGACTTTTGGAGTTCTCATTCATGTAAGGGAATCAAAAGGTTTAATTATAAATTATAACTTATGTATTAATTTTAATTGGAATTGAAAAAGCTTGAACTATGATTAGTTATGATGTTTCAAGTGACTTTTGGAGTTCTCATTCACGCAAGGGAATTCTATAAGGGTTAATTATAAATTATATATAACTCATGTATTAATATTAATTGGAATTGGAAAAGTTTGAACTATTAATGTTTCAAGTGCATTTTGGAGTTCTCATTCATGCATAAATGTATGTCTTATATATAGAGACTTGCATGATCTAGATGAACGAATTGATGGTTTTACATTCCTTTGATTCTTTTTGCTGCATATTTTGATTTTTTGTTTATATACCTTAATTACATGCATATAAACACTTACTTTTTATTTTCCATTTTCTTGTGTGTATATCTCTATTTATGCTAAATGTTTACTCATTTTTTATGTTTCAATCAATTGCATATGAGTCTGTTTTTAAGGAATTGATGCCTGCTGAAATGGAAGGGGAGATTAAAGATAGCTGAGACTAAACAGAGTGTGGCGTAGTAGGGGAGTAGAAGGGATTGCGCGGTATTAATGGTGAAGAAGACACAATTTTTATGTTGGGGGAGTTCTATTTGTTTTTCTTTATTTTGGTTTTTTCTCTAAAATTGTAAAAAAATTATAAAGAATCATGTTTCAAAAATATATTCGATACTTCTGTCTTTCTTTATGTATTTTATCTGGATAAGATCTTATCATTTATAACAAAAGATTTTGATAATTACCATGTGATAATAACGGTAAAACACGACAAAACGATCAGATTCACCGTGATTTTTTTGTAACATTCTCTGTGAACTCTATATAACTTTTTTAATTATAATTGTATTCACGTAAAATTTATCTTCTTTTTTAAAAATATATAAATAAAGATTTTTGTAATTAATTGAAAATGTATTTGATGATAATATCACACCGGAAAGATTTAAGTCTAAGAATCAGGCAGGACCCCAAAAAAACCCTCTTCACATATTTTAATTTCTGTCACACTTTTATCTTAATATACGGCCTACACCATGTATCTAAACACTTTCGGAAGATTTTGAAGTGCTCTATTTTCAATTTTTTAGACCTTGACCTCGCCCTCCAACTTTCCCCCACCCCCTTGCACCCCACTCCAATAAATGATAAGGCTGTACATTGAATATGTAGATATAGTAATCAAAAGCATTAGAGCTTTTTTTCTTTTTGTTTACAAGGGGTGGGGATTGGGAATTTCTAGTAACACAGAGTTCATTTGTAAAAAAATTCAGTGTTATATTAAATAATGTATTAGAAGATATATTACAAAATTTGAAGTCTTTTTTATTGGAGCTCAACATGCTGATAGACGCTTATATAATAAAAAAATTAAAAGGTTAATAGTTTGCCGATTTGCCCCGTTAAGCCTCGGATATTTTAAAATTGAAGCAAAACTTCTACATTACGCCCAACGACAAAGTCTAGTCTGATAGCTTGAAATGAATCAACTTCAATTTAAATCCTCATCTAATCCAGAGTTTATGGAATTATTATAGCAGGTTGGTCTAGTAATTAGGGGGCGGCCGTTCGGTCGCCATGAAGATTCGAATGGAGATGGGGATGCTACTTCGGAAAATGGTTATACGGGTATCCAAAGTACAAACGAGATGGATGTTTATTGTTCCAACCATTCTTGTTAGTCTCGATCTCGGGGTAAAAGCTGACCAAGCCAATGATGCGTAGCTGGTCTTTTCGGATGATCAGCCAGTTTCCAATATATAAAGTCAATTAATGGGAAGATCTTAAAGGTAAATGAATTTTAAGGGCAAAAGTAGACCGATCATTGTGGTTGAAAAAACAAAAATATTCTTAGTTTTTTATGGTAATGATAAATATTCTTAGCTTTTTTTTTTCTTTTTTTCCCTTTGATGTGATAACTATTCTTAGCTTGTAGCAGATATAAATGTGAGTGTGAATTTTAGCATGGTTAAATAGTTTCTCGCAAAAATATTGTACTATAAAAATGCTAAATAATCAGTTATACATATTTTTAAGTGTCAGAGATAGTTTGGGACTTGTCGAGGTTATTTTGCAAAGAAATTTCTACAAATACAAAATAACACTCTATGTGATTTTTTAAAATTATGTGAAAAAATAAAAATTTGAATTTCAACACAAGATAATAACTCGCGAATGAGACATAAGCTTTAAAAGAAAAACCTTAAATCACAAATTTTAAAACAGAAATGTGACATAAAGTGTATCATAGAAAATTCAGTGTAGTAATTCTTATGTAGAAAACGATTGATGATAATGAATTGGCATTATTGTACGCAAGCTGTTCATTTATGTATTAGAAACCCTACCATCTGCAGAACATTATGTGTGTTTTTGGCATGACCAACGTAAGTCGTAACTACAGTCTAGAGTACTCAGATTCTTACACGTAACTCAAAATTCTACCCTTAATAATCAGATGATATCCGAATCAAGTTTTGGAATCTTTATGAACACTTTGGGAGGTTTAAAATTACTTATCTTTTAAATTGGATTTGCAAATAAGTGAAAGAAAAGAGTAAATGATTATTTACGATACTAAACTATTTATTTATTTCTATTTATGATACTAAACTATTTTTTAGTTAATTTTATCACTCATCTATTTGCGAGTATTAAATACTATACCACTATATTTTTTGATATTTTCCGGCTCAAAGTTGGCACGTGACTTTCATGTTCAGATTATTGAGGGGAAAAATTGGAACTTTGCAATAACTTAGTGATCTGTGAGTTAAATTTGACCCGATTTTGACCGCATATTTTATGTTTGCCGGTTCTTTAACAGACGGTTCACTGGGTTATTACGAAGTTCCAATTTTGTCTCTCAATAATCTGCACATGAAAGCCACGTGTCAAATTTTGCAAGAAACACTCAAAAGAATTGTGGTTTTATATTATTTGACACCCGTGAATAGATGAGTGATATAATTAGCTAAAAAAATAGCTTAGTACCATAAATAGAAATAAGTAAATGGTTTAGTAACATAATTTACTCTGAAAGAAAAATATTTCTATCAACTAGTCATATATATCCAGGCGCTAGGTCAGCTTTAGTGTGTCATTTGCATTTTGAGATATTTAATTTGTATTCTCTCCTTTTTACAAAGATGAGGAAATCTCGTTGTCTTTTTCAAACTTGATTAAGTCCTATTTTTAAATTACCATTTGAAACTTTCATATGAATATATTCACCTAAAGAAAAAAGAATTATACGCATCGTGGTTTTGTCTTTGAAAATTATGAAAGAGGATTTTCAATAATTAATTATGGATAATCAAAATCCTTTTCTTGTTAAGGTAGGTGATAAAGAAATGATTAGGAGAGGTTAGATCAGGATAAAACACAATTAAAACAAATGTTCCATTAAGTTCTGAATATGTTGGATCCTCTCTGTCACCCAAAACATGATCAAGAAAAGGAACAAAAGGATTTGTTTTCTTGTTTCCTTCCTTACTTACTGCACCCTAATTCTATTCTTTATTTAAAAAGGGCCATGCATAAATCAAAAACAACAAAAAAATAAACATCCTAAGTCAACAACTTTGTCCAATAATCTTTTTTGTTTCTCTTGCATTTTTCTATGGCATGCTCTTGCATATGCAGCAGCTTCAATTTTGAAGGGCCACTAATGACTAAACACTTTTATTCTCTTAATTGATCATCATTAATAGACTCTCTTTCAACATTTCTTTGTCATATAATTATCCCTTTTTTGCTACATGCTAATATGATTAACACTTCGGCTCCACACTAATCATTATTTAATATTGCCTCCCAAACGTATGCGGCACGTTATATAGAGGAAATAGATCATTTTAAACAAAGGGGCACTATAAAATGGTCTATTAATTCAAATGAAGTAACTTTTTGGGCCATGATTCCAAATGGAGGATCTTTTTGGGCTAGCACGTAGTAAGTTAAGTTTAAGAAATTGGATTATACATAAGTATGTGTTATTAGACCAAGATACTCACGCGGTATGTCAGTTTGATTCCAATAAGCTAAGTTTAAAGTGTCTACATTAATTTAAATGCGGAAAGTTGTAAGAAAAACTTAAAATACAATATAAATAAAGATAAAAAGGCATGCTATTGTGATGTCCTGATCTTTTGTCTTCTATTTATAGTCGCTTCTTGAAACGTCTTCCCGCCTTGAATTTTGTTCATTACGACCATGACTTTGTAAAGTGGACGTGTTTTCCATATCACAACCATATGTTTAACATGAAAAAACTCATCGTGCTTCGACCAGCTAGTGTTTGCACGTTTTCCTCATTTTCAAGGGTTGTTTAGTTGTTGCTTGGTCCTAAAACTTCTCTTGGTAATATCTCACTCCCTTATATGAAGATCGTGGTAGTTAGGGAAGGATAAGGCATAATATGGGGTCTAACGTATTGTATACAAGGTCCGCTTATGATCAGGAATTTGGCTCTGGCCAATCTTCCTGGTTAAATATTGAGTCAATCCGACAATACTCCCGGACCTTGGTTGGTCATTTGGTCACCTTCATCATCCTAGTCTCTTGGCTGGATCTTGAAATACGTTTGAATCTCGGTCAGTCATTCATCAACTTTTCTTCTGAATGATCTCGATCAGTCGAGATCTTTCAGATGTGAACTGTAACATAAAAAATTACACAAAGTGTTGTCGAGATAGATTGAGAGCAGAGGACTCCAGCTCCCGAGGACAAGTAAGTTCCTCTATGATTCCTTTATAATAAGGTCTTGTTGCTGTTGATATTTGGAATGGGCAGGAGAGGGAAATTCCAAAAGTACAAACTAGGAAAGATGTAAGGGACTAATCTGATGGCGGAGAATCACTACTCGAAAAACTAAAACTAAAACTAAAACTAAAAAAAAATCTACACTTGAGGGGGTCTAAATATCCATTCCTCGTTCACCAAAACATAGTCAAGATGGTTCCTCAATTTTCTTGAATAAAAGTAGGCATCTTGAAATGGATGGTCGGGGGAATGAAATTATATACTTTCCTCCATTCGGTCGCCCCCAAACTATGTTGTGCCACCATGCGTATTTACTATAGGCATCCACATGTGCCCCTATTGCGAATGTAAGCACGGGTATGAAAGAAGAAAGCGGGCGAAGAAACCTCCATTCAACTGAAATACCTTATAGGGTATGAACCTAAGAAGAGGGGGGGGGGGGGCTTAATTAGGTTCTAAATTTTTTTAGCTTTGCTAAACTTCTTTGCAATCAACTTAACAACAAGTATGTTGATTAAGCATATAAGGTGAGTTTATATATATATATATATATAAGGCAACTTAGAAGACTAAGTGAAGCAATGTATAAAACATGGAAGCATGTGTAAATTTCTATCCTTAACCAAATATGTTCATATAGTCAAGTAGACAAGTTATAGCAACATATGAACAATGAAGTAAAGAAGTAGGGATAGAGAAAACTAACACAGGGATTTATAGTGGTTTGATTCACAAAGAATCTACATCCAATACCTTAGGACACACCTAAGGATTTCCAATGTCGACTAATGGATTCCCTTCACAACAAAATCAAGGTGGGATCAACCTTTTATAATTGCCCCAACAAATGAGGACTTTTGCTTCACAAAGAACACTCCACTCAAAAAGAGTGTTGAACTCACAAAGAGCTAATCTCTCTCCAGAGATACACTTGCCTCGCAAAGAGGACTTTTGCCTCGCAAAGAGGACTTTTGCTTCACTAAGAAGACAACACTCACAAAGTGTTTTTCTAGTTCTCAAAAGAAATAAGCTCACAAAGAGTCAATCTCTCAGAAGAGATACCTCTCACACGAGGACTTTTGCCTCACAAAGAGGACTTACAAACACTCACAAAGAGCTTTTTCCTAGCACACAAAGAACTAGTTTCTCATAAAAGAGAAGGGTAACTAGTCTCTTTCAAATGAGACTTTACAATTTAGCTCACTACAAAGAATTCCCTATTGGAATGGATATACAATTTGAAATCTCTAATCACTCTTGAGAATATAAAGTATGGAAGATGTTTAAGCTCAACTTGAAAAGATATATTTTGAAAGAATGATTTAAAGATTAAGCTCAAGAAAATGTTTGTTTTGCTTGGAATGAAGTGTATAGCCTATTCCCTCTTATGGCTTGATTAGTTATGAAAATTAAGCTTTAGAAACTTTATATAGGGCCAAAATACACAAGCAAAAATAGTCACAACATGTATAATTTTAGGCCTGACAAGACAATCTTTGGTCCACCGGACCATGAGGTAGGTCGTCCGAAGTAGCTCTGAAGTAAAGATTAATGGCCTCTGTTCTCATCTCGGTCGACCGCATGATGGGATCCGGTCTACCGAAGAAAAGCTCGGTCAACCGACCTATAACAAGGTCGTCCGAGAGAATATAGTCGTTGGAGCTTTGGAACATTCAAAATCTAATTAAGGACAAAAACAACCTCGGTCGTCTAAGAGAATATAGTCGTTGGAGCTTTGGAACATTCAAAATCTAATTAAGGATAAAAACAACCTCGGTCGATCGGACACACATATTCATCCAGACTTCCGAGGCTAGGCCTTGGTCGACCATAGTGATGTCCTAAAGTATTTTTTCCACGTAATCAACTTCCCAATGTTCTCAAACTCACACCTAAGTGTTTTATAAAGATATAAAACACATTTTAAAGACCTTAGGCATCAACCAACACTTAAATGAGTTTTCAAAGAATTGAATCAATGTAAAACATGAGGTTTTGAAAACATGTAAGGTTGAGCTTTAAACATTCTATATCCTAGTATTCTCAAAGAAAGATTAGTCACAAGAATATATCTATAAGCATAAGAATAATCTTCCTAAGGTCTTCAAGTTGTATTTCTTCCTGGAGCTTTGAGTTGAGCTTTTGATCAACTTCTTCTTTGAGTGATGGATTCCTATAGCATTGATGTTGTAGAATATTGGACTTCACATTTCTTCTTGTTAAGGAGCATACCACTTGATTCTTCTCTTAGATTGAGTAACTCTTAACTAGTTGATCTTCTTCCTTCTTGACTTTGCAAATACTTCCATGGCATGTGGATTGACTTCAAGCTTGTGTCATTTAGTCTTGAAAAGTGTAGCTTCCTCTTGTGGTAGAATGTTGACTTTGATGTACACAATGAGCTATCTTACCATTTTCATGAATGTCGGTGTGAGTGCTAAGGATCCAATAATTAAGAACATGCTCACACAAACATTAGAACTACCAATGGTTTGTTATCATCAAAACAAGATTTATCACATTAGTCCTTAGGGCTTACATCAACAACCTAACAACCTCTTGAAGAGGCCAGCTGAGATCGTCTTCCAAAAGTGTATCATAAACAACGACAGTCCAAAAGAATGGTCGATTGTACATTTCGGGGTCCCCATTACCAATCACTTCGACCTTTTCAAATTTTATATACTTTTGAATACGCATAATTTCGGTCTTTTTTGAGTTGGAGAGATTTGATGTAGAAGATTAAAATTGGAGAACAAGTGAGAATAATGAAAATAGTAGAAGAACATGCAAGTTTAAATAGTGTGCAATCGGTTGTAAAGTGGTCACAAGTTGCGACCAAGTTGTGACCATTTTGCGACCACATTCAGAGACGCTTCGATAACCCCAGTCAGTCAAAATGGTGACTCGAAAATGACATTTTTTCCTATTCCCATAACCAATTTTGTTACTGTGTTGCGACTACTGGGAAATTTTAAAAGAATTTGAATAAAATATATATTTGTAGTCGCAAAGTGGTAGCAACTTGCGATCGTTTTGCTACCACATTCAAAGAGACTCTTCGATAGCCCCTGACAATCAAAAGTCTCCTCAGAAAGGGGTTTTTTTTTCAATTCCCTCAAAAACAATTGTGCGACTACGTCACCTTCGCAAACCTAAGTATATATTAATTGTTGCGTTCATCTTCTTCCTCAAGCTAACTCTCCATTCATCTTCTTCCTCCCTAAATTCCCTAACCCAAATTACTCACAATGAATCCCTCATCACCGTCGTCTCCGCCATGGTCATATCCGTCCAAGCCACCCATGCCCACAACACCATCTTCTCCATCATCTCCACCTGCAATTCCCTACTCACCAACACCTTCTCTATCATCTCTCTCCCCCACCATCATATCTGTCAGCTCCACACTTCCCTCACCCACACCATCTCTATGTTGTAACTAATACATAACAACTATCAACATCCTTGGTGGGATAAATTCTTCAAGGTCACTACCGGGCCCTTCCGAACTATCCATCTATACAAATAATAAAAGTTATATAACCAATAGTTAAAATGATTTTTTTTTTTAATACAACTATAGAATATCAATTTGTTTAGCTAATGAAAAAAATATTAAATAAATAAGAAGAAACTGGCAAAATTTGAGCCCCATATGACTGAGCACGCGGACCACTCTTGCACCACGTTCCCATCCACACGCGTAGACACATTCCACCTCGTGCCAAGCAGCCTGCAGAAGTCCTTTCTAGTGTTTGTCAAGAAACACGCAGGACACCACTCCTGATACCTTCTCAAACGATGAAACGGGACATAGCTGATTTCGTAGATAAGTGCCTTGTGTGTCAACAAGTAAAGACGGAACATCAAAGACCGTTGCTTTACTAAACCCTTACAAATCCCCGTTTGGAAATGAGAACATATTACCATGGATTTTATAGTCGGTTTGACTAAGGACAAAATCGAAAAAGACACGATTTGGGTAAGTGCCTTGTGTGTCAACAAGTAAAGACGGAAAGCTCGAAACGGGACATAGCTGACTTCGTAGATAAGTGCCTTGTGTGTCAACAAGTAAAGACGGAACATCAAAGACCGTTGGGTTACTAAACCCTTAGAAATCCCTCGTTTGGAAGTGGGAACATATTACCATGGATTTTATAGTCGGTTTGCCTAAGAACAAAATCGAAAAATACACGATTTGGGTAATCGTTGATCAACTCACAAAATCTACCCACTTGTTGCCTATGAAGATTACCGCTTCTATGGATACTTTGGTGTAGATGTACGTGAATGAGATAGTCCATCTTCACAGGGTTCCGATAAGTCTTGGGAACAATCTCTTGTTGCCTCATTTCAGCCTTGGTTCAATCATCAACGAGTAGTTGTGACTTCAAATGACTATGATGTAAGTTCGACAGTTTCTCGGTAAGAGTAGTTCCACTCCGACTGAAAATCTCTTCAACCGACACACTAGAGGCTTGACATGTTAGAACCTCCCGTGCTATTGCAACCAGAGTTGGAACTGGACTTCATTCATTTTCCACCAGTTTAGGACATAGAATTTGTCCTCGAGAAAACCTAATTTATTAAAATCAAAAGAAGTCGTTAGATATGTAGCAAGTTCCAAGTTGGAACTTAAAGGCTCTTCTTGTACTCGTTTGCTCATCTGGATCATTCGTGATTTGAAGGATCTCCTCGATTGCGTAGATGAACTACTTGATGGTTCAGTAGAAAAAAAAAAAGGAAGAAAAATGTCGTACATATTCTACACATAAATCTGTTATATTTTTTAACCGTTTCAATAATGGACAAAACAATTATATCTTCTTCCCTGGGATATAGACACAAATTACAAGTGTAATATTTTAAAAACCAAGTTAGGCACTCTATCCATGATCAGGGTTGGAAAACAATTGCAGTTAATTATAATTAAGGTATTTCTATGTAATATTTTGACCACATTTCCCTAATAGCCATTACCACATTACTTAATAATTGATTATTCGTATTTTCCTTAATAACTTTAGTAATATTGCAACATTCAAGATGTTGAGTTTCCAGTACATTTACGTCACCGCCAAACAGATAAAAGTACGGTGTATATGATTATGAGAAAGTTTTCGGTCGATAGTTCGAATACCATGTATTTGGTACAGGAAAAACTTCCGCTGGTTGGGTCTCATTGGAATCATTAATGTTAATGTTCCTCCGATCACTTCCAGCACTGCCACTATATCTATCGTAAGACTTGTTTTTGGGGAAAATTCAATGAAGATTAAAATAAATAGAAAGTAAGTATTTAAGAACAAACACTAATAAGGCTAAATGGTGTATTTAGTCCCGAAACAATTTGCAGTTGGCAAAGCTGGTCCCAATGAAAGTTTGCAGATTTATAGGTCCCCAAACAATTACAGAAAATTATGTTGTCCTTCCGTCAATAATTAAATATACTAATGTTTTCTTCCAGAATAATAGGATCTTAAAAAAAAATTAAACTAACTTGAGATTGCTTGAGAGATTTAAAAAACTGAGAGTGAGAAGAGAGAATTGGAAGATGGAGGTGCGAAATTCTTTGAAGAAGGAAGGTGGGTATTTATGGAAAAAAAAAAGTTTTTTGGGAAAAAATACAAAACATCCATGAAATTAAAAAAAAAAAAAAAAAAACGTGCAAATCATTCTATCCATCCATTTCAAACTGCCATCTAAGCTTAGCCTTTCATTTTAATTTTTTTTCTTTTTTTGAAATTGGCGGGTCAAACAGTTCAGGACCGCCAGTTCATATCCAATCCGAGTTTGGAGCAGTCCGATTTTAGAATTGGACCCAAAATCGGCGGTTCGGTCTTTTTTTTAGCGTTTCTAGTGACAGTAATGATTCCACGAAAATTCAAAAAATAATTTATAAAATATAGAGAAAGAAAATCGGTGGTAGTACTAGCAGAACGAAGACTATTCGGTTAAACTGAAATATTAAGCCGAATGAAACCGAATTTTACTATATGATTCGATTTATTTTGTATTTTAGTTTATTCAGTTTGATTTTAAAAAAGTCAAAATAATTCCGTTTTTTCATTTTTAAAAATCAAAATATCGAAATACCGAATATATCAATTTTTATTTTTACTTTTATTATTAAAAACATTTGTACTATACTTATAAGTATTATTAATATTATTTAGAGTTGTCATCAATGCATCTGTTTCAGTGATATTCTGGTAGTAGTCACTTTGAGCATTTATGGTCAAATGTTAGGTCTGTCTCATATTATTCTCCGCCCGTGTCCCGAATTATTGGAGATTTAAAGAGTTATGTTATTGTTGTAAAATTTTATTTTATTCTTTATATTTAGTTTATTGTTTTTATTTTAATTGTTCATTATAATTTATTTTTTATCTAATTTTTATAAAGTTGGGTTCTATAAGAAAAAATGAAATTTCGATACAAGTCGAACCATACCGAAATATTTTCAGTATTCGATTTTCATAAAAAATTGGTTCGGTTCAATTTTCATAAAACATAATAAAACCAATTAAATTTCAAAATTTAATTCTAAATACCGAATGCACCCTCCTAGTTCCAAGTTTAATTGTCACCAGTCAACGTCAGAAAGGAGAGAGAGAGAGAGAGAGAGAGATGAAATCTAGATATGGAGAATTTCGTCTGGGTCCCTCAAATCTAAGAGCTGAGCTGTTGCTTTCTGGAGATCTATCTCTTTCCCACCTCACTTTTCCCCTCTTATACCCCGGGCCCCCTCTCTCGATACTTTTTTGCCTTTCTCTTTTTTTTTTTTTTTTGAATTACAAATCCCCCATCTTTCTATGTAGATACGTACATCTTGGTTTTTTTTAACAATTTAATAACGCCCGTTACAAGCATCTATGGGGCCTAATCCCTAAAACTTTGGTGTAGAAGTAGGGGTGTTCATGGTTCGGTTTGATTCGATTTTATATATTTTTTTTAAATAAAACTGAAATATTTAGTTTGAAAATTTTAAAAACAATCCAAATCATTCAAAATCTCAAACTGATGTATTTGGTTTGCATCGGTTTGTTTTGGTTTGGTTTGGTTTGGTTGTTTGGTTATGTGAGATTTAAATATAGTGATTATCAAGCAAAAATAAACACAAATTCTTTATATAATTACTTAGTTCTTAAAATATAAAGAATGTCTATTGTTTTCACAAGTTAAACACAACAAAAAAAGCAAATTAATGAAACATAAATTCTTAATCTTGATTCTTAAACTTCAAACAAATTACTGCAAAATTATACAATAAGAAGAAAAAATAAATACACCATTATTAGTTCAAAATAAAATAAAAGCGTCAGGTGAATCTAAATTCACATATCAAATTATAGGTCTTCAATCTTTTGCTTTAGCACTTGAAGAACTTGATTTCCATGGGTATAAATAAGAAGTTAAATATGTTTTATTACAATATAGTCTTTTAATATATATATATATATATATATATATATATATAATCGGTTCGGTTTGGATTATAATTGTTTTTAAACCAAATCGATACCAGTCCAATGCACCGCTCAAATCGAAAAACCGGTTTGGTTTGGTTTAGATCGGTTTGAATTAGTCGGTTTCGACTTTTCCTGAACACCCCTATGTAAAAGTACTCACTTCGTCTCCATGTAGATTAATTAAGATGTTTTAATTTTCTTTTTGATTTATTTTTAATTATATGTATTAATTATATATAAAACTGTATATTCATTGTTGTAAATAATGAATGAGTCTTCTAATAACACTAGAAGTCTTAGAGGCCCATAAAGCCCTAGGATTTAACCTCTATAAATAGAGGGTTTGATTCACATAATCATTATATCCTCTCTAAATCTCTTCTCCACTATTTCTTCCTCCTTATATTATAACACGTTATCCGAACGAAACTCTACCAATTTGGATTGAACGCAAGTCACAAGGTTAGTTCTATTAATTATTGTATAGTTTGTTTTTATATTTTGCTGCTTCAAATTAATTGAAGTAAGCAATATATCAAGCATCTCTACTAGAATAAAAAAAATCTAATTTTATATTCTTATTCCGCCGCATGCAATTGAACCATTTGTTGCTCTTTAAAAAAAAGTAAACCTTTTCCACATATACAACCCTAAAACTTTTGTTTTTCGGCCAGATATGGCAACTGCTTTTGCTATGTTCACCCAGATGTTTCCGCATTTTCTGCAGCCACAGCCGCAAAATCAATATGTTGGTAATCAGAGGGGTCAGAGGGTTGAAAAAGATCCGGGTATGTATTGCGGGCGCATGAAGAAGATGTGTGTGGCATCTTTCGATGGAGGGGTAGGATCTGATTAGGCAGAGATTTGGTTAGAAAGTGTTGAGCAGCACTTTCGCATCATGAGGGTGCCTGAAGACTTGAAGACTGATGTGGTGATACATTTCCTCACATCTGAGGCGTCTGAGTGATGGAAATGAGTGGAACCAGTCTACGCCCAGACAGGGATTATCACTTGGGACAAGTTCAAGGAAGCTTTCTTAGATCAGTACTTTCCTGAGACACGTGCGGCTTATATGTGTGAAAAGTCATAGGTAAAATCGGAAAAAAAAAATGTCAGCAAAATGGGTAGGCTCCAACCCATGTTCTGACCCGTTAAAAAACCGACCCATGACCCAGAAACATCACAATAATAAATACAGAAAAAAATAATCCTCCAACAAAAACACATATTTTTGCAATCACTAATCCTAATAAACGATTTAGACGGATTTTATACCGATACACTTATCTATTTTTATGTGGAAATGTTTAATCAATTTCTTGTTTTTCATACAAGGAGATGGCGGAAGGGGCTTGCTTTGGTGTCGATGTAAGAACGGTAATGCTCCCACACTTTGGATTGAGATAGTTCTAGTAGCAAAAAAGCCAGTCGGATGTGTAGTTTTAATTGAGGGATCGGAATGGATGTAAATATTTTACAAATTGGGATAAGATTGAATGAAGAAACGCTGCCAAAGAGGGAGGAAATGGAGGTCGGAATTAGTGAGGAACATGAAGGCAATCTTGGGGCGGAAGGAGGAGGTGGAGCCGAGATGGGGCTCTACTGGAAGGGAGCTTCGCAGCAGCTTTGGAGGAAGTTTCCACGGCGGCGGCCTTGTGGAAGAGGGACATGAGACACATGAGATTTGAGGTTGAAGATGACTCTGATGTTCCGATTTTTCCCCTAGCTTCTCACACGTATAAGCCACACGTGTGCTGCGCCGCTCCTCACAACCGGATTCCGCCCATTTTGTTTAGTTATAGAACCTCGTAAATTCTCAGGTGCCATTTAAAATAAGGGTCATAACTTGCCTTTCAAAGTTACTTGAGGGGCATAAATGGTGATTTTCTCAATAATTATTCATGTCATAAAAGTAGTTTGTGTATGCTATTTCAGCTACAAATAGCTTATTCTGGCACAAAAATAGTTGTGTTTGCTATTTTTGTCTCAAATAGTTTTAAATGTATTTTCATCCACAAAAGAAATTTCGTGTACTATAAGTTCCATAATGTGACCTATCCAATACAGACTTGACATTACCCGACTATTAACCCGACAATCTCTTATCCATTGAATTATAATTCATGGGTAAAATTAGCAAACCATCCAATTCTAAACAATTCTCTCCAACCCGACCTGACCATTAGACCGACAAACAATTTTAGGTTTTCTTGTTATAAAAGTTCGAAAAAAAGAATAAATGATTATTTATGTCACAAAAGTATTTTTTGTATGCTATTCCAGTTACGAATAAACTATTATGGCACAAAGGTAGTTTTGTGTGCTATTTCTGCCTCGAATAGTTTTCAATGCATTTTCATTCACAAAAGAAATTATGAGTACTATAAGTTCCATAATGTGACCTATCCAATTCAGACTTGACATGACCCGACCATTAATCCGACAGTCTTTTCTCCATTGCATTGTAATTCAAGGGTAAAATTTTCAAACCATCATCTTCTAAACAATACTCTCCAACCCGACCTAACCATTAAATCGACATACAAATATCAGAATATGTCAACATCGACCCGACCATTAACCTGATATTTGTATATCCGGTCAATGGTCTGGTCGGGTTAGGTCAGGTTGGAGGGAATTGAGTAGAATTAGATGGTTTGCAAATTTTATATTTGAATTAGAATGTAATGGAGAAGAGACTGTAAGGTCGAGTCTGAACTGGATAAGTCGCATTATAACACTTATAGTGGAACAAATACACTAAAAAACTATTTGTGACAGAAAAGACATTGAAAAACTATTTGTGGCAAAATAGCACATAAAACTATTTTGTAGAAAAATAGCTATTTGCTAAAAAAAAAAAAAAACTCCATTCATTAATTGATAATTGAAAGATCTCGAGTATTTTTAAACATTGAAAATAAACATTATCCCTTCCCTTTAGTAAGTTTATCTAAAGGAAGATGAATCCTAGTGGTGCAATCAAGGTTGTCAAGATCGCAAATTTGACTCGGAACGGAAGGGTTCTAAAAAATCGTAAACACGAAGATCGTAGCACGGAACGGAAGATCCGAAAAAACTATTAAAATAATATTTCATTATAAATTTATATCAATGAGACATCATTCTATATGCTAATGAGCAAAAAAATAATATAACAATACTTCAAGGGAAAAAATGAGAATACCAATAGAACTAAAAAACTGAAATCAAATCACAAACTACCAAGTGATAAACTTCGAAAGCAAACCAACAATTCATAAGGTCTTTTAATACAACAAATTTCATAACAACACGTCTATCTTTCGAATGTTCTAATCTAGCAAACCATTCAAGACGTTATCATTATCCTCCATGTAATCTCCACATCCACTTACATCGATGATGAGCGATGAAGCTGGGATTATAAGACTTGAGAATGTTGAGAGATTGGATTGAATACAAACGGATGTTTTTTTATTTGAGATATCCTGGTACCGACCCAGTTGAAAAAAGGCAAGATTTAATCGCACCGAATCGTGCGATTCTACAATTTTACGATCTAGATCGACGATCCTCTACGATTCAATCCTCCAACGATTTTTAATACAATTTAACTCAATCTATACCCCTAGGATTGTACGATTTTACGATCCAACTCGCGATTTTGACAACCTTGGGTGCAATAGTTACTAAAAGCCTAATTGTAACTTATAAAATTTTACTCATAACAAAATGTCAACATTCAAGTAGCCATTAAAATTCTGCTTCAACGCAAAATGAACCCTAGTGGTGCAAAAGTTACTTAAAACCCTAATTGTAAATTTAATTTTTTACTCATGACAAATGTCAAGTTACTTAAAAAAATGTCAAGATACTTAAAATCCTAATTGTAAATTATAAAATTTTAATCATAACAAATGTCAAAGTGGGCTTGATGAAATCTCAAGGGCAATCAATATTGGCAAAAGTTGTTTAGAATAAGACTACATCAAATGTAATGGGTTTGGTCTTAGAATACCCATGTATTTGCATGATGGACCAACCATTGCATCCAACATGGGGAAGGACTTTTTTTTTTTTTTGCCAAAATGAATCTCTCAAATTCGTCATGAACTGACGTGGGCAGGCGCGTAAGTATTTGCCACATCAGCCCAGGATGGAGAAATCCGTCCTGGACTGGCAATGGCCATGTAATTATATCATTTCAATTTTTTTTTGCCAAGAATTAACCAAGCCAGGATTGGCAGTGTCTGGGCACTTCAAATGTACAATTTTTTTCCAAACAATTTCTAACGTCCAATTCAACACGATTCAAAATCTATAAAAGTGCAAAAATTCATAACCCCACTTCAATATCATTAACATCAATACTGAAGTTAATATTCACCAACATAAAAACGTACGCTCAATAACTTAAATACTGAAGTTAATATTTATCAACATAAAAGAACAATGCTAAATAACACAAATTCAAGTATCTAACACAAAAAATTAATGAAAACAATTAATACAAGTAAAAATTCAACATCACTTCGGCTGCTCCATCGGTGTGCAAATATCCTTGTTTTTTGGGTTCGACCTCAACCAATATGTTTTCTCCTCTTTTGTGTGTATAACACTACCTTTAGGCGTGTCTTCGACATGAAGGCCTTCGATAAAAAGAGGCTCCTCAAGTGACTGAGGGGGGAGTAGTAGATCCTTGTACTGGGTTTGAGTCTTATGAAGTCCAAAGGATAACGAGGGTCGGTCAGCCATAGGATCAGCATGCATACCCGATGAAGACTACCCGGATCGCTTAAGTGAGTAGATAAACCAGACCAATCAAAGCTGCTGGGCAACATGTAATCACCCCACGGGTCACTAACCTCGAATGTTCCCTGGGTCCACTGAGGATGAGTCTGAATGATTTGTTTGAGAGAGGCTGAGAATGAGCAGTCTGAGTCTGTGTATAACACCAAAGAAGGATCAAAGCGTCCCAAGGTCCATGAATCTCTCCACCGACCTGTGTCCGCTGAATGGACTCATAACGTGCGTGTGAATCCAGGTGAGACCGACGCCCTCCACGCTTCCTAACCTGACTCCTCTCCACTACATGCTATCTTGGGAATGTCAATGGACGCGCTATGACCGCCTCTAAAATGTTGGTTGAGAGCGGTTTCCACGAAAGTGCCCTCCCAACAGCCTGCATGGTTTGTGTCAAAAGGTTAGTCGCCCAGGTGACCAGACTCTTGGACTAGGGATTACAGATATTACCCACTACTTTCTGGAAGGTATCTAAGACCTTATTGTGCCCCGTAGCCTCTAATAAATACCAAACAAAAAACAAACATAAGAAACTATATGAAAAAAGTAAAATATGAAAATGTAGTACATAAGAAAATACAACTAACCAGAATTGTATACGATGAAGCGTTTGTTGAAATCCACAGGAAGGTGCTAAGTGTCCCGATTTTGCGGTTTACTTATAAGCAAGACGGTAATGTTCTTGTGCCATGCCAGGTACTCATCTCTAGGTACAAAAACATTACCAGCCACAACAATACCCTCGACGATGCGCTATAAGCGTTTATCCCACATCTCTATGTACTTCGAGTGGAAATGGTCCCATTTCTTACTCGCCACAAGTCTAACCGCATGGACGTCTTAACCCTCAACCAATCCATGAGTCCCTGCCTTATTTGGTACGGTCTGCTGATACCCAAATTTCCTCACGACTCGATCAAGCAAATGGTACTCCGCAATATCGAAGCATATCAGTGGGACTCGGGCACACACAACTGCCCAAATGTTTTATCCCGAGCAGCCGAGACATCAACAACAGGGGTCGTGTATGGTACCCACATAAACTGCAACAAAAAATAAACTTACATAAACTTAACAAAAATACTTAAATATAATTAACTACAAAGATTATAAAAATATAAAATATTAACTTACCCCTTATGTCTCATTCATTCCTTCGAGTTGATCCCGACACACCAGCAATTAATGGCTGGGAGTGTTACGGAAACTCCGGGGGGAATTCCATGTTGCCCCGAAAGCTGCACCCTCGGGGACACTCACCACAGGTACGCCTTGGTGCTTCGGACGGAGAATGGAAATACGTTCCCATGCCCATAACTGTTGAAAAAAATATAATGAATTATTACAAAAAGGAATTAAAACATTGAAAATTAAAGCATTTGAAATATTAAACTACAAAATTACTCGAATGAGCAAACAACATCCGGCGATGTCTTTCGAATCTGCCCTAAAAGATATGCACATCTACCGGTAAATATATACCAGGACAACCAATTTTATGTGTCTTTATGACTCTTGGTATTTAGAAATCAACCAATTTTATTTAAACTTTATCCTTCTTCAAATGGATTTTGGTTTTTAGATTTGATTCTTTGGTTCTTATTTTATCAATCTAAATGATCATCAAGATTCTCCATAGTTTTAAAGGTATTTCATTTCTTTTCTTCAGGGGGTGAAATCTTAAATTTCATCAAGCTTCTCCAAAATTTAAACCATCATTCTCCTTCACCCTCATTTAAAGGGTATCTCAATTGTTTTTTCATAAAAAGGAGAAACTATTTGCTTTTCATATAGGCGCTCTAAGTGCCCTTTTTATTTTAACAAAATACTTGGTGTCAAGTATTGTTGGATGACAAAAAATGGGGAGAAATCTCAGTGTTGCAAATGTATTAAGTAATATTTTCAAAAAGGAGAAAGCTTAATAACTTTGCAAAATGGGAGAGATAAGGGTTTCTTTAAAATAGGGGGAGTATAATATTTTTTTTCAAAACATCTACTTGCCTAGATCCTTAATACCCTTTTCTCATGCATACATATTTATATGTTTTAAAAGCTTTATCTTTTGCATATTATTCTCATTTGCATCAATGTTTTGTCATCATAAAAAGGAGGAGATTGTAAACCCTAAGGGCTAAATGATCAATCTTGTTTTGTTGATAACAAATCATTGACAGTTCTAATGTTTGGGTGAGCATGTTCTTAATGATCGGATCCTTAGCACTCATACCAACGTTCATGAAAATGGTAAGTTAGCTTCTTGTGTAAACCAAGGTATGTATATTACACACAAGAAAGCTACACTTTGCAAGACTCCATAGCACAAGCATGAACTAATTCCACATTCTATGAAAGTACTTGCAAAGTCAAGAAGAATGAAGATCAACAAAGTCAAGAGCTACTCAATGCAAGCGAAGAATCAAGTGGTATGCTCCATGACAAGAAGACGTGTGAAGTCTAATACACTACAACTCAAGATTGCTATAGGACTTCATCACCTCAAGAAGATATTGATCAAAGGCTTCATGTCCAAGCTTCAAGAAGAAACAACTTGAAGACTTGAAGACCTCCAAGAAGATTAGTCTAGTCTACATAAGTATTATTTTTGTGACTAATCTTCCTTTGAGAATACTATGATATAAGAATGTTTAAAGCTCGACATTGCATGTTTTCAAAACCTCATGTTTACATTTATTCATCTATTTGAAATGGTTTTTGAAAAAAATGTTTGGTCAACGCCTAAGTACTTTAAAATGTCTTTTCTATCTTTACAAAACACTTAGGCATGTGCATAAAAACATTAGAAACTTAACTAAGTGTAAAAACCACTTTGGGACTATCATCCGGTCGACCGACCCGTGTTAAACCAGCCGACCAGTGTGTTTTTGTCCTTATTCAAGTTTTGAATGTTCCAATGCTCCAACGACTATATTCTATCCGGACGACCGAGATATTAGGTAGGTCGACCGACCTTTGTTTCGGTAGACCTGACCACTGAATTGTGGTCGACTGAAATAGAGACAGAGGGCCTTTAACCTTTGTTTCAAAGCACTTCGGTCGACCTACTATCTAGTAGTGGTCGACCGGAGCTGTCTTTTCCAGGCCAAAATTATAGTCGTTGTGACCAACAAAGCTAGTGTATTCTTGCCCTATAAAAAGCTTTCAAAGCTGTATTTTTCAAAATCAATAAAGCCATAAGAGGGGATAGGCATATATATACTTTCTAAACACACAAGCTTACACATTTGTGCTTAATTGCAAAATCATTCAAGCATCGTGTTGAGCTTAAACTTCATCTTGCCTTCTATTTTCAAAGAGTGATTAGAGCTTATATTTGTATATCCAATCCAAGAGGGATTTTTGTAAGTGAGCAAAATTGTAAATTTTCTTAAAAGAGATAGATTACCCTTTCTTCTCATTTGTTGAGAACTAGTTCTTTGTGAGCTATCAAAAAACTCTTAGAGAGCTTCACTCTTGGTGAGTGTTTCAAAGTCTTAAGAGTAGGCACAAGACCTCTTTGTGAGGTAAACACTCTTTGTTAGTGGAGTCTTCTTAGTGAAGCAAAAAAGTCCTAAGAGTAGGCACAAGTCCTCTTTGTGAGGAAAAACACTCTAAGTGAGTGGAGTCTTCTTTGTGAAGTAAAAGTCCTCATTTGTTGAGGCAATTGTAAATGGTAGAACCCACCTTACATGTGTTGTAAAGGATATCCATTAGTGGATGTTGAAATCCTCGGGGAATTCCCTAAGGTGGTGGATGTAGATTCTTTGTTAATCGAACAACTATAAATCCTTGTGTTAGTTTTCTCTATCCCTTAACTCTTTACTTTATAGTTTATGAATTGCTATAACTAGTATACTTGCTTACATGGGTTATTTACTTAGTATAGAAACCATCACTTGCTTCCTTCCTTTATACAATTGCTTCACTTAAGTCATCTAAGTTGCCTTGATCATAATTGATTCAGCTTATGTGCTTAAACAACATATTTGTTGTTAAGGTGAACACTTGGACAAAATAAATTTTTAGAAAAGTTTAAAAGGTTTTTAAGAACCTAATTCAACCCACCCCCACCCCCTCCCCCTCCCCCTCTTGGGTTCTATACCTTCAAAGGGTATTTCAAGAGTGAATTTGACTCTCTTTTTTCTGCTAAAAATCGCAAAGGGGGGAAGAGAAGAGAAGTGAGAAAGGGAGGAGAAGGCTTGCAGCTGGAACATTTAGGGTAAGTGAGGACGAATTTTCAAAATCCGTCATGCGCTGACGTGGTCAGGCGCGTTAAAATTTGCCACGTCAGCCCTGGACGGATTTTCTAAATCCGTCTTGGGCACAGTACGGATTTGTGAAATTCATTATGGGATAAAATGTTTCTCCCAATAATTTGGATGTCATGGTTGACCCATTATGTAATTTCATGGCCATTCTAAGGTCAAACCAAAATCAAATTGTGGCGAAATTCTTTGCTTTTGAAGAGGGTTTTACCTTTGCTATCACAACGTTAAACATTATTCTATACTATGTACATGAAATTATCGGTAGCTACCAAGGGGGCAAAAAGCATCTGTCCCGTATATGTCTTCATTCATTTACCCAATCAATTACAATTTGCCATGTGTATATATAATTAGAAAAAATGTTCACATAACGAATTCTGATTGGTTGGGTATAGGAATATGAATATACACGGGATAGACGATTTTCACCCCTACAAGGTAGCTAAAGGAATTTTGGTCCTAAATTTGTAAATTATACCAATTTCGTTAGTTATATATAAGATTTCCTTTTTCATCTAAAAAATGTCAAATTGCCATGTAAAATTTTATGTTGACTGGATAAATTCTATTTGAGAATTTTCTCTTAAGTAAGAAAATGTTAATTAATTTTTTTTAAAGATAAGATATGACTTTCAATAAAAAAAAATTACATTGAATTTTAGAACGAAATATATACTATCGTAGTCTAAAAATTGCAAACTGAGTTCATAAAATATTATTAGATCCACCAATGAATTACATCTTGCGAGCTGTTCAGTTAATTAAAAACGGGGCCAAGAGAGACCCATTTAAGACTTGATAATGTGTCATATTCTGGCCCCCTCCGCGCCGCGCCGCGCCATAAATTTCTTTTATTTTCTTTTAATGTATGTATACACAAGAACTGAAAATTTCTAAGGGTGGAATTAATGGGTCTTATGTTTTTGAGTCTCGAGCTGATATTTTTAATATTAGTTTCAGATTATTCTCAAATTCAAATTAAATTCTTTATTATTTAGGGTGCTTGATGTTTTATTTACATACTCAATCTAAAAAGAGTATGATTTCAATTAAATAGTTTCAAACTCAGTCGGGATTCAATCCAAATATACCTTGAATTATGACTCAGATATATATGGCTAATAAAATATTGAAAAAGGAGAAAAAAATAGTAGTTGACTGACAGCTACAAATAAACATCACACTTCATTGGGGATGGTCCATATTCTATAAACGTTTATGAGTAGTACTCATCCGTACAATATTTGATTATTTATTTTTCCTGTTTTAATTTCTTTTAATTTTATCCTTTTTCCAATGGAAATGACAAAAGGCTCATCAATTTTTTTTTGATTAATAAATGATTAACCATTAATAATAAAATAGTTGAGATCATTACAATCTGAAAAATTTCTTAACTCTTTCTCTAATACAAATAAAGAGAGTAGTTTTTTTTTTTTTTTTTTTGAAGAAAGTCAAATAAGATAGAAAAGCCTCCTCAATTGATCTTAAAAGAAATTAGACAACTCGTTAGGCCTTTTAGCTATCAACACTTAATATATGATCATGACATGCAATTAATATCCTTTTGGTTTGGTATCAATATTTTGAATTATCAACCTTTTTTTTTTTGCTGAATAAATTTTGTTCCCATTAATCACAAATAGCCGAGGCCATTACAATCAACAGAAAATCTGAAAAAACAGAAAGTAAAGGTTATACTAATGATTTTTAAAAAAAATCACGATAATGGATCAAAAAGACACATCCAAGAAAAACTTGGATGGTTAGGAAAAACAACTGAAAAAACTAGACAACTAAACAAATACATAATCTTCTTCTTCAAAGCATCTTCATCGCCATTCTTGAACCACGAGGGACGGGGAGAATATCACTTTCAACATCTTCCCAGGGGGTCGACAATTTATAGGGACTCATGGGCGTATCAACCGTCCTACAAATTGTCTCGGAAGATGTAGAAAGTTGATAAAGGGCCCGAGATCAAGTCCCGGGTTGAAAGTATCCTCCTAGAAAAATAGAAAAAAAAATCTAGATCTCATGAAGATCCGAGACTCATCTAACCACTGTGTCTTGAATCTTGAAGAAAAAAAAACTCAAAAAGATTTCATATGATTCAGTAGTACAAAATAGAGTAATATAAACGAACAAAGAGACCAAGATTTGACCATCGCAGGAGCCCAACTGGCCAAATCATGTCCCAAAGCAGCAGGAGGGAGAGGAAACGCAGGGAAGAAAAAGGGTAGAGAGAGAAGAGAGAGAAAAGGGGGAAAAATATGGATGATAATTTTGAATTATCAACCTTACTCCATACATTAATTCTTCTGCCTGTTTTCTATGTTTGGTGAGCTGTTGCTGTAAATAGTTCGTTTAAGAATATAATCTCTCCATAATATAAAAATTTTCATTATAAACTGTGAAAATTAAGTAAGTAATAATTAAAAATTAAGATATTTTGTAATTAAAATTTCAATATTACTCTCTTAAATATGACTTGTATATTACTAATTCTATTTTAAAAAGTAATAATTATATTTTAATTACAAAAAAATCTTAATTTTTATTTGTTTAATTTTCGTAACATGTAATGAAAGTTTTATATTTAGGAATGGAGATAGTAACATTTTTTAGAGCCATGCTAAAACCCCAAATACGCTAATCACTTATCTAAAACACTGTGATCAAAATTGAACGTCGAATTATGTGCTTATGTAATATGACTTTCAAAGATATAATTTTGCAAACGCCTCAAAAGAGAGACCTCTAATATTTATATTGCTTTACTATGAAAATTTGTGTTTCTGTCATCCTCCAAGAATTACATAAATTTTATTACATTGTCCGAACTTATATGTGAAATTTCTCAAAACATCCTTGAATAAATGGAAACAAAATGAAACATGTATCACTTAAATGCAATGGCGGATCCATGTAGGGGCAAAGGGGACCCACAAGATTTAAAAAAAAAAATAGAATTAGTTTGTATTCTCATATACATTTTTACACAAATTCTTAATATATGAAAACTGTCTTGATTCCCTGAAAGTTTTAAATTTTAAAAATAGAGTACTCATTATTTGTGCATCAATTTGCAATATGCAATTTGAAAATACAAAATTGCTCAAATACTTACGAATCCTTATGATAAAAATGTAGTAATTCATCCATTACAACTTAAATGTCCTATTTCTATTATAGTTTGTCCTAAAAGGAATGTCCACTTCTTCAAATGGACATACTTTATCACTAAATTATCATAACTAACCCCTTATATTTATGGGAGTAAGAGACATTAACTTATGGTCCTACCATTAGTATTAATTAATGAGGATATTATACTCACTCACTATTAGTCAAATTACTATACTTAATTATGGTGAAAGTCAAATATTAATATTCACTTTGGAATAGAAGAAACTATATATTTGTTTTCCTGAAAAGACACGAGTCATTTGCTATTATATTTTTTTTCACTCCCACACTAGCTTGAAGTAGGTACTTGACAGTGGTTTTCACCAACTGGACTAAAACTTTTCATTTTTTTTTCAATACGGTTTTGTTATTATTTTCTTACTTTCTACAAAATTTTAAAATAAGCATATTGTTAAAACTTTAAATTTACTTGTCAAAATAGAAGTTCTTTTACACAAGCTTTAAAACAGCGTGATTTTTGGGAGGATGACAATTTTTTTTAAAAAAAAATAAATAAAAGCATGTTTATAGGGTTGAAGGTCTCGAACATGAGACATATTGTTTCAATTCATAAGTGTTGCACCAACTATATTAGTCTTGTTTGACCAAAGTTGGCGTTTTAAAAAAAATGTAAAACTTACTAGGAGAAAACAAACCAATTAAATTTTGCGAGTAATTGTTTATCATTTTTGTAATAATTCACCAGTGACCCATTTTTAATTTGACCCCTAATATTAGAATTCGAATCCGCCACTGCTTTAAATGTATGTAACCTTATCTTGGTTTGCTTATATGCATCTTATCATTAAGAAATGCTGGGTTTTTTTTGGCTGGAATCTAAATGGAACTTTATTGCCGACAAGAGTGCAGTGAATACAAAGTAACTTTCTTCATTGATAGTTGATGGTGATGAATGGCCATTTTCTGAATGGAAGTCTTTCATTCAGTATTGACAAGTAAAAAAAGAACAGAATGGCTTTCATGTTCTCATTTTCCCTTTCAACACTTATGGACAACACATTTTATTTGAAAATTGGGCATATATCACTTCGCCATCTACTTTTTCCAGCTAAATAAACTAATTTTTTTTTCTGGCTAGTAAAACATTTCGAGAGCAGATACCTAATGAGATCCCAGTCGTTGAGAAATGTTCAGTTTAGAAATTAACATAGTTATTATCATTTATAGGAAGCATAATTATTATAAATATTTTCCCTTTTTTGTTTGCTAAATAATTTTGAAGTACTAGCCTGAAAGATAACTCAAGTACATGTATTATCTCCTTGGGTTTTAGATGAGAATTTGTAAAACAATATGATTTGGGCATATTGGAAATAGGAGTGGCACACACTGTACTCGAGTGATGACCTGACAGCGCGTCATATGTCAATGAGGCATATAGCCCAGAACAGGAATGATGAAGTCTGTTATAACATACTTATTAAAGATCAGAGTCTTACATGATTAACACAAGGTAGAGTATACCCGTAATAGAAGGTACAATCCATACTAAGTTATATTACAAACTTTAAGATTCAACATAAATAACTAGTTATTTTATTACAGATGATCAGTTAGATCACTTATCAAAGTCCCCATCCCAGGCTTCCACATACTCATCATAAGTTACTTCATCATCTGCAAGTAAAGAAAAGTAAAAGCATGAGCTATGAAGCTCAGCAAGCATCAACACCCTTACACCCATGGGATGGAAGGTCAAACAAGACACAAGACTGTTTCCCGACTTCCACGAACATAATGTGTAAACATGTAAGTTTAACTTATAACTCAAAATACACGTTAAATACATTAAACACAACTTGCAGAAAACACCAGAACATAACAGAAATCAGAAATGACCATAATTCCCCTTCGGGCGACTGGACAGACGGTCCGGTAGACCGAATAGTCATCCGAAATCAAGACAGAAACATTGTCCAAAAGTTCGGTCGACCAACATAGCTAGCCGGTTGACCAAGGTTCCCTTCGGTCGAGTGGTTTATCACCCCGACCGACCAAAATAGACCCTCCACTCGTCCGACTGGTCCCAGTAAATTACTTCGAACGACAGACGGGATCCGATCGACCGAACCAGTTGACCGAGATTCAGATCATACTAAAATCAGTACCAGTTTGTGAAGTAAAATCCCATTTATGAAATCTTAACTCTCAAGCCCAAAATGCAGACTTAGACATATATGCACATATCAACAAAAAAAACAAAAACAAGAACAAATAATGCAATGAACCATACTCTTTACATCTTAACACTTATATCTCAAAATTGTGCTACGAGCACCATAATTTACTTATAGCAGTACATTCAAATATTTACTCATATTAATGAGGACTGGACCTACGGTTCATCAGTTATTATGAGTATAGTTCATGCAAGGCACACACACTTCCACACAATCGAGCTTAATCGCCTAATCCCCACTCTAGCCAACACTATGCATTGCAGAGTAATAGGCAGTTTTCAGTAGTTAGTTCAGTAATCGGTTCAGTAGTCAGTTCAGTAGTCAATTCCGTAATCATTTCAGTAGTTAGTCCAATAATCAATTCAGTAGTCAGTTTAGCAATCAATTCAGTAATCAATTCAGTATTCAGTAACAGGAATTTAGTAACAAAGACTGGTAACAAAAATGATTAACGGTAATTCGGATCGAATCATACAAGTGCTTGAGAGTGGGCGATATGACCAACACATAACAAGTACGACATAGACAACAACAACAAGATCATCAAAACAACAACAATGGCATGATACTGAATGACAAGAACAAGTAAATATATATTATACCCAATTAGACTCATTAATGAACCACCAAGCAAGAATGAACAATTCAACATTTCATCCAATGCAATAAGACATGCTTTTAAATCTTTCCAACAGTATTTCTAGAACTTTAACATAAAAATTTCACGAGTTATAGGACATAAAATACAAGGGTGAAGATCCTTACTTGAAATTATAAGCAAGCTAACACAAACACATAATTCTAGAAAACCAGCGGTCTTGCAACTTCAATTACTTTATGCTGGGAACTCCAAACTCAGTTCCGTCACTTCTCACTCGTAGCCTTTCGATTACCTTCGAAACACACTAAAGAACGTTTAAAATGGAGTTCGTTTATTACTTCACTTATTTAAGACGCTCACATCACTCTTGATTTTTTTCAAGATTTCTCTTTTATTTCCTTCTCTCTTTTAACCTCCTCTCCCCTTTCTAACTTCCTTCTCCTTTTCTTTTCCAGCAAAAACTAACATCTAACTTCCCCTAACTCCTTTACAAACCAAAGTCCCTTAAGTTTCCAACTTCCATCCTTAAGTCCCTCGACTAACTGATCACCTCGATATGCCCCTCAAACTTCTAAACACTAACACGTAACACATACAACATGTAGTTATACCAAAATTAAAAAAACGCATGCAAGACACATGGTGAAAAAGTTTCGGGTATCGCAAGGAGTTCAAGCGAACAAGATATTCTAGTAATCTAACAATTAAGTGAATATTGTTTTAACACATATTATGACTCCACATTAAAGAAGCACAATTTCAATAAATTAGAGAACAAAGTAAAGTCGATTATTAACTTTTCTATTTTGGCTATAATACCCTAATAGAAGGGAGTTTCAATGTATTGGATCCATATCAGAATTTTTTATAGACTTGGATAGAAGATTTGAAACCTCTATAATCAATATCAAAGTAGGGATGGATTAATATTCAAAAACTTTCTAATGCACATTATCAAACCATTCTAAGTTTTCTATTTAAAAATATACTTGTCAATCTCATGACTTCATAACATACTTATTACTTTATTCACATTTTTTCCTTAATCATCTCACTTGAATTGTCATTCTTTCATCTTCAAAACAAATAAATTGTTGTCAATCTGGGGAAAAAGAACTATATCACTCCTTAAATAAGGTTGTTTTAGTTATTTGAACATGTACTTTTATGAAATTCATCAAATCATTAACTTGTACTAAGTTGAAGAATATTTTAAAATTGAGTGAATATGTTCTCTAGCTAGGATCTTGTTACATGGTTTCCCCCCTCGAGTGTAATCCTTCAGAAATGGATAAGAGGGATGCCCCAACCTCTTTGCCGAGCATGAAGATTTTAAAAACGATGTATTTTATATTTAAGAAAAATAAATTGTTGAAAAGTTCTTTAAAATATTAAGTTTTACCCCTCTAAATTTTTTTTAAAAAACATATTATTTAAGTCTTTGATATATATTAAATCCATTCCATAATATAAGTCATTTGGGACATGTAGCGAAAATTAAAGGAAGCAAAAAACAAAGTATTTGCTTGTAAAATTATAAATATTACTCTTTTAAATAAGACTTGTATACCGAGAATTATATTAAAGTGATTGATATTGATATTTTGATTAAAACACACCTTGATTTTTTGTTTCATTAATTTTTGTTAAATGTCCTAAACGACTTATATTATAGAACGTAACGAGTATTTCTATACAATTTCCTCAGACACAATTCTAAACGTACGTATATGCAGGCACGATTCCAAGTTGGGATTTTTAAAAATCGTATTAGATATAATAAATTTTATATGTAGTTCGGAATATTAGATCAATTTTGCCCCAACATTCTTTTTTCAATTTTTATATGTAGTTTGACATACTGTTGTAATTTTTCGCCTGCAATATACAATTTCTGGCTCCGTCCCTACGTATTTGAAAATATCAAAACAACCTAAGACAATTAATAATCAACCACCTTATAATCATATTGTGGGAAACAACCAAAAACCACTCATTCCTTCTTGGTTGAAATTGAGATAGACACAAAGCATGAAATCAGCACGTACGGACCCTTTTAGCATACCCAAAAACAGTCTTGAAGATCCAGTTCAAAAGAATTAAAAGATCAGAAATAGTAAGAAGAGGAGAGAATTGATTGAGAAAAATAATTGGATTCTAGAAAGGGAAAACATAGTCCAAAGTACCACAGTGAAATTCCATCAAGCCAAACCATATTTGTGTTGAATTCATGCAGTTCTCTCTGCTCCATCCCACGAGTGAAGTTGAATGTGACATTACATTTTTTCTGTAAAAGCAAATTGGGAAAGCTCTTTCAATGTGACTATTTATACAATAGTACTTAATGGTACTCCCTCCATTCCTTAGTATAAAACTTTAATTACATAAAAATTAAGAAAATAAAAAAACAAGATATTTGTTGGAATTATTAAATCAAGATTATTATTTATTAGAATATTTAGGTTTGGTAATTATTAATTTTATTATAATAGGACCACTTTAGCAATTTCCTAGTCCATTTAGATTTCCTAGTTAATTTATATTTTTTAGATATCTTAGAGGTTCTATTAGGTTTGACTGCTATATAAATAGGAAAGTTGTCTACGTATTCTGTGTGGCTTTGAGTGTGGTCTGGAGTAGAATTGTAGTGTGGTTAGGATTATTGACCCTTCTGAATTTGAGAGTTGATGCATAGAATATTGTCTGCTCCTCTCCGCAGTATTGTTGTGAGATTTGATCTCTGTGTTCGTATTCCAAACACTCACCACCAAATTATTTATTTAAATATATGTGTTTTCGCATTTAAAAATATTTCTACAATTGGTATCAGAGTTAGTGTTATGTGATGGATCCCTACGTGATGGATCATCGAGCTTTGAGTGTTTGTCCAGTTTTTGTCTTTGATGGCAAAAAAGATTTTGATATTTGGCGAAAATATATGAAAATTTATTTTGAAGGTCTTCAACCTTGGAATATTATAGAAGAAGGTTTTGAAGAACCTCCTTCAAACCACCAATTGACTGATGAAGAGGAGAAGAAAAGGTGAGTAAATGTCTTTGTAAGGCACAACCTCGGTATTAAGGTAGCATTACACATGTTGCAAGACAATTTTTCTATGTTGAATCGGCAAAGGAGATTTGGACTCATTTAATTACTTGTTATGGTAAGGTTTCTTCTAAAAATATTGTTGGAAAAGAGAAAATTGAAAAAGATGAAAGTTTTAGATTTAAAAAAGTAGATGAGAAAATTATGATTGATGAGGAGGAGATTAAAATTTTATCTTCTCAAGATGAAGAAAAATATTTTGAAAAAATTGAAGATGAAATTGAATATTTGGATTTGGATTTCTCGGATTTGATATGTAGTTGTTTTGAATATTTGGATTTGGATTTCTCATATTTGATATGTAGTTCTTTTGTTGGGTTGGAAGAAAATATTTATTTGGATGATTGTGGAAATAATAATTCGACAAATTCCTCTCAAGGTAATATTGATGTAGTTTATTCGTTGAGTGCTACAATTTATGATGAATTGTTGTTTCAAGATTCTTCACAAATTTTTGATTTGGTAAATAATTGTGATAATCTTAGTGTTGAAATTTTAATTAAGGAGGAAGTGTCGAAAGAGGAAGAGAGTGATAAAAAGGTAAACAACAAAAAGATGTTTCCTAAGGTGGATAAAATTATTGAGGTGAAATATTTGATAGACATTGGTTTGTTGCTTGGTTTGGATGACCAGAGAAACGAGGATGGATTTGGTGAAAATTTTGAAATCTCAAATCAATAGATGCATTTATTATATGAAGATGAATATAGTGATAATGATGCTAAAATTAATGTATTTTCTGGGATAGAAAAAAGTGAGGTTTTGAGACCTTTTAAAAATCATTATCTTATTTCATTTATTCAATATGAAATTGAATAATTAGTTGATGATGTCCCTGAGCAAAAAAAAATCCACGTTGAGGAGATAATGTATACTCAAGATGTAAGTAAATATGAAGTTGGTGTAGATTTTGTTGCAGTGGAATCTTTAATCTCAAAGAGTTATTATGAGGTTGGATCTGAATGGGTAGATATGATTGATTTCTTTGATAAAGATGAGTTAGTAATGAAGTTGTTTGCGGAGTATAAGATTTTACCATCTCCTCATGTGAAGAATAAAGTTACTTCTAAGTTGGTGTTGCACAAATTGTTCACAGCGGAAGAAGTTGCAATGGAGATTTTTGCTCGTGACGGAATTGGACCGGATTTATTGCCGAGCTTGATTTAAGGGGGGCTTTGTTGGAATTATTAAATCAAGCTTATTAATTATTAAAATATTTAGTTTTGGTAATTACTAGTTTTATTGTAATAGGACTGCTTTAGCAGTTTCCTAATCCATTTAGATTTCCTAGTTAATTTATATTTCCTAGACATCTTAGAGATTCTATTAGATTTGACTCCTATATAAATAGGAGAGTTTTCTATATATTCTGTGTGGCTTTGAGTGTGGTCTGGAGTAGAATTGTGGTGTGGTTAGGATTATTGATCCTTCTGAATTTGAGAGTTGATGCATAGAATATTTTCTACTCCTCTCCGTAGTATTGTTGTGAGATTTGATCTCTGCGTTCGTACTCCAGACACTCACCACCAAATTATTTATTTAAATATGTGTGTTTCCGCATTTAAAAATATTTCTACAATATTTTAAAATATAAATATTATTTTCTTAAATATAACTTGTATACCACTAATTTTATTTAAGAAAGTAATATTGATATTTTGATTAAAAAAACATTTTAATTTTTTGCAACATATAATGAAAGTCCCGCTTATGGAGTCAAATCAATACGCTTTAAGAAGAAATATTTGAATATCAATCTCATCGATATTGTCGATCTCATACCAAATATCATCAATTTTTCAACTATCTCAAAATGCAATCTATTCCAAAAATATATGTCATGGTTCCTTACTTTGACATGGTACAAATATCAAATTTAGATATTTGTACATTGTTGGATAGCAATGGTATGCCCGATCATTGTGGGTATGGTAGATGCTCTGAATTAGGTTACAATTATCATTATTTTTTTTTAATATTAAGGAATAGAGGTAGTATAAAAAATAAAACAAAACCAAAAAGGAAAAAAAAAGAAAAGAAAATGAAAAACAGTCATCTTTTGTTTGTAACCCTATTGATGAAAATTAAGATGTACCTTTGATCACATTCCATATAATTTATGCAACAAATAATTGAGACTAGTGAAGAGGCAGTAAAAGAATGAAAGGTTCCATTTATTTTCTTTTGGAGTTGTTTAGGGCAATTTACGTGGTATTCTCTTGAGGTTCTTTTGTTTTCCTTCTTTTTTTTAAACATCTGGTTTTAACAGGCCCTTTTTAGAGGCTAAGAATCGTACGTACCCAACTTGTGTACTCATTCATATATTCATCACTCAGAAATTGACATGTGTCAATTTTTAAATTAAGAAATTTATAACCTAAGAGAAATATTGGAATCCGTAAAAAAAAATGTATTTTCTCTGTCTACATGTCAATTTCTGAGTGGTGAGTACATGCATGAGTACACAAGTTGGGTACAGACAATTTTTTGTCCTTTTTAGAAGGCATACATGTACTTTTAAAAATGACCTCCTTAAATAAGAAATTTTTTATTGTTATTTGGCAAATTGGTGGAATTCGCCCCCAAACAATTTACGATTGTTGGCTTGGGTCCCCAAATATTTTTATTTATTTATTTTAGATACTCAAACAATTTGCGTGTTTGTACCATGAGTCCTACTGTTCAAAAAACCCCTAATTCATATTCATTTTCTCCAACCCCCCCCAACTCTCTTCTCCAACCTTGTATTTTTTTCTCCCATGGCACCCTTTCTTTTTTTCCCTCTTCTTCTTCTAATTGAAGTAATAAAATAGGAAAAACAGAGTTCTTGATTTAAGTTTCATAAAATATGAACTGTCTCTATAGCTGAAGGCGCAAAAAATCCAAGGCTGCAGAATCTAGACGTGGGTATTTTGGGTAATTCATACTCATTTTCTCCAAACCCTCTTCTTCCCCTCCCTTTCTTCTTCAACCTTGCATTTCTTTCTTCCATGACACCTTTTCTTTTTTTCCGTCTTCTTCTAATTGAAGTAATAAAATACGAAAAACAGAGTTCTTGATTTAAGTTTCATAAAATATGAACTGTCTCTATAGCTGAAGGCGCCAAAAAACCAAGGCTGCAGAATCTAGACATGGGTATTTTGGGTAATTCATACTCATTTTTTTCAAACCCCCTCTTCTTCCCCTCCCTTTCTTCTTCAACCTTGCATTTCTTTCTTCCGTGGTACCTTTTCTTTTTTTCCCCTCTTCTTCTTCTAATTGATGTAATAAAGTAGGAAAAACAGAGTTCTTGATTTAAGTTTCATAAAATATGAACTGTCTCTATAGCTGAAGGCGCCAAAAAACCAAGGCTGCATAATATAGACATGGGTATTTTGGGTAATTCATACTCATTTTCTCCAAACCCTCTTCTTCCCCACCATTTCTTCTTCAACCTTGCATTTCTTTCTCCCATGACACCTTTTCTTTTTTTCCCTCTTTTTCTTCTAATTGAAGTAATAAATTAGGAAAAACAGAGTTATTGATTTAAGTTTCATAAAATATGAACTGTCTCTATAGCTGAAGGCGCCAAAAAACCAAGGCTGTAGAATCTAGACATGTGGCCTGGAAATAGCCAAAAATATCCTAGAAGCCAAAAACTACCTTGAAGAGCCAGAATTCGCCTTGAATAGCCCAAACATGATTGGAAATAGCAACCAGTCAACTGATCCTGTGTGCCGCAGCTCTTTTCGGCTGTTCAGCAGAACAGCGGTCCACCACCAGATGAACAACAACCTTGAAAATATGTGGCCAGAATGGTCAGCTGAATTGATCTTCCACAGTGGTCAACAACACCCAATCGTCTGCACCCAAAAAACAATCAATAGCTCTAAAAAACATCCAGAAACCTCCGCAAAAATTTTAGGAGCTCCAGAAATACTCCCACAAGCTCCCAAAAATTTCCAGAAACTCCAAAACAAACTCCCACTTTAAAATAAATTTCTATAAAAACATATTGCTCAAACCAGGCTCCGATAGCTTAAAATATTTCAAATTGCCTGGGGAAAAAAAACAATGAAATCTTGTCAAAGGTATATATATATATATATATATATATATATCCCTCTGAAGAGAAAATTTTAACATGTTACTGAAATGAAAGAGAAGCATAATTGGATCAATCAGCTAATAAAGTAAGACAAGGCAACTTTATTTATTTATTTTTTTTTATCGGCATGATCTATGGTTGTCGAGCTTTCAACATCATCCATAAGGGGTTGTGTTTATGATAAATCTTCAAGCTGTGAAATGATACTGGCAAAGATTTTGTAGCCCTGACACATGTCTGATAGAAGGCCGTATTCATTCCTGGCATGGTATGTCTTCATTAAGCATGTATTGTTATTTTAGTAAATCACCAAAAAGTTTACCCCGTCTCTTTCATTTTATTTGTTACATATTATTTATTTGTTGCTATCTTTCTTTTCAATATGAGAATGTTCTACGTTAATCATTCAACAAAAAACTGCTAGTCAACGGTTCTATGTTCTACGTTTGAAGAAGAAGAGGGGAAAAAAGAAAAGGTGACGTGGGAGAAAAAAATGCAAGGTTGAAGAAGAAAGGGAGGGGAAGAAGAGGGTTTGGAGAAAATGAGTATGAATTACCCAAAAGACCCCTGATATTTTGAGTGAAATGTTTTAAAATATGTTGACTAGCAGTTTTTTGAACAGAAGGACCCATAGTACAAACACGCAAATTGTTTGAGTATCTAAAATAAATAAATAAAATTGTTTGGGGACCCAAGCCACCAATCGTAAATTGTTTGGGGACGAATTCCACCAATTTGCCTTGTTATTTTTAAAAAAACAACACTTTTCATTTTTCAATAACTTAAAAAAACCAGGCCGTGGAATTCAACACTTGAAATGGAATCTATATCAATCGAACATTTAGGCCTCAGATTTAAATGGAATCTATAGTATTCCTTTTCGATTTTGTCCTTCGGAAAATTAATCACAAAATCGAGCGTAATGTGTTCCTACTTTAAATCTAACGGAAATTTACAATGGTTTAAACAATCCGGTAGGTCTTTGATGTTCCGCTTTCACTTGCTGAAATACTAAGCACTTTTCATCCATTTCCACCAGAAATTGTTCTTCAAGTCCTTGTACATTTTCGAAGCCCCCAATGATATGCTAATCTGGTGTTGTGTTCCTCTTGTAATATTTCGGTTCTCAACTCTAAATTCAACCACAGACATAGCTAGTACTGTCAAACGGGCTCATATCAAAACGGGGCAGGGCGGACCGAACCCATTTTTTGAGGGCCAACAAATCCCTGGTCCATACCCGCTCTGCTGCTAGTCCGCAGGCTTACGGGCCGCCTGCGGGCTCTTCATCTTCAACTACTTTTCCTCCTGCAAAATCCATTAAACCATAGTAGAGCAGCCCAAAATTCATTTTCTTGGGTTCTTCATCAAAGGATCGTGCCAGAGATTCATGTTTTGGGAAAATCTTTTTCTCCATTTTCACTATCTCTTCTACAGATTTTTCCCATTTGGTTGAGTTCCTTTGGAGTTCTTCTATTAAAAAGTTTCCGTTCTTGGATCTGCAGTTGTTGATCTAAAAATTAATCCAGCTATAGCAACAGTCGTCAACCACAATCGAAACTCCATGGTTGGGTGGCCTGGAACTCCGAAATGAAGGAAGAAAATAACCCTTTTGGAATTTCAGGGAGTTTGAATGTTTTAAGTGTGAAAAGTTTCAATTTTTAATGTTGTTTCTTTGGAAAATTGATGAATGAGAAAGTTATGAGAAGTTTCAGAGCTTTATGGGTTAAGGATTTTGGGTTTGAAAGTTGCTTTGGGTTAAAGAAAACTTCTTAACAAAGGTGTGGTACTTTTTACTTCTTATGACATTTCTTGGACTTTTAGGCGAATTTTGGGAAATTTTGTAGCTGGTCTGAAATGGAATGGCGTGAATTTTTTTTTGAAGAAATGCTGGTTGGCCTGCGATCCGGTTCGGTCCGGTCCGCGAGTGCTAAATGGATCAGGCAAAAAATACATGCGTTTCAACAAATCAATATTTCTCTAGTCCATATCCGCCCCACCCCAACCCATTTTGACAGCACTAGACACAACCCACCTCGGAGCCGAAGATTGCAATCTTCATGAATTTGAAAGTCTGTTTGTTCACTTGATTGAACTAAAACCCCCTCGTCCTGCAAATATGTATATGTCTGTTGGTTCACTTTGAATCTCACAAACAAGGTTGACTGAGCAATCAACGTTGCCAAATATTCCCGCTAGACTCTACAATCTCAATATCTAACCTCTCAAACTTTGAAATCAGTTCATGTTGCTTTGTAATCAACGCCACCAAATGCCCCGAACTCTTTCTGCTAAGAGCATCCGCAATACAGTTAGCCTTTTCCGGGCGCTAGGTGATTGTCAAATCATAGTCTTTTAGTAATTCTAACCATCGCCTTTGTCTCATGTTGAGTTCTTTCCGAGGTAATAAATATTCAGTCTTTGGTGGACGGTAAACACTTCACACGGCTCCCCGTAAGATAATGTCTCCATATCTTCAACGCAAACACAACTGCTGCCAATTCCAAGTCATGTGTATGGTAGTTCTTTTCCTAGGTATTCAACTGGCTCGAAGCATAAGCTTTTACCTTACCATTTTGCATTAAAAAACATCTTAAACCAAATCCCGAGGCATCACTGTATATAGTAAAACACTCAGATTATTCTAGTAAAGCCAATACTGGAGCAGTAGTCAACTTCTCTTTCAATGTCTGAAAACTTTCTTCAAATTCCGGTGACCATTCAAACTTCACTATCTTCTATATCAAACAAGTCAACGGGGTGGCAATCTTGGAGAAATCTTCCACAAACTTTCGATAGTATCCTGCCAAACCCATGAAACTCCGAATTTCCACTATAGATTCAATTTTTACCGGATCCACCGACACTCCCGCTTCTGAAACAACATGACCCAAAATTGTAACACTCTTCAACAAAAAATCACACTTGTTGAACTTTGAATATAGTTTCTCAGTCCTTAAAAGTCTACACAACCAACCTCAAATGCTCTTCGTTACCCTCGTTCAAATGGGAGTATATCAGAATGTTGTCAATGAAGACCACTACAAACTTGTCCAAGTATTCCCGGAATATCCGATTCATCATATCCATGAACACCGCTGGAGCGTTAGTCATCTCAAAGGGCATCACTAAAAACTCATAATGTTTGTATCTTGTTTTAAAGGCAATTTTATGCATAGCTTCCAGTTTGATCCTCAATTTGTGGTAACCCGACCGTAAGTCTATCTTGGAAAAGACTTTAGCACTCTTTAACTGGTCAAATATATCTTCAATGTGAGAAGCCCGTACTTATTCTTGATGGTATCCTACAACTCTTGTAATTGTGACTTCAACTCCCTTAGTTCAGTTGTCGATATTCGATATGGAGCCTTAGAAATAGGCTATGAACTTTGTTGTAGTAGGATCTCAAAGTCTATCTCCCGAGCATGTGGCACACCCGATAAGTCGTCTAGAAATACATCCACAAAGTCCTTCACAATTGGAACATCCTCAAGTTGGATGCTCTTCTCGTCCTTAGCAACTGCGTAAACTATGAAAGTTTTGTACATTTCTGAACATATTTTCGGGCCCTAATGGCTGATATGATCTGTCACACCCCGTAACCGGAATGATGACATGGCAGTGTCTCATTGGCTATGAGATACCAAAGCCCTCAACAGAGTTTCCTAAAAAGGGAATTCATTTATGTAAAATCCATAAGTCCAAAAATACATTAGCGGAAGTAAACTTACTGAAATGAAATAATACTAAGTGTTACAATGTTGAAATAAGTTTAACCGTTCCAAATGAAATAACTGAAAGAAAAGTGTTCAACAACGAAAGTAGATTAGAATGATTCCTCAAATAGCCCATCCCATGTTTTATCCTCGTAATAAGGCTCAACATCTACATCACTTGCAAAATAAGAAAGCGAATTGACTGAGCTTCGAGGCTTAGTAAGGTCCATACAACCCCTAGGATGAAGTAACAAACAAGACACAAAATAGTTTCCCCTTTCCCAAAATATCCCTTTTGATAAAAGAAACACTAAACACGGTAAATACTCTGAAAATACACTGAGGATGCATTGCACAACACACATAATGCACGCGACACGAATCACGAAAAGAAAATGAGTATAAAAAAATTCAGCACAAGTTGAGGACGAAGGCCACGGACGAATCGATCGTCCACAGAAAGGGTGCCAAAAGCTCGGACGAAGGGATCGTCCGCAAGTCCGTCCACGACCTCGATTGTGGTAAGACAGTAGCTATTGTCCTTCTGTGGACGAAATGAAGGACGAATGTTTCGTCTGCACCTTGTAGAACTCAGTTTTTTCAAGTGCATTTTTGTACACAAGTGTACCATTTCTGCACCAAAACATTCCAAACCCAAAATACTTGTTTTAGACATCAAAATCAAGTAACAAATATGACCAAAACAAGAATAACCAATTAAGCAACAACTTAGCCAACTAACCATCATCTTCACATCATACACTACACTTCGGAATGTGCTATGAGCACCATGCTCCACTCATAAGGCATAACGGAAATACACAAAGTGTGACACTACGAGAAATGGCTACTGCTAAGATACGCACACACACACTTCCCACAATTAGAGCTCAATACCTATTCACGACTTTACGACAATACTGTAACGACCCTAACAGTCAACCTAGCTAGGAAGTCCCAAGTATTTCAGTACACATGGGTTCAGTATAAATCCCCTGAACGAACGGGTCCAAGTTTTAAGGATCCATCCTACATTGTACCATCATCCAACACTTTGGACTCCACAAAACCGTTATAGTCCCAATGATAGTCCACATCAGGTTAAGGCCTAAGAATTTTCACGAATCACAAGATCTTCCGGGATCTACATATTTTACGTTTTATAATTCGAATGAATCCTGCCATCTAGTGTTTCCAAGATATGAGCTCAAATGGGGTGACGACTCGTTCGACCAAAACAAATTACGACAACGATGACACAACCAATTAATGACGACTCCAAAGGTTCAATAAGACATTAACCAATTATTCCAAGTTGTCAAATAAGTCTAAAAATTACCAAAGAGCAAATAGGCAGCAAGTAGAACCATTTACATAACCAATTCATTTACTATAACACGATAGCAATCACAATTCACATAATGCCCAATTATCACCAACACTTCATCCATTTGATGCACTAAAATATGATAAACAGTTCATGCTTTGATATTAACTTAAAAACAACTGAATTCATGAGTTTTAACACTGAAAATGCAGAGGTGTAGTATCCATACCTCTTAAGCAAGCAAATTCAACAAACACACAAAAGTAGAGTTTTTCCAAAAAAAAACCAGCCCCACTCCCGGTGTGATATCTTTTCACTTCGAACTCCGATTCGACTTCCATTTGCGCTCACTCCTAGCTAAATCGAATACGGTCATTTTGATATATGGATCGTCCAAAACAGACTCCAATTACCCACTCAAATGTATTCTCAAAATTCTGGGAAGAAACTCTCTCTTTCTTTTTTCCTCTCTAAATTTGGTAACCCCCAAACTGTAGGAATTCTGCAATAACTCCCACCACACTATTTCAAATAATTTCACACCAAGTCCCTCACACTCTCACAATTTTCCCTCATGTCCACACACACCCAAAACACATTTTATGCCATATACCACATAAAAAAGTCACTAGACATATAGCAATTAGTATACAATTCATGTGATCAAATTAGTACAACACATAAATCATGCATTAACATAATTAAACACGTAAAATTATAAAGGTAAAAAGTCTCGGGTATTACATGATCGGTAAGCTTCGTTAACACTTCTTCCTCTCCGACCTTTGAAAATCAAAGACTTTCTTCTTAACTTCCGTTGAAAACTGAATCCTCTTTTCTTTACAGTCCACCAAAGCATGATTGGATGCAAATGAATCCATATCATATCCAAAATAGCATCAAAATTTACCATATTAATCTTAATCTGATTCGCACTCAACCCCTCCGAATCAGTCTCAACCCGACACCCCTTATGAATTAAATTAGTCACCAACACTTTCCCACTAGGCACTGTAACTCTATATGCATCCGAAGGACATGGAGGGGAAATCTTAAAAAATTTAGCAAATCTACGGGACACAAAGGAATGCGTAGCACTAAAATGAAATAGCACATAAGCATATACATATTTTACCAAGAGTGTACCTGTCACCACGTCATTTGCATTCCCGGGTTCTTGTTGTGTAATAGCAAACACCCTGGCATTAAGCACCGACATTCGATTCCAAGCATTCGGTGTAGTTGGCTTAGACTGAGCAATTTCTCGGTTCATCATCAGACACTGGTTAACACGGTGGTGCATATCCCTGCACCTGAATCAAGTTCTTGTACCCCTAACAACACTCCATAGGGTGTCTCCGTCCACATGTAGCACATACGCTCAAAAATGGATATGTGATTGGTGTCGCTACCATTCCCCATTTTTGACTAAATTAACCTTCGTTCTTACACCGGTCTATGACCAGATGACGGTCCGGACGCTGGAACCATCCTCTTACTTACTGCAGAAGGTGCTATGATTAAATACTTCGAACTCTGCCCTGTGTCATCACCCGATGTGATCTCTTTCCTACCCGTTCTGCATCGGCTCTAACAAATTCTGCCTCAACGTCCAAATTTCTTTGGTAGGAATCTTGATAAGTAACAAGACGAATACAAGACAATCTACCTCAAATTCGAGTTAACAAACCCCGCATGACATTTGCTCTCAAAGTAATATTTTAACTTGTATAATTTGTTTCATAATTTCATATTTCCATGGGGAAGTTGCTACTTATACTCCATTTTCTCTTACTTTTGGTTTAGGTGGAAGATATTAAAGCTTGGAAGATACTTGGATGAAAGAAGATGAAAGTCACCAAATGTGGACCAAAATGTAGAAGACCGAAAGTACATGGACTAGACTGTAAAAGAGCTAAAACTTCAGGGGTCTTTTATGAAAATAGAAGAAAGTGTTAAAAATATCTACACCTGTGCATATCTCATCACTTTGAAGAGAAAAGGAAGACATTATTCTCCTAGGTTTTTCAAGAGAGTTTTAGGAGAGAAAAACACTTCCTAAATTTAGAGATAGATTTAGAGGTAGATTTAAAAAAAAAAAAAAAAGCTTGAAGCTTCATTGAAGATTCTTGGCAAGAAATTGAAGTGTGGCTCAAGACTTGGTTTTTCTTGAAAGAAGAAAGAGGATTTCAAAGAAGAAGAGAAGCTTGAAGAAGATTACTTAACAATGAGAATTTCTTCCTCTCTCTCTTTTAATTTATTGTTTTCCTTCATGAATATGGGTAGCTAAATTTGTAAACTACTTGAATGGGTTGAACCCTAGCATGTTATTTATGTGTTGACAATTGTGGGTTTTTGTGAATTTAAGTTAATTAGTGAAATTATTGTGAATTATCTTTTTCTATCTTGTTGGTCATTTAATTAATTGAGAAATTGAAGTACTTGACTAGAACACTCACTTTTAATAGGAATTAATTTTGACCTAGAGATGGGCTTAAGCAATTCTTCCTAATTTGAGTTTGGATAATTAGGGGTTTTGGGTTTAATGCACTCTTGGGGTAAAATTGAGTAAGTAGAGATACTAACTTGATGAATCCTAGAGTAGGAACTTCACAAATTGAGAAATGAGTGAAGTTTATTTGGAAATCCCTTTATAGGTTCACCTAAGACTTCTAATTCACAATACCCCTTCCTAAACACATAAGTATATCTAGGGGGATACCCGTTCAAGTATTCAATCTCCTAATTGAATTTTCTCTCTAAACACTCTAAATCTTAGTTTTAGCTTATAAGTAGATTAATTTAGTTAAGTAACAAACCTTCTTAAATTTTTAGTCAACTAAACAATAAAATAAAAGTCACTACTAGCACTTACCCTTCTTCGCGAATACGATACCTTGGTTGCTCACTCTATATTACATTAACGATAGGTGCTCTTGCCTTGAGTTTCTTGTGTCCAATTTGAGTAGAATATTGTGGGCTTGCAAGAAAATAACAAGTTTTTGGCGCTGTTGCCGGGGAAGTGTGGTATTAGGAAAGCTCTAGTTTTGTTGATTTGGTTTTTATGCATATTTGTCAATATTTATCTTTTAGTTTATGCTATCTTGAATTTCTTGTTATTAGACTTTGTTAGTTTTGGTTTCACTACAAGAAAACTGTGTAACAGGGACGGACATTTCCGTCGCTAAACTACGTTTAGCGACCGATTAATGACCGAATGACGTGGTCGTGTATTTTTCGTCGCTAAGCAAAATACCGACCAAATACTGACGGACAAAATAGCAACCGAATATTGGGTCGGTAAATAGCGACCGAATACCGCCCGAATGGTCAACATTGTTGACTTTTCACTTTGACTGTTTAACGACCAAATGCTGAAATGGAATATCTAGCGATCGAATATTAGGTCACTATTTACCCGAAATCGAATACCGACCGAATGGTCAACATTGTTGACTATTGACTTTGACTTGGTAACGACCGAATACCGATGGATAAATAGCAACGGAAAAGCAGGTCACCATATAGCGACCGAAAGTACCAGACGGTCCCGGTCAACATTAGCGACATTTGACTTGACCCGAGGGAACAATCGAATAGCGACGGATACTTAGCAACGGAAAGGAGGGTCACCATATAGCGACCGAATACCGACGGTATTTACCGTCGCTAAATTGTTGTTATTTAAAAAAATAAAAATTTAATTTAATTAAATCCCTATTATAGAACACAGCAGCAATAGCAACAATAACCAAAATGCTCACAACCAAAATGCTAATAACCAAAATGCTCACAATCAATTCTCATTACATTAAATACTCACAATCAAAGTGCAAACTTCTTATTACAACACTCACAATCAAAGTGCAAACTTCTTATTACAACACTCACAATCAAAGTGCACATTTTGAATAACAACACTCACATTCAAAGTGCACACATTACATTACAAAGCTCACATTCAAAGTGCACACTTTGAATTATCAAAACTCACAATCAAAGTGTGCACATTACATTGCAACACTCACGTTCAAAGTAATTTATTTCATTTATCAAAACTTACAATCAAAGTGTGCATTTCTCATAAACTCCTTGATGTCATTCATATGCATATCCTTGAAAATGCATGAGTTGCAATCTGCAAAATTTAAGAATCAAATTATTATGACAATAAAATTTCTACTTTGAATTATGTTAAAAAGTTATACAATATGACAATTAATTTATTATAATAAAATAGAAAAAAAAAAACAAAAAATATGACTCACTTTCAATATGTGGAATTCCAAGAGAAGCGAGAAATCTTAATCATTCTAAATCATCATCGATCATTAATTCATCCTCTTCTTCAGAATTGTCATCTCCCGACATAATTTCATCATCGTCATCGTCATCATCTTCATAACCACGGCTCGTCATCGGGGCACAAGTACAACTTCAATTTCCACGACCGGGTGTGCAAGTTGACCAACTTCAGTAATAGTTGGATCAATGCGACTGGTATCCTCCTCGCGTACTTCGTCCTGATACGGTACCGGAACACTAGGAACGTCAAATAGACGTGGTTTGGAACGACATAGAGCCAACCAATCAGCCCTAGATGATGTCTTACTACCCGGATAAGGTGTGTAGTAGACTTGTTGACATTGGGAAGCAAATACAAATGGATCGTAACCCTGGTAGGTTCTTTTCCTATGGATTTCTACAAGTTTATATGGAGGATGCACTCTTAAACCTCGATTTGGAGTAGAATCAAACCAGTCGCATTTGAAAAGAATAATTTTGTGGTCAGGTATTCCAGCAAGTTCAACCTCAATTACTTGCTTCAACTCACCATAATAATCTCCTTTAACCCATACTCCGCTGTTTGTCGTTCCTTTTCCATCGTTGTGGGCTTTGGTGTGAAATCTATAACCGTTAACAAAGTAACCGGTGTATGACATCACTCTCCTTGACGGGCCCCAAGACAGATTTTTCAACAAAATTTCGGAATCTTCCTGAAGGCTATGTATCTGTTGAGCAATAAAAGTTAAATTATTTTAATTATGAATTCTTATTACAAGTACATTTCTACACAATACCAACTTACATGAGTTCCAAACCATTTGGAAAAATCATTATAAACCCGACTTTGAAGTTCTTCCTCCGTTATCTGCGGGGTTTGTTCATTTATTTGACTAACAAATTTCCTGATCGACAAATTAAATGACAATAGTATTATTTGGCCACTTTTAATTATATAACAAAAATGAAGCAAATAGATAAGTTTACTTACTGAAGATATGGTTCGACCTCTTCACAATTCATTAGGATATAATTCATTGCTATTTTATAATCTTTATCAGTTAATAAAATCCTTTCTTTTTTTCCAAATGATCTTCCGGGTAAGTTGCAAATTGATAATACATCTGGTCCGCTAATCTCGTCTTCACCATCATTTCGCCCAATGGTTGTAACTCTCGTTTTCACGTGGGGTTCGAAATAATAGCTAAAAAACGTAGCAGCTTCTTCGACCAAGTATGCATTGCAAATTGACCCCTCAACTCTAGCCTTGTTTTTTATCTTCTTTTTCAGATGGTGCAAGTATCTAATTAAAACATACGTAGTTAATCACATTGTAAATACGTACATGAAAAATATAATACAAAGATGAGTTAACTTAAGACAATGGTTGTTACCTCTCGAATGGGTACATCCACCTAAACCGCATCGGCCACCAACCTCGCTTCGCACGTGAAGGTGAATCGGCAAGTGTTCCATCACATCAAAAAAATCCCGGAGGAAATATTCTCTCTAACTTGCATAATAAAATAGCGATAGTGTCCTCCAATTCATGCATATGCGCCACACTCAACTTTGGGGAACACAAATCTCTATAGAACAGACTAAGTTCAGCCAAGGGTCCCCAAACATTTGCCGGTAGTACTTCTCTAAGTGCTATAGGGATAAGTCTCTCCATGAATACATGAGAATCGTGACTCTTCATTCCAGACATTTTCAACTCTTTCATATCAACGCATCGCGCCAAATTCGATGCATATCCATCTGGGAGCCTTAATTCTTTAACCCACTGCAAAACCATTTCTTTTTTAGGCTTGGTAAGAGTGAAACATGCCTTCGGTTTTGTTGCTTTACCTCGCCATCGTGTTTAATATTCAATTCGGACGATTGCAATACCTTTCAACATCCGCTCTAGCTTTAACATTGTCTTTAGTTTTACCTTTCACGTCCATCACGGTGTTAAAGACATTATCAAACACGTTTTTTTTCATTATGCATGACATCAATGTTGTGTCTTATCAAAAGTGTCCGCCAATAAGGTAAGTCCCAAAATATACTACGTTTAGCCCAACTATGATCCCGTCCCCTGCCTTGCTCTTTACCGATCTCTTCAGCTGTATCGGTAATTTTTTGAAAATCTCTAACTCTAAGGAACATTTCATGACCACTAAGGCGAGTCGGCGTGGTCCGCTTCTCTCTTGTCGCCGGTCCTTTTGGAATCCCTTTGCATCTCTTCTAAAAGGATGATCGGGTGACAAGAAGCATCCGTGGCAATCGAACCACGATTGTTTCCCTCCGCATCGCAAATGGAACGCTTGTGTTTCCTCCATACAATTTGGACAAGCGTGAATGCCACTGTACTCCATCCACTCAACATTCCATATGCTCGGGAAATCACTAATTGTCCAAAGTAATGAAGCCCTCAATTTAAAATTTTGTTTTTTTTTGAGATATCATAAGTTTCCGCTCCTCAGCCTCACAGTTGATTCAATTCATCGATTAAAGGTCGCAAGTACACATCGATCTTGTGCTTTGGATTTTGGGGTCCGGGTACAATGATAGTTAAGAAGATTACATTGTTCTTCATACACATCCAAGGGGGAGATTATAAGGTGTTAGAAGAATCGGCCAAGAAGAATAGTTCTTCCCTCGACATGCCGAAAGGTGCAAAACCATCTCGTGCATAACCCAAGCCTTACATTCCGAGGTTCCGCTCGCAAAATCGGTGTGTTCTCGTCAAAATGTTGCCAAGCTTCTCCATCCCGTGGGTGATTCATTATTCCCTATTCCCTCTCACTGTCTCGAGTGCCATGTCATGTGCCTTGCAGCTTTTCTCGGATGCATACAATCTTTGTAATCTTGGAGTAATCGGAAAAATAATACATCTTTTTGCAAGCAATCTCTTTTAATCGTGTATTTTTTGATTTCTTTTTCTTAATGTATCTAGCATGGCCACAAAACTTGCATTCTCTACTCTCAACATCATCTTTCCAATACAACATACAACCGGTTAACACAAACATCAATCTTTTGCACCGTAATCCAAGGCCTTTAACCAATTTCTTCATTTTGTAAAAAGTCGTCTAAAGCATTATTATTTGGAGGAAGTGCCTCTTTCATCAACTGCGCAAATTTATCTATTGTAGTTTCAGATAAGTTATCTTCGACTTAATGCTCAACATCCTGGCCGTCATTGAAAGCTGTGAATGGTTTGTACAACCATTGTACAGTGGGCTATCAACAGCTTTCAACATGTCATAGAATTTTTGTGCCTCCGGATCGGGAGGTTCTTCCACGTCCCCTATTTTTGTTTGCTTCATTAAAACTTGGTCCCACGAAAGATCAATAATCATATCTCAATAATTGTTCTGGTATCGTGTGTCTTTTTATAATTATCCATTTCATGAACAAACGGGATTTGAGGCATGGGAATGAATGCCTCACCATGACATGTCCAATTATAATAGTTAGACACGAATCCGTTCATAACAAGGTGATACTTCACAGTATCAGGCATATGAAAATACTTATTCCTACAAACCCCACAAGGACACCTAATCCCATCTATTAGTACATTAGCAGACGAACTAACTGCGAAAGTCACAAATCGTTTCAATCCTGCTATAAATTCTTGACTATGATGAGGTCCACTATTCGAATCCATATACATCCAACTACGGTCTTCCATTACAAACACAATATCTGCATATACAAAGACTTAATAATTAAATGCATATTAACTTTGAATGTTATTTTGATGATTTGTCACCCTTATTTCAAAGTAATTATTAACGTGTGATAATGGCATCTTGTCTACTATTTTAAATGAAATTTTGTCAACTATTTCGATTATTTTCAACGTTAGGTTGTTTGTTTGTTGCAATATAATACAAAGATATAAAATAATGAGAGATAATACAAAGACATAAAATCATGGGAGATAATACAAAGAAAAAAATGATGGGAGATATAATACAAAGAAATAAAATCATGGGAGATAATACAAAGAAATAAAATCATTGGGATAATACAAAGAAGCATAAAATTTTGCCACTTTCATATCATCATTTAATATGCAAAAAATAAATGGTATGTTGTAAACCTAATAAAAGGTAAATTGCCCTAAAATTTGATTCTTTGTGAACAATTCTCACCAAATACCCAACTGAAATTGGAGGTGTTGGGGAAGTCTTGCGGATGCCGGAGGTGGTGGCGCCGTCTTGGAGTTGCCGAAGGTGGTGGTGATGGGAGGAGGGTGGAATTTCAAGGTAGATTTTGGAATAAATCACTAGAGAGATGGTAGTAGAGTTAGAAATCGCGGCTGCAGAATATGTAAAGGGAGGGTTGAAAATAAAGATCCCACTCACTAGAAAGAAGACACCGTTTCGGGATTTAAAGGTAGCGACCGAATATGGCAGTCCGGTCGCTATTCGGTCGCCCAAAAGAGAGTTTGAACACTTGTAAATTTTTGAAAATAAACATCCCACTCACTGGAAAGACGACGCCGTTTCGGCATTTAAAGGTAGAGACTGAATAGCGACCGAATATGGCAGTCCGGTCGCTATTCGGTCGCCCACAAGAGAGTTTGAACACTTGTAAATTTTTGAAAATAAAGATCCCGCGCACTGGACAAGACGACGCCATTTTGGCATTTAAAGGTAGCGACCGCCCTGTTCGGATCATCCGAGCTTTCCTCGGATCGACCGAACCGAAACAGAGAGTTGAAGATTTTGGTCGGATCAGTCGAGGTCCCAGTTCGGTCGACCTAAGCATAATCGGTCGCTATTCGGTCGCCCAAAGGAAAGTCTGAACACTTACCAATTTTCGAAAATAAAGATCCCACGCACTGGACAGGACGACGCCGTTTCGGCATGACGTATAACGACCGAATAGCGACCGCCCTGGTATATTCGATCGCTATTCGGTCGCTCAGAAGAAAATCTGAACACTTTCAAATTTTTGAAAATAAAGATCCAACGCACTGGACAAGACGACGCCGATTCAGCATGTAACATTAGCGACCGAATAGCGACCCTTTAGGCATATTCGGTCGCTATTAGGTCGCTATTATTTTCCCAGATTTCGTTTTTTATAAAATAGCGAGGTTTTTAAAGATATATAGTATCCTTGTGCCTATTTTATTTCATCATTAATGAGCATTTATTAAAAATTTAGTTACACTACTTAATAATTCACGTAAATGTCAACACAAATTTTTTACTTGAATTGTTCTGCTTCAGGTCTATACAGGTATTTTGTCAAAAGGTATAAGTATACTTGTTTCACTATTCAGGTTAATGTGTACATATGTATAAGTATACGCTTTACTTGTTTCACTATTCAGGTTTTTATATATCTTTAAAAACCTTGATGTTTTATAAAAAAAAACGAAATCCGGGAGAATTTACCGACCGAAGTACGACCGGTATATATCCGTTACTGTACATAGCGACGGAAATGAATGTTTCGGTCGCAATTAATCCTCGATCTAAATCCGTCGCTAAACCCTAACCCTAAACCCTAAGACGGTCGCTATTCTGATCGCTCGCTTTGGTCAGTATGAAGCCAATTTTCCAGATGCGAACATGGTAACTATATAATAGACCCCCCTGCACTCGAAAAACAATCAACTATCTTCCATTCAAAACAAAACATAAACCAATCAGCTCTCTTCCATTTCAACGAGAAAACATAAGCAAAAAATGTAAATTCCAAAATAATCACAAAACTTAACTTTAAAAAAAAGCATTAAAAGCTAACAATAGTTACAAATTTATACAAAATTAACTAAATAGTCTATTGACTCCCCAAAACATCATCGACAGTTAAAGGGTCATCGTCTTAGTCTGATTCTAACTCATCGTCTAAGATACTACTCAATTTGCCCTCTATCTCAGAGGCACTTAATACAACCTGGTCCCTATTTGTTTAAATTTCAGCTAACATACTAGCTAGACCCTTGTTTCTCTTCTTTTCCTCATCTTGAATTCTCTTTTTTTGGTCGGCTAGTTGTTTCTTAAAATCTTCTTCCATTTCAGCTCCGCATTTGGACCATGTCTCGATCGCGACACCGCCCTGATCGCCTCGCTTCATTGTCTTTACCACATCACTAAAGGGAACCGAGTCCTTGAACACGGCCCCTTTCTTAGCCCACCCTGCAGCCTCGGTAGACAACTCAATCTGCGTCGGCAAATCCGGAGGAGGCAGTCCGGCTTGAGTTGCTTTGTTGGCGGCGGCGTCATAAACCTCGTGGAACACCCGTTGTCAAAAAAAATTGTCATTAGGATATTACATTAAATAACTAATATCAAAAAAGGAAAAACGGTAATTAAATACTTACAGACAACTCTCTAGAATCTACATCAACCCATTCGCCTTTCTTTGGCCCGAGATGGTGTTGATGAACATGATCGTAACTGGCCGAGAATGGGACTGCATGTCCGGCCTCCTTTTCCTGTTAAACAAATTCATTAAATACGAACAAAAAACACATACAATATAAGAATACGTAAATTAATAAAGATCCCGTACAAGTCTCATGTGGTGCTCAATGTGGCTGAGCGAACCTCCCGTGTGCTTCATCGGGCCTTTTCCACCCCTCTCTTCTTTCCCCTTTTTTGCTGCTTGTGCCGATTTGGCTTTAAATTCCGGAGTCTTCCAGTACTCTTCAAGTCGCACCCAGTCCGTCTCAGAAACCCATTTCGGTTTCTTATTTTTTTTCCGAGCGTCGCTCATAAGGCCGCTAAGTCTCCTCGTCAGTATGGTACGCCAACCTGTCTTGACGCCATCCTCATGCTCAGGAGCCCAGCGATACTTTTTTTGCAATTTGAAATAATGTTAGATAACTAAATTCGAATACTTCTAAATTTAAAGACTTCTAAATCAAAAGAATTCTAAATTCAAACTTATTTTCTAATTTACTTACCTTGAACTCGTCCCACCACAATTTTTTCTTCTTCCCGGGAACATCCTTGATGGTGCTATATGCCCCCTTGAAACGATCTTGAAAAATTGAAGTAATTGCGGCGGAACATCTGGATGCCAACCTGAAACTATAATAGCAAACAAAAAATTTGATTAGTTACTATAATGACGACAAGTAGTATAATTAGCTTAAAGGAAATAAATTAGTTACTTACGTGCTGAGGGTAGGGCTGCAGGGAGAATACGCGTATCTCATCGTAGACGCAACGCCGCTTGAATCGGGGACGCCGCTCGTGGGACGGGCCGATCGGTGAGTCGCCGATCTCGCTACTGCGTGAGACTCGGTCGCGTGTACTGCCGCAAACGCATCCCGAGATGTTTGTGCATCATCGACTGTGATGGAGGTGTCGTAATCGGGCACGGGAGCGGATCGCGGTGTCTCCACCAAATCGGTGATGAACCAGGCTGGGAGGTGGAAGCCGGAGCGAGACGTGGTCGAGCGAACCAAATGGTAAGGCTACTCGTATACCTTTCCTCGCGGCATCTCTCGAAATACACGGAAAGAATAAAAACTTATGTGTTTTATCCTGAAATTCAATGGCGAATGAAATCACAAATCAGGCATTATTATTTCTAAATTCAAGCAGCCCCAAGCATAATCGAAACCTAAGAACTAACTAGAAAGACTTATACAATTACAAGCAATCGAGACAAATCAGATATGACTTCCAAGTGCGATCTGAATATAGTTATTGAGTTTTCGATTTAACGATTGAAAAGAAAGTAAACGTTTGAAAACTTATGTGTTAAGGAGGGAAAATTCTTCCTAAGGAGGGAAAAATCTGCCTAAGTAATTTAGGGTAAAATTTCTACTTCAACAAGAACATGAGAAGATCATGAAATGCAACTCAGTAAAGTGGGAAGATTAAGAGCATATCAACTTAGTAGTATTGAAGCATTTTTGAAAATTAGGGCTGAAATGTATAGTGCATCAAAGATGGGGCTTCTTGATGGAATGGGGAAATGAGGTGGTGGCAGGCTGGAGGAGGGAAAAACAAAAGGAATATATATATATATATATATATATATATATATATATGTGTGTGTGTGTGTGTGTGTGTGTGTGTGTGTGTGAGAGAGAGAGAGAAAAACATGTGAGGGAAAAAACATGTTTTTTTCATCCCACCCTTTCTTTCGCTCTTTCTGTGCATAATAAATATGTGAGAGAAAAACAAAAGGAATATATATATATATATATATATATATATATATAGACACACACACACACACAAAAGAAAGAAATAGATCAAACATTTGCCTAGGCTGGCAGATAATAAGTAAGGGTTTACCTTCAATCTTGATGTCAGTGTATCTGTAAAAAGTTCATAAACTAACTTATATCCGACACAGTAAAAAAGTTCATAAACTAACTTATATCCGACACAGTAAAAAAGTTCATAAACTAACTTATGTCCCGGAGTCAGTTAACTAATTAACAAGCCTGAAACATTAACTCTTGACACAGTAAAAAACTATCTAATACATGGCCCAGTATCATGATTCAAATTCAGTCTATATGGAAAAATATGCATTCATACTACGAAATCAAAATAGTAATTACGCAGCCCCCGACCTATATCAAAAAGGCATCGGTCATGCTCATTGTTTCTTCTCCGATATTGCAACATGAGTAAAACTTCACGATAGAAACTGCAATAGTAAACATTGCAACCACCAAACCAACCCAAAAAAGATAATAGAAGCACAATATGCCATATATTCCTCATCATAAGAGTTCGAGAGAAATCATGGTGGCAGAGTTCCAACTACGTGAAAATGGGATGTTCTACGATTAAATAAGAACTAAACGTCTTTAAACAATGAGCAATGATAAAACCTCAAAATAGAACAGTCGACATGATTGAACATTTTCAGACTATTAATTTATGGATCTCCTTCCTCGGTAACTTTATAATTGTAGAGGATGAACGCAGAGGTGTTACATTAGCTAGAATTTAGCGCTTTAGAACTCCAATGTTCCCCCAAGAAATAAAATTTCTGAATAGCAGACCAAAAAAATTACCAATGACAGTAATGAAATTCAGGAAAAAATAGAAGAAACCAATGAAACACAGAGATAAAAGAAAAAGAAAAATTACCCTCAACAATAGAAGAAGTCAGTTGATCGGAGGTGGCCGGAGATGGCGTCGGGAATGAGCAGCTTCAACGGATTTTATTTTTTTTGGCTAAGTTTTTGAAAATTAGGGCTGAAATGTAGAGTGCATCAAAGATGGGGCTTCTTGATGGAATGGGGAAATGAGGTGGTGGCGGGCTGGAGGAAGGCGACAGAGTGCGGGGTGGTGATTTTGCAGTAGGGATGAAAGGGGGGGAGACGACGGGACGACGGGATGAAGGATGAAAGGGGAGACGACGGGGGGATGAAAGGGGTGAAATACTCAGGTTATTTGAAGATAAAACGAACAAAACAACGTCGTTTTAAACATTCGGTCGCTAATCCGTCGTTTTGATGCCGTCTTGTATTCTGTCGGTAAACTGTCGTTAATTTCCGTCGGTAGTCGGTCGTTAAAGGTGAACAAAACGACGTCATTTTTATTAATTTTAAACTTTTAACTTTTTTAAAGAAAAAAAACACCAAAACGACGTCGTTTTGATGCCGTTATGTATTCCGTCGGTAAACGGTCGTTAACTTCCGTCGGTAGTCGGTCGTTAAATGTAAACAAAACGACGTCATTTTTATTAATTTTAAACTTTAACTTTTTTAAAGAAATAAAACACCAAAACGACGTCGTTTTGATGCCGTTATGTTTTCCGTCGGTAAGCGGTCGTTAACTTCCGTCGGTAGTCGGTCGTTAAAGGTGAACAAAACGACGTCGTTTTTATTAATTTTAAACTTTAACTTTTTTAAAGAAATAAAACACCAAAACGACGTCGTTTTGATGCCGTTATGTTTTCCGTCGGTAAACGGTCGTTAACTTCCGTCGGTCGTTAAAGGTGAACAAAACGACGTCGTTTTAATTTGGTCAACGAGACTGAGATTTTCGACTAGTTAGCGATGGACTAGTGACCGTAATTTTTTCGGTTTCCATACGGTCGGCATTCGGTCGTTATTTGAGTGACCATATATATCGGTCGCTAATTTCGGTCGCTATTTAACTGTTTTCTTGTAGTGTTTCTTGAAGGTGACTCTTGTGTTGCATGACCCGCAAGCATCTGGAAGAATTACTTGATATTGATCTCGAAATTGATAGGACATTTCATCGGAATATAAGGTTAAGGCAACAAGAGAGGGTATATATTGTTGGGGAAGGTCTTCAACAACATAACAATATGGAAGCCCCTCATAATGTGAATGAACAAATGAACGAGAATAACCAAGGAAATACTCAAAGACAGGAGAATGTGAATGGAAATGGTAGAAGAATCATGGGTGATTATGCAAGACCTTTCTTGACCGGGTCCGAGTCAAGCATTACTAGACCAAGAGTTGATGCTAACAATTTTGAGATCAAGCCAAATGTGGTACAAATGGTTCAAAATTCGGTACAATTTGATGGGCTCCCCGAAGAAGACCCGAACGCTCACATATCAAACTTCCTTGAAGTTTGTGATACTTTCAAGATTAATGGAGCTTCGGATGGTGCAATAAGATTGAGATTATTTCCTTTCACTTTAAGGAACCGGGCAAAGTCATGGTTGAAGTCATTACCCAATGGTTGCATTACCACTTGGAATGAGTTAGCCGAGAGATTCCTAGCCAAGCACTTCCCACTGGCTAGAACCGTGAAGATTAGAAATGATATATTCTCCTTCCAACAACAAGATGGGGAAAGTTTATATGAAGTATGGGAGAGATACAAGGAGTTGCTAAGGAAGTGTCCTCATCATGGCCTAGACCTTGGGCTTCAAATGCAAACATTTCATACGGGTTTGAACTATTCTTCCAAAAAACTTATTGATGCTTCAAGTGGAGGATCAACAAGTTCAAAAACCCCGGAAGAGCTAAGAGATTTAATAGAGAACATTGCCGAGAACAATTGCTCGTGGGGTAGTCAAAGGATGAAGCCAAAGACAAGTGGAATTCACAATGTTGATGCTTTGTCGGCTTTGGAGGCAAAGATGGAATTTTTAACAAAAATGATGGATGGGCTAAGTACTACTACCTCCCACAAATCTTCTCATGTGATGATGGCAAGCGACTTTTGTGGAGGAGGTCATCCAAACCATGAGTGTCAAAGCATGGAACCTTCAAGTGAGCATGTGGATTACCTTAGAGGAAATAGGCAACAAAATAACCCTTATTCCAACACTTATAATCCCGGGTGGAGAAATCACCCCAACTTACTTTGGAGGGATCAAGGACAACAAGGGGCACAAAATCCACCGGGTTTTCAAGCTTATTCAAAAACTTTCGGGCTCAACAACCATTACCTTATCAAGCACAACCTTCATCATCTTCTCATGTAACCATCAAGCCTACTTTGGAGGATCTCATGACTAAGTTTCTTTCTACTTCGGAAGCTCGTTTTCAAGATCAAGAAACTAAGTTTAAAATTCAAGAAGCTAGGTTCAAGAATCAAGAAGCCTCCATACATAATTTGGAAAGTCAAATTGGGCAACTAGCGAAGTTTGTATCGGAGAGGGCTCAAGGATCTCTTCCTAGTAATACCGAGCCAAATCCAAGGGAACAAGCTGAAGCAATTACCCTAAGAAGTGGAAAGGAACTTGATGATCCAAGACCTCAAGTGCTAGAAAAGAATCTCTAACACCACTTGCGTGATTATGTGTTGATGGTATTGAGAATCTCTAACACCACTTGAGCACTTTTTGGAAAATAAAAATCTCTTGGAAAAATGGCACCTCATGTTGAGCTTATAATGGTTGAAAAATATTTTTCATTGAGAGTGTTGAAAATGCTTGGTTATTCCCATTCTGCATCGGCTCTAACAAATTCTGCCTCAACGTCCAAATTCCTTTGGGAGGAATCTTGATAAGTGACAAGACGAATACAAGACAATCTACCTCAAATTCGAGTTAACAAACCCCGCACAAACCTCTGAGTTCTCATGGTGGGATCCTGAATTATCGATTTTGCATACTTACCTAAAGAATTGAATTTTCTTGCATATTCAGCCACTGGCATTCCCTCGGTTTGTTATAACTCAAAGAACTGATTTCTCCTTTCCATACGATAAGTCTCCGAGAAATCGCCTGTGAAAAGCCCCCTTAAATCGGCCCCTAAGTGATAGGTTGTCACCTTTGCCGGTATATCGGGGCAACACCATTCCACCACTCTGTAGCAACATAAGTTAACGAGGAAAAATCAACTGTCGTCTTAGCATCCTCTGGTACACTCATGATTTCAAAGTTCTGCTCTATCTGTTCCAACCACCGCTCTGCCTGATCCGGACTTAAGTTCCCATCAAACGCGATCATTCCCATGTTTCTAAACCTTTCATAGTAAGACCCCACATCCATTTCGAATCACTGTTCTCGTTGAACCCTTGTATTTTGGTTTATATACGTCTGTTGCTTGGAGTACATGTGCTAACAAGTCCAGTGTTGCTGTTATTTTTTGCGGCGGTGGCGGTACTACAAAGTCTGCCTATGTCGGCAGTACCACTGTCGGCACCGGTCTTGGAGGTAACGGTGCATGTCGTCTGAATGAAGACTCTGGCTGATCCATGTCAGCCATTGCAGAATTCTGTCCCATATTTTTTCTGGTGTCTTGACGTGCAAAAACGGTTATTGGTAAGTCGAAGTCGTTATCTTCGTCATTGTTCTTTACTTGACGTACCATCTTAAAACTAGGTGACAACCAAACCAAAGCAATACACACATTACTAAGCCAACATGTTTGTACAGTTAAAACTCATATTACCTCAAACAAACACACAAAGCAAATAAATAAACACAAAACTCCTAATCTAGAACATTAACCCATGTCTCACATCTTAAGTACGTCTACAAGTCCTTCATGGATTTCATTCCATATTTAGTCTAATCTCATCAATTTAAGCATAAGGTTCGACCTGCTCTGATACCAATTATGTCACATCTCGTAATCGGACGATGACCTAGCCACACCTCATTCACCAATGAGATACCGAACCCACACTAGATAATATAACTTCAGTAATCTCAATTTATAAACTTAGAACATTCTTATAGGAGTCCTACAATTGTTCTTAGGTGTTACGTTACATACCCAAGGTACCAACATTCAACTTGCAACTCAAACTAAACCATACTGTTACATCATCATCATTAACATGTTCATTCATCATATTTTCCATCCCAGGTCTTCTTCATAGTACTTTCCACATAATTATCTCCAAACCAGTAAGGAAATGGGTTACACTAGCCCAGTAAGATTCAAACACCCTTGGGATGAAGCATCGTTAGACCAACAAATATTTTCCCATTTCCCAAAAACATTTACATATGACGGCTTAACTTAAACTCAAAGCTTATGCAAAATACAATTTAAGAAGTTTGGAACAAGCTTTAGAAGTAAGGAAGACTTTAAAAATAAAGCATATTTTCTTTGCAAATTTTTAGTTCATTTGGATATTCTGCAGAGGAAAGAGATTTCCTAAATTTTCAGTCAATTCCTTTCAAATAATTCAATACAAACATGTTCAACGGAAATAGTTGAGTTTGGTGGGTAATAATGAAGAGTGATAGTTTAGGGTAGATGTAGCTATGGACCATATGCTATAATATGTTAAATTTTAAATTAGTTTATAAAATCGGGTGTTAAAAACAAATTTAAAAAAATGATGTGAAACTCTTGTGGCATTTTTGGTATTGTAACTTTAAAATTTGGGGTTTTAGCCAATTAATTGGCTCAGTCGTAGCCACCTAGCACTGTCCATAAAAAATATGTTTTTCTTGATGAAATATAAGATGACTTAATTTTTTGTTTGAAAATTTACAGTCTTTGATAACAATGTGGCCTTTTCTTCTTTTCCCCTTTTTTGTTTCTTTTTAATTAATAGATACAACGTGGTAACCTACTGTTACAATAAAAAAATCCGACCAAACGTCGACCTACAAAGTCTGGCTTGCTGGCCTTATATTCACATTTGAAATTCCTTCCCTCAAGATGGTTTACACTTGGAAAAGAATGACTCGGTCAAGTATGCGTTATTGAAACAAAAAATCATCACGCAGTAGGCCTGTCGGGAGCCAAACAGAGTACATTGAAACTGAGTATGCGTTATTGGAAAAACCCTCACGCAAGAAGCCTAGTCTAAGGATTATGTCTAATTATGCATTATTGGACAAAATATTATCATGAAGAAAGCCTACATGATTCCAAGATGCTAAGTCTAAGACCAACTACATAAATTTAAGTGCGAAAAACTATAAGGAAAGCTCGTAAAGATTGAATAAATGAAGATAATGTTAGTAGTGCCCTAGGACCATTAGCACATGTTGTGCGTTTTATTATCTTTTGAGCATGTAATTGAATAGTTAATTTTGCTTTTGATTATCAAATGTGTGATTTGATAGTAAAACTCATTAGCTTATGTAATTACTATTCTAGAAGTCCCTAGTTTTATGTAATGCTTAATTACTATGAAATAAAACTAGTATGATTGTTGATTGATGATCTTGTTTTACTGATCATGTGTAATGGATACAAATCACATCATAGATGCAATATATAGGGATACATTGTATTGGACGTAATCCGCCGAGAAGTAATACTTCATGGTCTTAAGTCATAAGTATTACTTCCTCAATACTATTTTTTGAATCCTTAGACCTTATGTCTTCATTGATTCTAGTATGAATGGAGCCACGTTTTGACTCAGTCGGACGTTACTTGTAACAGAGTAATCAATACGACTGATGATTGGATGTAGTGTCCTATCATAGCTTGAATGTGAGAGACATTGTAAGGAATTTGTCCCTCTCTATTATTAGAGAGAGATATCCATGGGCCCCTCGATAGGGAAAGACTGTTTAAATGCATGGCCGTGCTCAAATGTATTTGATAAAGTGGTTATGAAATGCTATTTGTCAAGCAGTCTACACGGAGATCGAGCATAAATACAATTAAGCTTAATAAGGGTGACGACCACCATGCCTTATGCTTAATTAGGATATCGCGAGACAAAGGGATTAAATAGTGGATTGACAATAGGTTCCGTTGTAAATTCATTCACCTTGGGTAGTCACAATGTCCTGCTAGGGGCCGCTTGTGACTTATGAACTCACACTACTACTAAGTGTGTTTTCATTGCCATTGTGATATGAACCTACAGGGTCACACACATAGACGAGCTAACAAGCTTCATGTCCAGATTCAATGAATCTAGAATGTGTCTACGTTCATTGTATCTGACATTTGTTTTTCTGAAAATAATAAAGTGTTTATTATTCGAATTAGAGATAGGGGCAATTTTGGTATTTAACTATAAAGCTGGGATTAAGTGGGAGTTGTTATCCGATAAAGACTCCCACTACCCGGCAGAAAGTCTAGGGGACGTGGGAGTCAGAGTCTCCCACAGCCGAGAGAAGTTGAGTAGACGTGGAGTTTTTCTGGGAACAAACTCCCACACTCTATATAACATCTCTTAGCCGAAACCCTAGGTGATTAAGCCATTCAGCCGAAATACCAATACAGCAAAGGAAAAACGTTTTCTTTCTGCTTTTCCCTTTTCTCTCTAAATTCCCGAACTTCAGAAAGACGAAGAGCTAGCAATCACTGCTTGTTTCGTCGCGTGGATACCGGTAGAGGGAAATTCCGCAAAGGGAATTCCGTTGGTGAAAAGAAAACTTCCAAGAATCGTCATCCTCCATTCAAGAAGTAGCTTCTTGAATCCGAAAATTGTAAGTTTTTTACCGCTGTTTTCGAATTGTTTCATATGAGCGGATCCTTCAGGTGAGGATCCATGGGTGTTTGGAACGAGTTTCCGCCCATGAATCCCTTCAGATAAAAAGGCATTTTAAAGGTTAAATGTGATGGTTTTGTGCTTTCTCTTGACATGCTATTTATAGACGTTTCTGAAAATGGCTTCGCGCATTGAATTCTATCCATTTCGGTCAGGATCTTGTGAAGTGGATATGTTCCCCATGTCATGGCCGTTATGTAGCTCAAATGGCATTGCAATCAATTTTGTGATAACAAACCATTAAAATTTCTCATACTTGTTTTCTTTTGTGTTTGTTGAATAGGTTGTGTATATGCCACTTACACTGATAAAAAATGGAAATTAAGCTTACAAGAACCATGACGATGCTTGAATATGAAATGACTAAAAGTTTGAGCTACGTGATCAAGTGATCAAGAAGGCTCAATCAACCATTGTTCTAACCTATAAAGGTGTTATCAAGCGAATGTTAGTCAATCGACGACATAAGAAAAAGGAATTCCAAAAAAGAAGAACAAGATATTGTGAGCGAATTCTGAAGATCACCTAAGAGGTCCTGTAGAAAAATCTTTGTAAAGAAGAAAGACTCAGATGCTATGCTATTTGAAGATTTATTTGAAATTTTGGAGTGTATTACAAGTTGAAGACCAAAGAAGTTGAAGAACAATTCAATGAGGTATCATGAAGATGAGCGAAGTAGAGGAACAAACATGGAGTTGTTAAAATAAAAATACGCTACACTCGAAGAATTCAAAAGACTTCACAACATATAAAGAGGATTACATATATGTGTAAGACCTAAGGGCTAGGATCTCTATTTTGATGAACGGCAAGCCGTTGATGAGGTTTTAACGTTATATTTGTTAATGTGATAGATATCAAGGAAGTACCAAGTCCTTCAAGATGTATCAACAAATCATATGGAAATCCTTACACATTGAGTAGATAAGTAATTCCACATCTTGTAATTACCCTAGGATCTAAGCTCAAAATGCTCACACTTGTCATGCATGTGCGAAAACATTTTTCATATAGAATTCCTTGTGCTTTTAAAACCGTGTTTTTTATCCTTCGACAAAAAATGTTAAGAAGATTTTGAAAATGTATTTCAAAGGTTTGCTTTAAGCTAAAATGATTTTGACATGAGTTAGTGTGCATTTGAAATGAGAATTAGTGGAAAATCCAATTATTACTCTCACATAGGTCGATTGAGCCTAGTGTAGGGCTTCACATGCTGAAACATACATATAAAACCTATGAATCGTCCCCGGAAGCATCCATTCATACAATGAGAACCGAATAAGAACGAAAAGAAACTTACAATTTTTAGATTTCTTTTCTGATTCAGCAACGTTTCTACGCAGCAACCACCAAAAGCTATCCCTTTAAGGATTCACTCTCTACCGGTATCCACGCGACGAAACAAGCAGCGAGTGCTAGCTCTTTAATTTTTTGACTTATGAAAACCTATAGAGAAGTGATGGCGGAATACTTTTGTGGCAATTGTTTTGCGGCTGAGAAAAGCGTACCCTAGGTTTAGTCCAAAGAGAAGTATCTAAAGGGTATGAGAGTTTTTCTCGAAAACAAACTCCCACGTAATCCCAACCTCTTTTGGTAGTGGGAGTTTTTATCGCATAATAACTCCCACATAATCACAGCAAAAACCAAAAACCAAAGTTATCACATCCTTTATCTCTAATTCGAATAATAACGTTTTATTATTCTCATAAAATAAATGTCATATACAATGAATTTAGGCACATTCTAGATTCATTGAATCTGGGCATAAAGCTTGTTAACTCGCCTATGCGTGTGACCATGTAGGTTCATTTCACAATGGTAGTGAAAACATATTTAGTAGAGTATGTATCCATAAGTCACAAGCGGTCCCTAGCAGGGCATTGTGACTGCCGAGAGTGAATGAATGATCGGTGGAACGATTACCTAATCTCAATTCACTATTTAATCCTTTTGTCTCACGATATCCCAATTAAGCATAAGACATGGATGTTGTCACTCCTATAAAACTTAATTACATGTGTACTCGATCTCTAGGTAGACTGTTCCAACAAATAATATTTAATAACCACTTTATTAAATACATTTGAGCACGACCATGCATTTAAATAGTCGTCCCTATCGAGGGGCCCATGGAGACCTCTCTTCTAAAAGAGAGGGACAAGATCCTTACAATGTCCCTCACATTCAAGCCATGATAGAATACTACATTCGATCATCACTCGTATTAATTACTCAATTAACAGTAACGTTTGACTGAGTCAAAATATAGCTCCATTCATGCTAGAAACAATGAAGACATAAGGTCTAAGAATCCCAAATAGTATTGAGGAAGTAATACTTATGACTTATAGAACCATTGAGTATTACTTCTTTTTTCATATCACGTCCGATACAATATATTTCCTATTGTGTATCTATGATATGATTTGTAGCCATTACACATGATCATCAATCAAACATCATACTAGTTTTATTTCTTGTATATAACATTTCATAAAACTAGGGACAATTAGAACAGTAATTATATAAGTTAATGAGTTTTACTATCAAATCACATATTTGATGTTCAAAAGCAAAATTAACTATTCAAATAACATGCTCAAATTATAAAAATACGTACAACATATGCTCATGGTCCTAAAGCACTACTAACACCTAGACCTCGGACAACCTGATGAAGGTCGGTCAACCGACCTGTGTGGTTAGGTCGACCGAAGTGTGAAGTTTTACTTAGTCACTTTGAATGCACTTGAACTCCAACGACTATATTTTCCGGTCGACAATGATCATACTCCGGACGACCGAGATCTGTATCCGCTCAACCAAGATCCTTGTTAGGTTGATTGCATGTATCCAGTAGACAATCAATATAAGTTCAGATAAACCCCCGACGACTTGACACCCATGTTGATCGACTGAAGTGTCATATCAGACGGTAGATACTAGCCATTAGTGCATTAAATGCAGATCGATTTTGAACCTTATATGTATACTAAATGTTGATTTATTGCAAATCAACCAAGCTATTAAGTTCATTCAAGTTTCACTCTTTTATACAAGCATTCAATTCACATTTATTATACTTCCATGTGCTAAACAAGAGTGATCAAAATCTTTTTAGTTGGAAAGTTTGGGTTATACACTTGTAACAATCCATATCATAAAGTGTGATATTTTTTATATATCTTTCCCTCATCTCTTTGTGAGATGGCTATTTATAAGTTAGAAAGCTCTTAGTGAGTTGCTCTCTTTGTGAGATTGTAATAGCTCTATGTGAGTTGTGCTCTTTTTGAGTTTGTGAAGTTGTTGTTGTGTAAAACTCTTTGTGAGTTAGCCACTTGTGTAATATAGGTTTGATCCCACGTTCATTAAGTTGTAAAGGGAAGTTAGTGTGATGTTGAAATCCTTGGGTTAGTCTCAAGGTAGTCGACGTAGATTCTTAGTCAATCAAACCACTATAAATAGTTTGTCTTTGATATTCTCTTTATAGCTTTCATTAAGTTTTTAGCACTTTTCTCTTCATTTTGGAAGAAAGTTTACAAAAACCCAATTCACCCCCTTAGATTTTTCATTTGGTATCAGAGTCTTGTCTAAAAAAACCCAATTCACCTAGAAGTAAATATCTAATGGCTAGGCATTCAGCTCTTGCTTACTTAGAGGGGTCATCCACAAACCGTCATAATTTCTTTGATGCAACAAACTACAAGTGTTGGAAGAATCGCTTTCGTATGTATATTTGTTCCATAAACTTTGAGTTGTATCGAAAATGGATCTTATGTCCCTATGAAGGAAGAAAATGAAATTAGAGTCGAAAAGGCAAAACATGAGTTTTCCGGTTTTGAAGTAAAAAAGATGACTATGAACTTTCAAGCTATGAACATTATAAGTTGTGCTCTTCATCAAAATAAGTACAACCGTGTTAGTGGAAGTGACACGGCACATTGTATGTGGAAGACTCTTGAAGTTACTAATGAGGGTACAAATCAAGTAAAAGAGTCAAAGCTCAACATGCTTGTAAGATATTATGAGTTGTTCTCAATGAAAGCAAATGAGAACATAAGTGACATGAACACTAGAATCACCAACATCATCAATGGGGTAAAAACCTATGTAAATAAATATTCTAGTGGTGAAGTGAAGATGAAAATTCTCACTTCCCTTCCAAAGGCTTGACAAGAAAAATCCTTAGCCATTGAAGAGAATAAAGACTTGAAGGCATACCCAATGGAAGAACTTATCAGTTCTCTTTTAACTCATGAGACGAAACTTAAACGTCAAACTAGCTTAGAACATGGTGATAAAGCACCAAAAGGAATTTCCCTAAAAGCTAGTGAACATAAGCATGATCATGAGGAAAAAGATAGTGATGATGAGGATATGGACCTTGATGATTCATGAGACCATGACTATGGTTGTGAGAAGAATGAGAGAAGTATTTTATGGAGGAAAATGCAAGAATCAATTTCAAGCCAAGAAAGACCAATTCTCTCAAAATCCAAATGGCATGAGATGATATTGAAGGGATTCATGGGCGGAAACTCGTTCCAAACACCCATGAGTCCTCCCCTGAAGGATCCGCTCATACAAAACGAATCGAAAAACAGCAAGAAAAGACTTACAATTTCGGGTTCAAGAATCCGATTCTTGAATGGAAGATGTTGTTTCTTGGATACTTTGTTGCCACCAACGGAATTCCCTTTGCGGAATATCCCTCTACCGGTATCCACGCGACGAGATGGGCAAATTTCAGATTTCAGAGAGTTGGTGTTTTTTGCGGCTGAAAAATTGATAGGCTAGGGTTTCGACCAAGAGATCATTATATAAGGTATAAGAGTTTGTTCCCATAACCAACTCTCACATCCTCAACTCCTCTCAACAGTGGGAGTCTTTAACTCCCACGTCCCCTAGACTTCTGCTGCTAGTGGGAGTCCTTATCAGATAATTACTCCCACGTAATCCCAGCTATACCGAAAATGCCCCTTATCTCTAATTCGAATAATAACGCTTTATCATTCTCAGAAAAGTGAATGTCAGATACAATGAACCTAGACACATTCTAGATTCATTGAATCTGGACATGAAGCTTGTTAGCTCGTCTATGCGTGTGATCCTGTAGGTTCTTCTCACAATGGCAATGAAAACACACTTAGTAGTAGTATGTGTTCATAAATCACAAGCGGTCACTAGCAGGACATTGTGACTACCCAAAGTGAATGAATATACAACGGAACCTAATATCAATCCACTATTTAATCCATTTGTCTCGCGATATCCTAATTAAGCATAAGGCATGGTAGTCGTCACCCTTATTAAGCCTAATTATATTTATGCTCCAACAAATAGTATCTGATAACCACTTTATCAAATACATTTGAGCACGGTCATGCATTTAGAAAGTCTTTCCCTATCGAGGGGCCCATGGATATCTCTCTCTAATAATAGAGAGGGACAAATTCCTTACAATGCCTCTCACATTCAAGCCATGATAGGACGCTACATCCGATCATCAGTCGTATTGATTTTTCGATTAAAAGCAACGTACGACTGAGTCAAAACGTGGCTCCATTCATGCTAGAATCAATGGAGACATAAGGTCTAAGGATTCTAAAATAGTATTGAGGAAGTAATACTTATGACTAAGGACCATGAAGTATTACTTCTCTAACGGATCACGTCCGATACGATATATCTCAATACATTGCATCTATGATATGATTTGTACTCATTACACATGATTAGTAAAACATAATCATCAATCAAACATCATACTAGTTTTATTTCATTGTAAAATAGATTACATAAAACTAGGGACAACTAGAATAGTAATTACATAAGCAAATGAGTTTTACTATCAAATCACGCATTTGATGTTCATAAGCAAAATTTACTATTCATATGAAATGCTCAAAAAGATATAAAACGTACAACATATGCTAATGGTCATAGGGTACTACTAACAGATATGAATGTGGAAGTAGGGAGCACTTTATTAGAGATAACCCCAAGGCTAAAGAGAAAGATAACAAAGATGGAAAAAAATAAATCCTTAAATTCAATGAATGGCAAGGGAATGATTGACACTTGTGATGAAGACAATAGTGATGATGAGAAAGATCACCAAGCAATGAAAATGCCAACATACGATTCATAGCACTTGAGGATGAGGTACAATCCACTTCTTCTTCTTTATATAGTTGTGAAGATAATTGTGAAGAGGAAGATCATCGTGATGTGTTATGTGGTATGTATGCTCAATTGAAAAACAAAACAACGAGATGAAAATTAAATTTGAATATTTGATGGATGTCAACTCAAACTTGTTTTGTGAAAACAAAAGACTTAATGAGTCTTTGGATAGTTTGAAATTTGAGAAAGAGTTTCTTACTACTACCTTGAGATAATCTTCTTTGCAACACAATGAAGTTTTTGAAAAAATTATGACTCTTGAGGAAAAACTTTTTGATCATGATTCTTTGAAGAAAAAATTTGTTGATCTCACCTCTCTTGTAAACAAATTCACATATAGAAAAAAGCATTTGGAACAACTCCTTGGTTCCCAACACATTGCGTACGACAATAGTGGACTAGGGTATGTGCATAAGGGTAGTGATACATCTCATGTTGCTAGCACTTCTACATCTAATATGACACATAAACCACATGGTCATAATAGAAGAGGTCTTGGTTATGTGCATAACGCCTCATTTTCTAGACATAAGAATTAGAACTTCATCCTATAACAAGGGTAATATAAGATGCACTTATTGTGGGAAATATTGTCACAAGGTGACTAGGTGTTATGTGAAGCAAAAGATTGAACATGGTGTTAAAACAATTTGGCTTATTGAACATATTCAAACTAACCCCAAGGAACCAAGAAGATATGGGTACTAAAAGTCACCATTTTACCTTCTATATAGGTGCAACAAGGGAAGAAGGAAATCCCGGCCAAATGGTTCCTTGATAGTGGATGCTCAAGGCACATGATGAGAGATGCGACCCTCATTAGACACATGAAGCAAATAAATGATGGATTCGTCACATTTGGTGACAAAAAGAAGGGAAGAATACTTGGCATTGGTAATGTTGGTAGAGGTTATTCTACTCCTATTAGACAAGTAATTCTTTTTTAACTCTTGAAGTATAACTTGCTTAGCATTAGTCAATTATGTGATAACGACTTTGTTGTTTCCATTACGAAAGATGCTTGCTCTATTATTGATTCTACTTCTATTGAGGTTATAATTGTTGCTAATCCTGTCGATAACGTTTATGTTCTCTCTCTTATGATTTGCTTGCTTATGATATACAATGCTTGAACGTAAAAGATGATGATGCTTTCCTTTGGCACTGTAGGCTTACTTGTGTTAGTATGGACTTACTTAATAGATTATCGAGCCAAGAGTATGGACTTGTGTTAGTATGCTTTCCAAAAGTGAAGTTTGAGAAACAAACGGCTTTGCGATTCGTACCAATTTGGAAAACTACCTAAAACTTATTTTAAACCCAAGAAAATTGTATCTTCTTTAAAACCTCTTGAACCTTTTCATTTAGATCTTTTTTCTGACCAATAAGGACCACTATCCTTGGTGGTAAGAGGTATGCATTTGTCTTAGTAGATGGCTTTTCAAGATTTACTTGGGTAATATTTCTTTCTCTAAAAGATGATTTGTTTGTAGAATTCTCAAACTTTTTCAAAAAAGTCCAAAACTCACTTGATTTAAAATTACTATCAATTAGAAGTGACATTGGACAATAATTCAACAATCAAAGTTTTGAAAACTTTTGCAATGAAAATGACAACAAACGAACTCTATGTATTGAAGAGTCGATGCATGTGTCATTTGATGAAACTAACATATATCTTGCTAGAAATGATCATGATGATGTAGGTACTCCAATTGAAAATGACAATAACATCATCAAGCACTAATGATAGAGGATCATGCAATAGAAGAAGAAGAAGAACTTGAGACACCTTAAGAAAAATCTCAAGAAGAAACTAACAATGGTCCATCCACGGCGATCTGTCTAATGGAGTAAGAACAATGCGGTACTTTGTTGATAACTTTTCTTTACTTTCTCAAATTGAACCTACTTGTCTTATTGATGCTTTAGAAGATTATTTTTGGATTGTTGCTATGCAAGAAGAGTTGAACCCATTCGGAAGAAATCAAGTATGTTCTCTAGTCCCTAAACCCCCAACCCTCTTATCATTGGTACAAAATTGATTTTTAGGAATAAGCTAGATGAACTTGACGAAATCATAAGAAACAAAACTAGAGTTGTTAGAGTTGTTGCCCAAAGATTCAATCCAGATGAGGGTATTAATTTTAAAGAATCTTTTGCACCAGTTGCTAGACTTGAGTCCCTTATGATGGTTTTGGCTTTTCCTTGTTTTAAATGATCTAAAATCTTTTAAATGGATGTTAAAGTGCTTTCCTAAATGGTTATATTGAAGAGGAAGTTTATGTAGAACAACCTCCCGTTTTTGTGCATAAAAAGTTTCCAAACCATGTTTAAAACTTTCAAAAGCATTATATGGTCTTAAACAAACTCTTTTCTTTTAGTGTTTGACAGCTTTGGTTGGATAGAAATAATCGTATCTTTAAAAAATAAAATACTTTAACATCTATTTGAACAATTACAAACAAAACACTATAATTTGTTTATGCAAATAATCTCTTTCACAGACAAAGATTAATGCAAATTGAATATTTCAAATGGATACAACCTCATTTTTCCTCTCTTAAGCTTATTAATACAAAATGATCATGTATTTCTAAAAATAATAAAGGAGGAGCGGGAGGTGTTATTCGCAACCACAATGGTGATTGGATTATAGGTTTCAGTATGCATTTACAGGGAACTACTAATAATGAAGCTGAACTACTAGACCTGCGTGGAGGGATATCTCTGGCTATTAAATCAGGTCATCTAAATCTTGAAATCAACATAGACTCCAAAGTAATTCTTAACATGATAAATGACAACTCTAATATTTCCTATGCTAATATCATTGTTGACTGCAGATACCTTTTATCTCAACTTCAGACTTACAAGCTCGAGCACATCTACTGCCAATTGATTCAAGTGGCTGACACCATGGCCAAATATGGAAGTATGTTGCAACCCTCGATTGAAAACCAAAATTTCAGAACCGTACCGGATTTTGCAATAAATGTTTGGTTACATGACAAGGATGGGAAAAGTTCACCTAGAATAAAATTTAAATAATCGTCTATGTTTTCAAGTTTATGTACTGTTTTTCTTTTGCTTCCAAATGTATTGTTTTCTTTCCCTGTAATCTTTCTCCTTAATTAATATAATCGCCTTATTTACCCAAAAAAAAGAAAAAGAAATAAAGTACATTAGAAAGTCTAAGCTGATAAAGCTTTTATCTGATATGTGAAGAATCTGAAACACATGTTCCATTTAATCATGTTAAATATTAAAATTAATTTAATGTGGATAAATATGAAACACATATTCTGTTGGACCATATTATATATGAGAATTAACTTAAATCATAACTAGGAGTCCTAACCTGATCTTAATGTTCAGTCTCGGGCGTGGATTTTTATCTGTTATCATGTTGCCTAAATCATTGTATAACCGTCAAGAGGTCCATAGCCCAATGAAGCTATGTCCTGCCCACGACCGTGATGTCGAGGGTTCAACAACTCTCCCCTATGTGGAGCAAATAATTACTCCCTTCCTAGGGCAGTTCTCCTCCTCTGGTGAGAATAAAAAAAAAAAAAAAAAAAAAAAAAAAAAAAACATTGCATAACCTTTATTCTTCTTGTTTTTGTAGATTATATTTTTGATTGTAATAGCCTCGACTATTTTATAATTAATGAATAATTTTTTATTAAAAAAAAAAAACTTTTCTTAATGTAATTTTCTCCCATGTGAAAAAATATAGAAATAGTGGGGTATATAAAGTGACATCTGAAAATAATGGCGGGTGCCTTATAGTCAATTGATTGGAAGTTGGAACCGAGGAGAGGAGAGGAGAGAGAAAGCATATATACATATATCTATATATGTATAGAGAGAGAGAGGGAAGCGGGTCCTGTCACGAGACGACCCGTGACAGTCCCCCACGTAGGGGGATGGGTGGGTGGTCGCAAGAGAAGAACTACTAGTACTACTGCTATGTATATATACTTGTATCTTCTACATGTCCTTGGAGAGAGAGAGAGAGAGAAATGGAACTGAAAGAGTAAAAATAAGGCACAAAAAAATAGAAACAGAGCCAACCCAGTATTATCTCAGCACAAGTACTCCTCAACTCTCATACCATTTCCATCATCATTCCTAGCTTCTCTAAGCATACATATTCTTCATTGATAGTACATGAATAAGGGTAGCTGAACTGTTAGTTTTTGCATGTGAATTAGAATCTGAGCTTGTCATTGCAGGCCACTTTTATGGTTGAGTTCGAGGGAAATTACCCCAGAAAATTCTTGAATTTTGTGAAAATTGAAGTGGGATTTTCTCTAAGTTGTGTATGAGTGTAAAATTTGGTGTTTTGAAGCTTGAGGTTGATGGTTCTTGATGTGGGTTCTGTTCTGCATGAGTTAAGCTGAGATCTATTGAACTCTGTTTACTTCTTGGAATTTTTTGTTTTCTAGTGGTTTTGGCTGAAAAGATTAGGAGATTTTGAGCAAGAACATTACTCTTAAGGCTCTGAATTTTTTTATGTACTTTGGAGATTTTGGTCTATTATGAAGTTTCTTGCTGCAAATTGCTATTTTGGGGCATGCTGGGTGAAAAAGATCAAGAGCTGATGAAGCTAAAACCTCTTGTCTTTTGTAGTGGAACTGGTTTTGGTTGAAGATTTTGGGGGGAGTAAAAAAAAAAAATCTTCCAATGAAGTCTTGTGTAGAAGAAATTAAATAAAATTGTTTTTTGATAGCTGGTGGGTAGGTGGTTGTGGAGAAATCTTCATTGTATGGAGATTTTTCAGGGTTAAAAAGGGGGGCAGTGTTGATATAAATTTGTGGTTTATAGTAGAAGAAGGCAAATAAGATTATGTTTCTTGATTAGAGTTGGGAAATTTTGGGTGGTTAATTGTGGCTTCAAATTTTATCATTGAATCAGCACAAATGAGGCTATCATCCGCTGGTTTCAATCACCAGTCTCCTGAAGGTAAACTTCCTTGTTCCATTTCTTTTTTCTTTTCTTTTTGGGTGTCTATTTGAGATTGACAACATTTCAGGCCATCAGATGTGGAAACTCTGTTTAGTTACCTAATTATATAATAATGGTGTTTCAAATCTCTTTTTGGTATCTTTTTAAAAAAAAAAAAATGAAAAAAAAATGTTATCTATAGAAAATTAAGTTTTTGTATTGATTTCCATGGTGATATTGATAGTTTGGAGCTCTCAATCATCTTCCCCCTTTTAGTCCTAGGATATAAATAAGGCAGGATTTGCTGTGAGTTTCTTGGTTCATAATTTTTTAGGTAATTGTGGATGAATATTCTTGCCATCATATGAAATGAGATTTATTGAACAATAGCTTTCTGTTTGTTTGTTTTTTTGTTTTTTTGTTTTTTCCCCTATATCCCTCCCCAGGAGGCTTTTCCTCCGTGGTGACTTTGAACTCCCGACCGGTTGAAAGTGAAGCGTCTTACCGCTCGAACTGCGCTTCATTGTCTTTCTGTTTGTTGGTTGAGTTGATGGAAAACATGGATAATTCTTCTTTGTAGTAGGTTAATTAATGGTGTTTCAATTTCAGGGGAGAGGAGATGCCTGAATTCTGAATTGTGGCATGCATGTGCTGGTCCTCTTGTTTCTCTGCCTGCTGTCGGGAGCCGTGTTGTTTATTTTCCTCAAGGTCATAGTGAGCAGGTGATTTTGTTGGTTATGTATGTTCATCTTTCTCTGGGGTTGATCACATCTCAAACATCATGTTTCAGCCAAAAGAACTGCCTTGACTCTTCCCAAGTTGTCCTTGTCTCTCTTTTATAACTTGGAGCTACAAGCGATTGCAACTATTGTAGACTTTTCAGTTAAAGATTAACCCTTGTTGATTTTGTTAATGTAAAAATGATAATTTTTCATCTCTTTCTAGCCTATCTTATAGCTTGATGCATCTTAAGGATGCTAGGGTGAGGGTTTTGCTTCTTGTCTGAAATATAGTAGTACTTGATATACTCCCTCCGTTTCACAATAGAAGTCTTTTTTTCTTCCCAAAATTATGCCATTTTCCAATTTCTAAGGACGTTTTTTTAAAATTACCCTTACTCATATGATATAATAGAGATAAAGAGAGATAAGTTGGTTGTTGAGACATAAGGATATAATATTAAAGATTCCTTGTCTCCCCTTCCTTAATCTATGATAAAGTACCTAGAAAGACATCTATTATGAAACGAAGGGAGTATCTTTTAAAGATTCTTTTTGTATTGGATTAAGATTTTAAAATTAGTTGCAAAAATGTACAAGAGTTTTAGCTTATCATTGCCGATTTTTTTATGTAGGTTGCTGCTTCAACAAACAGGGAAATTGATCATATACCTAAAGTTCCGAGCTTACCTCTGCAGTTGATATGCCTACTTCATAACGTCACAATGCATGTATGTATCTCTTATTATTTGTTCTGAGTTAAGAGACTAAATAGTTTTTATGCGATTAATATTCAATTTGTTTCAGGCTGATGTGGAGACAGATGAAGTTTATGCTCAGATGACCTTGCAACCACTCAGCCCGGTATGTTAACGCAGGATCAATGTAGCTCACATTTTCTTATCTTGATTGTGATTTTTTCTTTTGTTCGATATCAATTGGCGTTCTCTACAGCAAGAGCAAAAGGAGGCATCCTTTCTTCCGGCAGATTTGGGTTGCCCAAACAAACAGCCAATGAATTATTTTTGCAAAACATTGACTGCCAGTGATACAAGCACTCATGGAGGATTTTCCGTTCCCCGCCGTGCAGCTGAAAAAGTTTTTCCCCCACTGGTGAATGTTTTTAACTGTTATGAGTTACCATGGGCTCTGAGTTTTCCTCTCTACTCCATTTCATAGATCTTATTTTTGCTTACAGGATTTTTCTCAGCAGCCTCCTGCTCAAGAATTGATAGCAAGAGACCTCCATGATAATGAGTGGAAATTTAGGCATATTTTTCGAGGTATGTTCTATTAGCTATTGTTGTTATATGTGAAGGTTATTGTGGCGTGATGATCATGGTGGCAGAGTTTCATAAGTAGCTATAGTTTCTTTTCCAAGATTGTAGTGAAGTATATACAATATTGTCTTGAGACTTTATCTCTGAAATTTAGCATCAAACAATTTATGCTATACTTAAACTCGTTTGTTTAACATTTAATTTATCCTTAGATTTTTTAAGTTTATTGTGTCATGTTACTACTTCTGATGTAGCTATTTACTGGTGATATTTTCTTCATCTTGTTGCAGGCCAGCCAAAAAGACATCTTCTTACAACGGGCTGGAGTGTGTTTGTCAGTGCAAAGCGACTTGTTGCTGGTGATTCTGTCCTTTTTATATGGTACAAAGTCCATCTTTATATTGTTTTTATAAATTCCATTAGGCATAGCTGCTGCTAAACGCTTTACTGATTACTTGTATCTTTAAGAGGAAAATACTGATGTAAAATACGGCTTGCTGCTAGAATATATGTATGTTTCGAAGGAAAAATACTGATGTAAGAGATACTTTCTATTAGGTTAGATTACTCGATTAACTGCTAATGTACTATGTATTCAACTAAACATAAGATTATGTTGTGAAGTTTTACTTGCTAAGCTGATCTAACTTTTCTGATAAAATGAAAATGGAAATTGCACAATGTTCTCATCTTGTTTGCTTCACATTTTCATTTTCTTATCTATTTGCATGTACTAGATTGCGTTTATGTCTACTATTGCTTATCTTTCAGGAAGACATCAAGTAATTATCAATTAATTATGGTCGGTCTATTCTTGTGATTTTTCAAATAAAGATGCATGTGCCACAATTAGCATTAGCTGAGTAATGTTTTTTTATATCATTAGGAATGAGAAGAACCAACTACTTTTGGGTATCCGGCGTGCTAATCGGCCACAAACCGTGATGCCTTCTTCTGTTTTATCAAGTGATAGCATGCACTTGGGTCTTCTTGCGGCCGCTGCTCATGCGGCAGCAACTAATAGCCGTTTCACAATATTCTTTAATCCAAGGTACGGACTTTGCAAAATATCAGAATCTTGCTTCCAATGTCTTACCTGTCTAATCTCATTGCACTCTACAAATTCAGGGCAAGCCCATCAGAGTTTGTCATTCCCCTGGCTAGGTACGTAAAAGCGGTTTACCATACTAGAGTGTCTGTTGGTATGCGCTTCAGAATGCTGTTCGAGACAGAAGAATCTAGCGTCCGTCGGTAAGTTATTTCTATTCAATTTCTGTTATACTGCTGTTGCAGGTCAAACTTTACGCAAAACGTTTTGAATGATTTCTCATTGAAAGTAGCTTCTTTTTCCTTTTCAAGATTTCTTTGTAGTCACTTTTCTCATCTTAGCTGTGAAATGTCTTAGTTTGTAATGATTTGAATGAGAATTAGAAACTCTAGTTAAATGACTGCTAAACCAACTAATGTTGATCTAGTAGTTGTCAAAACAAATAGGAAAATTTTTGATATGGACCTTGTGGTCTGGGAATAAGCCCACGTCATCACAAAATTGTCTCTCTCCTCATTTTGTAGTGATGTGACCAGCTCTGGACCACATGGTCCAATGGACCCACCCGGTCCATATCTGAACTATCCAAATAATAATAGTTTCTCTTCACAAGAACAATTTGGGTTGCAGTTTCGCAACTACGATCATTTCTCATTTTGTCACAGCAACTTTATCAAAATTCCAGTTAGATGAACTCTTGCACCGTCTTGAGTATAATATTTTTGGAAATATTTGATTTCAGCTACATGGGAACAATCACTGGCATTAGCGATTTGGATCCTGTCCGGTGGGCAAACTCACACTGGCGCTCAGTGAAGGTGTGTTATGGATATCACCACTTTGTGCTGAACATTATGCTGAGACATTGGCAATATTTTTTCTCCAAATAACCAATTCAGGATATTCTATAAAAAATAATTCAGTTTCGACCTTTTTATGCAGGTTGGCTGGGATGAATCTACAGCTGGGGAAAGGCAGCCAAGAGTGTCCCTTTGGGAAATTGAACCATTGACAACATTCCCTATGTATCCATCTCCATTCCCTATGCGACTTAAGCGGCCGTGGCCACCTGGATTACCCTCCTACAATGGTACCTACTTTTGTTTTGATGTTTCAAATGCGTTAATCGTCAGTGACAATGCTTGCTGTGAAGTACTGTGTCCCATTCCGCCGTTGTCTTCTCAAAAAGAGTTTTAAAGCAAAAAGATTTTTTTTATCTTTTGTTGTACTAGGGATGAAGGACGGTGATACAGGAATGAACTCTCCTCTCATGTGGCTCCGCGGTGGTGCTGGTGACGGTGCTATGCATTGTCTTAACTTTCAAGGAATTGGAGTGACACCATGGATGCAGCCAAGGTTTGACCCTACAATGCTTGGAATGCAAAATGATTTCTATCAAGCAATGGCGGCTGCTGCTTCTATTCAAGAAATGACGCCTATGGACCCGTCCAAGCAGGCCCTTTCTTCACTTCTTCAGCAATCCCAAAGTGTTGCTAGCAGGCCTGCTGCAGCTTCAATGCATAATCAGATGTTGCCGGAATCACAAACTCAGCCGGCATTCCTCCATGGTATTCCTGAAAGCCAGTCCCACGGGCAAGTTCCATCTCAATCTCAGAATCTTCTGATTCAGCAACAGTTGCAGCATCAGGCTTCATTTAATAATCTGCAACACCAACAACGCCAACCTTCTCCATTGCAGCAGCAGCAATTAAATGACCACCAGCAGGTTTCTGGCGTTATGCCTGTCTTGTCTCAATTGAATTCAAGCTCTCAGGCGCAATCACCTTCTTTGCAATCGCTCTCAACCATGCAACAACAAAGCTCACGGACTCTAAAGGGAATATTACAACCAGCTCTATTGTGTCTCCTTTGCACAGTTTAGCGGGTTCAGTCCTCCAGGACGGGACATCCCATCTTCTGAATGTTCCTAGGTCGAGTACTTTATTGTCTCCTAATGGTTGGCCACCAAAGAGGATGGCAGTTGATCCGGTGCTTTCTTCTGTAGGTTCACAATGTATATCACCTCAATTTGGACTTTCCAACACAAATATATCTCCAAATACAGTTTCCTTGCCGCCATTTCCTGGCCCATGTCTAATAGACCAAGAAGGAAGCGGCGATCCCCAAAATAACCTTTTATTTGGAGTTAATATAGATCCGTCTTCACTTCTTATTCAGAATGGAATGTCCAATCTTAGGGGAGTTGTTAGTGAAAGTGATTCGACTTCTGTACCTTTCATAACTTCCAATTATGTCGATACAAGCACCGAGTTTCTATCTAACAATTCAACAATGATGCCTTCGAGATGTATTGATGAATCTGGTTTTCTGCTGTCTTCTGATAATGTTGGGCAAGGAAACCCACATACGAGAACTTTTGTTAAGGTAAAGAATCTCATCTGTCATTGACTTGTTTACTCCCTAGCTTTGCAAGCACTTGCAGTTGCTGTTATCTTTTGTCCCTTTTGATCTGTTTATTGCTCCTTTCATTAGGTCTACAAGTCGGGGTCTTTTGGTAGGTCACTGGACATTACAAAATTCAGTAGCTACCATGAGTTGCGCATTGAGCTTGCGAGAATGTTTGGCCTTGAAGGCCATTTAGAAGACCCTTTGAGATCAGGCTGGCAGCTTGTATTTGTTGACCGGGAGAATGATGTTCTTCTGCTCGGCGATGATCCCTGGCCGTAAGTATCCAATTTTCACCTTCAATTTTGAGCATATTTCCCTTCTATCGCGTTTACCATCTTTTTTTGTTTGTATTAATGTCCCGTCTATTTATGCATAGCTTCAACATGGTTCGAGGAGTATAAATATAAAATTCAGATGAAAGATCGACTTGTCAATCTTTAGTGTCGTTAATGCATCACGTGCAATACTCTGATGAAAATAGTATTCTACTTCACTTTTTTCTTCTTTCACCTCTGATTCTCTTATTACCCGATGAACCTATTGCAATTCCATAGAGAAAGAATCTACCTTATTGAAGATTTATGAGGAAATAAGATGCGGATAAATTGCCTCGTTATAGATATGCCTTTATCTTCATTCGGTTATGGCTGCATTTAACAAAGATTATTTCACAGGGAGTTTGTCAACAGTGTCTGGTGTATCAAGATACTCTCACCTCAAGAGGTGCAGCAGATGGGCAAACGAGGTCTGGAGCTCCTAAACTCGGTTCCTGTCTCGAGGCTTCCAAATAGCAGCTGCGATGACTATGCAAACCAACAGGACTCTAGGAACCCGAGTAGCAGGATCACATCGGTTTGCTCTTTTGAGTACTAGTACATTTTCCCGGTTGAACTATTACCTCATATTATGTAATATTAGCATCTATTCCAACTATTACTTAGTGGGAAGAGATTTTCTATTTCCAGTTTAAGTCTGTAAAAAACCTGTTACTATAGTCCTGGTAGCATTTCACCTTCTTTCCATGCCTTAAAAACCATATGTATTCGACTAGAATTTTTGTCGCACTCCCACTGATTTTATTTGCTCTTAATCTGTTTATGATGAAGTACTTAAAGTTGGCAAATAGAGTCATGATATTTTTATTTATTGCAACTAGTTAGAGAGAACGTGCTCCCACGTTTTTGTAAGTATTTTATTTATGAAAGATGATTATATACTCGTTTTGTTTAATAATCCAAGGTTTAGGCTTTATTTTCACGCATAATATATAAAAAGTGGAAAAAACTTATCTTTGTATTTCCACAAAGAATCCGAATAAATATATATTTTCTTTTCCTTTATTTATAGCATAATTTTTTAAACCCCAACTTTTTTTTATACAAATTTGATTCTTTTATTAAAACTATTTTAACCTTTTAGCGTTAGAATTAAGACATTGTTACGTATAAATATCTTTGTACATTATTGAAAAACGAAACTAGCTGCAAGTCTCATTGGACTAGACACTTGGAAGGACGACTTTTATAACCTATGATTTAATATAAATAATAAAATTTTCTTTTATGATTTTTTTCTTCAATTTGTTTGAAAGTATTATTATTATTTTAGCATAGTTCATTTTTAAATATTTTTTGGCACTTTTTATATATGTATAATGTATAATGTTCTACCACAATCTTTTCTTATATATGTTTATTCATTAATTACTTCAATTTATTAAACAAGTTCATTTTTCTTTTATAAGATGACTTACTATATGGAAGAAATTGTTTTTATTAGGTATGTTCTAACACAATCCTATTTGTTTTATAACATGTCTAATTTGATTAAACTTTAATGCATAATTTAGTTAACATTTAATTACATTATTAACCTTTTAGAATTACAATCCTATTTGTTTTATAACATGCCTAATTTAGTTAAAATTTAATTACATTTTTAGCCGTTGGAATTAGAAATAAAACATGGTTATCTATAAAAATCCAAGAGTATTATTGGAAAGAAAAAAACTAAAACACCAAAACACTAGGACTGACAATAGGTTCGGTCCGAACCTGACCCCGCTCAGCCCGAAAATTGCGAGCGCGAGCAAAGTGAATTGAACTTGAGCTCACTATTCAAGCTCGATTCTTACGTGAGTGAGCATGAGCAAGACTTTACTCGGCCCATTTAAGGATCATAACGAATTAAATAATTAAATATAAATATTATAATTTATTTACATAATAATTATTGGTTGTAATAGAAAAAAATATAAAGTCTAAACAAAAACTCGTCAATACTTTTTATATCAAAAATTTCATCATATATATGCTCTCCAAGCGTCAGTCTCTGCCCCTAAAACTCCTTCACCTCCATATGTTGCTCTCATTTAGTTTATTTCAATGAAAATTTTCTTCATATATATGCTTTCCAAGTCTCAGTCTCAGCCCCTAAAACTCCTTCACCTCCATATAGACCAATATGCCGCTCTCATTCAGTTTGTTTCAATTTATTTGTCTTCGGCAAAGAACCGTCAGCTCATTTGTAAAGTAACAAATTGTGATACCCAGGACCTTTTGATAACATGTTTTATGTGATTATGTATTCTATGTGTTATATGTACTTTTATTTTGATTATTCTTAGGGGCGCACTTGCTAGGATATGAAGTTAGAGGACCTAATTGATAAGATGAACTTTTTGGTTAGTTTAGTTGGTTATGTTAGGAGGGAAGTTAGTGTATGAAGGGGTGTCATTTAAGATAAGATCAGAGGGAGATTCACCTTATGATTGGTTGCCTACTTTAAAGTTATAACCTTTCAGAAATCTGGAGTTTTGGTAGCCTATAAATATAGGACATAGGAAGGAGAAGAGGAGAGAAAGAATAAGAGAGAAAAGAAAGAAAACAATAGTGCTGGAAAATCTAGACAACAAGTAAGAATACTTTGGCAGACATAGTAAAAGACCTCGGATTATTCCCATATTATAACCATAAATACTAGACTCACTAAACTAGATTCTGACCAAAGCAATATGCATTCTAAGTTCTTAATTAAGAGATATCATCATCGGAGTAGAAGGTTGTGGCAGATCGAGTAAAAACAGAGTGTTGAGAATAGATCATCAAATTGAAGTAGCAATCGAAGCCTGACCGATCCCATTCTTTTTCCTAAAGTTACCGTTAGAGAAGTAATACTTCATGGTCCTTAGTAATAAGTATTACTTCCTCAATACTATTTTGGAATCCTTAGACCTATGTCTCCATTGATTCTAGCATGAATGGATCCATGTTTTGACTTAGTCGGACGTTACTTTTAATCGAGTAATCAATACGATTGATGATCGGATGTAGTGTTCTATCATGGATTGAATGTGAGAGGCATTGTAAGGAATTTGTCCTTCTCTTATTAGAGAGAGATATCCATGGGCCCCTCGATAGGGAAAGACTGTTTAAATGCATGGCCGTGCTCAAATGTATTTGATAAAGTGGCTATTAAATATCGTTTGTTGGACAGTCTACCTGGAGATCGAGCATAAATATAATTAATCTTTATAAGGGTGACAACTACCATACCTTATGCATAATTTGGATATCGCGAGACAAAGGAATGAAATAGTGGATTGATATTATGTTGCACCGTAAATTCATTCACTTTAGGTAGTCACAATGTCCTGCTAGGGACCGCTTGTGATTTATGAACACAGACTACTACTAAGTGTGTTTTTATTGCCATTGTGATATGAACCTACAAGCATAGACGAGTGAATGAGCTTCATGTCCAGATTCAATGAATCTAGAATGTGTCTAGGTTCATTGTATTTTACATTTATTTCTCTGAGAATAATAAAACTTTATTATTTGAATTAGAGATTAAGGAGGGGCATTTTCGGTATTTGGTTATAGCTGGGATTACGTGGGAGTTATTATCCGATAACGACTCCCACTACCAGTAGACGTTTACAAGACGTGGGAGTTAAAGACTCCCATTGCCGGAAGAGGTTGAAAGGACGTGGGAGTTGTTCTTGGAACAAACTTTCACACCCGATATAATCCTCTCTTGGCCGAAACCCTAGACTAAGATTTTTGCTTGAGCCGCAATAAACATATAAACCCGAAATCAGATTTATGGTTTTTCAACCTCCTTTTCTCTCTAGATTCCAAAACTCATAAAAACGAAGAGCTAGCACTCACTGCTCGTTTTGTCACGTGGATACCGGTAGGGAGTACTACCGTGGCTACGTCTATCTAATGAAACATAAATCAGAATCTTTTGGAAGATTCAAAGAATTTCAAAATGAAGTACAAAATCAACTTGGTAAAAGTATTAAGATACTTCGATCAGATCGAGGTAGCGAATACCTTAACCAAGAGTTTGACGAACATCTTAGGGGTTGTGGAATTGTTTCACAATTAACTCCTTCCGGCACACCACAATGGAATGGTGTATCGGAACGGAGGAATCACACCTTACTAGATATGGTTCGGTCTATGATGAGTCAAACAAGTCTTCCAATTTTCTTTTGGGGCTACGCCCTAGAACCTATCATATTGAATAGAGTTCCTTCTAAAGCGGTTCAGAAAACTCCATATGAGATATGGACTGGGAAACGACCTAGTTTGTCATTTCTCAAAATTTGGGGATGCTCGTATATAAAACTACTGTTATTTGATAAACTCACCCCAAAATCCGACGAGTGTTTGTTTGTGGGATATCCTAAAGAAACTAAAGGATATTACTTCTATCTTCCATCAGAGAACAAAGTGTTTGTTGCTCGTAATGGTTTAGTCCTTGAAAGAGAATTTATTTCCAAAAAAGATAGTGGGAGTAAGATCCATCTTGAGGAAATTCAAGATCCTCAAACAACATCTGAACCAGCTCTGGAACTTCAAGCAAGCTCACGTGCTGATACTAAGCTTCAATCTTTGACACAAGGCCTAAGGAGGTCAAGTCGGATACATCAACAGCCTGAGAGATATAGATTTCTCGTGACTGATGATCATCACATTTAACTTATTGATCAAGATGAACCCACTACCTACAAAGAGGCAATTCGTAGTTCTGAGTCAGATAAGTGACTAGAAGTTATGAAGTCTGAGATGCAATCCATGTACGATAACCAAGTGTGGACTTTGGTTGACTCACCCGAAGGGTGTAAGCTCATTGATAACAAATGGTGTTTCAAAAAGAAAACCGACATGGATGGTAATGTACTCACTTTTAAATCTCGACTAGTAGTTAAAGGTTATAGACAAATTCATGGTATTGACTATGATGAAACTTTTTCTCTTGTCGTTATGATAAAGTCTATTAGGATTTTACTTGCCATAGCCGCATATTATGACTATGAGATATGACAAATGGACGTTAAGACTGCGTTTCTTAATTGAAACCTTCTCGAGGATGTGTATATAACACAACCTGAGGGCTTGTTGATCCATCAAATCCTAGCAAAGTGTGTAAGCTTCAAAAGTCCATTTATGGATTGAAGCAGGCATCTCGAAACTGGAATCGTCGCTTTGATGAATTAATTAAAGAATATGGTTTCATCAAAAACGAAGACGAGCCTTGTGTTTATAAGAAAGTAACTAATAATGCAGTAGTGTTCCTTGTGGTTTATGTGGATGACATCTTACTGATAGGAAATGACATCCCCACATTACAAAGCGTAAAAGTTTGGTTGGGGAAGTGCTTTTCCATGAAAGACTTAGGCGAGGCTACATACATTTTCGGTATAAGAATCTATAGAGATAGATCCAACAAAATGATTTGCCTAAGCCGAGTGGATACATTGACAAGTGCATTGAAAGCAGTTCGATCTGCAAGATTCTAAAAAGGGATTCTTGCCCATGTCACATGGCATCAAACTCAGCAGAACTCAAGGACCTTCCACAAAGAAAGACAGAGAGCGCATGAGTAAGATCCCATATGCTTCAGCCATTGGGTCTATTATGTATGCCGTGATATGCACTCGCCAGGATGTCTCGTTCGCTTTAAGTATGACTAGCAGATATCAATCTGACCCGGGAGAGTCACATTGGACTGCATATAAGAGCATTTTTAAGTACCTGAGAAGGACTAAAGATATGTTCTTGGTTTACGGAGGTCAGGAAGGAAGTCTGGTTGTAAATGGTTACACAGAGCTTCCAAACCGACGCAGATGACTTTAGATCGCAATCTGGTTTTGTGTTTTGTTTGAATGGAGGTGTTGTGAGCTGGAAGAGCTCAAAGCAAGAAACTGTGGCCGACTCTACAATAGAAATTGAGTATCTGGCTACTTCTGAAGTAGTTAAAGAAGCTGTTTGGATTAGTAAATTTGTTGATGAATTAGGTGTCGTCCCTAGCATTGTGAACCCAGAGGACCTCTATTGTGATAGTACTGGTGCCATTTCACAAGCTAAGGAACCTAGATCTCATCAACGATCCAAATACATTCTTAGGCGTTTCCATCTGATTAGAGAGATCATTGATAGATGAGACGTTAAAATTTACAAAGTTCATACAGACGACAACATTGTAGATCCATTGACCAAGCCACTCCCGCAACCTAAACATTAGAGTCATACTAGGTCAATGGGATTGAGGATCATGTATGATTGGACCTAGGGCAAGTGGGAGATTGTTAGTAGTGCCCTAAGACCATTAGCATATGTTGTACGTTTTATATCTTTTTGAGCATGTCTTTGAATAGTTAATTTTGCTTTTGAACATCAAATGTGTGATTTGATAGTAAAACTCATTAGCTTATGCAATTACTATTCTATCTGTCCCTAGTTTTATGTAATATTCTTTACAATGAAATAAAACTAGTATGATGTATGATTGATGATTATGTTTTGTTGATCATGTGTAATGGATACAAATTATATCATAGATGCAGTATATTGAGATACATTGTAACGGACGTGATCCGTTAGAGAAGTAATACTTCATGGTCCTTAGTCATAAGTATTACTTCCTCAATACTATTTTGGAATCCTTAGACCTTATGTCTCCATTGATTCTAGCATGAATGAAGCCACATTTTGACTCAGCCGGACGTTACTTTTAATCGAGTAATCAATATGACTGATGATCGGATGCAGTGTTCTATCATGGCTTGAATGTGAGAGGCATTGTAAAGAATTTGTCCCTATCTTATTAGAGAGATATCCATGAGCCCCTCAATAGAGAAATACTGTTTAAATGCATGGCCGTGCTCAAATGTATTTGATAAAGTGGTTATTAAATACCTTTTGTTGGAACAGTCTACCTGGAGATCGAGCATAAATATAATTAATCTTTATAAGGGTGACAACTACCATACCTTATGCTTAATTCGGATATCGCGAGACAAAGGAATTAAATAGTGGATTGATATTAGGTTGCACCGTAAATTCATTCACTTTGGGTAGTCACAATGTCCTGCTAGGGACCGCTTGTGATTTATGAACACCGACTACTACTAAGTGCGTTTTTATTGCCATTGTGATATGAACCTACAGGCATAGACGAGTGAACGAGCTTCATGTCCAGATTCAATGAATCTAGAATGTGTCTAGGTTCATTGTATTTGACATTTATTTCTCTCAGAATAATAAAACGTTATTATTTGAATTAGAGATTAATGAGGGGCATTTTCGGTATTTGGTTATAGCTGGGATTACGTGGGAGTTATTATCCGACTGCCGGAAGAGGTTGAAAGGACGTGGGAGTTGTTCTTGGAACAAACTTTCACACCCTATATAATCCTCTCTTGGCCGAAACCCTAGACTAAGGTTTTTGCTTGAGCCGCAATAAACAAATACACCTGAAATCAGATTTCTGGTTTTTCAGCCTCATTTTCTCTCTAGATTCCAAAACTCATAAAAACGAAGAGCTGGCGCTCGCTGCTCGTTTCGTCGCGTGGATACCGGAAGGGAGTAATTCCACAAGGGAGGACTCTGGTGGCAGCAGCACACATCCGAAAGACAGAATCTTTAGCCAAAAAATGTAAGTCTTTCGTAAGTATTTTTCGATTCGTTTTGGTATGAGCGGATCCTTCGGAGGAGGACTCTTGGGTGTTTCGAACGAGTTTCTGCCCATGAATCCCTTCAAGAAAACAACAGTCCCATTAAGAGTTATTGCTACTAGAAGTTGCCTCTACAAACCAGAAATTCTACTTCCTGATCTTCCTTTGATTTTCTAATCAAGTGTGTTCAAGGTAAGAATCTTTTGTCCTAGTTTTTCAGTCCTAAAACACATGAAGTGTTCTTTTATCAAGGTTATGAAATGTATGAAGTTTTTCCATTTTTAATGCATCAAAATCTGGATGAAGTACCGAGTAATGTTTGCATCGTTGCATGCTTATACTTGATGATCCTTGCGTATGTTGTTGATAAATTGCTGGATGCATTTCATAAGAGTCAGCGTATGCATATTCTCAATCTAGATCTCCTGTCTAATGATGACCCTAGTCCAAGATATATTCTGATTTTTTGATATGTTCAAGTGCCCGGGAACACTGCCATGTCCCCTCTGTACTGCCCCGAACCTTTGCGAGAGTAAAAAGTTAGGGCTGTTAACAGTGTCATTCAGTCCACGAGGATGGATAATGACAAGAATATATCCTTAAATAGCAATTTATGAGTCTTACCATTTATGATATGATATGATACAAGTTACAAGTATAAGGGCCTTCCTAAATGACATTAAAATTTGGGGCTGTTACAGTTGGATAGTGTTATTGTTTTGATTATTGAGCTCGGTTGTACAATTGCTTGTTACATGTCATTGTGGTACTAATCATATCAAGTTTATATGTATTGGAAGGCTACGAGTATGCTATTTTGTCAAGTTATGTTAAGTACTCGGAGTACGATATTTGATATGTATGTGATCGATTTGGTTAAGTATTGTTATGACATGTTATGTGTATGATTTGGTATTGTTTCTTATTGTTATAAAGAGTTTAAAAATAGTGTTTTGGGTTGGGATTTCAGATTGTGCAGAAAATGACTTTTACTTCACAAATTTTTCCTTGAAAATGTCCTCACTGGATCTCGGACGACCGGATCACAGTATCCTTCGTTCGACCAAACTACTGGGACTATTTCGGATGAGAGAAAGAGGTAAAGTGGTCGACCGGTTCTGTCAAGTAGGTCTATCGAACTTTTTGTAAATGTTTTTGTCCTGATCTCGGACGACCTTATCGGTCGACCGACACATGTTTCTATCATCCAAAGCCTTTTTACTTTGTTTATACTCATTTCAAGTTATGTCATGTACGAGTTATGCAAGATCTGTAGTATCATGAAATGTTTTCAAGTATTTTACAAAGGTTTTTAAGATGTTTTAGGTTAAGACAAGTCAAGGTGTATTTTCAAATGTTTTGGGAAACAGGGAATGTGTTGAAGTCTCTTTGGTCCTTCATCCCAGGGCCGATCGGTTCTTACTAAGCTAGAGTGGCTTACTCTATTATCTTTCCATGTTTTCCGAATGAGCATGATGAGGGTGTTGATGACGAGACATGGGATGGGGTGCAAGACGAATAGTTAATGAATGGAAATTATGTAATAAGTACTGAATCTTTTATAAGTTATTGACAATCAGTACAATTTAATAAGTTTGTAATTTCGTTGAAGTATTGATGACTTTATAATAAAGTAAAAGTTTAAGATTATTCTGTTAAGTTATACTTTGGAAGATTTTATATTATTAAGGGTTCTTTGTCTCATTGGTAGATGAGATATTGCCAAGTCACCTTCTGGTTACAGGGCGTGACACAAATATTCAATTTCATGCTCTTCCTCTCTGTTATCTATACGAAGATATGTTTTTTCTTCTTCTCGCTTCCAACTATATTGAATCTCGAAATCTTTCAATTTACTTTGTATAATTTCTTAGAAATTCGTTTGTAAGCTGTTGATTGTATGTACATTGTCATATGTTTGATATTTCCTTGTGTAATATTTTTGCAATAAAAGTATTGTTTGTAAACAACAATGTTCTATCTAATCTTGTAAGCCTTGAATTTGTTATGAAATGTTTCCTTTTATAATCTTGTTGTACTTTCATTTTCATATTGATTATTTACTTTCACTAAATTTACTTTTTAAGTGTGTAATTTGAATATTTTATCTATCTTCCTTAGATGTTAGATGCAAACACTGATGAAGATATTATTGATATGACTATCATGGATGTGGATGATAAAGTCCAAGAAGAAGAAGAAGATGAGAAAGCCCCAAAAAGAAAAACATAAGGCAAGTTAAGATCTAAAGTTTAGTCACATTTTACTAGAAACGTCGAAGACAAAGCTGAATGTATATGCAATTTTGCAAAAAGAAGTTAAGATGTGCTAGCAAAGGTGGAACCACCCGCTTGAATGGATATATTAAAGATGACCTTTGCCCCATCTACTGGAAAATGAAACAGAATGAACAGGAACACGAAACAAAAGGTCATACTCTTCTAGACTTTAGTTGCAAAACTAGCAAAGGTAATTCAGAGTCATCTTCTAATGTTGTGTGGAAGTTTGATCAAGAACGTAGTATAAGAGATTTAGCTGGGCTTATAATAATTAAGGAGTTGCCATTTAATTTGGTTTAGGATCCTACTTTTGGAAAGTTTGTTTGGGTTCTAAATCTCAAGTTCAAATTTTGTTCTAGAAACACAATTAGGAGTCGTTGCATGAAAATGTATGAAGTTGAAAAGAATAATTTGAAGGAACTCCTTTTAAGTTCTACTCCAAGAGTTTTTTTTAACTACAAATACTTGAACTTCAAAACAAGATCTTCGTTTCATGGCTTTAACCTCTCACTTTATTGACAAAGATTGAAAGTTATAGAAAAGAATCATTAATTTTGTGTTTGTTGTTAAAGCAACTTGAGAAAATCTTAGTGACATAATTAAACATTGTTTGTTAGAATGGAATGTCGATGAAATTTGCACTATCACAATGCACAATCATTCTGCTAATGATGTGGTTACAAGAAGCCTCTAAGACCAGTATTACTCTAGAGGGTAGAAATTTGCAAGTTATTTCTTGGACTCATATTCTTAATTTAATTGTTCAAGATGGTTTAGATGAGATTAAGTCTTGTATTTATGGGGTTTGTAATGCTGTGAAATAAGTGAAAGCTTATTCTAAATGAAAGTTTGAATTTCTTGAATATGCTAAACAAGAGCGCATTCCTAGAGGTAAAGTGTCAGTTCTAGATGTTTGTACTAGATGGAATTCAACACATTTAATACTTGAGTATGCATTGCATTGCAAGAAGGCATATGATAGAATGGGATCTCGTGACTTGAACTTCAAAGATCCACAATTATCTGAAGATTGAGAAAATGGTGAAATTGTTCATCGAATGTTGGAAACATTTTACTTTGTCACAACTATATTTTTTGGCACCAAGTAATATAGTGCAAATGTGTTTTTTCGAGAAGTTCTTCAGATTCTTATGTTGCTGCGAGAAACCAATAAAGATGAGAGAAAATTACTTGAAAAAGTGGGAAAAACATGCAAGTTAATTTTTAGCAATATTGGTCCGAAAAGAGCCAAATATCTTACTCTTTATTGCACTAGTATTGGTCCCTAGATTCAAGTTTAAGTACTTAAAGGTTTGTTACCAAAACCTTTATGATCCTGAGTTGTGTGCAACTATCTTACTTAAAATTTTGTTACCAAACAATTGTGAATGAGATGTATTCTCTCTATGACGAATATTTAACAATTTATGAATCTGCTAGCCACCGAGATGAAGTTTCGGAAAAGGACTTGAGCAATGAGGCAAGTAGTAGTGTGGTTTCCTTAAAAAAGAACTCGGATTTCATGGAAGAATTTTATAAATTCAGTGAGGAGGATGACATTATGTATATCAAGAGCGATCTAGATGTTTATTTGGAGGAAAAACTCTACCCACAAAATAATGGTTGTTATGATAAGGGCTACGATATTCTGGATTATTAGAAAGGAAATGCACTTAAATTTCCCATTTTGTCTATGATAGCAAGAGTTATCTTAGCGATCTTTGTTAGTTCAGTTGTATCAGAAACTGCTTTTAGCACCCTGTGAGTCGTGTCTTGAACCAATTCCGCAGGTCACATCTTCCCTATACAATTGAAGAATTAGTTTGTTCTCAAGATTGGATTAGTAGTACACCAAAAGAGAGTGATTTTGACGAAAAGTGTTCTTTTGCATTTGCAGGTTAGTATTTACTTTAATGTTTTCTATTTAATTAGTCTAACTTGTTCATTCAACTTTTGTTGGTTCGGAGTATATCTGGTTATTTTTTTTGGCTCATTACTTCCTAATTTATCTACTAATGCATTTTTGTAGATTTGAATCTGAACAAAAACCGAAATAATGCAGCAAGGTTTAGAAGGCATATCAATGTGGTTTGCATGGAGGAACAATTACTTGATCAAATTTCTGGAATTTTTGATTTTTCTTGTTTGTCTATGTAATAGTTATTTTGTTGATATTACTAATTGTGCTTTGCTTGGAGGATCTTATTGTTTAAGGGGTATTATCAAATTGTTTCTAGGTTTATTGGCTATGTTAGCCTATGTATTTATATTCGGTTAATTATTTAAGTTATTCATAAAAAAATGGTTAATTATTTAAGTTGATATTTTCTTTGAATAATGTTCTATATATAGTAGAATTAACATACATGGGGTTCTCTCTCCGAGATGCTCTCTACTCCGACTATGTCGGATGTCCTGCCTAGAGTTCTAGGTTTTTCTCCACCGCCTTTGGGCGTGTGTGTCGGTCAGGCGATGAGCACCATCGTCTATCGGATTCCTATAGCGGCGAATTCGCGCTATGCCACTGTTATACCAATTGATCATCAGTCTGATAGTATCAAAGAAGAAAATGCGGCGATGGCTGAATTCTTGTCTGAATTCATGTTGCGCTCTCGGATTGGAGATGTTCCAGTAATGGAAGCTCTGTCGGGATGTTGGACTTGGGGGATGGAACAATTTTTTGTTGTTGCAGGAGATATGGTTTTGTTGGTTCTGAGACGACTAGGATAGGGAGAAGCTGCTAGTTCATGGGCGCCTTGGAGGGTGTGTTATTTCGACGACGACATCGGTGATGGAGCTCTGGTTGCAAGGGGGATCGGGGCTTTGTTAAAAGGAAATGGAGGAGATTGTGCGGAAATCGGCAACTGTGAGTACGTCGGAGTTTGTACGTAAGTTGGAGATTGTGAGGATGCCGGAGATGTGGGGGGAAGACGGTGATAGAGGAAGACGTCGGGTTGCAGTGGACGTCGATGTGCATGAGGGATTTGTGAACCGGGTAGGTCTGACGACCCGCGAATTTACCCGGTGGTCTATTGGTCTTTCGAACCGGGTAGGTCTGATGACCCGCGAGATGACCCGATGTTTGATAGGTCTAAGGCTTTTGCTCTGGGTCAGGATTTTGATGAGCTGAGCTTAGTTTATGTTGGGCCGACCCAAAATATTATTTTTGTTGGGCAATTTGATTACTATGATGCTGGGCTATATATTGTTGGGTTGACTATGAAAGGTCTGGTATATGGGGCTACTTTTTTAGCTGAGTCTACCTATCTTGGCCAAACCTCACATGATTTTGACTTTGCAGGCCACGTTGTTTTGTCACTTTTACTATTGGCCTTGATTCCTCAGTGGGGGCTCCTGCCGTTAAACAAGGTAAGGTGGAGGTCGCAGGTCGGCCCCGTCAAGGCTCATGGATTGCTTGTTCCTGAATTGTTCGGGAATTAACCACTACAGGACAATTCATGGCTTAGCGCGCCTCATAATGGCTCACTTTTCTTATAGTTGTTTCATTTTCATAATAAAGTCGTTTGTAGACTTCATGATCAATATCATGCTAGTATTATATTTTATTTTATGTTATAAATTAGGATTTATTTCAAGTTTTTATGTAAACAAACAACGGGGACGACCATCTCAAACTTGGAGAAGCATCCCTCGAGTTGGACATTTGCTGCAGCATGGCTTCGAATGGAGGATCAGGAGCGGACGTTCTGTTCGTATTTGGCGTGGTCGCTGGCTCACTACACACTGCAATTTTCAGCTGATCTCCCCTCCTATTTTTATAGGATTTGAAAGTTTGCAGACAAGAATTTTGGCAATTGTGGAAGACATCTGGTTTGAATGTGACCCCGACTTTGTTTTTTTGGATTATATAGTCTGTTTGTCCGAGAATAGTAGCGTGTATCTTAGGGAATATGTTTTTTAGATTTTGCTATGCCCATAAGCCAAGTAATACTCTGGCTTCTTTTCAAAGGGTAGGGGATCCATCGAAATTCCACCTCTATAATGTAATTTTTAATATCGATTAATGATATTATTTTTTTCCTTCAAAAAAAAATTGTTCTATATATAGTAATGGACTTATTTAAACATATTAGTATGAAATTTTAATCTATAACTCTGAGTTGTAATTGTGACTGTTTAAACCATTTTTTGGGTTGCCTAAATTTTGTTTCCTTCTGATATTTATTCATTTCTATAGATGCATTTAGGTCTTAGATATATATTTATATTTGAATGGTTTTTCTTTTTATGATGTATATTTTTAGTTCATGAGGCTCACTCTTGTGAGCTGGAGCGCGAATTTAAGTTTTGTGAGCTTATTCAGGCTGAGCGTGAGCTTATGATTTTAATTTTTAAGTGAGGTGAATGTGTGCTATGCAAAGCCCAGTTCACACAACCCGATTGACAAGCCTACAAAACACAAAAATTCCAAAACACATACACACTTTTAATATAAGTATGATGTATGACAAGCCCGGTTCACACAACCCAAGTTATATGCCGAAAGTTAGTCGAAATTCAGAATTATGTGCTGCTTTAATGCCCAAGGATTAATTTACTTTCCTCCTGATGAATTGATGCTTAGCCATTAGGTTTGTTTGCAAACCGGTTTTTCTCTGGCTGTCTTGTAAAAGTTTTCCAAGGTTTGTCAGTAACTCTAAAGCTTCTATTTCCTCATGTAATGCAACCTTGTGTTGAAGTAGCTTTTTTTTTTTCTTTTTTTTTCTTAACCTACTGCTGCTATCCGAATGTGTACATAAAGCTTATATCATGGGACCTTGATCAGAAGTAGGGCATCACGATCATCTTTATGTTGAATGTCGCTGAGTACCAAGGAAAATGGAGCACAATACCCTTTGAGATAACTTAGTGGGACCCACTCATCCCTAGTTTGGCATTATCCATTTGCATTTTGGTAAGATGTAACGACAACAATAACAACATAACTCATTAAATCTCTAATAATGTGAATATAAGTGGGAATGTATAGGAGACAAAATTAACATTTGAAAATAAATACAAAGAGTGTCTGTTTACAAAATACTACTTAAACAGATGAATTGAAGACTGATATAACCTTTGATAATAAAATAGTTGCTTACAAAATATCATCGAAATAGTAGTCACCATTAACCTTTGCATTTTGGTTGGATAATGGATATCACAATCAATTAACAAGATGGGCAAGTGAAAATAACTTGGTGTCTCTTTTGATTCTAGTTGTGTATTAGAATTGGAAACTGATCAACCTCCAAAAGGGGTACGAAGTAGAAAGAATTCGATTAGTCAGGGGCTGTAAAGTGGACGCGAATACTTTAAAATAAAATAAAAAATAGTATTTTTTGATTACTGGCTATCCTAAAAAACTAAGCTATCTAGAGAAAATATAACGTATTTTCTTTAGCTCATACTAATCCAACGATGGTCTTTTACAAAATAGCTATTTTAAGGAAAAATAAAATTTCAAGATAAACTAGTTATTGTCAATGGGGCATTAGTCTAGTGGCTCATGCAAAGGCCTCATGACGTAGAAGTCATGAGTTTGAATCCCCTTTGCACTTTTTGAATCCTCATTTCTTGTAATAAATAGATCCCCTCTCCCAATAAATAAAAATAATAATTTAAAAAAAAAAGATAAACTAGTTATTTTTTTTTAATAATAGCTATTTTTACGGGGAAATATCTATTGTAAGGAAGAATGATTATTTTTCCAGTGTTAAAAAATCAACGGTTGAGATTCACAAAAGATGTTAAAAGAAAATTACTCTTTAGCACTGAAATCAGATCCGGCCAACTAGATCGGATCATATTTTTAGCAATAACCTTATCATTCTTTTGTAGTTGGAAATGAAGGGTCATTTGGCATGCGGGACACCAGAAAGCGATAAAACTTGAAAAATAATGTAACAGTAAATTAAATAACTATAGAACAATGACAGGTTGTACTAAACTAAAGATTAGGAAATTTTTTTTTCTTGGTAGATTACTAAGTTTATAAGTTAAATCCAAACCAATGAATGCAGTACACGTAGAAAAGAGAATTGATATAAGTTTAATTTTTTTTCTTACGTATACTGTATTGATTGATTTGAATGTAAATTTTAAATTTAATAGTCTACCAAAATAAAATTACTCGTTAGAGGGTTTGGGACTCCAACAACTCTTACTTGCCTTTGATGATGTGGTGGGGTTTAGGGGAAGGCCATTTTCCACCAGATATGACATTTGAGGTTCTTTTATGTCTTATTATTAATACTGTTCTCTACATCATTTGAGAAAGTTAGCTTTCTCTTGTTCAACATGTGAATGAAGGACACTAAAGGACATGAATTTGGTAACTGTCTCAAGTTTCAACTATATATCAATCATTTTTGTTTAGGATAGGGACGGATGCGGGGTGTTAGCAGTGGAGTCAAATGACCTCACTGAATTTTTATTTTTATTTCTAATTTATATTTTTTTGTCTTGATTATCCATTAATAACTCAATACAAATATCATGGTCCCGGTTTCAATCATAGTTATTCTTAAGAGAGGAGGAACCCTCATCCACAACTTTGGTGATCTCATATTCAAACAATACCAAACACATAAGGCAATGACGCGGTGATTCAAATATCTTGATTGTCGTACGAATCCAATTGCTTTCTTTATCATTTTTTTATTTATTTGAAATCTTTTTAGTTTTTTTCTTTTAAAATTTTACTTGTCTCGCACATAATGTCATATTTTTTTTTTAGAAATCAGTTGAAAAATATATGTATTTACTAACTAATTTTCACCGAAATTATAAGTATTTTTGTCCCTTCACTTCATTCCTTCCCCTTTTAATTTTAGTTTAAAATCATTGTGTTTGTTGATTTGCCAATGATGAATACCTTAGATGAAATCTAGGAAAAAGCTAGTTTTATAATGATGAATACCTTAGAATAGCTTGTACATTAGAAGTTTTCTTTTTGTGGCAAGATTCAATTTTATTGTCATTTTGGGGGTTTGAATTACTCGAAGGCTTGGAGTATATGTATTTTAAGTTCGCATAAGATGAAAGAGACACATCTCAAATGTTCATGTCATGTGTATTTATTCTTCCATCTTAAAACACAATTTTTTACTTTGAATCCACACTACTTGCAAATAATTATCTTTTACGTTTTTTAAAACGAAAATTCTCAACCTAAACCCTAAACTCAAAATCGCTATTTTAAATTCGCATCCGATGAAAGAGATACATATCAAATGTTCACGTCACGTGTATTTGGTTTTCCATCTTAAAACATAATTATTTTTTTTTGAGTCCACACTCCCTCTCACAAATAATTATCTTTTACGTTTTTTTCAAAACAAAAATTCTTAACCTTAACTCTAAAACCAAAACTCCCAATTTGTGAATCGCTATTTCCACAACATTTTTGTAAAATGCTAAAATTTTAGTAGGTAAAGTTTATTTTTTTCTCAAAGTTCTTGCAAATATACATTTTTCCCTCCCAACTTTTTCTTTATATTATTTTAAAGCTTATTACCATATACGTCTTTAAAAAAAATAAAAAAGGATTTTGCCCCAAACATAAACAGGTTCCAGTTTCACCCTACTATGAAGTGTTTTTACTCTAAATTTGTGGTTCTTCTTGCTCTCCCTGTTTCATGGGTTTATTTTATTTGAATTATGGATTTGGCATATGATGTACTTTCAGGTCAATATCCGAACACGGGATGTGACAGTTATCATTTGAATCATCTAAATGTCAACGGATAGAACAATAAATCAAAAATTACAGTTGAGTTAATAACTATTATAATTCGTGATTGCAGATAGTCTATTGGTTAAAAATACTTCTTATCATAGGGTGTGCTTGGACAATGTTTGGTTTGGATTTGGGTTTGGTTTGGTTTGGTCTCACTTTTGGCGGGAAATGCTCAAAATTTGACCTCTAAAATAGGCAGGAGCAATTCAAATTCAAATTTAAATTTTTTTCTTCAAATAATCGTTCAATTCCAAATTTTTGAGACCAAAATTGTCGAAAAATGTTCAAATTCCAAATTTTTGAGACCAAAATTTAAAATTGAACGATTATTTGAAAAAAAAATTTGGACGACCTAATCTCGTCTTCCTATAAAAAAAATAATAATAACTTATCATAATTTATGAGACCACTTAATCCGCCACTCAGCTGAAGTGTTTTATTTTTTTAATACATTGTGAATGAAAGTAAAACTATAATTCTTGTTTTAAACTTTTGTTTGCTAGGCAAGTAAAACTCTAATTGATTGAGTTAAAGGTTCAGTTAAGGATTTGACTTAATGAATTTGCGTCTGCCCTTAGAAAAAGGTTCAGCTAAGTAATTTATTTGCCATGTTCCTAACAAAGAGTGTTTTGATGAATATTCAAAGAGACTATTTATTTTCTTAGCCAAAAAAAAAAAAGAGAGGAAAAAATAAACTATTTGCTCACCGTGCTCTCTCATATTCCTTGATGATGTTGGTATTTTTCCTACCTCCGCATTCAAACCGCCTTTTTTTTTTTTTTTTTTAAGCCTAAAGGGGAGAGTAGCACCTCACAAGAGGAGGAGGAGATAACCCTAAAAGGAGATACAATTTAAAGCATGCCTCATGTGCGGGGAGAATATCGAAACCACAACCTCAAAATCGTGGGCAGACCATTGCCCTACTAGACTAAGAACCTTGTGATCATTCAAACCGCCTTTTAGTTTGACCCAAATTGACAGCAATTTGTGAGTAAAAGAAAAATGTCTAGCACAGTACTTGCTGGGCCTAGCCCACATTTCGTCTCTGTACTCCCCCTGTTTCTTAATGAAAGTACATATAGAAAATTAACATAAATTAAGAAATTAGGAAACAATATGCATTTTTACTCTTATACCTTTAAATAATTTAATTTATTATATTTGAAAAGAGATGAAAATGTTCAAAATACCTCTATTAAGAAATAGAGGGAGTATCAAATTCTTGAACCCAAATTTAGGACCGCAACACCTTTTTGGAACTTTTCTTCTATATGTAGCCCAGGAAGTTGGTCACTATTTGGATTGGTTTTAGTTTGAGGATTTTAATTTTGGGAAATGAAAAATTAAATTGTTTGTGAGCGTAATTGTGAAGTCTAAAATAAAAATTTATGTAAAAAAACTATGATGAAATGGTGCACATGTGTGAATAAATTACTTCTTCGATAATATTTATAGATATCCACTCCTCAACACGCTTGTCTCGCCGTAGTGCATTGAACACATTCAAGGCAGGTTGAAACTTCCAGGAAACAAACTTTTAATTGGGAGGGCGATCCTTCCGGTGAACCGACCGTACCACAAGTGAACAAGTAGAGTATACTAGGGAGTATGAGAGAACAATGTCGAAAGAACTTATAAAAATGACATTGTAACTCTGGGAGAAGGGGTACTCCCCTATCTTTTGATTTTGATTAGGAAAGCGGCATATGCCAGGCGATCGCGATTGTTTATTAAACACATAGGACTGTACTAAGTGGTAATAGGATGTATAGAATATGACACATATCTGGTGCTAAAAGGTCGGAAGGAGAAGTGTTATAAGCTTTGAATGGAAGTTCCGGTAAACGGCAGCAGTTATTCGACCTTCCCTTAATAAATTGCCTCTTTGATTTTCCTATCAGCAGCATACTTCAATGCTGTAAGGCTGCATGAATTTCAGCAATATAAAGGTCCAGTGCACTTAAGCTGCTTGTACAAACATCTAGTATAATATCAAAACAATCTCTGAAACAAATGTTGAAACTGCACCATCAACTTTCCTAGAAGCATCAAAATTTACCATTAGAGAACCATGCAAGATTTTCTGAAGATTTAAGCTGACAACTTAAGAATGTCATATGAAAATTTTCTTGATGAAAATGACAAAAGGGGTTCAATATACTAGAAACAATGGTTCGGAGTGAGTGAGAGTGATTGAGGGGGAGGTGTTGATCACCAGCACTTGTACCTTTTTTAATCATCAAAAAAAAAAAGTGACAACATAATCTCTGTTGTTATGGCAGATTTACTACGTAGTAATATAATTATCATTATATTCAGGAAGAAAAGAAAAACTACCCAAGTAGTAATCAATAAGAACAATATTTATAACCAAAATTCAAACCTACAGTCTCGATCATTACTAAATTATGTGAATTTAATATTTAAGCAGAGGCCAGATCCGTCATGTTGAGAATCAAACAATGTCTAAATGCTGTTGTTGATCATACATGTCATATCCAAAATATGCTAAAATTCAAAACAAACTTACTTTAATCATCCATATATAATTAAGGATAGTGTTAGGTGACTCTAATAATTGGTTATATTTGGCTATAATTTGAACTAAATGTGTAAAATACCGTAAAATTCTTTCTAAAAAACAAGAAGTCAATGGTATTTTATTGCCAGTTATAATGTAAATGTATAAAATGCCATGAAATCCCTTCTAAAAAACAGGACCCAATGATATTATTTTATAGCCAATTTCTTTGAGTTACAAAGCATTTCCCTATAATTAATTTATAAGATATGAAACTACAAACATAACCCATCACAACTTCATAATTTATGACAAAATTCAAAACAACACTTATTAATCAACCTCATCAAAAGATCATATCTTGCTTCTATCGGGCAACCAATGAAAGCAACTATCTTTTGAGGATTCTCAGTAAGGTGAAGATAGATATCGGTTAGCGAGGATTCATCAACTCCAGTAGCTTTCAAGTCGTTCCACAAGCTTTGTGTAATATAATTCTCTAATTGTGTTTCTTTGTCTCTAAGGTTTCTTTCCCTAATCGCTAAGGCAACAGATTCAAGAGCCTTAATCACGCAACTATCATTTTCATCATCTTGTGAAAACTTTTTCTTTTTACCTTCTTTAGATTCTCGTTGTGAAGACATGACGCGGTTGAGCTCTTGAAATGATACTTGTACATCATCACCTTTATTTATGCAACTGAATCTTCCAAGGCTAGCATCATTTTCAGCAAGCCTATCATTCGTAGCTGCAATGCTCTCCCTAGGATCTACCGCTTCTTGATTCCCTCTTTTACGTTTCTGGTTTTCAGTTTCTTTCAATTGTGAAGTACTCATAAGTCGACCTATATTTCTTTTTCTCCTCAAAAACCAATAGACAGCAACGATACAAGTTACTTGGGCAGCTGCTAAGCGCCTTTGTCGATCCCACAAATAATATAATTCCCTCGAGTCTCTTTCTATTGCATTCATCTAAAATTTCTAGATTTGAAAAAAGTAGATTAACTTTACGAGGACAAGGACAGTAACAAGAATAAGTCAATCAAAAGAATAATTGTACAGGAGATAACACAAAAGAAACAGATCATGCAAAACTACGAAAATGAGCACTGGAAAATGACAAGTTTTAAACATTATCCAAGTACACCATGACACCAAACATCTGAATGTAATGAAACAACAAGATTTATTAAGCCTTTAGAGAAGAAGAATACAATTTAAATGACTACTCAAGTTTAAAAGGTAACTCAACAGTTAAGGTAAAACTCTAAGCAAGAACAGAACACGGACTACGAGTTATCAGTTCAATGGAAGGGACAAACCAAAGCCCAAGCCAAATTTTACAGCAAAACACATTTAGAACTTCTTACAGCTTCTCGTCTCCTCTTTGTTGGTGTTCAATGAGGAGGCGGTCCTAACCGGGGAAATGGTAAACCAGCAAATGCGAGAGTAGAGAAACCAGCCAAGCATGGGCAGAAGGTTATGGACACTTGCGTTAAGCTTCAGCTACACAATTTCGTTGTTTCAAATTGATTTTACTTTCTATCTTACATGACCTTGAAATGAATGACAAGCGTGTAAATCATCATTTAACCCGTAACCACATCACGGTTTCATTACAGACATACTAACATTGGCAGAACTAGGAGTGATGGCCGCCGACAAATTTTTTTAAAATGTCAAGTTTTTTTTGAATTTTTTTTTATATATTTCTACAATATATATCGTTTTAGAATTGTTGCCCACTTTTACTATTTTAGAAACACAATTCATTTTACCCTATTCCTGAGCCTTAATACTAAAGGCTCTTTGCTTCGAAGTTGATTAAACCGCTTACCCCCCAAGCAGAATAATTAAACATGTACAGTCCTAGTTAGATATATTTAATATCTACCTTGTTTAGCCTTTGATTCTTGTTCTTGATCACTTCCCATTATGCAATTACGGGTTTGATAAGATTTTAACCTAAAAGGCTGCTGCTAACAAGCTGGCATACAGAGCTTGGATTAGCATCATTGGTATGGGAATTGACTCAATAACGATGCAATTCTGTTAAAAATCTGGAAAAAGTATTCATAATTCCCCTAATAAGAGAGTAACAAGCTCAATTTATACATTGATAGAACAAATTTCATAGAAGAAAACAAATAAAAATATTACCTAGAGCAGTGGAAAGCGGAGGGAGTCCCAGCGGTGTACTCAGTTTGAATATAAGATTTTGAATTCTGAAATTGGTTTCTGGCTGTAGTAGTAGTTTTTCTACTGGAATTGGCGCCAACTAGTTAGACCATGAAAAACTTGCCGCCAAATTGATTTTTTTTTTTTGTTTGAGAGTTTTCGCGAAAATTGTGGTTAGAGTCTTGGACTCAACTAAATTTTTATTTTTATTTGAAAAGGGCTGCAAAAGTGATAGTTCTAATATGTACCAGTTTCATTGGACTATATGATACAGAAGTAACCGCATTACTACAAAATGAGGAGAGAGACAATTCTGAGATGACGTGACTAATTCTGGACCAAAAGCTTCCTATGAACTTGGTCCATATTAGAAAATTCCTTGCAAAAGAGGTACTTTTTAAAACTTGTCCCTGAAAATATTTATTTTGTAGCAAGCAAAAAATATATTTTGAGAAAAAGCAAGAAAGACACTTTTTTTGTTGCAGGATTAAGCTATTTTTTGTTGTTCGCCCGTGTCAAACCTTTGGCTTAAGAGTCAAAAGGCCATGAGATACTCCACTGAATTGATCCTCCTAGACAAAAAGCCAAAAAGACTTGTATATTTTTCTGGGAATGGCCTTAGAATGACCATTAATTTTCATAATGGTCTAAACATGACAAGAAATATTTTATACAAAACATTTTTAGCCAAGACGTATTTGTGAAATCCGTCATGGATTGCGGACGGATTTGTGAATCCGTCATGGATTGCAGACAGATTCCACAAATCTGTCCTGAGCTGATGTGGACAATCATTCAGCATGTCTGTCCATGTCAGCTCATGACGGATTTGTGAAATCCTTCCTCTGTGATACCCATAACCTTTCGATACCATGTTTGATATGCCTATGTGTTTATATGTTTTATGTTATATTTATCTGATTAGTTTTAGGAGCGCATGAGTAAGGATATGAAGTTTAGGGACCGATATTTTAAGTTGGTTGTTGGTTAATTTTGGAGGAAAGTGGTTAAAGATGAAAGGGTGCCTTTTCAAGATAAGATCAAGGGGTTACTATGGGTGTTTTTAGAGTTATAACCCTCCAAAAATCTGGACATATGTAGGCTATAAATAGAGGACATAGGAAGGTAGAAAAAGGAAGGAGAAAGAAAGAAAGATAATAGAGTAAACCATAGTGCTGGAAAAGGTGGGCAACAAAAATAAATCATTTGGCATACATAGTAAACGATCTCTGGTCATTCCCATATTTTAACTACAAATACTAAACTCTTTAAACTAGATTCTGACCAAACTTTTAATTGGGAGGGCGATCCTTCCGGTGAACCGACCGTACCACAAGTGAACAAGTAGAGTATACTAGGGAGTATGAGAGAACAATGTCGAAAGAACTTATAAAAATGACACTGTAACTTCGGGAGAAGGGGTACTCCCCTGTCTTTTGATTTTGATTAGGAAAGCGGCACATGCCAGGCGATAGCGATTGTTTATTAAAAACATAGGACTGTGCTAAGTGGTAATAGGATATATATATGACACCTGTCCGGTACTAAAAGGTCGGAAGGAGAAGTGTATAAGCTTTGAATGGAAGTTCTGGTAAACGGCGCAGTTATTCGACCTTCCCTTCATAAATTGCCTCTTTGATTTTCCTATCAGCAGCATACTTCAATGCTGTAAGGCTGCATGAATTTCAGCAATATAAATGTGTAAAATACCGTAAAATTCTTTCTAAAAACAAAAGTCAATGGTATTTTATTGCCAGTTATAATGTAAATGTATAAAATGCCATGAAATCCCTTCTAAAAAACAGGACCCAATGATATTATTTTATAGCCAATTTCTTTGAGTTACAAAGCATTTCCCTATAATTAATTCATAAGATATGAAACTACAAACATAACCCATAACCCATAACCCATCACAACTTCATAATTTATGACAAAATTGAAAACAAATTCAAACAACACTTATTAATCAACCTCATCAAAAGATCATATCTTACTTCTATCGGGCAACCAATGAAAGCAACTATCTTTTGAGGATTCTCAGTATGGTGAAGATAGATATCGGTTAGCGAGGATTCTTCAACTCCAGTAGCTTTCAAGTCGTTCCACAAGCTCTGTGTAATATAATTCTCTAATTGTGTTTCTTTGTCTCTAAGGTTTCTTTCCCTGATTGCTAAGGCGACAGATTCAAGAGCCTTAATCACGCAGCTATCATTTTCATCATCTTGTGAAAACTTTTTCTTTTTACCTTCTTTAGATTCTCGTTGTGAAGACATGACGCGGTTGAGCTCTTGAAATGATACTTGTACATCATCACCTTTATTTATGCAACTGAATCTTCCAAGGCTAGCATCATTTTCAGCAAGCCTATCATTCGTAGCTGCAATGCTCTCCCTAGGATCTACCGCTTCTTGATTCCCTCTTTTACGTTTCTGGTTTTCAGTTTCTTTCAATTGTGAAGTACTCATAAGTCGACCTATATTTCTTTTTCTCCTCAAAAACCAATAGACAGCAAAGATACAAGTTACTTGGGCAGCTGCTAAGCGCCTTTGTCGATCCCACAAATAATATAATTCCCTTGAGTCTCTTTCTATTGCATTCATCTAAAATTTCTAAATTTGGAAAAAGTAGATTAACTTTACGAGGACAAGGACAGTAACAAGAATAAGTCAATCACAAGAATAATTGTACAGGAGATATCACAAAAGAAACAGATCATGCAAAACTACGAAAATGAGCACTGGAAAATGACAAGTTTTAAACATTATCCAAGTACACCATGACACCAAACATCTGAATGTAATGAAACAACAAGATTTATTAAGCTTTTAGAGAAGAATAATACAATTTATATGTTTTATGTTATATTTATCTGATTAGTTTTAGGAGCGCATGAGTAAGGATATGAAGTTTAGGGACCGATATTTTAAGTTGGTTGTTGGTTAATTTTGGAGGAAAGTGGTTAAAGATGAAAGGGTGCCTTTTCAAGATAAGATCAAGGGGTTACTATGGGTGTTTTTAGAGTTATAACCCTCCAAAAATCTGGACATATGTAGGCTATAAATAGAGGACATAGGAAGGTAGAAAAAGGAAGGAGAAAGAAAGAAAGATAATAGAGTAAACCATAGTGCTGGAAAAGGTGGGCAACAAAAATAAATCATTTGGCATACATAGTAAACGATCTCTGGTCATTCCCATATTTTAACTACAAATACTAAACTCCTTAAACTAGATTCTGACCAGAGGGGATTGGATTCTAACGGCCGGATTAAGAGTTATCAACTACGGAGTATAAAGCTATGACAATTCGAGTAAAGTCAGAGTATTGAGGATAGATTGTTAAGTTAGAGTATCTGACGGTATATGATCGGAATTATTCACGTTTCTAAAGTTTAAGGACTTGAAGGAGTACATTCTGAATGGTGAAGATTAGATTCTAATAATCCGTTTAAATGTTCTTGCTTCGGGAAGTAGAGATTGCGAATGTAAAATTCTTGTTTCTGTTCTTCAATTGGAGTTTTGATTAAGCGTACAAAGTAAGGATCCTTCACTCTTGTTTTCAGTCCTAAAACACATGATAGATTGCAGTCGACCGGCCTGTCATGTCGGCAATGTTGCAGAAGTCGCTAGTCGCTAGTCACTAGTCGCTAGTCGGTCGCCAGACTAGTTATTAGCGAGTAGTCGGAGACTAGTCGACTTATCTAGATTACAAGGGATTTTTAAAAATTCCATTAACCTATATATTAATGGAACATGTGCACCGAATCATTTTAAATGAGGGATCTCAACCAGTTAAACTTAGATCCTATAGGGTGCCTCATTTCCAAAAGGCTGAGATTGAGACACGGGTTCATGACATGCTTAAAGAAGGAATAATTCAACTTAGTTGCAGTCCTTTTTCTTCTCCAATTATCCTTGTAAAAAAGAAGGATGGTTCTTGGAGATTTTGTGTGGACTACAGACAATTAAATGCAATTACCATCAAAGATAAATTTCCCATTCCTCTTGTGGATGATTTACCTGATGAAATTCATGGAGCTGTGTATTTTTCAAAGATTGATCTCAAGTCTGGTTACTTCCAAATCAGAATGAGGAAGGAAGACATTCATAAGACAGAATTCACCACTCATTTTGGCCACTATGAGTTTAAGGTGATGCCCTTTGGGGTAGCCAATGGTCCAGCTACATTTCAGTCACTTATGAATAGAGTTTTTGGTCCCTATTTGAAGAAATTTGTCTTGGTTTCTTTGATGAAATTCTGATAAATAACCCAGACTTGGGCTCTCATGTGACTTACTTGGAGATTGCACTCAAACTGTTGAGGGAAAATCAGTTGTATGGAAAACTTAGTAAGTGTACTTTTGCTCAAAAGGAGGTTGAGCACGTGGGGCATATGATATCTGGTCAAGGTGTACAAGCTGATCCCAAAAAGATTAGGGGCATGTTAGATTGGCCTAGTCCTTCAATAATTAAACAACTTAGAGGATTTTTAGGGCTTTCATGTTACCATAGGAGATTTATAAAATATTATGGTATCCCGAGTAAGCCTTTGACTTTTCTACTGAAAAAGAATGCGTTCAAGTGGACTGCAGAAGATGAACAAACCTTCAGGAAGCTTAAAGAGGTTCTGAGTATGCCACCAACATTAGCATTTCCAGATTTCCCTAAGAAATTTATTGTTGAGGCAGATGCTTGTGATATAGGCATATGAGCAGTTTTGATGCAAGAAAGAAGAGCCTTAGCTTATTTCAACAGGGCTCTTGGTCCAAAATGTGCTGGATTATCTACATATGAGAAAGAGTTGATCACATTGTCAACTGCATACTAAAATGGAAGCACTATCTGGAAGGTAACCATTTTGTTATTAAGACTGATCATTAGAGTCACTTTGAACAAAGGCTTAACATTGTGGCACAACAAAATTGGATATCAAAGCTGTTAGGGTTTGATTTTGACATTCAAAGAGTTTCCCAGAAAGACACAGAATCCTTATATGGATCTTCTACTTTTTTCACAACCAGCCCAATCTGAGTCACTGTAGGCAGTGAGACTCAGAGAAGATTGGCTAGCCGGAAAAATCCATTGTCCTGGATTAAACTTTAAGCATCTTAAGACCCTATGTGCAGCCTTCATGTGTAGGATTGTAGGAAAATATATGAATTGACTCAATTGCTGAACTGCAAATGAGATTTCAGTCCTAGTTAAGCACAAATACAAGAGTTTTTCTACAATGCTCATGTATTGTGAATTGGTTGTCAATAAAATTAAGTATTTGTTGGCTAATTTGCACTTTACACTCATAGGAGTGACTGATAGCTTGCAATATTGGAAACCATTATCCTTAAGTAGATCCAAAGTATATTTCCTTTGATTCAATATAATGCCTGATTTAGACCGGCACACTTTAATGCCAAGGAAAAATCTCAACTGGCCTAAGTCTTTAACGCCAAACAAACTGTTTAAAGATTTCTTGACTTTCTGAATTTCCTCCAATCTGTCTCCTGCGAGCACAATGTCATCAACATAAACCAATAAAGCCAAGTAAGAATGGTCAGTTTTTTTGACAAAAATGCTGTAATCACTTTTAGACTGAACAAACCCTATTTTTAACAATGCATTGGTTATTTTAACATTACATTGCCTGTTGGCTTGTTTTAGTCTATAGAAGGACTTCACAAGCTTGCAAACTTTACCAGCTGCAGCAGAAAATCCAAGAGGTAAGACCATGTAAACTTTCTCTGCCAAATCACCATGCAAAAGGCATTATTTATGTCTAATTGATGTAAATGCCAATCCTTAATGGCTGCAAGTGCCAGCATGGTCCTTATAGTGGTTGCCTTAGCTACAGGGAAAAAAGTGTCCATGTAGTCAATCCCAGGTTGTTGAGTATATTTTTTAACCACCAGCTTTACCTTATACCTTTCTACAGAACCATTTGAATTGTATTTGGTCCTATACACCCATTTGTTGCCTATGGCAACCTTTCCTGCAGGCAGATCTATGATGATCCAGGTCTTATTTTGTTCAATTGCCTTAATTTTAGCTTTCATAACCTGTTTCCAATGCTCAAATTGCACTGCCTCTTTGTAAGATATAAGATCAAAATTAATAGATATTTGCATTAAAAAATGTTTGCAGTTAGGGGCTAAATGATCAGAGACAAGAGATTAAACTTGAATTTAGACATATATAGAACATCACTACGAATGAGGTTTTGGTTTATGGTAACAGGTCCTTTGTAAAAGGCTTGTAAATGATGACCATTAGGTAGGATGATATATGCATTATGTAAAGGTTCATAGGAATCAAAATGACACAAAAAAGTACATATGTGATAAGATGTCCCTGAATCCACAATCCATTTGTTAATCAAAAAACTGTAATCCTTACCTTAATCTCAAATAGAGCGTGCAAAGCTAGTTGTCAACTTTTCCTTGTTGTGCATTTTGAAAGTGTGTCATTAATTGTTCACAAATGTTAGAGGGCAAAGTGATACCAGGATCCATGATGGTGGTGTTGGTGTTGGTGTTGCCTTTAAATTATGTTTCCACTTGATTGACAGATCCAATATTGCCTTTGTTTTTTAAGTTTGTTGGAAATCCATGCTTTTGATAACACATGCCAGCAGTGTGTCCTGTCTCGCCACAATGTGTGCATTGAAACCTCCTATTTGCTGCTCCTGTTCTTTGACCATTGAAGGATGAATTGTTATAAGGTTTTTTGTAATTTGAACCTTTTGGTCCATCTTCATATGAATTTCATTGTCCTATATTGTTGACTGCTGGAAGGTATTAGTTTCATTTGAAGAATTGCTTGGTTTTCTAATAGTAGCAAGTATAGGAATTTCTGTTGTATGCATTGGTTTTCCTCCTTTATGTAGCTGTATCTCATTCTTTTTGGTGAGATTAAAGGCCTGCTTGATTTTTGGCAGTGGAGTCATGAGCAAAATCTGTGATCTCACTTCTGCATAGTCTTCATTTAGGCCTTTGGATAACCTAATTACATTATCCTCATCATAGTTATTTTGCATAATGGCATATCCTCCACAACTGCACTGTGTAGGACATGAGCATGTAGGAATTGGCTTTAACATCTGCATTTCATCCCACATTATCTTCATTTTGGTAAAGTACATTATGATGGAATAGGTTCCTTGCCTTAGGTTTCCAATTTCATCCAAAACTTCACTTAGCCTATATGCATCACCATCACTAAATCTTTCTGCCAAATCATTCCATATCTCAAAAGCTAAATTGTACCAAAGTACACTTTGCTTTATTGTAGGAGAGATGTAATTTAAGATCCAAGACATAACCATATTCTTGCATTGTGTCCAACATTCATACATAGTAGAATCTGAATTTATTGGCAAGATAGTACCATCAACAAACTGCAATTTGTTCTTAGAGTTTAGATCCATTTTGACTGCTCTTTTCCAGTTTTGATAGTTAAAATCATCAAGTAAAGGAAACACTAATCCTTGTGATGGATTTTCTGTAGGTGCAAGGTAATATGGACGGTTTACTAGAATGATTGGATGAATTTGATTGCTGCTAGTCATGTTAAAACAATTAGAAAGCAAGATCAATTCCAATGTAGGAAAAAACACAGCAGAATGATTTCAAAAAATTGAAATTAGAACTAGCAATTATCCAGAAGACAATTGAAAAATAACTGATAAAAAACAAGTAACAAGAGAATCGGTGATTCTTAAAAAATAAAGCAGGATCTAACTAGGATCCAGATCCTAGTAACTCTGATACCATGAGGAAAATAGAAACAGATTGAAGAAGAACAATCAAGGAAGATGAGCAATGGAAAAGAAACAAATCAGAGAAGATAAAAAACCATTGAAGCTGCGAGAAGGAAGTTTTTCTTTCTCATTTCTGATGATTAAAAAGGTATTAGACTATTTATAGACTCTAATGTAACTGCTTTCTTGCTAAAGTTACATACTACTCTAGTCTATATAAATACTAGGTGAGAAAGTATATTAAAGGGTGATACAAATTCTGTACAATGGGCTGTCACCCTAGCCTTTCTTCTAACTGATTTCTAACTGTCATTCTTCTAGAAAAAGCTAGATTCTTCCAACTTGTAACTGTCTTCCCAGTTGCATTGATGTTGAGGTGGAAGCTCGAGTTGTGTGTCTTGTTTTGAGGCATTGTATGCTTAGTTTGTTTGGCTGTTGTTTTCTGCATTTGCTGTGTTTGTGCATTGCTGCTCTTTGTGTATCTGCTGCTGCATTTTTGCCTTGTTCATGTTGCTCCTGCAAATGCATTATATATTCATCAAATAACTAGCACAACATAAGCATTGGTCCTGTCAGAGCACCTCCACAAAGTGACAAGTATAGTTTCTAAGAGCCGGCAACATAGCCAACTTTAGAGTAAACTTAAAACCACTTAGCTAACTCTCTCTATGGTGTTACATATTGGTTGTAAATTATTCATCAAAATTTTAGCCAATTAATAAAATTTTAAGGGCAAAGTAGTCATTTCGCGTGTCTAATTTGGGAATTTAGCCAATTAATTGGCTAAATTTTAGCTCCCTAGCATTTCCCTTATTATTTTTGTTTTTAAAGAAAAATAAGTCAAGAAGAGACTGTTTTACCCGGTTTTAATTGAGCATGTACCTCAAACATGCAAAAATTAACCTGATTCTGCCATGGAAATTAAGAGTGTTCATGGTTCGGTTTTACGCATTTTTTAAACCAAACCGAAATATTCTGGTTGACATTTTTAAACCCATCCAAACCATTCAAAATTTCAAACCGATGCATTCAGTTTGTATCGGTTTGGTTTGATTGCTCGGTTTTTGTGAGATACAAAATATATTAATTAAAGTAAAAATAAAACAAAAAATTATTTTTATAATTACTTAGTTTCTAAAAATATAAAGAAATATTTCTATTGTTTTCACAAGTTAAACACAATTAAAAAAAAATGAAACATACATTCTTAATCTTAATTCTTTAACTTCAAAATCATCCTACAAGAAAAAAGACCAAAAACAATACAAAAAATAAATCATTATTATTGCAAAAAGACCAAATTGCAGGAGAATCTAAAATCACATACCAATAACTCTTCTATCTCTTTCTTTAGCATTTGAAAAACTTGATTGTCATGAATATAAATAAGAAGTTAAATACCCCCTTCATCTCAAAATAGTGTTACATTTGGATTTTTCACATAGATTAAGACATTCCTCACACAAGGCATGGTAGCCCAGTGGGTAACATCCACTGCCTGTGACCGAGAGGTCCAGGTTCGATACCCACCTCACACAAGGGAAATGATTTAATTGTCATTTCTTTGGGTTCCCTTGTGTAGGTCTTATACTCCCAACGGGACATCTACTACTCCCCTCACGGGGCACCCGCTCAACGGGACATCTCCCCTCACGGGGCACCCGCTCAACGGGCTTCTACTACTCCTCCTCCTCCGGTGAGGTCTTATAATAAATAATTGTAATAAACTGGACCATACTTATAAATGGTCTAGTTTTAAAAAAAAAAAAAAAAAGACATTCCTAAAAAAAATAAGAGTAAAAGTCAAAAGACTAATATATCCTAATTAACTATTCCTTGAATATTAGTATTGTATTTAGAAGAAGAGTAAGAAGAGGGGTAAAAATGATAAAAGTTCATTAAATATTCATTGATATTGCAAATGTTAACATTCTTTTGGAAAAAATATTTAAAGTCAAAATGTTAACACTATTTTGAGATGGAGGGAGTATGTTTTATTGTAAAAGAGTCATTTAATACATGACTGATTCCAAAAAGCAATGTCAAAAATGCATTACTTGAATATAAGTGTAAGCTCTAAGGGCCAATGTGATCAATCTTTCTTTGGTGATAACACGACATTGAGAAGTTTTAATATTTGTGTGAGCTTGTGTTTAATGATAGGATATTATTCTCGTACCTGCATTGATGGAAATGGTAAGATAGGTTCTTGTGGATCTCAAAGATATCAACTATATATACAACAAGAAGAAGCTATATTTTGTAAGGCTCCATGACATAAGCTAAAAGTTCATCCACAATGCCTTGAAAGGAATTGCAAAGTCAAGAAGGAAGATCAACTTGTTGAAGAAGTACTCAATCACACAATAAAGTTCATCCATGAAGTAGACTCTCAACAAAGAAGTAATGAAGTCCAATACACTACAACATAAAGATTGCTATAGGACTTCACCACTCAAGTCCAAGCTCAAAGAAGAATTCATCTTGAACACTTGAAGACCAAGAAGATTAGTCAAGAAGTTATATTGGTATATCCTTGTGACTAATAATATTTGATGAATGTTAGATTATAGTATGATGAAGCTCATACCGTTGCATGTTTTCAAAACCATCTTTATTACTTTAATAAAATCTTTCAAAGGTTTTGAAAAACATACTTTAAGTGTTAGGTAATGCCTAAGATCTTTAAAATGTTTTAAATATCTTTAAAACAATTAGACATGAGTTTGAGAACAGTAGAAATGTGACCGAGTGAAAAAAACCAATTTTGAACTGAACATCAGTCGACCGGGTCCTAGACCTCGGAAGAATTGATGAAGTCTGGTCGACCGACATGTGGGGTCTGGTCGACCAGAGTGTCCTTTTTACTTAGTCACTTTCGAATGTTCTAAGACTCTAACAGCTATAAGATGTCGGAAGAGCATGTTTTAGGTTGGTCAACCGAAACATTGATTCTGACGATCAGACCACCCGTTGCGGTCGACCGAGATCAAGACAGAAGCCTTTGAACTTAACTTCGAAACTACTTTGGACGACCTACCCTATGGTCCGGTCGATATAAGATGTCATGTCAAGGCAAAAATATAGTCGTTGTAACCCGATTTGCTTGCAATTTTTTGACCCTTTAAATAGCATTTAAGGCTCATTTTTGTTATTTGCTCAAGCCATTAGAGGGACCTTAGTAAACACAATTTAGACAAGAAAATAAAACACTTTCATGAGCTAAATACTTCCAATCATTCATAAAAAAAACATTTTATTTTGAGAAAGAGCTTCATCTACTTATTCTTCTATTCTCAATTATGAATTAGAACTTTCATTGTATTATCCAATCCTTAGAGGGATTTGTTTTTCTAGAGCTTAATTGTAAAATTTCATGTGTTAAGATTATGTTTCTTTGTAATGGGTTGAGTAGCAAGGCTTTTTTTTGTAAGAGTTGTAGTTTTGGCCCTCCAATGTGTTGGAGTGGATCTTTCTTGTAATCGTAGGAACTAGAGTGAGTGGTGAACACGAAATAGAAGTACGGTTGAATGTGTTCGTAAAACCTCCTCACTTAGTAGAATAGGTTAGAGAAAGAGTTCTTATGGGTGAAGGGTTGCATGTGTGCATACAAGGACCATTCCTTCCAAATAACTGGATATCCATGTTTTTTGTAGCATTTGTGTATGTGTGTCCTGCTAAACCACAGAAGCTACATTGCAGCATATTTATGTTCATACTTTGAGGGAATTTCTTCATTGCCATAGCAGTATTCATAGAATTGTTGTATGAACCAGGATTAGGCCAGAATGGTTAGAACTTGCTACCATACCAGGAAAATGAGGTATCCTCCTTGACAGCCAGGTGTATGAATCATGCCCATTAAACTGAACATCAGTTGCATTCCAACCTGGGGGATGAACAACACTGTAGTTCATCTGCCTTTCATATTGCAGAACCATGGAGAAAGTATTATTGATGGAATATGTTGGCTTAGTGACTAAGACATGATTCTTCACACTAGAAAATGTATCAGTGAGACCTTTGAGGAACCTGATGACATAATCAAATCCAGCATACATCTTGAGAGTTTTCTGCACATCACAGCTGCACTGTGGCACACATGTGCACTATGGAATAGGCCTCAACATCAAGAATTCCTCCCATAATATTTTCAGCTTGGTATGATAGTCAGTTACTGTCATATTTCCTTGCTTGAGGTTATGGATTTCTTTAAGGAGGTCAGCTAGAAAAAAATCATCACCATTGGCAAAATCTGGACTTCAAATCCTTCCAAATAGCATTGGAAGTAAGCAACCATATGCAACTCTAAGCAATTGTAGGAGTCATGGAATTCAGCAACAAAGATTTCACCATATTATCAGTTTGTTTCCATAAAGCATAATGTGGATCAGTCATTGCTGGAGTTTCGAACCTCCAGTAAGGGAACCATCCTTATTCTTGCTAGACAAAGCCAGTAACATAGGAAAGCTCCAAGGATGATAATTGCTAGAAGTGAGCAGTGGTTGTACAAGCACATTGGAAGGACTCTCACTAGGATGCAAATACAAAGGATTCAATGTTTCCATTGTCATAGTGTGTGATGTCAACACATTAGCAGGAAAATTTTAAGAATTAGCCATTAGATCAATATGATTATGGAGCGGAAATCGGAAGAGATAGAGAAACATTGAGTAATTACAGAAACAGAAAAGGCAAAATCGAACAAAAATTGAACACGAAACAGTGATAAATTTAGCAAAATGAAGGTTAGAAGGAAATCAATTGAACAAATTGAAGATCAATTGAAGGATATAATCAAATCAATTAAACATATTGAAGATCAAAACAATCAATCAAAGGCAAACTGCTCAGATACCATATCAAAATATAAGAATAAGAATGATGAAATGCAGCAAGAAAGATAAGCAGAGAAGCTGGACAATGAAGCTGAAGTTGTTGGAGCATTGGAATCACTAAGGCCCTAGATCCAGATGTCTTTTACTTTCTATTCGAATCATTAGGCATACAAGATATTTTTTTTGGGCCAGATTGCCTGGGGGGAGTGTATAAAAATATAAGAAGAAGAATGATGAAATGCAACAAGAAAGACAAGCAGATAAGCTGCACAAAGAAGCTGAAGCTGTTGCAGCTTCTGCAACTATCCAAACGCCATAAACAAATACAAACAAAAATGCTGACACAGCAGCCACACCAAAAGATGAAACAGCAGCATCATATTACAGAAGAAGATACAAACCAGTTGGACCAGAATTTAGCTTCTAACCTGAAGATTCTTTTATAACATCATCACACTGAATCAGCCCCAAAAGGTGTGTGAAGCTAACAAACTTAACTGATTCTCCCCTCCATTCTGCAAGCGGATAACATAGAGCATTTTTGCAAGCATATTATGTGCAAGTTAGATGTGTATGATAGCATTCAACTTAGTTTAATTTACTTTTACTTTGCCAGTTTATACATTGTACATTGTAATTAGAAGTCTATAAATAGGATCTTTGTACATTCTTTTCATAATTAAGGAGAAAAATATCGTCTCTGCATAAGTTCTCACCGTTCTGTTATTTTCTTGCATTGGTTGAATACTCTGATTTTGTAACATGGTATCAGAGCAATAAGCTTATGATTATTGTTTCCTTGCTTGTCTCTTCATTTGATTGTTTGCTTGAGAATTCTTCTGTTCTTCTGGAAATTTCTATTTCAATTATTGTTTTCTCCAGATCATTTTGTTAAAATGGCAATTAACAACAATGGAAACACAATTGGAAATCCTTTTTACCTTCATCCAAGTGAAAATCCATCTACTGTTCTTGTTCATAATTGTCCTTTTGGTGCACTTCATGAAATTCAAAAATATGTAGAATCTTATTATGTAATCATATTTTTCAAAGGACTTATTGACTCTTATGCAGCAGTCAAGTCTCAAATCTTGTTGATGAGTCCTTTGCCATCAATCAACGAAGTTTTTTCAATGATAATTCAGGTAGAAAATAAGATGAACTACAGTCCTAACACCAATAATAATAACAACAAATCAATTGCATAAGGTACTGGTAGCATTACCTTGTACAGTTATGCTAATCAGAACTTTAAGAAGGTTGGATTCAAAGGTACTAGCAACAAGAGTGGACATACTATAGATAAATGCTATAAGAAGTATGGATTTCTACCAAACTTTAAAGGACCAGAAGGATCTCAAATGAATTTTAACCATGGAAAGAAGAAAGGCTTGCAGACATCAGGTATTAACAACACTAGCAATGTTAATGTTGTTACTAACTCAGTTAACTCTCTATTTTGAAATGAACAATATCAAGAACTTGTCAAGATGATGCAAGCACAACAAACCTATACTAGTGGTGGAACAGTAGATGCTAAAGAAGGACAAGCTAATGAGAAAACTACTTATGCATTGTTTGCAAATTTCACTAATCTTCTAACTGATTCAGGTATCAGTTCTCCTTTAAATTCAGATGTATGGATAATGGATCCAGGAGCCACATATCATATTGCTTGTTCTTTAAGTAATTTTGCTACTTCTTATCTTGTCAAGTCTTCAATAAAACATGTGAATTTTGATATATGGGGACCTCTCAAAGTCCAAACTATTCATGGTCATCATTATTTCTTAACTATTGTAGATGAATACAACAGATATTGTTGGATTTTCCTTATGAAAACTAAATCAGAAACAAGAAATCTCATTGAATCTTTTTGTCAATATGTTCAAACATAGTTCAATACCTCCATTAAGGTCATTAGGACTGACAATGGACAAGAGTTTATTATGCCTAATTTTTATACTTCTAAAGGCATAATTCATCAAACTACTTGTCTTAGATTCTGGAACTTTTTTGTACTTCATGTTGTTAGGCTAATAAATACAATTCCTACTCATCTCCTCAAGGAAATCACCCTTTGAAATTGATACTGGACCATCTAGAAGACTACATCATTACACACATCCTTTATCAAGCATCAATGGACCGATGACTAGATCATGAACCATTCAAATGGAACAAGAACTATCTACATTGATCCGAGAGTTAAAGTCTAAAGAAGAAGCCAAGCTACATCTAGAAGATGAAGTACAAGTTCAACTTCTAACTCTCAAAGATACTTATTTCGGCCCAAACAAGCAAAGTGGCTAAAAAGGGCATTTTAGTATTTTCACACATTAAAGTCTATTCTAGCCTATTCTAGACTATTCTAGACTTTAATTATTTTTAGTATTGTTATTTTATTATTCTAGCCGTGTATAGCAAGTAGTTGCTATAATAAAGGACATGTTGTCCATGTGTTAGTTAGTTGGTTATTAAGAGTCCTAATGCAACTAGGACTCTTCATTATTTTGGTAGTTACTTTTATTTGTGCCGCCAAGATAATAGGAACATGTGCCTATTATCTTGTTTAGGTAGTTACTTGATAGCAAGTTGTTATTCAAGAGTCATAATTCTTCAAGGACTCTTATTTCCCTTTTCCTAGTTCAAGTTGGAACCGAAATACATCTATTTAAAGAGTATTTACGGCCACTTTTTTGCTTAGACTTGATATTGATATTCTGATTAAGGTTATTCCTTTGATACTTGTTTATGAACTTCCGGTAGAACTTCATATTCCTTGAGTTACTGTATCAACTAGCTTGTTTCTCTAGTTGTGGTGTTTTAGCCTTCATTGATACTTAGCCTGCTCGAGGTTGTGTTAAGTGTATTCCCATAGAAACTAATTCGAGATAGAGAAAGATCTGCTTAAAAGACGAACCTTGATATAAAACATCACGGTTTCGCATCAAGTGGTATCAGAGTAAAAGGTTGATCTCTATCTTGGTGTACCTTTATTGCTTTCTTGAAATTTTTTTTTCTTGTTTGCTTGAGATAGCCGAAAGATAACAATTTTTTTTTACCCTAACGAAAAAGCCACCCGGAAGTAAAGAAATTGGCAGTCGGGTTAGCCCAAAATAGACAAGGAATCAAGACCAAAAGCAAACTTCTTTTGTATAAAGGAATTGGATCTTGTTCCCTCTTCATTTTGAATTCGCCACAATCAAGACTTTTCGATCTAGCACAACTGTCATCAAACAAGAGCTTTTGATATTGTGGCCAAGATAAGGGTAAGTCTCGAGCAAGAAGGTAAGAAAAGATTTCAAGAACAAGCTATTTCAAGAAAACAGAAAATCAAGAAAGGTAAAGATCACATCTTTTTCTTGTTTGGCAACAAATAACTCTTATACTTTTTCCTTAAGACTTTTTGTAAGTCAAGATAAGATTTCTTGCCATATTTTTCCAAACTTCCTTCAACATAACCATTCAATCATCCAAAGTTGGAAGTTCTTGACAAGTATTTTGTGGGATATTGAGAGAATAAAAATCTGATTACTATTCACGGATTACTATTCACAGACTACTATTCACAGATTACTATTCACAGATTTGGTGAAAAGATTCAATCTTCAATATCTTTTTCTACTAACGATTTTTTGTGTGAATTCTTCTTTGCAAAGATAATGTCTTCTGATGAAGGTACTTCGAAGCAAGGTGCCATAGATGGTGACAAACTTTTTAGAGAATCCATACAACAAACAATGAAAGCCATGATGCAATCCATCAATGAACTCAAAATGGAGGTTCTTGAAATCAAGAACCATTCGGATAAAGGCAAAGGAGCAGCAAAAGATGATCAAGAAGATCAAGATTCACATGAGTCCTTTGATCAAATTGCAAGAAACAACTTTCGGCAAAACCATGAATTTCAGCCGAGAGTTATTCCAAGAATGGTGGATAACTTTGCATATGAACCGAAGCCAAATCAGCAAAATCCGAGGTATGAATCGAGGCCCTTTGTTCATGAACAAGAATTTGAACCGAAAGCACAAGATCAAAATCCGAGACCATATGCTCATAACCAAAGGTATGATCCGAGGCAAAATGTTCAAGATCAAAGGTATGATAATAATCTTGGTGCTATTAAGACCAAGATCCCTCATTTCTTAGGTACTAATGACCCTCAATTATTTTTAGATTGGACACGAAAAGTTAACCATGTTTTTGATGTTCATAATTATTCCGAAGAGAAAAAGGTCAAATTAGCAGCCATGGAGTTTGGAGAATATGCATCAATTTGGTGGGATAAGGAGATCCATGAAAGGAAAAGATCGGGGCAAAGACCAATTGATTCATGGGAAGATATGAAAGCGGTCATGACACGACGATTCGTACCTCAAAGTTTTAATCGAGATTTGTACAATCAACTTCAAAGATTGAGGCAAGGGACAAAGACCGTTGATGAATACTACAAGGAGATGGAGATGGCCATGTTAAGATCATACATCCGGGAAGATAATGAAGCTACTTTGGCGCGTTTCTTGGCTGGTCTAAATGACAAAATTAGACCCAAGGTAGAACGTGCTAACCTTAGTGATCTTATTGATATGGTTTATTTTGCTGAACAGGTTGAGAGGCAGCAAAAAGAGAATAGTTCAAGGACTTATTCGGCCAATTTCCAATCATGGAAATGGCCAAATCAGTCCCTAAACAATTCTACTATTTTGCCGAGCCCAAATAATGCTAAGGGCAGTTTGGGGAGTACAAAAATAGCCACGGCTTCTTTTGGGGAAGCAAGGATATCAAACACTTCAAAACCGACCGATTTGAGAGCTAAATCTACTACATCAAATGATCGGGAATGTTTTAAGTGTAAAGGCAAAGGTCACTTTGCTCGGGATTGTCCTAATAAAAGCACCATGATCATGATGGACAATGGAACGTGGGTTAGTGAAGAGGAGGAAATAACCGAAGAGGCTATTTTGGAGGATGAAACCGAGACCATGGAGACTTTTCCGGATAATGGTAACAATTATCTTTTGGTAAATATGCAACTTTTACATTCTCAACCTTTAGATAATTTGCATCAACAAAGGAACAATCTATTTCAAACTAAATGCACAATTCAAGGAAAGATTTGTTTACTTATTATTGATAGCGGTAGTTGTACTAACGTTTGTTCCTTTGATATGGTTACTGCTTTAGATTTACCCTTGAAAGCACGTCCAATGCCCTATAACCTTTCTTGGTTAAATGATAGCGGTGAGATTAAAGTTGATAAACAAGTGGAACTTAATTTCAGCATTGAAAACTATCAAGATTCGGTCACTTGTGATGTGGTCCCGATGACCGCAAGTCACATCATTTTGGGAAGACCTTGGCAATATGATAGATGTGTAGATCATATTGGTCGACGGAATGTTTACATGGTGACAATGGATAAAATTCGCTTACATCCTATGTCACCCATTCAAGTTTGTGAGATGCAACAAAGATTAGCCGAGGGTAGAGAGAAAAGGAGACAAGAGCGTGAGTTAAACAAAACAAGCAACCCTACCCATAAGGTAACAACCGAGGTAAAAGGTGCTGAAAAAGCCGTGAGTATGACAAGAAAAAAGGCATACTCACAAAGAGAAAAGAAAGAGTTTTTATTTATCAATTTTGCAAAGGTAGAAAGGGCTTTACGTGCTAATAAACCCCTTGTTTTACTTGTTTTCAGAGAAACCGAGAGGTTAACTCTCCTTAACACTTTCAATTTTGATGATTTAACTTCTTCTCTTCCTAGTGTATGTATTGATGGTTTGAAGGAATTCAAGGAGCTTTTTCCAAAGGAGCTGCCGAGAGGTCTACCTCCAATCCGAGGCATCGAACATCAAATCGACTTCATTCCGAGATCAAATCTTCCAAATAGGGCAGCCTACAGAACAAATCCGGATTCGACCTGAGAAATCCAAAGGCAAGTCGATTTACTCTTAGAAAAAGAGCAGGTACGTGAATCTTTAAGTCCTTGTGCTAGTCCGGTTATTTTAGTACCTAAAAAGGAAGGCACTTTCAGATTATGTACGGATTGTCGAGATATTAAAAAGATAACCATTAAATATAGACATCCTATACCTCGCTTAGATGATATGCTAGATGAGTTAAGTGGCGCTGTTATCTTTTCTAAAATTGATTTAACTCAAGGCTATCACCAAGGTGATGAATGGAAAACTGCTTTTAAGACCTTAGAAGGTGATGAATGGAAAACTGCTTTTAAGACTAAATATGGATTATATGAATAGATTGTCATGCCTTTTGGTCTAAGTAATGCACCTAGTACTTTCATGAGATTAATGAACTACATATTCTGTCATTGTTTTGGTAAATTTGTTGTAGTTTATTTTGATGATATTCTTGTTTATTGTAAAACCTTAGAAGAGCATGTTCAACATCTTAAGGCTGTTTTTACTATATTAAGAGAACAAACATTGTATGCCAAGTTAGAAAAATGCGTTTTTTGCACTAATTCTATTAACTTTCTTGGATATATTGTTAGTTCAAGTGGTATTCAGGTTGATCCGGCCAAAATTGAGTCCATCATAAGCTGGCCGAGACCAACATCAGCTACGCAAGTCCGATCATTCTATGTTTTAGCAAGCTTTTATAAACGTTTTGTTCGTGATTTTAGCTCAATTGCCGCACCATTGAATGAAGCTGTGAAGAAAGATATCTCATTCTTTTGGGATAAGCCGCAAGAAGATAGTTTTAATAAGCTTAAGCAATTACTAACTTCTTCCCCTATTTTATCTTTACCTAATTTTACACTAACTTTTGAAGTTGAATGTGATGCTTCAGGTATAGGTATTGGGGCTGTTTTGCAACAACAAGGTAAACCCTTAGCATATTTTAGTGAGAAATTGAGTGGCGCTGCCCTTAATTATCCTACGTATGATAAAGAGTTATACGCTATTGTTAGATCTTTGGAAACATGGCAACACTACTAGGTTGGCCGAGAGTTTGTGATTCACACGGATCATGAATCAATCAAGTATCTCAAAGGACAAAGTAAGTTAAACAAGAGACATGCAAAATGGGTTTCCTTCATTGATACTTTTCCATATGTGATCAAATACAATAAAGGTAAGGAAAACATTGTTACCGATGCTTTATCTCGAAGGTACTCTCTACTTTCTATTCTACATGCTAAATTACTTGGTTTTGAACATTTAAAGGCATTGTATGAGGATGATAAAGACTTTTCAGATTTGTTCAAATCTTGTGAGGTTTCGGCCCAAAAAGATTTTCACAAATTTGAAGGTTTCTTGTTTAAAGGTAACAAATTGTGTGTTCCCTCTTGTTCTATTAGAGAATTAATTGTTAGGGAAGCACATAGTGGCGGATTAATGGGACATTTGGTGTTTTTAAAACATTGGATATATTACAAGAACACCTTTTTTGGCCTAAGATGAAAAGAGATGTGCAGAAAATTTGTGAACTACTTTTTACGTGCAAACAAGCAAAAAGTACTTCAAAAGCTCACGGATTGCTCATGCCTCTACCAATTCCTTCCTCCCCATGGATTGATCTTTCAATGGATTTTATTCTAGGATTACCGCAATCCAGAAGAGGTAATGATAGTATAATGGTGATTGTTGATAGATTTTCTAAAATGGCTCACTTTATTCCTTGTAGGAAAACAAATGATGCAAGCCATGTTGCGGATCTATTCTTCAAAGACATCATTCGGTTACATGGTGTTCCAAAAACAATCGTAAGTGATAGGGACGTAAAGTTCCTAAGTTATTTTTGGAAGACCTTGTGGAGTAAATTGGGGACTAAGCTGCTATTTTCTACATCAAGTCATCCCCAAACCGATGGCCAAACCGAGGTAACAAATAGAACTTTAGGGGCTCTACTTAGGGCACTTATTCAAAAGAATTTGAAAAGGTGGGAAGAATGTTTACCTATTGCTGAATTTGCTTATAATCGTACGTTACATTCAACTACTAATAATTCAGGGCTGACTTTGTCCAAAGAATACATTATGAAGTAGCCGAGAACATCAAGAAGAAGAATGACAAAATGGCAACTAAGACCAACAAAGGCTGCAAGGCCCTTAATTTTGAAATTGGCGATTGGGTGTGGATACACTTTAGGAAAGACAGATTTCCTAAAGAAATAAAGTCAAAATTACATCCCCGAGGAGATGGACCTTTTCAAGTTGTTGGCAAGATCAATGACAATGCATACAAAATCAACTTGCAAGGTAAGTATGGTGTTCATTCCACTTTTAATGTTACTAACTTATCTCCTTTTGATGTTTCGGATTACATAGATGATGATGATGATGATTCGAGGTCGAATCCTTTTCAAGAGAGAGGGGATGATACGGGACCATCAAGAAGACTACATCATTACACACATCCTTTATCAAGCATCAATGGACCAATGACTAGATCAAGAACCATTCAAATGGAATAAGAACTACCTACATTGATCCGAGAGTTAAAGTCTAAAGAAGAAGCCAAGCTACATCTAGAAGATGAAGTACAAGTTCAACTTCTAACTCTCAAAGATACTTATTTCGGCCCAAACAAGCAAAGTGGCTAAAAAGGGCATTTTAGTATTTTCACACATTAAAGTCTATTCTAGCCTATTCTAGACTATTCTAGACTTTAATTATTTTTAGTATTGTTATTTTATTATTCTAGCCGTGTATAGCAAGTAGTTGCTATAATAAAGGACATGTTGTCCATGTGTTAGTTAGTTGATTATTAAGAGTCCTAATGCAACTAGGACTCTTCATTATTTTGGTAGTTACTTTTATTTGTGCCGCCAAGATAATAGGAACATGTGCCTATTATCTTGTTTAGGTAGTTACTTGATAGAAAGTTGTTGTTCAAGAGTCATAATTCTTCAAGGACTCTTATTTCCCTTTTCCTAGTTCAAGTTGGAACCGAAATACATCTATTTAAAGAGTATTTTCAGCCACCTTTTTGCTTAGACTTGATATTGATATTCTGATTAAGGTTATTCCTTTGATACTTGTTTATGAACTTCCGGTAGAACTTCATATTCCTTGAGTTACTGTATCAACTAGCTTGTTTCTCTAGTTGTGGTGTTTCAGCCTTCATTGATACTTAGCCTGCCCGGGGTTGTGTTAAGTGTATTCCCATAGAAACTAATTCGAGATAGAGAAAGATCTGCTTAAAAGCCGAACCTTGATATAAAACTTCACGGTTTCGCATCAGAAATCTTGTATAACAATGTTCCATATTACAATAGTCTCAAGGTTTTTGGTTGCTTAGCCTTTGCTTGCACTCAAGAGGAAGGCAGGACTAAGTTTGATAAAAGGGGTATCAAATATATCTATATGGGCTTTCCTATCAATAGAAAAAGACATTTACTTCTAGATATTAATAAAAACAAAATCCTCACACCTAGAAATGAGCAATTTCATGAGGATATCTTTCCTTTGTCTGAATATTCTGATTCTTTGAGTCATTCTCCTTCATCAAATCTTTATTCTGATTATGATATTTTTATGCACAATGTAGTCAAAGACATAGATCCTTTTTGTTGGCAAGAAGATGATTACTGTGATAACAGCACTACTAATTCCTACTTATCACAAACTTCTACTTTACCTAATGATCTTTCTAATCCTGATTCTAATGTTCTTAGAAGGTCAAGTAGACACAGAATTCCACCATTCTATTTGAATGATTTTGTTCACAAACCTATTTCTCATAACAGTCCTCATCATATTGCTAGTGTCATTTCTTATTCTAGGCTCACTGATTCACATTTGAAGTATGTCATGAATTTAAATGCTATACATGAACCTAAATCTTTTCTTGAGGCAGTGAAGTTTCAGGAATGGCAAGCAGCTATGCATGCTGAAATATTGGCTCTAGAATCCAATAATACTTGGATTGTGGTTCCTCTTCCAAAAGGAAAGAAATCCATAGGTTGCAAATGGATGTACAAAACTAAATTCCATAGTGATGGCTTTATAGAAAGGTTCAAAGCTAGGTTAGTGGCAAATGGATTTACTCAGCAAGCTGGGATAGATTACTTAATTAGACACATTCTCCCCTGTAGCTAAGATTACAACAATCAAATTGTTACTAGCACTTGTTGCAATAAATAATTGGCACTTGCAACAACTTGACATTAATAATGCCTTCTTGCATGGTGACTTATATGAGAAAGTCTACATGACTTTGCCACCTGGCTATGAAGTGCCAAAATGTCCTACTGGTGCACCTATGGTTTGCAAATTGAAAAAATCCTTATATGGTCTCAAACATGCTAGTAGACAATGAAATCTAAAGCTTGCTGTGGAACTCATATGTTAAAGATTTATACAGTCCAAATGTGATTGCAAACTTTTCACTAAGTCCTCAAACACTGGTTTTCTGGCTCTTCTTGTCTATGTAGATGACATTATTTTGGCAGGAGATGATTTGGCATCACTCAATAGCATTAAAGCCTTTCTGGACAACAAGTTCAAGATCAAGGATCTAGGGAACTTAAAGTATTTTCTTGGATTGGAGGTTACTAGATCTTCTCAGGGCATCAATCTGTCCCAAAGAAAATATGCTATTGATCTTTTGAAAGAAAAAGGGTTTGCAGAATGTAAAGCTGTTTCAACACCAATGGATTCTAGGTCTAAGCTTTACATTGGAGATTCTGAGCTTCTACCAAATAATACTTCATACAGAAGACTAATTGGGAAATTGCTCTATTTGTCTATTACTAGATCTGACATTCAATTTGTTGTGCAACAGCTCAGCCAGTTCTTTGATGTACCTACTACATTACATCTACAAGCAGCTCATAGACTGCTTAGGTACATCAAGAATTCACCTGCCAAAGTATATTCTTTGATGCCAAATCAGATGTTCAGTTGAAAGCTTTCTCTGACTCAGATTGGGGAGGGTGTTTGGATACCATGAGATCCATTACTGGATATTGTGTGTTCTTAGGCAAGTCCCTTATTAGTTGGAAGTCTAAAAAGCAACCTACCTTATCTAGAAGCTCTACAGAAGCAGAATATATGGCGCTTGCTCTCACAACATGTGAGATTCAATGGTTGTGTTCTTACTACAAGCTTTTCAGGTTCAAATTCATCTACTAGTTCCCTTATTTTGTGACAACAACAGTGCAATCTACATTGTGGAAAAATCTGTTTTCCATGAAAGGATTAAACACATTGAAATGGATTGCCATTTTGTTAGAGAAAAGTATCAATCATGTTTCCTAAAGCCTATGCCTGTGCCTAGTGCCTTACAATTGGAAGACATTTTCACTAAGGCCCTAGATCCAGCTATCTTTTACTTTCTATTCGAATCATTAGGCATACAAGATATTTTTTTTGGGCCAGATTCCGGTGGGGGGGGGGGGTATCAAAATATAAGAAGAAGAAGGATGAAATGCAACAAGAAAGACAAGCAGAGAAGCTGCACAAAGAAGCTGAAGCTGTTGCAGCTTCTGCAACTATCCAAACGCCAGAAACAAATACAAACAAAAATGCTGACACAAAGACCACACCAAAAAGTCAAACAAAGCAGACATCATATTACGGGAAGAAGATACAAACCAGTTGGACCAGAATTTAGCCTCTAACCTGAAGATTCTTCTATAACATCATCACACTGAATCAGCCCCAGAAGGCGTGTGAAGCTAACAAACTTAACTTATTCTCCCGTCCATTCTGCAAGTGGATAACATAGAGCATTTTTGCAAGCATCTTATGTGCAAGTTAGAGGTGTATGATAGCATTTAGCCTAGTTTAATTTACTTGTACTTTGCCAGGTTATTTGTGAAAGATGAGTAAAATGAAGCCTATTGATTCTTTCTTTAAAAGAAAAAATAGCGATACTTGTGGTGGTAGTTGTCCTTCGGAAAATGTAACTTTTTCAAGTGTTGAAATTAATGCTTCTAAATCATATACTTTCGCAGATAATATGATCATGTCAAGTAATTTTTTTTGTTCAAAAAATAATATATGATTTTGTCTTCTTGAAATACCGGTTGGGACTACTATAGTTAATGTATTGATTTTTTGTATTTCAACTATCTTTATATAATATACATTTTATTCTACAACCACCTCCCTAAACTTAATTCTTGACTCCGCCACTACTTGGTTGCATATTCTGATTTCGTAATTTACCATGTAAAAAACCTTAAGTCTAATGGCAGTTACCAAAGGCGGTTATAGAGAAAGAGAAACAAGGAATGAGATAAGAAAATATCTTCATGGATTTTATAAATAGATCTGTACAAAGCAGTCCTATATATATTCAAATGAACCGTACAATTGGATAACTAAACTAACTATGTTCAGGTGCTAATCACGTGCTATTTAGAATGCTTTTGTTTTCCTTTCTTCGCTATCTTATTACTTAGTCCAACTATGCTTTCCTTTGCTGCAATGTTGGCACTGCCTTCAATTGCTTCAACTGCAGCTTTAGCTTGCTTTCCCTCAGACCGCTTGCTTCCAGCTTGAGCTTCAACATCGCTCCTAGTTCTTAGTTAGGTTTGGGATTCCTCTATGCGATTCAATGTTTCGATTCTTAAATAATTGCCCCGTACTTTCCTTATAAGTATTTTTTGTTTTTCAATAGGTATTATATTATTTGAAAAAGTGCTTTCCATATGTAATAGTTTGACAATAATAAGATACACATAAGACATTGAGTGATATAGAAGATACGAAATCCAAAATTTAGAGCGGAGAAATGTGTCCCTTATGTTATATCATTGCTGATGGTGGAAAGTTCTTATGCAAATTATTATTTAAGTAGAATAGACAAGGTTGTTAACCCTCTTACTATTATTTTTTATTACAAATGTTGAGAACATAAGAAATGGTAAGTGAAATTTGAATGCTATACTTCTACGTTTTGAGACCCTTAAATATTTATTATGCTAAACTAAATTATACACTTTCTTTGATTTTTTTTTTTTATTATAAATTTAAACAAACTAGATATTGTTAAGAAAACTAATTTATTGCTGCTCCGACTTCTATTCGTGTTAAAAATGGACTTGGGGATTACTCAAGCCCTATATATTATAAATATGCATGCAAACTAGTCGATGTGTGATATTTATCACACCCCTCATGGCAAGGGTTTGGCATCTAGACTGTGAACAATAATAGGGACCCAACATCGAACTAGGTGACTCTGATACCATGTTAAAAATGGACTTGAGCCTAATTCAATCCTTCAAAAGGTACCTCGAGAGGGGGGTGGGGGGAGGGGGGAGGGGGATTGCCCTGGCCTTTATATATCGCAAATATTCACACAAACTAGTCGACGTGGGATCTTTATCAATTCACAATGATGGGATAAGGGTTCTGGCGGGTGGGGATGATTTTGATGTTCGTCTGATCTTGTCCCTTTTTGGTTCCAGCCGTGGTGGGGGGGGGGGGGGGGGTGGTTCATATCTGGATTTACAGATTATGCCCTGCCTCTGTTAATACCAAGAGCTGATGTTGGTGTTAAGAAATCAAAACAGACTATATATTTTTGGTGCGGTACACAAATCTGCTCGACTTGCTTCCAAATCGACCATTAAGTCGGTCTAATATGGATTTCTTTTTTGCTATTATGCTTCAATACTTGCGTATAGTTGTTTTTATGAAGAATTGGATTATTTGAAATGTGCAGGGATGGCTAATGTGTAAGGGAATAAACTGTAATAATGAGAGAGAAATGAGATCGAAAATTATATTGAAAGACATACGAGATTATTAATCCAATTCGCCAAAATGTTGACTACGTCTGGGGCGTTGCCAAGCCATTATACTTCTCTATATCGAGATACACAAAAAAAACCCGTAATATGCACGACAAAGAAAGAAACGAAAAAAAATTGAAAATTTCGAATTGATTTCCGGGAAAAAAAAAATTAATTGAGCTTATATTTAATATATTGTCATTAATTTCATAAAAATAAATTATATGTGAAAAAGATATAGGATTTAAGAAAAAAATAAAATGTTCCAAAGAAAAAAAAATATCACATTTTAGATATATTTCATATACAATATCAATCCACACGCTCCTTCTCTTGGTCCTAAAAGAAAAAATACCTTACATTTGAAGGCAAACTTTGACTAAAATAAATTACCTCTTCTCATTGAAAACTACAATAATAAAAAATGATAACAAAAAACTCCTCTTAAAAATGAAAAGGAAAACAATTAGAGATGTGGTATTAAGTTTTATGAAAAAAACCAAAAACAAAAACAGTGAAAATTAGATTGGCCAGCAGAAGTGCACTCATTTGTTTATATTGGAATAAAAATCATTTGTTTCTCATTAACACTCATAGTCGATCTGCAAAAATATTAAAAATGATAAAATCCTAAATAGTGAATGAAACATAAAGAAGAATTAATAATTCCAAAATAAATATTATTTAAAAATAGATAGTTTGTTAGTAATATTTTACAATAAAATGGAATTAGTATTTTAATTAATTAATATAATAAATATTTATGACGTGACTAATAATTGTAAAAAATACAAAAAATAGAGAAATCTAAAAAATATATATGAGTTATTTAACTTTTAGTTGATAATTATTTTTAATTTATTTTTTATTATCAATTGGAAGATATTTCAAGATTTGGAGAGATTATTAGGGTAGTGGTTTAATATTTAGTGCGTGTTTAATATTTAAATCCTTGAAAACTATAGCCACAATAAGATAATCTGGCTGGAAACTGAAAACCTTCGGAGTCTTGAATGGATTTTGCAGGGGAAAAAACTGGTCACAGGGTTGCGAAGTAAACTCTCATTTACTTCGCAAAAAGTAAACTCTCATTTACCAGTGTTTATGTTTTGGATTTGAGGGAAAGAAGAGAACAAATTGTTGGAGAAATTGTTTTTCTAAACGAATTAAAGTGTATTTAATGTGTCGTGAGGACATATTTGAGCTAATATATTTATATGTTACACCGCTCGGTTTTGAATGTTATGAGTTTATCACGAAGTGGGTTGCGCAAGCTTCGTGATGATATATAAATGTGAGAAACCAATTTCATCTATACTCCTCTGCAGAACTTCTTGACAAAGTTGGCTGTTTCTTAGATTTCCAGCTACTTAGAGATTTGCCTAAGAAGATGCAAAACCCTGTGATAGACCTTCTTGTATCAAGACAGCCTCCCCAATCAGAATCTAAAAAAGCTTTACGTTGCAATGATGATTTTGCATCATAGAAAAGCCCTTGACCAGGAGCACCCTTAATGTACCTTAAAAGTCTATGAGCAGCTTGTAGATGTAACTCAGTAGGAACATCTAAGAATTGACTTGGCAGACATTCTTACAAAAGCTTTAGATCCTACTATCTTTTATTCTCTATTATATTCTTTAGGTATATAGAATATCTTCCCTGGTCCAGATTGCGAGGGGGTATTAAAGTATAATCCTAACAGCATCTCAACAGTTAAAACTGGAGGCTGCCAGATGTCCTCAGAAGCACAGAATGCACAGCAACCTCCCAAGCTCAATCCCAACAAAGACTCAACAGACAAGGCTGGAGTGTGCAAGGAGTGCTCAAAAGAACTGAGCACACAACAGCCCTCAAAGAAGCTCAGCAAACCAACAATCAAAGCTGCAGTCCATCAGAAGATGAACAAACATACACCACAAACAGAAAGAAAACTACACACATCTATAATCAATTGTACCATCAACAATCAAAGACCTTGCAAATGGATAAAAGAAACTTCTAGAAGAGCAAAGTACCTGATCAGAGCTCCAAGGCTGCGAGATTCCAGTCGGCAGTTACAACTGCTTTTCCCTCCTAAATGCAAGTTGCAAGTGCTCACTTTAGGATAGAATTTTCTGTAAGTTTAAGAGGTGTATTTTAGCATAATACATAGCTTTATAGATTGTATTTTTCTGGTTGTACATTGTAGAATAGAAATCTATAAATAGGGCTCTTGTGTAAATCATAATTAATTCAATTCAATGAGAAAGATATTTCTTCTCAAACCTTTACTAGTTTAATTTCGTAATAGTCACTGGGTCAAATGACCTAGTAATTATATATGATACCTAGCAAAAAAAAAAAAATATATATATATATATATATATATGATATATTTTACTCTATTTAGATAATAAATGTATAAATGACCCCAGTGAATTGTGTTGTGTATCAAATGATCCCAGTGAATTATATTTCTGAATCCATCACTGCATGAGAGCTGACAGGGTAGAACGGTACGAACCTTTCGGTGAGTGGAGGTTTCGACTCACAATGGCTGAATTTACTCTTCGCTCCTAGAATTTCTCTGTTGGAAACGCCATCAAGGACATGCTGAACTACAGACTCGTGGAAAGGGATGGCGCACTTTTTCTTGGATGAAAGAACAGAGCCCTGGCAACTACTTCTGTTTGGAGATAGAATCAACCCAAAAAACAAGGTTTCCACGGAGAAATATAATGAAGTTTTGAGCAAAAGAAAAAAACTGTATTTCTGTAAAACATTTCTCTTGGGATCATATATTTCTTCTGTAAATCTAACATGGTTAGCTTTAGAACAGAAAAGTTGTGAGATTAACATTTGAGAGACCAAGTTTTGCTGCCATTTAGTAGACTACACAATGCTTAACATGTATATTGAATCCCTTATATTTCGTAAGTCTCAAAACTCTAATTGCTGGATTTATTTTTTCATTCAAAAATCATTTTACTATTTTTTTAAAAACTTTTTCGACTGTCAAACTCACAATTCTCAGTGGGGCAGGCACCTGTTTTCTGTTTTTATTCATTTTTAGATTTTGACATTTTTTTCTAATGGATGGAAGGATTGGGTAGTCCGAAATCGTTCTTGTTATATATATTTTTGGTAGGATTTGTGCATTTACTCATCTTTCCTACAAAGAGGTTATGATCAGGTAACAAACTTAACCCCACAAGTACTTTTTTTTATTGTTATATCATAATCCCAAACACACCAGATAGGTTTTATAAAAAAAATTACAAAATAAAAATACATTGAATAGTCCACACAAGTGCACCATTAGTGTATATTAGTGGTAGTTAGAACATCTTATAATACACCGAGTAGTGTATACATATATTAAAGATGCATACATATAGTAGCGGATTTAGGTTTCCCCTTTTTTCTTTAAAAACACCCTTTAAAATATAAAGTTACACCCCCCACAAATATTATTTACATTTTGCACACTGTAGAAAAAAAAAGAATATATGTTAAACATTGTGTGGGCTACTAAATGACTGCAACACCTGGTCTTTTAAATGATATGGATTTAAATCCCTTATATTTCGAAAATAGCTTATGTAAATTATAAAGTTTTGAAACTCAAATTGTCAGATTTCGTTTTTCATTCAAAAATCATTATACATTTTTTTAACCAAGCCTTTTCTAGTGTGAACCTTACTATTTTTTTCACTAAAGTCAACAATCAAAATTTTATAAAAGTTAACTTTTCATTCAGATTGGTCATATTAATGCGGATATTCAGAAAATTCTAGTGAGGTTCGCAATGGATAGAGCAGTGCTAATAACTTTCTTAAATACATTTTAATCCTGTTAAAATAACATCTCGTGAATGTCACGTGCCTTATATAGTGTGTGTGCGTATATATAAATATATACTGACATTCCTCTCATTTCTTCAAAATAAAGTGAGAAATGATGATGAGGAGTTTGGAGTTAGTCCTGTCCAATAACAAAAACATACGTTGTCACACCCCGTAACAAGGGTCGATGACATGGCAGTGTCTCATTGGTTAATGAAACACTAAAGTCGACAAACAGAGTTACTAAACAGAAATTCAATTATGAAATAATCCGAAATAAGATTTCAACAGCGGAAACTATTTATTACAAATGAAAATGCTTAACATTACTAATAATGAAATAAACTAAATTCTTTAAATCTTCCTCCAACATAGGATTCACGACGAGACTTCTCCTCCTGACTTTTCCTTATTCTTGGTTGGCTCATAATCATCATACCGAATTGCTACTAAGGTTGTGTACGACGATGAAATCGTTGGAGCAGGACTTAATAATATTGGTCACTCAAATATATGTGTTGTGAGTCCTTTATAGTCCCAACGAGGGAGACTCTAGAAATACAGTACAGATGGTTCCCTAGCATTCGCTCAACTACATGCAACAGTTATGCCCTGCAACCACAACAACCATATGTAAGGTCGCCTGCTGTTGCACCCTGTGCACCATGTCGACCTTCCTCAGTTTCTTCAGCCGATCATGTCTCTCCATCATCACATCCTTCATTTGTGGGTCATGCTATATCATCTCCATCTCCGGCAGTTGTGCCTCAACATTCAACAAGACAACAACCACTTCATAATTCAAGCCTGAACAACTTGGCTTTATATAAAGTCTATACTACTAACATATATTCCTTAGCTTTCTATATAAATTGTATTAATAAAAAAATAATTTTACAAAATATCAGTAGAATGTGTTTGTGCATGTATTATAAAAATAGAAAACATTAATATTTTTATATTATTCTCTTATGAGTCTTATGCAAACAATTGTTTTTTATTTTGGAATTGGTGTAAAGTCATTCAACTGGTGGACTAGGTTTTATTATTCACTAGTGTGATGCGCATGCTTCGCACAAGTTTTGGATTCTTTTCTTTTAGTGAAATTCGTCTTTTCATAATTTTATCTTGTTATTGAGTTAGTGTTTTTTTTTTCAAAATACGTTTTCTATTCTTAATATAATTTTCTGTTTTTCTGTTATTGGTCATTTTTAGATTTTGTCCTTTTTTCTAATGGATGGAAGGATTGGGTAGTCCGAAATCTTTCTTGTAGGATTGGTGCATTTACTCATCTTTCCTACAAAGAGGTTATGATAAGGTAACAAACTTAACCCCACAAGTACTTATTTTTATTGTCATTTCATAATCCCAAACACACTAGATAGCTTTAATTAAATAATTTACAAAATAAAAATACACTGAATAGTCCACACAAGTGCACCATTAGTGTATATTAGTGGTAATTAGTAAGTCTTATAATACACCGAGTATTGTATACAAATATTAAAGACGCATACATCTAATAGTGGGTTTAAGGTTTCCTTTTTTTTTTTTTTTCCTTTAGAAACACCCTTTAAAATATAAAGTTACGACCCACAGATATTATTTATATTTTTGCACAATGTAGATAAAAAAGAGAATATATGTTAAACTTTGTGTGGGATACTAAATGGCTATAATACTTGGTCTTTCAAATGTTATAGATTGAATCCCTTCTATTTCGAAAATAGGTTATAGAAATTATAAAGTCTCCAAACTCAAATTGTCAGATTTTGTTTTTCATTAAAAAATCATTACAATTTTTATTTAAAAACTTTTTCTACTTTGAACCTTTCTATTTTTTTCACTAAAATAAACAATCAAAATTTTTAAGAAGTTAACTTTTCATTCAGGTTGTTCGTATTACTATGGAGCTTCAGAAAATCCCAGTGAGGTTCGCAATGGACAGAGAATGGCTAATAACTTTCTTAAATACTTTATAATCATGTTAAAATAACATCTCGTGAATAGCACCTTCCTTATCTAAGATTTATGTTTATATATATATATATATATATATTCCTCTAATTTCACCAGATAAAGAGAGAAAATAAGATGAGGAGTTTGGAGTTAGTCTTGTCCAATAACAAAAACATATATAGTCCTTCAGCTTTGTTGTAATCTCAATCCAACTCGTTCATTCTGCTCCAACCTAGGATTCATGGAGAGACTTCTCCTCCTGGCTTTTCCTTGTACTTGGTTGGCTCATCATCATCAACGGACCTTCTACTAAGGATGTCTAACACGATAGAATCGTTGGAGGACGACTTAATAATATTGGTTACACAAATATTAGTGTTGGGAGTCCTTTAAAGTGTCAACGACTCTAGAAATACAGTAAAGATGGTTCCCTAGCATTCGCTCAACTACGCACATCAGTTATGCCCTGCAACCACAGCCATATGTAAGCCCGCCTGTTGCTGAACCTCGTGTGGCACACTGACCATGTTTCAGCCGATCATGTCCGCCTGTTCCTCTTTTATTTCAGCCGATCATGTCCCTCCATCATCACATAGCTTCGAAAGTTGTACCACCACCTTCAACAAGACAACAACTTCATAATTCAAGCTTGGACAACTTAGATTTATATATAGTCTATATTACTAACATATACTCCTTAGCTTTCAATATAAATTGCTTTCATAAAGAATTAATTTTACAATATATGTGTAGAATGTGTCTGTGCATGTTTTATAAAAATATAAAACATTAATACGTTTATATTATTCCCTTGTGCGTCTTTATACAAACAATACTTAAAAATACTTTTATGTGTGTTTTTGTTTATTTTTAGATTTTGTCATTTTTTTCTAATGGATGGAGGGATTGGGTAGTCTGAAATATTTCTCGTTATATAATTTTCTTGTAGGATTTGTGCATTTACTCATCTTTCCTACAAAGAGGTTATGATAAGGTAACAAGCTTAACCCCACAATTACTTATTTTTATTGTCATTTCATAATCCCAAACACACCAGATAGCTTTTATAAAATAATTTACAAAATAATAATACACTGAATAGTTCACACAAGTGCACCATTAGTGTATATGAGTGGTAGTTTTTTTTTTTAAACGAGATATTATTAATAACAGAAATCTCGAGTTACAAATTCCGATAAAAAAATCCGCAATGCGGGTGTTCCCAGTCGGTCTAATCTAAGCATTCCCTTAACAACTAAGGGAAGTTCATTAAAGCAAAAGTAATACAAAAAATTTTGAGTATCACAACCAATGTTTTCTAATAGGTCAACTACCTTGTTAGCCTCTCAATAAATGTGTGTTATAGGTATTCCCGTCGTAAGTGGTAAAAGAGCCTGAAAATATTCATCAATCGACCAATTTGATATGTGTCTGTGTGTTATCGCATTAGCAAGTATTTGAGAGTCTGTCTACATCAAAGTGATCGTCCACCCAATGGAGTTTGCCAATCGGATCCCAAAATGCAAAGCTTGAATCTCCGCCTTTGTATTAGTAATGTTGTCACCCAAAAAAAATTGCACAAGCTGCAATGAAGGCCCCTTGTCCTGTCCTTAATATGCATCCCACGCTTGCCAGTCCAGGATTCCCTCGAACCGCCCCATCCATGCTTAAGATAACTGAATCTCGGAGCCAATCTTTCTTCCTCAAACGTACAATCCGGACACGATGAGTGTCCTTTTGAGCTGTCTGGAAGAGCGCCTTTAAAAGTTGTCAATTGGGCCTCAAAGTCATTACATATCTGCCTTTTGGTCGTCCTTCTTCCATAAAAAAATAACCTGCATCTAGATTTCTAAAGAGTCCAAACAATCAAAGTAGAAACGATCAGAAGTTGTTGTGGTCGCTTGCCTTTTCCGATCATCCACCAGTCTTGTAACAAAGCTGTTGGGTGGAGCCTTTCGCGGTGAGGGATGGCAACATTGACCCTCCAAGCCGCATAGTTCCATAAGTGTTTAGCTAAATCACAATCCAGAAAAACATGGCGTACCGAATCGGTACCTCTGCCACAAGAACACCTGGTTACCAAATTAAATCCAAACTTCCACAAAACATCCTCCATTGGCAAAAAGTTATTAAATATTTTCCACAAAAAAACAGACCACTGTAAGGGTAAAACTCGTTCCCGTATTCATTTCCTTGTGAGAGACATAACTGAATTCCCTTGAATCAAAACAAGTGCCGAAGCCAAGAAAAACTTACCATCAGATTCTGGTCTCCAAATCCAACGTGCTTGACTCGTGTCAATTGAAGGCAATAATTCCATTACTCCACCCAGAAGCCAATTCTGCAACTCACCCTTATTCCATCCATTCGGTCCAAGAAAATAACCAACCTGGGCTGTCTCAAGGTCATGTGGAAGAATGGGAATAACCTCGCAATGCTACCTTTAGGCGTAAAATCATCAAACAGAAGCGAACAAGTTCCACTTCGTATTAGCACACTTATTTGAGCCTCATTTTCTTCTTTAACATCCAACATTCTACGCCATCTTGGTGAAAAGCATGGTTGCACCACGGCTTGGGTCTCATGTGCAAGACCATGACAATACATAGATTTCAGAAAAATCGGCCGCAAGGAATTGTTTGTCGTGTAATGCCACCACAGTTTCATGGCAAAAGCTCTACCATATTCATTCAAAGTCACCAAACCCAGCCCATTAGCACCATAACTACGACAAATTGTTTTCCAAGACATCTAATGTCTCCTTCTCAATCCACTTGACTCTCCCCACAAGAAGTTCATAAATAATTTCTCAATTTTAGCCAAAACTGTTTTACGCGGGCTCGAAACCGGCAAAATGTGTAGAGTCATAGAGTACAATACATGTTTAATCAGTATGAGTCTGCCTGCCATATCGAATAGCTTTGTCTGCCATCCCTCCAATCTCGCGGATACTCTCTCAATGAGTGTGGAATAATACTCCGCTTTAGCTAGGCCTTTCACTAGAGGACATTCTAGATACCGCATTGGAAAATCTCCTTGAATGAAATTAGTAACAGATTGTACGATTGGCGTAGGTTGCTTGAGCCAAAAGTAGTGCTTCCTTTGAAGAGTCCGAAGGATCCGAGTCATACATCAATTCGTCATTTTTGACTTCCAGTTCAGCTTGCTTAAGGCTCGAATGTATATCCCCAAATGTCTCCTTATTCCATCGTTGCAGTTCTTTCTTGAGCCTCCTTAACTCTCCAATAAGAACCTCCATTCCATTACCCTTCATATTTAACGACCAATTATTATCAAACACACCCATAGAATCTCCGTGGCAGGCCCACATTTTTTGAAACTGAAAACCACCACCCCGCCGATGAGAGTCAAGCCGAACACATACTTTTAGGGGACAATGATCGGACATAGACCGATGAAGGTGCTCAACCATTGTTGAAGAAAATGGCATATTCCACTTCGTGTTGATACAGACTCTATCCAAACCTTCTTAGGAGAGGAGGACTAAATCCACGACACCAAGTAAACGGGCTACCTGTAAAGCCAGCATTTAACAAACCACAATCATGTATTACCTCATTAAACTCCTGTATTGGGAGAGATGCAGACGCTGAACCAAAACTCTCAGCAGGGCTAGTAACCACATTGAAATCTCCACCTAATATCCAAGGACAGTAATGATCTCCTGCAAATCTGGTTAATTCAGACCATAATGCCCGTCGCTGCGTATATTGACAGCGGGCATAAACAAAAGAACCAAACACATCAACCCCGTAAAGTTAGAGAACTTAACATGTACCATTTGTACACAGTCTCCCAAAACTGAATTATCAACCATACCATCCCAAAAAAGACAAAATTTGCTATTGCAGTTACCATAGTAATGATCAAAGCCTATTCGAGAAGCTACCACTGATAAATCAGACAATTGTAACATAGGCTCCAACAGAATAATAATAATTGATAATCGATACTCACGTTTAATTTGCTTAACCTGAGCTCTTGACTCATCATTTCCAATACCTCTAACATTCCAGACAACTAAATCCATTAAACAATGATAAAGAAATAAGAGAGGGTAATATTCATAACCTTCAGAGGGACCGATGTCCCTTCTGAGCAATTATGACGAATTTCCTGACATCACCATCCAGTATATTATTCTTCATTGCTTGCCGGTTTTTTGTTTGACATGTAGCTTCCGGTTGACTGATTGGAAGGTCAACCGATATGCTATTTATGGAGACTGGCTGTGGTTCCTTTAGCTTAGCCGCACGGGCCGCCTGAGCTGCTCGTTCCCGAGCCAACTATTCCCCAATTTTCCTTGAGTATTTGTGAAATTCCTACCAGCCTTCATGGGGCACCACCCGACTTAACATCTTCGGTCCGATCAGCGAGGCGGATTGCACAACTGATTCAACAACCACTTTCTCCTCTGTTGCAATTTGTACCTCCCAGTTGTCCTGGCTTAATGTACCTTGACCCAAATTCTCTGTGACTCGAGTAAGGACTTCAAAATCATCCCTGACCTGAGTCAGAGACTAATTATATTTCCCCTGGTCCACTGGAACATGACAATCATCAATGGGCTCGAGGCTCGACCAGCTATCCATCTCCACAGACGTGGATTCTGACTCAGGATTATCCGATACTGCAACCACAGCCGCGACTTGAGGCCCACTCAGCTCTGGGCCCTCAATCCTAGGCTCATTTGGAACTGTGTGTGGCGCAACCTCTACGACAACCCGCAGTCTCCTGCCGCCGACCATTGCACCAGATTTCAATTTCCAAGAATTCTCCACCATTTTGGGTTGAACTTTCTGCGTGACGTCGGGCCTATCATTGTTGACGTCATTCTTGTGGTGCATGACATCCTTACAATCGGCATTATGATGGCCGATTTTCCAACAACAAGAACAATATGGAGGAAAATTTTCGTATTCAATTCCCTGCCAAAATCCCTTACCTGATCGTGTGTGGGCAATCTAAATACGTGTGCGTAATGGGCTCAATAGATCAATTTCATCGCAGATTCTAGCGATGCTAGGCCGCGTAACGTTAGCGGTAGGCTGATCAAGTTCAAGCTGCTCTCCCACTGCCTTGGCTATCGAAAAGAGATAGCTTTTGTTGAACAAGTGAATAGGCAAACCATCCAAACGAATCCAGACAGGAACAATAGATGATTAAACTGCCGGATCAAATTCATAAGTCCATTTAAACACTCGCATCCACGAGCCATTAAGAATCCATATTCCTTTCCTCCATAATCTGCAGTAATCTTCTTCATTATCGAATCTGATTATCACATGCTTGGAGTCAAACAATCCAATCCAAAACGCTCATTTGAATTATAGCTTTTGGAAATCTCATCTCAACATTTTCCAATGGGGGACAACGTTGAGCGAATTTCCCAACAAATACTAATTTCCAATGCTTCTCAAATGAAGCCAATTTTTCCTCCTCAATTACAATAGCGGGTTCACTTTTAAAGGATGAAAGTTCCTTAACTGGTAGTGAGATTTTCAGTTGGGTTGGGGTCGAAACAAGGTCGGCAAACGATTTCTTAGGCCAGACACCCCCCGGAGGGGGCGCCGTCGCCACGGGAGCGGCCATGGGAGCTGCGGCTTTAAAGAAACCTAGCGGGCATAGGAGTCAGAGGTAGGGAGCGTTTTTGTGTAATTTTTTATGGCATTTGTTTATTACCATATTAGTGGTAGTTAGTAAATCTTATAATACACCAAGTAGTATGTACAAATGTTAAAGACGCATACATATAATAGCGGATTTAGGGTTTCCCTTTTTTTTCCTTTAGAAACACACTTTAAAATATAAAGTTATGCCCCACAAATATTATTTATATTTTGCACATTGCAGAAAAAAATAAGTTAAACATTGTGTGGGCTACTAAATGGAAATAACACTTGGTCTTTTAAATGTTATAGATGAATCCCTTCTATTTCAAAAATAAGTTATAGAAATTATAAAGTCTCGAAACTCAAATTGTCAGATTTCCTTTTTCATTAAAAAATCATTACACTTTTAAAAAAAAACTTTTTCTACTGTGAGCCTCTATATTTCTTTCACTAAAGTCAACAATCAAAATTTTAAAAAAAGTTAACTTTTCATTCAGTTAGTTCATATTACTGTGGAGCTTTATAAAATCCAAATGAGGTTCGCAATGGACAGAGCATGGCTAATAACTTTCTTAAATACTTTTTAATCATGTTAAAATAACATCTCGTGAATAGAAAGTGCCTTATCTAAGGTTTTTTGTGTTTATATATATATTGTGTTTATATATATATATATATATATATATATATATATATATATATATATATATATATATATATAAACACAATATATATATAAACACAAAAAACCTTAGATAATAACAAAAACAGGGGTTTGAAGATGAGGGGTTTGAAGTCAGTCTTGTCTAATAACAAAAACATACATACTCCTTCACCTTTGTTGAAATCTCAATCCAACTCATCAAATCTTCCTCCAACCTAGGATTCCTGACGAGACTTCTCCTCCTGGATTTTCCTTTTTATTGGTTGGCTCAACATCATCATACCGACCTCCTAATAAGGCTGTCTACGTAAATGGAATTGTTCGAGGAGGACTTAATAATATTGGTTACTCGAATATTAGAGTTGAGAGTCCTTTAAAGTGTTAGCGAGAGGGATTCATGAGCGAAACTTCGTTCCAAACACCCATGGATCCTCACTGAAGGATCCGCTCATACGTAAAGCGAATCGAAAAAGCAATGAAAAACTTACTTTTCTTGGATTCAGAAGCTACTTCTTGAATGGAGGATGATGTTTCTTGGATGCTAATCGCCACCAATTGATCTCCGCTGCGGAAAGTCCCTCCCTACCGGTATCCACGCGACGCAAGCAGGGCAGCGATTGCTAGCTCTTCGTTTTTCGGGTTTCGGGAATTAGAGAGAAAAGGGAGAGGCGGAAACTATTTCGGCTTCTTAGGTATTTCGGCTGAAAAGCATTGATTTCTAGGGTTTCGGCCAAGAGGTCATTATATAGGGTGTGAGAGTTTGTTCCCATAACTAACTCTCACATCCTCAACTCCTCTCGGCGGTGGGAGTCTCGAAATCCCACGTTCCCTAGACTTTACTTTGGTAATGGGAGTCCTTATCGGATAATAACTCCCACGTAATCCCAGCTATTGGTAAAATACCGAAATTGCCCCTATCTCTAATTCGAATAATAAACACTTTATTATTTCCGAGAAAGACAAATGTCGGGATACAATGAACCTAGACACATTCTAGATTCATTGAATGCTGGACATGAAGCTTCGTTAGCTCGTCTATGCGTGTGACCTTGTAGGTTCATCTCACAATGGCAATGAAAGCACACTTAGTAGTAGTATGTGTTCATAAATCACAAGCGGTCCCTAGCAGGACATTGTGACTACCCAAAGTGAATGAATATACAACGGAACCTAATATCAATCCACTATTTAATCCCTTTGTCTCGCGATATCCTAATTAAGCATAAGGCATGGTGGTCGTCACCCTTATTAAGCTTAATTATATTTATGCTCGATCTCCAGGTAGACTGTTTCGACAAATAGCATTTGATAACCACTTTATCAAATACATTTGAACACGGCCATGCATTTAAACAGTATTTTCCTCTCGAGGGGCCCATGGATATCTCTCTCTAATAATAGAGAGGGACAAATTCCTTACAATGTCTCTCACATTCAAGCTATGATAGGACACTACATCCGATCATCGGTTGTATTGATTACTCATGTTACAAGTAACGTCCGACCTGAGTCAAAAGCGTAGCTCCATTCATACTGAATCAATGAAGACATAAGGTCTAAGGATTCTAAAAATAGTATTGAGGAAGTAATACTTATGACTTAAGACCATGAAGTATTACTTCTCTGACGGATCACGTTCAATACAATGTATCCCTATATATTGCATCTATGATGTGATTTGTATCCATTACACATGATCAGTAAAACAAGATCATCAATCAACAATCATACTAGTTTTATTTCATAGTAATTAAGCATTACATAAAACTAGGGACTACTAGAATAGTAATTACATAAGCTAATGAGTTTCACTATCAAATCACACATTTGATAATCAAAAGCGAAATTAACTATTCAATTACATGCTCAAAAGACAATAAAACGCACAACATGTGCTAATGGTCCTAGGGCACTACTAACATTAACGAGTGAGACTCTAGAAATACAGTACAGACGGTTCCCTAGCATTTGCTCAACTACGTGTAGTAGTTATGCCCTGCAACCACAACCTTATGTAAGCCTGCATGTTGCTGCACCCCGTCCACCATGCTGACCTTACTTATATTTTTCAATCGATCATGTCCCTCCATCATCACATATCTTCGGTAGTTGTGCCACCACCTTCAACAAGACAACAACAATTTCATAATTCAAGTCTGGACAACTTATCTTTATGTAAAATCTATATTACTAACATATACTCTTTATTTATTCATAAAGAATTAATTTTACAATATATGTGTAGAATGTGTCTGTGAATGTTTTATAAAAATATATAACATTAATGGAGGGATTAGGTAGTCTGAAGTATTTCTCGTTATATAATTTTCTGGTAGGATTGTTGCATTTATTCATCTCTCCTACAAAGAGTTTATGATAAGGTAACAAGATTAACCCCACAAGTACTTATTTTTATTGTCATTTCATAATCCCAAACACACCAGATAGCTTTTGTAAAATAATTTACAAAATAATAATACACTGAATAGTCCACACAAGTGCACCATTAGTGTATATTAGTGGTAGTTAGTAAATTTATAGTACACCGTGTAGTGTGTACAAATATTAAATATGCATACATATAATAGCGGATTTAGGGTTTCCCTTTTTTTTCCTTTAGAAACACCCTTAAAAATAAAAAGTTACGCCCCCACAAATATTATTTATATTTTGAACATTGTTGAAAAAAATAAGTTAAACATTGTGTGGGCTACTAAATGGCAATAACACTTGGTCTTTAAATGTTATAGATGAATCCCTTCTATTTCGAAAATAGGTTATAGAAATTAGAAAGTCTCGAAACTCAAATGGTCAGATTTCGTTTTTCATTAAAAAATCATTACACTTTAAAACAAAAAACTTTTTCTACTGTGAACCTCAATATTTCTATCACAAAAGTCAACAATCAAAATTTTAAAAAAGTTAATTATTCATTCAGTTTGTTCATATTACTTTGGAGCTTTATAAAATCCCAATGAGGTTCGCAATGGACAGAGCATGGCTAATAACTTACTTAAATACTTTGTAATCATGTTAAAATAACATCTCGTGAATAGAACGTGTCTTATCTAATGATTTTAGGTGTTTATATATATCAACATTCCTCTCATTTCATCAGATAAAGAGAGAAATGAAGATGAGGTGTTTGAAGTTAGTCTTGTCTAATAACAAAAACATACATAGTCCTTCACCTTTGTTGAAATCTCAATCCAACTCGTCAATTCTTCCTCCAACCTAGGATTCATGACGAGACTTCTCCTCCTAGATTTTCCTTTCTCTTGGTTGGCTCATCATCATCATACCGACCTCCTACTAAGGTTGTCCACTTTGATGGAATCGTTGGAGGAGGAATTAATAATATTAGTTACTCAAATATAAGAGTTGAGAGTCCTTTAAAGTGTCAACGGGGGAGACTCTAGAAATACAGTACAGATGGTTCCCTAGCATTTGCTCAACTACGTGTAGTACTTATGCCCTGCAACCACAGCCATATGCAAGCCTGCATGTTGCTGCATCCCGTGCACCACGTTGACCTAACTCATATTTTTCAATCGATCATGTCCCTCCATCATCACATATCTTCGGCATTATTCCCACCACCTTCAACAAGACAACAACAATTTCATAATTCAAGTATGGACAACTTAGCTTTATGTAAAGTCTATATTACTAAAATATACTCCTTAACTTTCTATATAAATTGTATTCATCAAGAATGAATTTACAATATATATGTAGAATGTGTCTGTGAATGTTTTATTAAAATATAAAACATTAATATGTTTATATTATTCTCTTTCTAGTCTTTATGCAAACAATACTTAAAATAATTTTATGTGTTCTATTTTTTTTAATTTTTATATTTTGTCCTTTTTTCTAATTAATGGAGGGATTGGCTAGTCTGAAGTATTTCTTGTTATATAATTTTCTTGTAGGATTGGTGCATTTACTCATCTCTCCTATAAAGAGGTTATCATAAGGTAACAAGCTTAACCCCACAAGTACTTATTTTTATTGTCATTTCATAATCCCAAACACACCAGATAGCTTTTATAAAATAATTTACAAAATAATAATACACTGAATAGTCCACATAAGTGCACCATTAGTGTAAATTAGTGGTAGTTAGTAATTCTTATAATACACCGAGTAGTGTGTACAAATATTAAAGACGCATACATATAACAGCGGATTTAGAGTTTCCCTTTTTTCCCCCTTTAGAAACACCTTTTAAAATATAAAGTTATGCCACCACAAATATTATTTATATTTTGCACATTGTAGAAAAACAATATGTTAAACATTGTGTGGGTAAAATTGGTATAACACTTGGTCTTTCAAATGTTATAGATTGAATCCCTACTATTTCGAAAATCGGTTATCGAAATTATAAAGTCTCGAAACTCAAATTGTCAGATTTCGGTTTTCATTAAAAAATCATTAAACATTTTTTTTAATAAAAAACTCTTTCTACTGTGAACCTCACTATTTCTTTCACTAAAGTCAACAATCAAAATTTTAAAAAAGTCAAATTTTCATTCAGTTTGTTCATATTAATTATACTGTGGAGCTTCATAAAATCCCAGTGAGGATCGCAATGGACAGTGCAGGGCTAATAACTTTCTTAAATACTTTTTAATCATCATATATATATATATGTGTGTGTGTGTGTGTGTGTGTGTGTGTGTCAACATTCCTCTCATATCATCAGATAAAGAGAGAAATGAAGATGAGGGGTTTGGAGTTAGTACTGTCCAATAACAAAAACATACATATTCCTTCACCTGTGTTGCAATCTCAATCCAACTCGTCAATTCTGCCTCCAACCTATGATTCATGACAAGACGTCTCCTCCTGGCTTATCCTTGTTCTTGGTTGGCTCATCGTCATCATACTGAACATCTACTAAGGTTGTCTATGACGATGAAATTGTTGGAGGAGGACTTAATAATATTGGTTTCTCAAATATAAGTGTTGAGAGTCCTTTAAAGTGTCAACGAGGGACTCTAGAAATACAGTACAAATGGTTCCCTAGCATTCGATCAACTACGTGCAGCAGTTATGCCCTGCAAGCACAACCATATATAAGCCCTCCCGTTGCTTCACCTCGTGCACCACGCCTACCTTTCTCATTATTTTCAGCCGGTCATGTCCCTCCATCATCACATATCTTCGGTAGTTGTACCAACACCTTCAACAAGACAACAACAACTTCATAATTCAAGCATGGACTACTTAGCTTTATGTAAAGTCTATATTACTAACATATACTCCTTAGCTTTCTATATAAATTGTATTCATAAAGAATTAATTTTACAATATATATGTGTAGAATGTGTCTGTGCATGTTTTATAAAAATATAAAACAGTAATATGTTTCTATTATTCTCTTGTGAGTCTTTATGCAAACAATACTTAAAATACTTTCCTGCTTTCTGTTTTTTGTTCTTTTTTAGAATTTATCATTTTTTCTAATGGATGGATGGATTATGTAGTCTGAAATATTTCTCATTAAATAATTTTTTTGTAGGATTGGTGCACTTACTCATTTTTCCTACAAAGAGGTTATGATAAGGAAACAAACTTAACCCCATAAGTACTTATTTTTATTGTAATTTCATAATCCCAAACACACCAGATAGCTTTTATAAAATAATTTACAAAATAAAAATACACTGAATAGTTAACACAAGTGCACCATTAGCGTATATTAGTGGTAGTTAGTAAATCTTATAATACACCGAGTAGTGTATACAAATATTAAAGATGCATACATATAATAGCGGATTTTGGGTTTCCCTTTTTTTTTTTTTTTTTTTTCTTTAGAAACAACTTTTAAAATATAAAGTTATGCCCCCACAAATATTATTTATATTTTGCAAATAGGTTATCGAAATTATAAAGTCTCGAAACTCAAATTGTCAGATTTCGTTTTTCATTAAAAAATCATTACACTTTTTTTTTTTTTTTTAAAAAAAAAAAAAACTTTTTCTACTGTGAACCTCACTATTTCTTTCACTAAAGTCAATAATCAAAATTTTAAAAAAGTTAACTTTTCGTTCAGTTTATTCATATTACTTTGGAGCTTCAGAAAATCCCAGTGATGTTCGCAACGGACAGAACAGAGCAGGGCTAATAACTTTCTTAAGACTTTTTAATCATGTTAAAATAACATATCGTGAATAGCACATGCCTTATCCAAGGTTTGTGTTTAACCCCAGAGGTACTCTTTTATTATCATTTCATAATTTCAAACACATTAGATAACTTTTATAAAAATATTTACAGAAAAAAAATACATTGAATAGTCCACACAAGTGCACAATTATTGTATATTAGTGGTAGTTAGTACATCGTATAATACACGAATTAGTGTGTACAAATATTAAGGACGCATACATATAGTAGCGGATTTAGGTTTTCCCTTTTTTTCTTCATAAACACCCTTTAAAATATAAAGTTACGCCCCACAAAAATTTCTTACTTCTTTTATATTTTGCACATTATAGAAAAAAAATAATATATGCTAAGCATTGTGTGGTCTACTAAATGGCTGCAACACTTGGTCTCTCAAATGTTATGGATTGAATCCCTTATATTTCGAAAATAGGTTATAGAAATTATAAAGTTTCGAAATTCTAATTGCTGGATTTATTTTTTCATTCAAAAATCATTTTACTATTTTTTTTTTTAAAACTTTTTCGACTGTGAACCTCACTAGTTTCTTTCTCTAAAGTCAACAATCAAAATTTAAAAAGTTAACTCCTCATTCAGGTGGAATTAATTGTCATTTTGGTCATCAATGTATTTATGCTCGGTCAGTTTCATCTTTTTTTTTAAACTTTTATCATCCCGATATATTTACGAATCGCCAAAATTGTCCTTCCGTCTAAAAATTGGCCAAAAAACCGTCAAATATGGTGAAGTGTAATACCGAGGCATCTTATTCTTCTCTTCTCAAAGGGCAAAGTGGGAATAAAAATATATAAACTCCCTCCCAAAAATCCCCAAATCATCTTTGTGGATAAAAAACTAGGGTTTCAAAATTCAAAGAACAAACCTCCAATTCGTCGGAAAAATAACCTATTTGGTCCTTTTCTTATTTTGAGATTCAGGTTAGGCCCCGTTCGAAAATATTTGACTTTTAGGGTATTGTATGTATTTTCGATATGCCGATAGAGGATATACATCTAATTATCTGTTTGTTTTCCGTAATCCCAGTCACGTGCCTCACAAGTGAGATACATTTTAAAGGCATTTCGGCCAATTAAACATATTTTCGACAAAAAAAATTTGGGTACTTAATTGTTAAATAACATAACTATGAATACTCAATTAAATTAACCAAAAAATAAATAAAACCATCTTCTACCCCTACGTCTTCATCCCCTCAACCTTCTCCGCCACTACACCGACAACCACCACACCAATCTCCACCACCCTCACCCATCTCAACCAAATAGCAACTAAAAAGAACATATCTTAAAGATTAAGGATAACCTTCAATCTAAATGCTAAATTTAACCACCTTTAACTAAGAAAGAGAGAGTTTACTACCCTATATGCAGATTGAACCTATTTGATCTGGAATGATCTTTTTTTTTTTGGGTAATAAAGATAAAAATCATTTCTTACTAAAACCAGTAAGAAAACCACCACATCAATTCACCTAATTCCAAAATATAATTTTTTCCAATAGAATTTTGTAGAAAAGCATAAAGAATAAAGATTAAATGGGAGAAAGAACTCCTTTTGTATTGAATGAATTAAACTCTATAATACATCACCTATATATACTAATCCTATTTATGTAATAAAGGAAAGAAATATACAATTAATCAATTACAATAAATTACAATCAATCACAATCAATTAATCGAGTGATTTTCTCCTGAGATTATTATCTTGATTGATTCCTTGATTTGCTCCATGATTAGTATCCGTAACACGCCCCCTCAAACTGGGCTTGGGAGAAAAGATGTCAATGAGACCAAGAGATTGGATGAGAAAGTTGAAACGAGGGGAAGCAAGATTTTTGGTGAAAACGTCAGCCAATTGAGAGTGGATCGAAATGGGGAAAGGTTTAACAAGGCCAGTTTGCGTTTTTTCGTGGACTATGTGACAATCAATTTCAATATGTTTGGTTCTTTCATGGAAGGCGGGATTGGTTGTGAGGTATAAAGCGCTTTGGTTGTCCCAAAACAATGGTATGGCATGAGAATGTGGTATAAGTAAGTCATTGAGGAGGTACTTCAGTCATTGTAACTCACAAGTGGTGGTGGCAAGAGCTCGGTATTCCGCCTCGGAAGAGCTTCGAGAAACAGTGAGTTGCTTTTTAGACTTCCAGGATACAAGAGAAGAACCAAGAAAAACATAATAACCCGTTGTAGAGCGTCTCGTGTCAGAGCAGCCTGCCCAATCAGAATCAGAGAAAGCACTAAGGTGTAATGATGATGAAGATGGGAAAAAGAGACCTTTGGCTGGAGAGCCTTTCAGATACCGTAGAATACGATGAGCAGCTTTGAGATGTAATTCTGTGGGATGATCTAGAAACTGGGAAAGTTGTTAGACGGCGTGTGAAATTTCCGGCCGTGTGTGAGTGAGATATTAAAGCTTGCCAATAAGACTTCGGTAGAGAGTGTTGTCGGGAAGGAGTGGTGAATCATCTTTGGAACAGTGGTAGGAAGAATCCATAGGAGTAATGGCAGGTTTGCAACCAAGAAAGCCATGTTGCTCAAGCAAGTCCAATGTATATTTTCGTTGGCAAATGTTTAGACCAACTTTAGAGCGAGCAATCTCCATACCGAGAAAATATTTGACAAGACCAAGGTCTTTGATTTTGAAAGTATTGTGCAAGAATTGCTTGACCGAGGAGATGTCATCATAATTGTTCCCAGTGAGGATAACATCATCAACATAAACGAGGCGAGCAGTGAATTGAGAACCTTTGCGGCGAATGAAGAGACTATGGTCACTTACGGCTTGAGAGAAACCTTGTGACATTAACTCTGTGGTCAATTTGTGATTCCATTACCGGCCAGCCTGCTTGAGACCATATAAAGATTTTCTGAGTTTGCATACGAGCCCAGGTTGAGGAGAAGAAAAACCAGGAGGTAGCCGTATATAAATATCCACATTAAGATCACCATGAAGATATGCATTGTTGATATCAAGCTGCTCCAAAAATCATCATTTAGAAGAGGCAATAGCAAGAAGAATTCGAACAGCGGTCATTTTTGCCACTGGGGAGAATGTCTCAATGTAATCTATGCCTGGTTGTTGTGTGAAACCTTGGACAACAAGACGAGACTTAGGTCTTTCAATAGAACCATCAGAATTAAATTTTAACCGGTAAACCCATTTGTTCCCGAGGGGCTTAACATTCGGGGGAAGGGGAACAATTGTCCAAGTGTTGTTGGCCTCCAATGCATCAATTTCTTCTTGCATGGACTGCCTCCAATCTGCATGCTTGACGGCCTGATTGTAGCTCTTAGGTACAAAGTGAGTCGAAACTGATAATGCAAAAGATTTGTGATCTGGAGATAGTGACTGATAATCATGAACCTTTTCTAAAGAGTGAGGAATAGATGTTTTTGTGATAGAAATGGTGGGAGTAGATGAAGCTTGGATGAGAGAACAATAATAATCGTCCAGGTATGAAGGGGTATGTGAGATCCTAGTAGATTTTCGAGTAGGAGGAGGGGGAGGGAGAGGAGGAGGCGAGATAGTGGAATTAGGAGGAGGATTTTGAGCATTATTTAAAGGTGACGTATGAGGGGTTGGAGTGATTATGGGATTGGGAGTTGGATGAGATGATGGAGGTTCGAAAGGAAGATCATTAATGAAAGGAATTGGTAAAGGAATATTATTCGAATGAGGATTGAGTGGAGATTCTTGTGGATGAGGGAATATATTTTCTTGAAAGATGACATTTCGAGAGATGAAAATAGAGCGTGAGTGAAGGTCTAGGAGAGTGTATCCTTTTGTGTGTGCAAGATAGCCTAAGAAAATAGAGGGACGACTACGGGAATCAAATTTTGTGCGATGTGCAGAAAGGGTTGAGGCATAGGCTAAACAACCAAAAACACGGAGATGAGAGTATGATGGTGGTTTATTATATAAAAGTGTGTGAGGAGTTTGGTTTTGTAGTAAAGGTGTAGGGGTAATGTTTTTAAGGTAGACAGCGTGGGTGACAAAGTACCCCCAATAAGCGGAAGGCAGATGCGATTGGAATTTAAGTGAACGAGCAATATTTAGGATGTGACGATATTTTCGTTCGACTATTCCGTTTTGTTGAGGAGTTTCTACGCAAGAGGTTTGGTGAATGATACCTTTGGAAGTAAAAAATTCGGACATGTGAAATTCGGGTCCATTGTCTGAACGCACTACTTTAATGCTCTTTTGGAATTGGGTAAGCACATATTGGAAAAAGTGTTGGGTAAGGGATGGGGCCTCAGACTTTGTTTTAATCAAATAAATCCAAGTGAAACGGCTAAAATATAGGTGGCCGTGAACGGTGTGGGTTTTATAAGGTCCCCAAATATCTACGTGTATTAAATCAAAGCACGCTTGAGAAGTGGATTTACTAAGGGGGAATGGATACTTGGATTGCTTAGCCATGGGACAAATAGAGCAATGTTCATTGTGTGTAATTTTTATTTTGGAATCCAGATGTTGTGCCATTTTTAATCTGGGAAAAAAAAAAAGATGACCTAAACGATAGTGCCATAAGGAGGTGTTAGAGAATTTTGCGACATGAGAGGAAGAGTTTGAGTCAGTAAGAATGTTCGAAACAAAGGGGACAGGAGAACAATATTTGGGCTGCAATATATATATAAACCATTAATGAATGTGGCTAATCCTATCATTTTTAGCTTAGTGCAATCCTGAATAACACAAGAGTTAGATTTGAAATAGACAAGTAAATTGGGATTCTGAAGTAATTGCCCAATAGATAACAGATTAAATGAGAATGAGGGAGCATACAACACGTTAGAAAGAATTAAACTAGGATTTAGTTGGATAGAACCTATATGAGTTGCAGAAGTAGATGAGCCATCAGGGAGACGAATCGGTGTATGCGATAAAGTACGATAAGAAGTAAATAACTGTAAGGAACATGAAATATGGTGACTAGCTCCAAAGTCAATAATCCAATTCATTATAGGTGATACACACTTATTACCTGAAAAATGAGCAACATCCGGCGGCAGAGAAACAGCATTTATTGAGACTCGTGGCGACCGGACAAATTCTTCTATAGCACAGTGACCACCAAATCGGATTGTAGAACCGTCATTGTTGCCTCTATCGAGTGATGGAATAGCAGAAGACATATGTCAAAAATTTTGCAGAAGAAATATTGTTGCATCACGACTCAAATATTTTTTTTTTTTTTTTTTGTATATATTAAAGAAATAGCTTTTGTAAGCCGCGAAATGAAAAAAGAATAAGAATAAAAGTGCGGAAAACCTCAAAAGGTTTGCTCTGATACCATGTAGAAAAGCATAAAGAATAAAGATTAAATGGGAGAAAAAACTCCTTTTGTATTTAATGAATTAAACTCTATAATACATCACCTATATATACTAATCCTATTTATGTAATAAAGGAAAGAAATATACAAATAATCAATTACAATCAATTAATCGAGTGATTTTCTCCTGAGATTATTATCTTTATTGATTCCTTGATTTGCTCTATGATTAGTAACCGTAACAAATTTGAACAAAAAAAAACTTTTCCAATAGAAAGACAAATGAATTGCCAACAGAAACTGATCTGAGAATTATCAAAATTAATGGAGTCAAACAAGAACCTAATATATATATCCCTCAAATTCATGAAAATATTAATCAATAAATCAATTTAAAAAAAAAAAAAAAAAAATCACCACCACAAATCAATTTTTAGATGGAAGGACAATTTTGCGGTTCGTAAATATATTGAGGTTGACAAAAGTTAAAAAAGTAAAAAAGGATGAAACTGACCGAGCGTAAATACGTTGATGACCAAATTGAGAATTAATTCCATTCAGGTGGTTCATAATATGGACCTTAGGAAAATCCGAGTGAGGTTCGCTATATATGTATATAGCAGGGCTAGCTGGCGTAGATGGTTCAACACATTATGGTGCATTTGACACCACTTTTATGGCCTATCTTCCAAATATGGTGGTCATGCCTCCATCAGATGAAGCTAAATGGATACATATGATCGCAGCAGCAACAACCATTAAAGATAGGCCTAGCTGCTTTAGATACCTTACATGAAATGGCGTTGCTGCAATACTTCCACCAAACAACAAAGGGACTTCATTGGAGGTAATTTCTATTTTATGAACAATATAAAACAAATGTCCTTTTCCTTCCAAATTTTATTTCTTGGTCAAGTTTTCAGAATGTTAAAATATATTAACTGCTGGAAAAAAACTAGTTTTGAAAAAACATAAATTTTAAAAATAAAGTACCATTATTATTTTTTGATAGTACTATACTACTATTGTTTACGTATGATGAAATTTATTAAAATTATAACTTTTTAATTACCTTCCATGTAACTTTGAAAAAATCGGAGCAATTAAATTGTATGTCACTCCTAATAATACAATCACTTGCTATCAGAATTTCTGCAGAAAAAGAAAAATGCTCTCTTCCTATACTGCACTTTACTTCTACTTTGCACTTGTCTTTCACAAGTATTATATTGCACTTGATTTATAGGACATTCCATAATCTTACATAGGTCCTAATTCCAAAATTTTGAAAAACATATTGGTAAAGGAAGAATATTGTTGGAGGGAAGTCGAGATTCTAGAGAGACTATTATCATGTGTCATTCCAACTACATTTGGACAAAAAAAAATGACCAGAAAATCCAGGCATCATTATCATTTGATTAACCTTTCCAAAGTTGATTGGATTCTTTCCTTTTCCCTTCCAGTTGACTGGATATCCATGTTTTTTGTACCACTTGTCTATAGTGTGTCCTAATATGCCACAAAAACTATATTGTAGCATTTTCCTGTTCATGGTTTGAGGGAATTTCTTCATAGCCGCAGCAACATTGATAGAGTTGTTGTATGAACCAATATTAATAGCCATAGGATTACCAGAATAGCCAGAATTCCCTGCCATGCCACGAAAAGGAAGTATCCCTCATTGAGTGCTTTGATTGCGAGGTGTAGCCACCATGTCCATTGGACTGAACATCAGTTTCATTCGATCCGGTGGATGAACAACACTATAGTTCATCTGCATTTCAAACTGCAAAACCATTGAGAAAGCATCATTGATGAAAGGTGTTGGTTTAGTGACCAAGACCTGATTCTTCACACCAGAAAATATGTCAATGAGACCTTTGAGGAACCTAATGACATATAGTCAGACTCAGCATACTTCTGGAGAGTTTTCTGCATATCACAGGTGCACTGTGGCCCACAGGTGCACTGTGGAATAGGCCTAAACATCAAGAATTCCTCCCATAACATTTTCAGCTTGGTGTGATAATCAGTTACTGTCATATAACCTTGCTTGAGGTTATGGATTTCCTCAAGGAGGTCAGATAATAGAAAATCATCATCATTGGCAAATTTGGTCTTCATGTCCATCCAAATAGCCTTGGCACTAAGCAACCATATGCAACTCTGAGCAATTATAGGTATAATGGAATCTAACAACAAAAAATTCACCATATTGTTAGATTGCTTCCATAGAGCATAATGTGGATCAGTCATTGCTGGAGTTTATAGACTTCTAGTGTGAAATCCATCCTTATTTTGGCAAGACAAAGCCAGAAGAACAACTAGGCTCCATGGATGATAGTTTCTAGAAGTGAGCAGTGGTTGCACAAGTACATTCGAAGGACTCTCACTAGGATGCAAATATAGAGGATTCACTGTTTCCATGGTTACAGGTTGTCATGTTACCATATTAACAGGAAAATTCGAGGAATTAGCCATTAGATCTTCAAGATAATGCAGCGGAAACCATATAAATCTAAAGGTAACGGTAGAACAGAGAAAACAAAATGAAACGAAATTGATCACAAAACAGTGATCAATTGGACAGAAAGAAGGTTAAAATAAAATCAATCGAACAAATCGAAGATCAATTGAAGATTAAAAGCAAACAATCAGAGGTGAAAGAAGCTCTGATCCCATGTAGAAACCCTAGGTGTAATGGCGGTTCACCAGAGACGGTTATAGAGAGAGGAAAGAAACGAGAGAGAGAGAGAGAGAGAGAGAGGGAAGAAAATATCTCCATTTCTTTCCATAATGAATCTGTACAAAGTGAACCTATATAGACACGCGCACACACACAATTGAACTATATTACTGGATAATCTAACTAACTATGTCCACATGCTAATCACTTGCTATTTACACTCCTTGTTTTTCTCTTCTTAGTTGACTTGTCACTAAGTCCAACTGTGCTTTCCTTTGCTGCAATGTTGACATTCCTTTCAATTGTTCTGGCTTGCCTGCTTCCAGATTGATTATCAGGTTTCAACACTAAATGGATGCATATGATCGCAACAGCAACAACCATTGATGATAGGCCTAGCTGCTTTAGATACACTAAAGGAAATGGCGTTGCAGCAACACTTCCATAAAACAACAAAGGGATTTCATTGGAGGTACTTTCTAGTTTTATGAACAATATAAAAATAAATAAATATGTCATTTTCCTTCCAAATTTTATTTCTTGGTCAAGTTTTCAAACTATTAAAATATATTAACTGATGGAAAAAAATTAGTTTTGAAAAAAACTTAAATTTTAAAAATAAAGTACCGTTAATTTTTTTTTTATTTTTTATAGTGCTATACTAGTATTGTTTGACAATCCTGGGATCAGCCACTTTGTTTGACAAAGGTTAGGTCTGTATCCCGTCCATCCCCGCCCATACCCCCAATTATTGGGGACTTAATGGGTTATGCTATTGTTGTGTATTGTTGTTGTATACTAGTATTGTTTACGTATGATGAAATTTACTAAAATTAGAACTTTTTAATTACGTATGATGAACTTTTTAATTACAAAATAGCGAGTTTCCATTCTGGAGTATGGAACAACGGTGTAAATATAGGAAAAACATTAGTAGAGAAATAGGATAAACTTATCAATAATATATGTTGTGCTGCGGACACAATCACTGTCTTGAAAGCAAATTTCGACCCGACCCTATTACAATCTAAAACACCGTTTTGCTTCCTAAGGTTAACACATTCAATCCTCGAATACGTGCACTCGGGGTAGAGGATTTGTAACTTACAGTTAATCGAAACTCAAAATTATATGAACAAAGCTCATAGAATTCTCACAAGAAGGGAGAAGAAGATTAGTTTTCAGTTATCCCTTCAATCAATACTAACATCTCGGTATTTATAAGACTCAAATGAAGATGTTTTAGTTTGATCTTGTGACCAACTACTTGTGAGAAAAATCAGGTCAAGTGGGAGAGTGGTTATTGACATATTCAAATGAAATGAGCACATGCGTTTTTGAAACATTCTAACACAAAATACAAGTCATATTGTGATACCCCGGAACTTTTTGAACTATGTGAATTACGTGCTTGTATTTAATTTTGTACGATTTAGTTGTTATAACATGTTTGATGTATTAATAGTTAGTAATATAGAGCTTGAAGGGCCTAATGGTGAGAGTGGTTAGTTGATGGACCTAAGTGTGGAGAGTTAGAAACTTTAAGGGGTGTTTTGTTAAGGAAGTTATGGGAGTTAATGGGGGGAGTTAGTGCAGGATTTAGAGAAGTGTTACAAGAAAAGAAAAAGGAAAGAAAAAGAAAGGAAAAGCAGAAGAGAGGAAAGAAAGTTGGCAGATTTTTGTAAGGCTGTGGGAGATTGGACATTTGGAGAGATAAAGGTTGTCGGATTGGATAGTTCTTTAGTCGTTTAAAAGATAATTGAAAGAGCGACGAGTGAGCACTGACGGATTGAGATTCCGAGGGTTGTGCAGAAAGTTAGTGTCGTGAAGTAGGTTGATTTTCTGGGATTTCGGAAATTCATGTTCTTCGTAGAATTCTTGTTTAAACTTTTGCGGTAAGGATCTTCACTGTAAAACACAAGAAGGGGGGGGGGGTGAATTGGGTTTTAATCGATCTTGCAAACTTTTACGAATCTATTCAATGCTAGTGTAGGTTTGAGCAAGATGATTAAAAACAATACGAAAGCCAATCACAAGACAAAGGATTTAGAGTGGTTCGATTCACTTAGAATCTACATCCACTACCTTGAGCCGCACCCAAGGATTTCAACAACTTCACTAAGAAGGATTTTACACTTGTGGACAACTCACTAAGAGTTTTACAACACAACCACAATACAAAACTCACTAAGAGTAAATTGCCCACACAAAGTAGGACTTATCAATTTGCCCACACAAAGTAGGACTTATACAAGAATAACCCTATCACTAAGAAAGGGAATTGAGATAGTTTAAGATCAAGGTTGTTCACTCTTCTAAGTGAAAGATATATACCTTTGAAGTACAAGAATTTTAGCTCTTTAAAACATATGAAGCACACTCTTTGTCTTGCTTTTGAAATTCACCTTTGAATGATTTAGATCATGGCAATGAAGTGCATTTTACTTTGTGAGTGTTTAGACTTGATAAGAAATCAATGAATATTGTATGTGCATGTCTTTGAGTCATTCTCTAGCTTTGGAGTATTTATACATTTCAAAATATGCTGAAAAACGACTCTGCAACGGTCATATAACGGCTAGAAATCGCAGAGGTCGGTTGACCGAACAAAGGAGCTCGGATGACCAAACATCACTTCGGTCGACCGTCCAAGGACCTCGGTCGACCGAGGTCATCAACATAGCTCTCTGTTTCTTCTTCGGTTGATCCGAGGAAAGCTCGGATGATCCGACCTTCTGAGCTTTGAGAGATGTTGATTTTTCACACGTTTTGAAATCTATTGAAGTCTAAAAGGTTTTCTCAATATGTAACAAGTAAGAGCATTTAGAAAACCGTTTTAAAAGACTTATACTTTGAAATCAAAGGCTTTTGAGATATGAACACATATGAGAATCATTTTGAAACTTTAGCCTTTTGAAAACGTGTTTATGAAAACATGCAAGACTTGAGTGTAGAACTTATGTTCATGAGAGCATTGGTTAGAGCTTATAAGATAACGACTTATAATGACAAAGATAATCTAACCAAACCTAAGTCTTCAATCTTCAATCTTGAAAGATGAGCCTTGAATAATATGACTTTGAATCTTGATCATGGCTTGATTGAAGTACTTAGAGCTTCCATTATAAGTTCCGATATTCTATCACAAAGATATAAAACATTAGACACAACATCAAGTGTTTGTCCATTATCAAAAACCGAGTTCGTTCGCCCTTAGGGCTTACATTCACCTTTGTATTTTTTTCTTAAAAGCATGAAGTCAGTATTTTAAAGTTATGTTAATGATGAAATGGTTTTATACATGTTTTACTACATTGAAAATGGATGAAGCGCTGAATTGTAATTTCATTTGCTTGGTTGATCATCAAGTCTAAATGCGCATGATGGTTGTTTATATAATCGTTGTTGTTGCTGCGTCCTAATTGCTATACTTGTTATTTGAGAGTCTCGACAATCTAGATCTCTTGTTTAGGAACGACTCTATAACATGATATATCCCGAAAGTCTGATCTCTGTCATGTCCTGTACTGTATTTTGATTTATACTATACACCTGGTCCTTCTCTAACTGAGTTAAACGTTAGGGCTACTAACAGTCTAAAATGGGGTGTATACTTAAAATCACTGGCCCTGCTATTTTGGGGGTTATATAACTGGACCCATGATTTTGCTGGCCTTGCCTAACAGGTTAATAGTTGGGGGTTATTAGTAGTTTGCCTTAGAGTCGAGATTGTATAATTGAGCTCGGTTGTGTGGAATTGTATGCGTCTTGCATGAACTATATTCGCAGTATATGATGCTCTGTATCTCCGTCTGTTCAGTTATGAGTATATCGCGGTGCTTGTAGCAGATTTTCCATGTACATGTGTTAATATATGAAGAGTATGGCTCATTGCATTTGTTGTTCTTGTTTTGGTCTTATATGATATGTGTAAATGTGTCAAAATGTGTCATTTTGGGTTGGGGGATGTTTTAGTGCATAAATGTGACTTTTACATGTGTTTTGTACTAAAAAATCACTTTTTTGGGGGTTGCGGACGAATGGGTCATCCTTCTATTCGTTATCAGCTTCATCTGCACAACCGTGAACGAAGCCGCAGACTAATGTTTCATCATCAACTTCGTCCTAGGGTCCTATTTCAGCCAGTTTTAATTCTATTATGTTTCGTTTTAAGACAAGTATTTTATAAGTTATGTAAAGTGTTTTGCAATAGTATAGCTTATTGAATTTATGTAATAATATAGCTTAGTTCCTTGATGTTGAACCTTTATGTTGTCACTTGTCACTTGTAAGATCTACTTTGTACTTGGAGTATTTCATTTATGTAAAACCTTTAAGTTTGCCTTTTAGGTATGGAGTTCATTTGGATTTTAGTAACTCTTTTGTGTACTTTGGTGTCTCATTAGTCAATGAGACACTGCCATCTCATAATTCTGGTTATGGGATCTGACACATGTGCTCCTAAAAGACTGCCATTTTCCAACAACCCCCCAAATGGCATGCTTATATGGAAAATTCTGAGTAAGAAAAAAGGTTAAATTACTTAAGCACCAATGTCTTTCGATTGAATTGATGAAAAATTTCATGAGATAACAATCTAGTATATGTAGTGAATTTCTGTTAAACTTCAATTATTTTAATTGAGACGCACACAACAAGTAATAAACCTTAATAACTTCAAGTTCCGCGATGAAAATAACACAAACGCTTTTAACGTTCATGCTCAAACCTTGGGTTCTCATTAGTTCTCTAGAAGGACAGTGATACGATACTATCCGGGAAGCTTGAAGAGGTCATTTGGATAAATGACCTCATAATTAACTCATATATTCCAAATACGAGTTTCCAAGTAAAGCATTTGTTCCAAGTGTTGAAAGTATCTATTATAAAGGTTCAAGAGTTAAAGAAGCCTCCAAATAAAGCTAGACACAAGGATCAAATCCATCTAATAGCATTTGAAGGAAAGATACATAATAGGAAAGAAAACGATTGAAAGGGTATTTTAGTCATTTGATAATTAAACTCTATTATAGACTTTAATTATATTTTCAGATTTATTATATTGTTTAATTAGCCATATTGGCCAAAATAAGCTAGCTAAATAATAGGAATGTTGTCCTTGATGTTAGGTAGTGTTTTTTAGTTATCTAGGAGTTGTAGAGTCCTAATCTTTAAAAGACTCTTATTTGTGGGTCATTAGGCTGCGAAATTCCACTCTATTTAAGAGGGATTTCAGCCATGTTATTGGTAGACTTGATATATTGATTTAAGGTTATTCCTTAGTTATTTTGAACGAATACTAAGGTTCGGCTTGAATGCCCGATATTTCTCTATCTCGAATAGTTTATGGGGAATATAATCAACAATCCTCCCATAAGGTTGATTATCAATGGGGGCTGAAACACCAGAATAAGTATAAACTAAACTTATTGATACAGTAACTCAAACAGGAATGAACTCTACATAGAGAATCAAACACAAATTAACTAAGGAATAACCTTAAATCAATATATCAAGTCTACCAATAACATGGTTGAAATCCCTCTTAAATAGAGTGGAATTTCGTAGCCTAATGACCAACAAATAAGAGTCCTTTAAAGATTAGGACTCTACAACTCCTAGATAACTAAAAAACACTACCTAACATCAAGGACAATATTCCTATTATTTAGCTAGCTTATTTTGGCCAACATGGCTAATTAAACAATATAATAAATCAGACAATATAATTAAAGTATAGAATGGACTTTAATTATCAAATGACTAAAATACCCTGTCAACCGTTTTCCTTCCAATTATGTATCATTCCTTCAAATGCTATTAGATGGCTTTGATCCTTGTGTCTAGCTTTATTTTTAGGCTTCTTTAACTCTTGAACCTTTAGAATAGATACTTTCAACACTTGGAACAAATGCTTTACTTGGAAACTCATATTTGGAATATATGAGTTAATTATGAGGTCATTTATCCAAATGACCTCTTCAAGCTTCCCGGATAGTACCGTATCAGACAGCCCAAGTCTTCCATGGAAGAAGGCCCACTTTCATACTCAAGTAGGTGGTTTCACCTCAACTATTAAGAGTCATTTAGACTCAACCTCTAGACAGACGTGAATCCATCAAGTCCTTCTCAATAGGACCACCCAAACACAAAAGGGCTATGAACTCACTCTATCACTACAACATAAAATGGACCACAAGTGGTATCCACCATATTTCTTCAAACCATAGCCTTAAGTTACATTCCCCCCGATATGATTCAAGAACTATTTTCCTCGTAAACCCTTTAGTCGGAGGATCTGGAAAATTAAGTAGTTCGTAGTAGTCGCTTTACCGCACTGTATAATGTGATGCAACTTCTTTTAATATATTGTAAACATTATTTATATTAGTCTCGATAGCTTCTTGCGATCACAATATTAGTAAATCGAACCAGATGAGTTTCCCCACATATGCATATCAGCCAAAAGGTATTCTTAACAATTCAGTGGGAGAGTAGTTATTGACATATTCAAATGAAATGAGCACATGTGTTTTTTACTCATTCTAACCCAAACATACAAGTCATGTGCTCTTAAAAAGCTGCAGTTTTCCAACAGTAAATTGTTTACTAGTTGCCCAATTGCTTGAAGTTCATGCCTAATCATGCCCGATGGGCATTTGCTTAGAAATTTTGTTCAAACCCATCATATTGTTGGCCTTATGTCTCCCACTTCTTGGCCTTAAATGGATTGACCGATGGAATAAAGGCAATTCTAATCAATATGAACACTAGGAATTGTGAATCTCCAGTGCAGTTATTTTGTCAGTGCAAGTAGATGGTGAAAATATCGTCACTTGATGATAGAGTTTGACCAAACTCTGAAATGGAAAAATCTCCACTCTTAAATTGCATCGAAGATTTCACTAGTATTTTATGTAAATGTGTTATACAAATTTGAATTGGGAAATTATGAGAATAGTGATTTTCAATATATGTTGATGTGGAGGGCAATGATGCTTCTGATAGATATATTAATCATGTAGATAAGAAGATCAGATTGAAGAGGTTGGCTTAACTCCAAATCATATTGCAGCTACTATGATATCTTTGATGAGCAAAGACAATGATGGTTCTCGTGGACTTTTCAACACTACAAGAAAACAGTTAAATAGCGATCGAAATTTTCGGTCACAAATTTAACTAAGGAATACCGACCGCATAGAAACCGAAAACTAATCGGTCGTTATTCCGTCGGCCACATCGTTCCCGTTGACCAAATTGACACGCCGTCGTTTTGTTCACACTTAACAACCGAATACCGACGGATATCAACGACCGTTTACCGACCGAATACATAACGACCGAATACCGACGAAATTTAACGACCGAATACAGACGGAATACATAACGGCGTTTATTTGTATAGTAATAAATGAAGGACACAAAAATACGTCGTTTTATGAACGTTAGCGACCGAATACCGACGGAAATAACGATGGATTTCTCAAAAAAATATATAAAAGGAAGGCAGAAGAATCTTCTTCTTCCACGACGAAAAGAAATCCCTAAAAATTCTCTTCATTTTCCAGCCAAATTCTTCTGCCACCGCTCCATCTTCATCTTTCCACCGCGCCACTGCCATCCCTCCACCTCGCCACCGCCTGGCATCTCCGACACTGCTCCACCTCCGACGGAAAAACCGCCTCCTCCTCCGACATCAATCCTCCGGTTTCATTTTGATTAAGGCTTCAGCCATATCGACAATTCGTACAAGTACAAAGCGAGCCTCTGCCCCACCTTGAATTTCGATTCGCTTCGCCACCACCACTCTAAAGTCGTCGCGCCACAACCACTCCAAAGTCCCCGCACCTCCACCACCACTCTTTATTCGCTGCGCCACCAGTTTCCGAAATCAAATCTTCAATTAGGTATAACAATCCCTAATTTGTTCATTCAAAGTATTTGATGAATTGTTTTTTATTTTCTGACCCCTAATCCCTATTTTGTTCATTCAAAGTTTTTGAATTAGGCATTTTATTAGACTTTTGAGGTTTAAGATTTAGAAAGTGCAGAATTATTGTAGGTTAATTTGGCTTTACAGGTAGACTAAAATTGAAAGAAAAATATTTGGCTTTAGACTGTTGGTAATTCTACGATTGTTTTTTTCTTTTTTTACTATTTATTGAGCTAATGTGTGCTGCTGTTTCTCTGCAAATTTGTTGAGGTAAAAAATTGGTATAAATTGATTTAGTGTTCGGCATACGAAATCAAACTTATCTATGAAAGTGGAGTTGATTTGTATAAATTGGTATCTAGTGTTCGACATTTCTTCATCTGGTGAATTTTGCGCGATATCGAACATTTAATACTAAATGTGGGTTGTTTTTACTGAAAATTCTAAAGAATTTGTTTCTACTCCAAATCGAGGTTTGAGGGTGCAACCTCAATATAAACTTGTAGAAATACATAGGAAAAGAACGTACCAGGGTTACGATCCATTTGTATTTTCTTCGCAATGTCAACAAGTCTACTACACACCTTATCCGGGTAGTAAGACAACATCTAGGGCTGATTGGTTGGCTGTTTGTCGTTCCAAACCACGTCTAATTGACGTTCCTGGTGTTCCCGTACTGTACCAGGATGAAGTACGCAAGGAGGAGACCAGTCACATTGATCAAACTGTTACTGAAGTTGCTCAACTTGCACACCGGTCAGGGGAAATTGAAGTTGTGTTTGAGGCCGGTACGAGCCGTGTTGATGATGATGATGAAATTATGTCGGGTGATGACAATTCTGAAGAAGAGGATCAATTTATGTCGGAGGATGATTTATAATGATTTATCTCTTTCTCGCTTCTTGGAATTCCATAAATTAATTGTCGTATTGTATAACTTTTTATCATAATTCAAAGTGGTAATTTTATTGCCATAAAATAATTTGATTCTTGAATTTTCACCCTTAACTCATGCATTTCCAAGGATATACATATAAATGACATAAAGGAGTTTATGAGAAGTGTGCACTTTGATTGTCAGTTTTGATAATTGAAAGTGTCCACTTTGATTGTGAGTGTTGTAATGTAATGAGAAGTGCACACTTTGATTGTGAGAGTTGTAATTCAATGTGTGCACTTTATTGTGAGTATTGTAATGTAATGAGAAGTGCACACTTTGATTATGAGTATTGTAATGTAATGAGAAGTGCACATTTTGATTGTGATAGTTGCAATTCAAAGTATGCACTTTGATTGTGAGTATTGTAATGTAATGAGAAGTGCACACTTTGATTGTGAGAGTTGTAATTCAAAGTGTGCACTTTATTGTAAGTATTGTAATGTAATGAGTAGTGCACACTTTCATTATGAGTATTGTAATGTAATAAGAAGTGCACATTTTGATTGTGATAGTTGTAATTGAAAGTGCACATTTTGATTGTGAGTATTGTAATGTAATGAGAAGTGCACATTTTGATTGTGATAGTTGTAATTCAAAGTGTGCACTTTGATTGTGAGTATTGTAATGTAATGAGAAGTGCGGGCTTTAATTGTGAGTGTTGTATTGTAAATGAGAAGTGTAAACTTGGTTATGTAATGTTATTTTTGGGTTTATTGATTATTTTGGCTATTTGGGATCTTATTAATAGTGTTTCTGGTTTGTATTTCTATGCAGCTGTTTTTTGTAATAGGGATTTAATTAAATTTCAGATTTTATTTTTAAATAAAAAATCATTTAGCACCGGAATAGCGACCGAATATCGGATGCTACACCAGCCGTCGGTCTTCGGTCATTAATCAGTCAAAGTCAAAAGTCAAACGATGTTTACCATTCGGTCGATATTTGGTCGCTATATAGCGACGGAGTATTCTGTCGGTAAATAGAGACGGCATCTTCGGTCGCGACATATTACGTCTATAGTCGGTCGTTACATAGTCAAAGTCAAAAGTCAACAATATTGACCATGCGGTCGGTATTCGGTTGGCCCTTAGCGACTGCAAACTCGGTCGGTATTCGGTCGTTATATAATCAAAGTCAAAGGTCAAGAATGTTGATCATTCGGTCGGTAAATAGAGGCGTAATATTCGGTCGCTAAATATTACGTCGGTATTCGGTCGTTACATAGTCAAAGTCAAAAGTCAACAATGTTGACCTTTCGGTCGTTATTATGTCGGTAAGTAGTGACCGAATATTCGGTCGCTAGACTTTCCATCGTTATTCGGTCGGTAATTTGCTTTGCGACGAAAAATACACGTCAGTTTAGCGACGAAAATGTCCGTATCTGTAACACAATTTTCTTGTAGTGCAATCTTTAATGCTGATATAATGTGAGAAAGAGAATGAATCGGATGAAAAGATATTCATGAAAATTTTGGCTGTTGTAATTTTGCTTTTTTTTTTTTAGTTGAAAGTAACCTTACATTCATATTAAACCAGTTCAAAACATCATAGAGAGGAAAGAAAACAAATAAAACAGGAAGTTTAACCATATCATTTCTGCTTCAATACTTACAAGCCAAAATAATGTAGTAATTACTGAAATTTTAAACATCAGCACTTGCAGGATAACTTGAAACAATCTTTCAGATCCACCCTTCTACGGTTCTGCATAACACTCCGCTAACACCGTCCAATCTTCCTACATTGCAAAACAAAAGCCGTTATCCCAATCATAAACTGAGGCCAGTCCAATCTCATGTCTGCAACAGATTCTACAGTTCAAAGGTTTTCCATCCGAGGGTTCTACTCGCCATGAGATATGGAAAACCACAAGTACTAAGCTTCTACTTTCAAAATCCTTATTGTAAGTTGCAGAAAAAAAGCCATTACCCAAACCAACCAATTTCACTTTATAATCAGTATTAGTACGCAGAGCGGGGAGCTCTGGCAAATAACATAGTATTTGCATCTCTTGAACTTTCTCCGAGTCAACCAAATAAGCAAGTATCAGTCCTCGGGAGATCGACACACATATCAAAATTTTATTATCAAAATGTATGCCCTCTCCATCAAATTTAAATGGTGGCCCACCTCTAAGTTCCGTTTCGAAATACTCTGATTCCAACGTCATAAGGTAGGGATTATATGTAGAAGGCAAGACTTTGCTCTCCTCTCCCAAATCAAAGAGTTCAATATCCACATCAAATAAAAAGACGCATTCCATTCGTTCCGAGATATATGATAAACATATGCATCGAGCTTTGTTGATACATAAATCTTATCATCCATGACTGCATAGGAAAAGATTTCGCGCAATAACTTTGGTACACCCCACATATGTATAGGAGGAGGATTAAGAGTTTTCCATTCATCAGTCTTGATGTCGTAAGATTCAAACGATATCTCGAAGTACTTCTATAAAACTATTAGCTAGAACATAAAGAATGCCCTTGTGCTCCAGTGCAATGGATTTCGTTCCTTTGCCAGAATTCATTTCACTTATTCGATACGAATCAAGATCCGCCCCGATATCATTAAATTCAGTCTTATTAAATTGCAGAGCCCGTGTAGAAAATTCAGGACGACCCATAGCCCTATTGAACCCTTCAATACCACCAATTAAGAAAATATTTTCCCCATAAACAATATGAGACATTTCAGTGCAAAACTTGTACAGATTGTCATGGGAGTCTGGGCGAGCACGATCATCTTCAAAAGTACCCTTAGTAAAACGATATAACTTGCCACCAGAATAAAGCTTGACACAATGGGAACCTGATCCTAACTTGGGCACCATAGAATCAGATATTTCACCAACGGAAAAAGGGTATAAATCTAAACTTGATCCAAATTCGAATAGCTCAAAATCAGAAATTTGACGATTGATAGAGGGAGAGGGGGATATCAAAGAGAAGACCGGGGTAGAAGAACATGCCAATCTCATGGTTCTGAAGAAGAAATAAAAGTGACACCTTGCTAACTCATTAAGGGGCGAGTTGATGTCAGTAAGGTCACTCGACAATTCACTAACATAATTTTCTCCTTTGACGTTAAGTCTGCGTAAAACAGTTTTTGGTACATATTAGAACATAATTACCATTACTATCAAGATCCATATAAAGAGTGTTATAAAAATATTGAACTAAATGACGTGCGGTCACGAAATCTCCCTACTCCAACGATGTAATGTAAGGGCAAAAAATATTGATGGAAAAGGAAGACTTACCGAAGCTGAAAGATTGGAGATTCGAATATAAAAGGTTTTCTATCAATCGAATCATCTTCTTTTGTCCCCATCATCAAATCAGGTAGGAATCTAGATAGCGAAGAGAATCGGAGACTGTAGTTTCTCTCGATCAATTACAAGGAATAGGGCTAAGAGATTCTGGAAATCTCAATTTGAAATTCCTTTTGTGATTCTGAATTAATTGAGAGGTAATTACACTGCCTTTTGCAGTTTCCGGGAAGTCATTGAGAGAGAGTTTCTAAGAATAGGCAAAGAGAATTGTTGTAATTTTGCTTACTTACAATTAATTCCTTATTATAGTTTTAATTAGTACACAAAGTTTCGGGGAAATGCATTAGAGTAACATTTGTTTAGTATAATGGTCATGACATAGCATGTAAAAAAGTGTGAGCAACATTTTTACTCTCCCAGACGCGCTTTGCCACGTCAGTCACTTCCGTTCTGGGAGACTTCCGTCCTCAACCTCCAGTAGAACTTGGTTGTAGCTTCAATAATCAATACTACAACATTTGGCCACTTATCAATTATCATATTAGTAAGATTGGTTGTGGCTTCAATTTTTTTTTTTTTTTTTATTATTATGAATGTTGTGGCTTCAAAACTTATTTAATATTATATTCAATTTTTAATATAAGTCGTGTAATACATATAGCGAAAATTAAGGAAACAAATAAATAAAGTATCTTGTTAGATAAAATATCAATATTACTTTATTAAATAAGACTCATATACCACTAATTATATTTAAGAGATTAATATTAATATTTTGATTAAAAAATACTTTATTTTTTATTTAATTAATTTCCGCAACATTGCAAAACGATTGAAAGTAAGAATGAACGTAGTATGTTCTTTCCAAAAAGGAAAAATAAGAATCGCTTATCCATTGGACAAGAAATTATAAATATGATTTGAACACTATAAAAAACATCTAAATATTTCTAATATAGTTCCATTTATAATATTTTTTTTAAAACGATATGGGTGAAAATCGCCTATACCGATGTATGTACACATTTTCTGTATTTAATCACTTAAAATTCATCATGTGAATATTTTTTATAATTATATATACAAATGATGAATTATATAATCACAGTTAATACACTATTTAGAAATAGATGTACATAGAATTGTAAATGGACTTGATATTTATAATTTCGCATGCAATTCTTGTAAAATAACTGGATACTCTTTATCCAATCTGTTAAGTTACAAAAACAAAACTTCAAGCCTATATAATAGTATCAAAGCGGGCATCTATCTGGCGTAGGGTGAACCACAACTAGGTTACCAAATAATAATATTGCATAAATTAAATCTTTTTAATACAGAAATGTGTACATACATCGGTACAGGCGATTTTCACCCATATCTTTTTTAAAAATAATTATAATTGGAACTATATTAGAAATATTTAGATGTTTTTTATAGTGTTCAAATCATATTTATAATTTCTTGTCCAATGGATAAGCGATTCTTATTTTTCCTTTTTGGAAAGAACATATTACGTTCATTCTTACTATCAATCGTTTTGCAATGTTGCGGAAATTAATTAAATAAAAAATAAAGTGTTTTTAATCAAAATATTAATATTAATCTCTTAAATATAATTAGTGGTATATGAGTCTTATTTAATAGAGCAATATTGATATTTTATCTAACAAGATACTTAATTTTTTTTTTTGGTGAATAAGATACTTTATTTATTTGTTTTCTTAATTTTCGTTATATGTATTAAACGACTTATATTAAAAATTGAATATAATATTAAATAAGTTTTGAAACCACAACATTCATAATAAAAAATAATAATAATGAAGCCACAACCAATCTTACTAATATGATAATTGATAAGTGGCCAAATGTTGTAGTATTGATTATTGATTATTGAAGCCACAACCAAGTTCTACTGAAGGTTGAGGACAGAAGTCTCACTTTCGTCCTCCCCCCAAAACGGAAGTGGGACTTCCGTTCTGGACTGAAATGGCAAAGCGCGTCTGGGAGAGTGCCACGTCGGGACTTCCGTTCTGGCAAAAAATGTTGCTCCCACTTTTTTGCATGTCATGTCATGACCATTATACTAAACCAATGTTACACTAATGCATTTCCCCAAAATTTCTTGCTTACAGTGGTATCATCAAAAGTGACAATTGTCCTCACTATGTCAAATTAATATCTTGAGTTAACATTAAATACTTAACTTCGTATTTATATATTATTAACATTTCTTGCACATATCCTACGAGTCAATCATAAATACTTCATCATTAAATTATACATATATTACAAGTGTAAATGTTGATTTGGTAATTTGATTATTTAATTTTCACTTCTCAATAATACCCGTGAATATATCTATAAAAAAATGTTGTAATGTATTTTCAAATTTTCAATACAATGTTATGCATTTCACATAAAACTATTTGATAAACTTCAGAGGTTTCTTCAATAAATATGACTATGCATATCGACCTGCTACTAAAGTTTCCTACGAAGATGAAATCCCTGGAGGGGGACTTAATAATATTGGTTACTCAAATATAAGTGTTGTGAGTCTTTTAAAGTGCCAACAAGGGAGACCGAAAAAATACTATACAAATGGTTCCCTGGCATTCGCTCAAATGTGTGATGTAGGCATGCCTGCAATCGCAGCCATATATAAATTTGTCTGCTACTACACCCTGTGCATCACGCCGACCTTTCTCATCTTCTCCAGCCGCTCATATCCCTCCATCATCACCTTCTTCATTTACCGACAATTGTTAGCAAATATTTAAACTCCTTAGCTTTCTATATAAACTGTATTCATATTTAATTTTAAATATATGTGTAGAATGTCCATGTGCATGTATTATAAAAATATAAACATTCATATATGTTTATTCTATTCTCTTGAGTCTTTATGCAAACAATTATTTTTTATTTTGGAATTGGTGTAAAACAATTCAACTAGTGACCCAATTTTTATTATTCACTAATGTAATGCCCGTGCTTTGCACGATATTTGGATTTTTTTTTTTTAATGAAAATTTTCTTTTCATAATTTTATCATGTTATTAAGTTAATGTTTCTTTTTCTCAAAATAAGTTTTATATCTTGAAATAATTTTATATTTTTTAAATAACGATGTTGGTAATTTTTTTTTTTTACTTTTAATCACCTAATTTCATAAATTAGGATTTTAACATGAGATACCTACATTACAACACATGAATCAAATACATCTCGAAGAATACCTATAGGTTATCATCAAACAATGAATTGAATTTGATCATAATTTTTGTGCAAACATAAAATGTAAACACCTCAGAGCTAGCCTGGCAATCCGTATCAATCACCAAGGCTGGAATGATATCTAACCCCTTCATTACCAACAGTGTAACCCTCGCTGATTCAAGATTCTTGGCATGATTTTGAGTGTTTTCTCTTGTTTTTTGTTGTGATTCTTGTTCTCCTTGAGGAATAGGTTCATTATATCCAGTTAGATTCACTTTTAATGGGATTTAATGAGCTCTATTATTTCGTGGATTTGCAACAATAGCTGCTAGCCCTCTTCGGATTTGGTGTTCTTCGGTTTGATTCGAGCACTAGGAATCCTTCTCTACTCGTAGCCGGTGAAGAATCAGCTTGTAACTTCGGTCTTTCTTCAGGTTTGATATATTCTTCAATTTTTTGGGGTGTTCTTGAGGTTGAAGAAGAAGTACTTTATGCTACTGCTTTGAAAATCTTTTGTCTTGTCTTCTTTGTGGCTTCTTATGGCCACCATCCAACCAGCTGCTCTGCCTCCTGACTTGGCAGCCCCCAACCCCTGGAAAAATAAAAGTTTTGCGGATTTACTCTCTAGGCCGGTAGCCGCTACTCTTCCAATTACGCATTTGGATCTCTACAAAGGTGAACCCAATTTGATAATACCGGCGGATGAGCATGATCTCCTCATCTCTCCTTGGCATTTTGCTTTGGTTGGAAAATTCCAAAAATATGTACCGAATATGGAAGCTTTGCGAAAATCCTTTCACAAAGTAGGTTTTAAAGGAAGTTTTTGGATTGGCCGAATGGACCCGCGTCACGTTCTTATTAGATTTGATTTAGAAGAGGATTATTGTAGATTGTGGCGTCAAGGGGTATGGACTTTCTGTGGTTTACTCATGAGAGTTTTCAAATGGACTTACGATTTCAATGTTCATGAAGAACCATCGATTGTGCCGATTTGGATTGGATTTGAAGGTTTGCCGATTCACCTATACAATAAATCCAAATTATTCTCCTTAGCACAAGCAGTAGGACATCCTCTTGCTTTGGATGGACCCACCGCCGCTGTCTCCCGCCCAAGCATAGCTAAAGTATGTGTTGAGGTGGATCTTTTAGCGGATTTGCCTCAAAGGGTTCGCATCACGCATGCAAAAACGGGAAAAGGTTATTGGCAAGCCATCACTTATGACAATCTTCCTGATTATTGTCTTGGATGTATGAAGATTGGACATGATATGAGCAATTGTGGAAAAGCACATCCACCCGTGAAGGAAACTAAGAAAAAGGACAATAATGCACCACCACCGCTGCCCCAGGCAAACACTCTAAGTTCAGGCATACAAGTAACGTTTCCTGCAAGGCAAGAATGGATTATTGCGGCTAAGAAGGGCAAGGGAAAGGCTTCGGCAGCTGCCCTAACTCAGCCATGGGCTGCCATGAACAATGTTGTTGAAGGTACATCACTGTCCCCTATTACTATTACCTCGGAATGCGTCACTAATGATGGTATGAAAGTTTCGGAAGAGCTTTCAATTGTAGAGGTACATGCACCCGTTCCTATAGATCCTTTGCAAACTCCATCCATATCCAACCCCAATTGTAAAAGTGTTGATGACATTCGGGTAGGATCTTTAAGCCATGATCCTAATGGAAAGTATAGTAAGTCAGCAGATGGGGTTGTTGACATTCTTCCGGCCCAAGCAGCCCCTCAAATAGCCCCTCTGCCGCCAGTTTCTGCCCCATTTGTTGCTGCCTCAGCAGCTGCTGCTTCGGTAGCTGTTTTGAGTGTGGAGCTGACCCAAGAAGACCCCCAAACAGCCCCACTGTCCCCTGTCTTGGCAGCCCCACTGTTTTCCCCTGTTTCCGCAAATTTGCCGCCAGATTCTACTCATTTACCGCCAGTTTCTGCCCCTTTTGTTGCTGCCTCGGCAGCTGCTGCTTCGGTAGCTATTTTGAGTGTGGAGCTGACCCAAGAAGACCCCCAAACAGTCCCACTGTCCCCTGTTTTGGCAGCCCCACTGTTTTCCCCTGTTTCCACAAATTTGCCGCCAGATTCTACTCATTTACCGACAGTTTCTTCCCCACTTATTTCTGCCTCGGCAGCCGCTAATTCGGTAGCTGTCTTGAGTGTGGAGCTGACCCAAGAAGGCCACCAAACAGCCCCACTGTCCCCTGTTTTGGCAGCCCCACTGTTTTCCCCTGTTTCAACAACTTTGCCGTCACTTTCTACTCCTTTGACGCCAGTTTCTGCCCCATTTGCTGCTGCCTCGGTAGCTTCCTTGAGTATGGAGACAACGGCTGACGGGGAAATTTCTCATGTGCTTTTAGAAGACCCAGCCCTGCCGGATGACCAAGACCCGGCTCGGCTAGTTAGTACAATCACGGCCACGCCGGTTGAAACAGAAAAACAAATGGCTACCACTATTGCCGAGCGCACCTCCATTGATCAGGTCTCTGTTGATCTTATTGCTTTTGTCATAAGTAAGGAGGTACAAAATAATGATTCATCTCAATTGTCCTTGCGGCGATCCCATAGACTTGCTCAAATGGGATCGTCCCCTGATTCGAATTAGCTTTTGCTACTTTTACTTTTGTCTTTTTTGTGTGGTTTTTATGAATGCCATTATCTGGAATGTTCGGGGAATAGCGAATGCTAGCACTATTTCTAATATCAAGCAATTTAAAAGAGAACATCGTTTGACTCTTATTGTTATATTAGAACCTATGATAGGCCTGGCGGATCTACCTACTTATACTCGGCGGATTGGTTTTGATTTTAGTTATGGTAACTGCTGTAGTAAAATTTGGATTATGTGGGATGCTTCGGTGGATTTGTTGATTTTGGGGGACATGGAGCAAATGATTAATTGTCAAATTAACTCTTTTTCTGGTTCACCAATTTGTTGCTCGTTTGTTTATGCAAAGTGCTCTCATGTGGAGCGCAGAGTTTTATGGAACGACTTAAGATCCTTTCACTCTCAATATGATCATCCGTGGCTTGTTGGGGGTGACTTTAATGTTGTATTGAGAGTATCTGAGAGTCAATGATCCATTCCAGCTTTGTTACCTATGAATGAATTTGGTGATATGGTGCAAGATTGTGAGTTATTGGAGATTCCTTACTCTGGGAGTCCTTTCACTTGGTATGGAGGGAGTTCGTCCCGCTTCTCGAGCGCTTGATCGCGTTTTTGTTAACACATCTTGGAACTCTCTTTTTCAACACTCTAGTGCTCTACATTTGCCTCGCACTGTTTCAAATCACTGTCCCATCTATCTTGACATTCGATTGACTATTGCCAGGAGTGGTTCTGCTTTTCGCTTTCAAGATATGTGGGTTAGACACGATTCCTTTCTTGATATTGTTAAAACTTCTTGGGCTACTGAGGTCAACAACTCAGGGATGTACATTTTGCAGACTAAGTTAAAGAATTTAAAGATTGCTTTGAGCAATTGGAACCGCCAGACTTTTGGGAACATTCAATCTAATATCCAGATCTCAAATAGGGAGGTGGCCAGACTCGAATCCTTACATGATGCGGACCCTAACCCGCAATTGCAAGTGGATCTTAAAAGAGCGAGAGATGACCATGCTCGTAATCTTGAATCGGGGAAATTTTTCCGGAGGCGTAAATCTAGGCAACGATGGCTAAAAGATGGTGATGGTAACACAAAAATTTTTCCATTCTTATTGCAGGGAACCATCAAAGTAAACTTCGATTACTAAAATTCTCTCACTCGATGGTACTGCGTCGCCACACTCGAAGACATTGGCTCGGCTGGAGCAATTTTTTACCAACAACTTTTTTCTTTTGATCAAACTCCTCGTCGAGACTCTCAGATACTCGATTTATTACCTCGGTTGGTTAATGATGAAATTAACACTTCTCTTGATTGCTTGCCCACAGGTATGGAAATTCGAGATGCTGTTTTTGGGTTAAGTCCTACTAGTGCGGCCGGTCCAGACGGTTTTACAGGAAGATTTTTCCAGGCTTGTTGGGATGTCATCAAACATGATGTTATTCAGGCAGTGCGGGATTTCTGGGCTGGTCTCCCCCTCCCTCGTGCTATGTCCAGCTCCTTTTTGGTTCTTATTCCAAAAATTGACAATCCAAGCTCTTTTGGGGATTTCCGGCCTATATCCTTGTGCACTTTCTCTAGTAAGATTATCTCTAAAGTGTTGGCAAATAGATTGGCGAATTTTTTTACCTTATATTATTAGTGGTAATCAATCGGGGTTTTGTGAAAGTGGCGGGCTATTATCGACAATGTACTTTTGGCTATGGAGATGACCAACTCGATCTCCAAAAGGGTTCGGGGTGGTAATATGATTATTAAACTTGATATGATGAAGGCCTTTGACGAGTTTCGCATGATTTCCTTCTTGATGTTTTGGCTCGCTTTTGGTTTTAGTGCTCATTTTCTTCACTTGATTCGCAATCTCATCAATAATAACTGGGTTTTCTATTCTCATTAATGGCTCTCCTTTTGGGTTTTTTCCGCTCGTGGGAGTGGCGTGAAACAAGGAGACCCACTCTCCCATTTGCTCTTCATATTAACCGCAGATGCTTTCTCTCGCGGCTTGGATCAGATTTTTAGATCTGGAACTGTGGGTTCTTATGTGGTGCCTCGTTCTAATATTCTTGTTTCTCACTTGGCTTATGCAGATGATGTGATTATTTTTATGAATGGAGGCAAGAGAGGTCTTCAGGCACTTCTACACTACATCAGACAATATGAGGCTTGCTCGGGTCAACGAGTCAATGACAATAAATCTTCATTTTATGTCTCGGCAAGGGCTTCTCCTAGGCAAATTCAAATGATTATTCGGGTCACCGGTTTTTTCTCACGGCTCTTTTTCCCCTCACCTATTTGGGCTGCCCTATTTTCCCGGGGCGAGTAAAGATCACTTATTTCTCGGGCATGGTTGACCATCTGGCCTCTCGTGTGGCGGGTTGGCAGGGTAAGTTGCTTGGCATAGCGGGCCGTCTCACCTTGATCCGGTTTGTGCTAACTTCTATGACTTTACATATCTTAGCAGCTTCTAGACCACCAAAACAGGTACTTGGCGATATTGAGAGGCTCTTCGCCAATTTTCTATGGGGCAAGACAGAGTTTGGGGAGCGGCGACACTGGATGTCTTGGGATCGCATATGCCGAGATACCGATCAAAATGGTTTGGGTCTCTTCTCTCTAAATTCTTTTCAAATTGCTTTCTCATATAAACTTTGGTGGCGTTTCAGGACGACAGACTCCCTTTGGAGATCTTTTTTGCAAGATAGGTACTGTTCTAATAATCAACACCCATCCTTGGTTCAACACACCTCTTTTGATTCACCGGTATGGAGGAGAATGCTGGAGGCTAGAGCCTCTGCGGAGCAGCACATTGGCGTCTTGATCCGAATGACAATTCTTCTTTTTGGCATGATGATATCACGCTCAAGGCTGCCTGAGAGAGATCATTGGTCTGCCTGGGGACTCATCACATACTTATGAGCACATAGCTGAGGAAGGGTGGACTTTGGAGACTAGGCGGCTCCTCACTTTTAATCAAACTCGAATTCTGCCTCAACCATTGTTGCATCCGGCCCGTGATGAGCATGTTTGGAAGTTAGAATCTAATGGGCGTTTCACGATCACCTCTGCTTTTGAAACTCATACAACCCCCATGGAATTCTCCAATGCTCTCGACGTTATATTTGGAATAAGGTAATGCCTCTTTTCTTGCGTTTATTTATGTGGCGTCTTCTCAACAATTTTTTTAGCTCTAGATGAGGTGCGAAGGAAATGGGCGTTTCTCTTGCCTCACAATGCCAATGTGGACGGGGTGAGGAGAGTTTTGACCACATCTTCTTAGAATGTACTTTAGCCCAAGTACTATGGAGGCGAACACCGGCGTCGGTCGAGCATATCTCTTGATCGCACAAGGTTTGCTTCTTATCCGGATTTGATTAAATTTGTTTGGTGGAAAGGGAGGGGGAAATGGCATGATATTTATACTATTGTTATAGCTAGTGTTTGTTGGCTTTTTATGGCGTAGTAGATGTCGCTTTTGTTTTTGATGGGGCACATTCTAATGGCCGTAGTTTGCTTAAAGAGATGGATTATTTTATTATACTCATCTTACAAAAATTCGGGTCTTTTACATTTATTATACACACACACATGCCATCTCGCGGCTATTTTTTTCTCGCCTCAGGCAGCCTCATGGCGATCGGGGTGGATCAAGTAGTGGCGATGGTCTTATTTTTTACATAGATGGTGCATCTCGTGGTAATCCCTAGAATTGCAGGGAGCAGGGGGTGTTTTAAGGCGGTCTAATGGCGATTTTATTGGGGCCTATGCTACCTTTTTTGGATCAATGTCTTACCAATTCCATCGCTGAAATAGAAGCTCCGATTTATGGCATTCGGTTTGTTATTGGTCCCGGGGTTTCCACAGCTTTTCTATTCAGACGGACTCGAAATTTCCCGAGTGAATCTATCAAAGTTCTGAGAGTCAATGCTTGGCGTTTGGATGGACTTTTTTCAACAACTTTTGAAGCTTCTTGGCTCGAATTCGGCTTTCATCATATATATCGAGAAGCTAACAAAGTGGCAGTATAGCTTGGCTAATATTGCTTGTGATGAGCAAAGATCTTCTACTTATGTGACTTTTCATTTGCTCCCTGCCCCAATTCGTGGTCTGTGTCATCTTGATCATGCTGGCACACCTTATTTGAGGCGCACAACATAGTTTTTCTTTTAGTTCTCTTGCTTGTTTTGCTTTTCCTTTATTTTCTTGTCATTGTATTTATCTTATATCCATTGGATCGGGGACGTCCCCAATTATCCATGGATGTAATCGCTTGCATACTACTTCATTTAGGCAAAGATTGTATCACCCGATTCATATATAAATGAATCGGCTTTCAAACGATTGCACTCTTCTGTTGCATGTAGTGGATTTGTTTCCACCTACTTAGAGGTTTCGGCTTCAGTCCCCCTCTATGTACTTTTAACGGCCTTTTCCTGGCACTATCAATAAACGGGTAGGGGTCCACGCCAAACCCCCCACCATAACAGGTGGCTTTCCTAAAAAAAATAAAAAAAAAATAAAAAATAAAACACCTCAGAGCTAAAGTCAAACAAAAATCCCCAATACCTCTTTGGTAATATACAAAATAATACGAAACCCATGATAATGGGATTCTTAAAAGTATGACTGAATTAATTTTGAGCTCGAGTTTTATTTCTTTGAAATAGACTAATCTGAATTTATTTTTATCTTTCTCGTCAAAGAAGATTGAATATTGGAATCATACCATATTTTTTATTCAAATTTTAAAAAGACAAAAACACTAATATGAGAATGAGCCGTTTCATTAGACTCTCTATATTTATGATTACAGTCCGCACTACAACAAAAACAGTCTTTTGCGACGTTTTTGTACCGACGTTTTTTTCAAACGTCGCTTAAAATCAGAAAGAGTACGTTATTGCAACACTTTTTGCAAACGTCGCTACATTTGGATTTTATACGACGTTTCTTAGTGACGGTTATAGCAATTGTTGTTCATACCGACGTTTTGATGTTAATTAGCGACATTTACATTAAGCGTTGTTATAAATTGTTACTTTTTGTGACTCATATAGCGACATTTATACACTATGTCGCTAGATCTTCTGATTTTTCAGACAAACGACGCTATATTTGAATTTTATACGACGTCTAATAGCGTCGGTTGATAAAATCGACATTTCCAGACAAACACAAATATAGAGATTATGTTTCTGAAATATATTTTTTAAAGAAACATTAAAGACATAAATTATAAATTTTTTAATGAGAGTGTATTAATTTTAATTTGATTCACAAAAAGAAATTAAAAAACAAAAAGAAATTAAAATAAGTAAGTGTACAATTCCAAAATTTCATTATAATAAATATAATAAGAGGAGAAATAAATAACAAATGATCAATTAGCTCAGCGGCACATTGCATGACATACATGTAGGAGGTCGCGGGTTCGATTCCCATCCCTTTGAGTAAGGGAAAATTTATTCTACATTATTCAGAGGTAGCTAGACTCAACGGCTCGGTTTGGGTTGTCTAGGCTCCGGATCCGACTCCGATTATTCAAAGGTGGCTAGACTCGACGGCTCGGCTTGTCTAGGCTCCGACTCCGGCCCGGGTCTGCTAGCCTAGTTTCAAAATATACGAATGTCGGAATAACTATTTATTCACGGTATTTACAAATGTCGCAATATGTGACCTGTTGCGATTATTTACAAATGTCGGCAAAAATACCTTTTGAAACACTTTAAAATGACGCAACAAACGTCGTAATAGATAGATACAGCGCTTGTAACAAATGTCGTAAAAAACCATAACGACACAGGCAAATGCGACGTTTAAGCGACATTTGCAATAAATGTTGGTATAGATCTATAACGACGTTTATTTGCCTTATTGCGACATATGACAAGCGCCGCAATAGACATTTTTTGCTGTAGTGCCGGTTCCTATGCGGAACAGCTATTTTTCCGCACATGCGGAATACTTTTTTTGTCTTGAGAACAGCTGTTGAGAAAAATGAAGAGCTGTTCATTTTTTAATCAATCTCAGCCGCCAAAACTTTAATCTAACGGATGAGCTTTTGTCCCGCATGTTCTGCACAAAAGCTGTTCCGCATAGGAGCCGTGGTGTTAAGATTAAGCGTCTAGTTTCTATTTATTTCGAATAGAAAAATGGACCTCCAGTTCATTCTTTTCATTTTCCAAATAGGTAAAGTTGTGTCCCAAATTGTCAGTTACAAAGCCATAATATGCATTGTCCTTTAAAAAGAAAATACTCCAAATTTTTAGATGCCTTGTAAGATAGGCAACATCATATACAAAGAGAAAACTTCTAAAATTTTCCATTCTTTCATGAAAAACGTAATTAATAAGCGCAATGCTTTTAAAATAAGTATAGTGGTGTTTTTTTTTTTTTATTTTTATTTTTATTTTTATCAATTTGTCCTCGAAACATTTTTAATATACTCTTATGTCTTATTCAATCAATTTCTAATTAAATAGAAAAAAAGTTGTCTTCAAAATACATAGCCCAAAATTAATATATCTAGTTGACCGTAAATACTTAACTTCATATTTATATGGTATTCACATTTATTGCACATATCTTGTGTAAATCACAAATATTTCAGCATTAAATCATACATATATTAAAAGTATCAATGTTGATTCTTTGATTTTGTGATTTGATTATTTAATTTTCATATCTCAATAATACCCTTGAATATCTATACATACTGCAAAAAAATGACATAATGTATTTTCACATTTCCAGTCCACTGTTATGTATTTCATATAAATCTTTTTGATAGACTTCAAAGGTTTCTTCAATAAACACGACGATGCATAACCCAAATTACTCCATTCTAATTTACATTTAACATACAGTTTCTAGTTACATACATAATAAAGGAAGATTTGTAATATTAAAAAGTGATTATGGTCTTTTATGTTGCCTTTTGAATCTTAAAATATCTATAATTTAAAAATTTTAGTTTTTCATTTTTTTTCCTTAGATTTCTAACCATCTAGTAAAGAGGGTTCTTTGGTTGTCCAACAAAATTCTAACTTATTACTGTAACTTTCTTAAATACTTTTTAATCATGTTAAAAAAACAACACGTGAATATCACAGGCCTTATCTAGTATATATACTCCTTAGCTTTTTTTATAAATTGTGTTCTTATTTAATTTAATGACTTATTTGTATAATGTATTATAAAAATATAAAACATTAATATGTTTATCACATTCTCTTGTGATTATTTATGCAAACAATTATTTTTTATTTTGAATTGGTGTAAAGTAAGTAAACTGATGGCTGATGCTCGTGCTTCGCACGAGATTTGGATTTTTCTTTTTTTAGTGAAATTGATCTTTACATAATTTAATCATGTTATTGAGTTAATGTTTCTTTTTCTCAAACTAAGTTTTCTGTTCTTAACATAATTTTAATTTTTTAAATAATGATGTTGATATTTTTTTCACTTTTATTCATATAATTACATAAATTAAGATTTTAAAGTGAGATACCTATATTACAACACATCAATCAAATACTTCTCCTTGAAGAATACCTATAGATCATCATCAAACTATGACTTGAATTTGATCTTACTTTTTTGTGCAAACATAAAATGTAAACATCTCAGAGCTAAATTTAAAAAACAAATTCCCAAATCCTTTTTGGTAAATACAAAATAACACGAAACCCAGGATAATAGGAAATAACTCTACAATTGGAACAATATGCATAAAAACATTCAATTATACATGGAATACTTTTAGATGCATGCGTTAATTAAATACAGTGGTTTTTATTATTATTTTGTCCTCGAAACATTTTATATACTTTTACGTCGTATTCACTCAATTTATAATTAATTAAAAAACGTTATCTTCAAAATGCATAGTACGAGTTAATTCCTAATTATAGTTTTAATTAGTGTACATAGAGTTTCTTGCTTAAAGTGGTATCATGAAAAGTAACTACAAACTTGACAATTCTTTTCACTATGTCAAAATGAATATTTTGAGTTGACAGTAAATACTTAACTTCATATTTATATAGTATTCGCATTACTTGCACATATCCTATGTATCATCCATAAATACTTCATCATTAAATTATTGTTATAAATATACCCTCCGCATCAGATCCTAATCCCTCTCCTAGTTAGTTGTACTGTATTGTACTATAGTTAATTGTACTATATTGTACTAGACTAGTTTGTAGTAAAGTGTTAGTACAAGTTGATTTGTATAAATATGATTAGTAATGTACATTTTAAACACATCAATACAAAGAATTATTTCCCCCAATTTACATCTCTTTATTCTTCATGGTATCAGAGCATTATATCACATAATATTTCTTTCCATCTTTTATAATATTTATTTTCCTTACAGCAACCTTGGTCAACATACGTTTTGTTTGCTGAAATTTTTTAAAAATATTTCCCACAAATATTTTGTTTCCCTCTTTTCCATTCATATTTTAAAATTAATTTCCTTATCAAAAGATTTCATTCCTTGCACATCTTTTCTCACACGTTTTTGTTTATTTTTAATAAATAAGATTCATACTCATTTTGTTATTCATAAACACTCACTAGCACTCTTCTCAAACTCTATACATGTCTTTCATTACTATGAAAAAGCTTGTCTGCATTTTTTGTGGAAAATAGGGTCATACCCATAATACGTGATATTAGAAGCATGACTTCCCTGCAGGCTATCGCATAAAAGAGCGTCCTTCACAGCCATCGACGTATCAAGGTTCTATTTCCAGAAATGCTGCTCCTCAGGTTACCATCCAATCAAATGATGCAAATGCTTCCACTCCCATGGCGCTGCATGCTACTTTTCAACCGGCTGCTGCAAATCTCGGATCGACTCCAAGTAATAAGTTACATACTATGCAATGGAATATTGATTCCGGGGCAACTCATCATATTTCTTCATCTTTACATGTTTTCTCTGACTATCAAGCACTTCCTTATAATCCTATTCGTTTGCCCAATGGTGATTTTACATTAGCCACCCATCAGGGGACAATTTGTTTAAATTCTCATCTAAAATTGACTAATGTAATCTACGCTCCCACCTTTTCTTTTAATTTACTATCTTTAGGTCAACTTCTTCAGAATCCAAATCTTTTTGTCTTTTTCACTGCTAACCCTTGTTTCATTCAGGATCTTATGAAGCATAAGATAATTGGAACAACTAATCTTGATAATGGCCTTTATATTTTGCATCCCTCTTCTTGTTTCTCCCCTTCAATTGTTTCGAATATTTCCACTATTTCTCCTATGAATAAGGGTGCAAATTTTTCTGATGATTTGTTATGGCATTTTCGTTTGAGACATCTTTCTTTTCTAGATTAAAATTAGCACAACAAATTGATTCTCATATTATTGCCAAACATGCTGAATATTGCTCTATATGTCCATTAGCTAAACAAACAAAAAAAAACCTTTTCCCTTAAGCAATTCTACTTCTAAAGCTTGTTTTGATTTAATTCATGTTGATATATGGGGGCCTTATAAAACTCACACTATTCACGGTCACCTGTATTTTCTTACCATTGTGGATGATTTTAGCTGCTTTACTTGGGTTTTTCTCATGAAAACAAATCTGAAGTCCGACCCCTTATTCAACATTTTTGTCAACTCATCCTTACACAATTTAACAAAAATATTAAGGCTATTCGCTCTGACAATGGTCCAGAATTTAGCATGCCCAATCTTTACTGTGAAAAAGGCATTATACACCAAAAAAACTTGTGTTGAAACCCCCCCCAACAAAATGGGGTCGTTGAAAGAAAACATCACCACATTTAAAATATAGCTCGCGCACTTAAGTTTCAATCTAACCTCCCATCTGCTTACTGGGGCTATTTTGTCACCCATTCTGTTCATATCATAAATATTACCCTACCCCTTTACTTTCCAATAAAACACGTCATGACATACTTTTTCTAAAAACACCAAAATATAATCACCTTCATGTTTTTAGATGTCTTGCTTATGCTTCTACTCTATCCGCCCACTGCTCCAAATTTGATTCTAGGAGTCGTCCTTCCATTTTTTAAGGTTACCCTAGTCACACCAGAGGATACATCTTGTTAGATCTTCATACACACTCCATTTTCACCTCTCGCCATGTCACATTTTTTGAACATAATTTCCCTCACCCACCTCCTTCCTCGGAACCTCAAGATAAAAAATCTTTACCCGTCCCCTCTTTCCAAGAGCTACTTTTTTCCTTCTCTCCTCCCGATCCTCCCTCACATCCACCACAATCTCCTCAACATACACATCTTTTTCCTCCACAAACTCCTCTTCCCTCCCTACCCCACCTCCTCGTCCTCCTCCTCCACTTCACCGCTCCACGAGAGCCTCCCATCGTCCATCTTACTTGAATGATTTTCATTGTTCCATGGTACAAACATCTCTTCCCCCGAATAAACATCTTACCACTCCTCATTCTTTAGATAAAGTTCATGATCATCACTCATTATCCCCGGGTCATACATCTTTTGCATTGTCTGTAACTTCTCACTTTGAGCCTCAGTTTTACAGCGAAGCCGTTAAGCATGCAGAATGGAGACAAGCAATGCAATTAGAAATTGATGCTTTGGAAGCCAATCATACTTGGAAACTTGTTCCTCTTCCTGCCAATGTCAAACCCATCGGTTGCAAATGGGTATATCGGATCAAGTATCTTGCTAGTGGTATCATTGAGCGGCTTAAAGCCCGTTTGGTTGCGAAGGGTTTCAATCAGCAAGTCGGTATTGATTATCTTGAGTCTTTTTCCCTGGTGGCTAAAATGACAAATGTTCGCATTCTTCTTGCAATTACTGCCGCACGTGGATGGTTTTTAGAGCAACTTGACATTAATAATGCATATCTCATGGGGATCTTCTTGAGGATGTATACATGCAACCCCCTCCTGGTTTTCTGCCCCTCCAGATTATGTCTGCAAGCTACAAAAATATTTATATGGTCTTAAGCAGGCTGGCAGTCAATGTAACAAGAAACTCACCAATGCTCTTTTTTCACAAGGTTTCTCTCAAGCGATTAGTGATCCTAGCCTTTTTATTCGTCGACAGGGCACATCCTTCACTGTCCCACTGGTCTATGATGATGATGTCATTCTTTCTGGTAATGATTTTGCTGCCATCTCTTCTATCAAATATTTCCTTAATGAGACATTCAAAATCAAAGATCTTGTACCAGTTAAATATTTTATTGGCTTGGAAATCGCTCGCTCTTCCAAGGGGATCAAGTCTGTCAGCGGAAATATTCTCTAGAACTACTTGAACAAAATGGAATTCTTGGTTGCAAACCCGCTATCACTACAAAAAAAAAATGCCTGTTACGACGAACTTTTCGTGACGAAGTCATTTTTCGTTACGAAAGGTCTAATTTTCATCACTAAAACTAGTTGCTTCGTTACGAAAGGTAAAGTAACTTTTTCGTCACGATAGGTACAACTTTTCGTCTTAAAATATAGTTTTTTTTTAAGAATATACATATATAAGTATGCTATAATTTAGAGTATAATTTTAATTTTTATATTTGTTTAGTCTTTATATTAAAAGTATACTAAAAATAGTATGCAACTAGAATAATTTTATTCTTATTTTTTTTATAACAATTTAATACACAAATATATTGACGAAAATGTATTAATTTTAATTTAATTCATAAAAAAAATCACAACACAAAGAGAAATTAAAATAACTAAAGGTTCAAAATACAGAACTTCATTATAATACATATAATAGGAAAAATAGGTAACAAATGACCAACGTAGCTCATTGGGCAAGTGCATGATTTACAAGTTGGAGGTCTTGGGTTCCATTCCCACTTCTATGAAAATGTGGAGACTTTATTCAACATTATTGTAGGGGCATGGCTCCTGCTCGGCTTGGTTCCTGTGGGTGAACTGGGGCTCGGCTCCATGGCTTTAATTTTTAAATTTTTTGTTGAACTTTTAGTAACGAACTTTGATACCTTTCGTAACGAATATTTCGTCACGAATTCGCACATTTCCTAACGAAATTGCTTTGTCACTAATACCTTTCGTGACGAAATTCGTGATTCGTTAGGAAAGACCTTTAGTGACGGGTCTCTTAGGACGAACTTGGTAACGAAGGTTTTCGTCACGAAACTTGACCTTTCCTAACGAAAACTTTCGTTACTAAAGGTCTTTTTTTTTGTAGTATATCACTCCAATGGATCCTTCAAACCAATGCTGAAAGGATTATTCTCCGCCTCTTTCTGGCAATACCTCCTACCGCAGTCTCATTGGAAAACTTCTCTATCTCACTCATACACGGCCGGACATTTCTCACGCTGTCCAACAATTATCTCAGTTTCTTGATCATCTAACTGAGCTTCATCTTAAGGCAGCTCACAGAATTTTACGTTATCTCTAGTACTGTGAAACGGCCCGGGCCGGCCCGTGCGGGCTCAAGTCAAAATGGGGTGGGGCGGGGCGGGCCTATTTTTTGCGGATCAATGAAACATATGCCCATACCCGCGGGCCCACTCAATTTTTTTTTTTTTTTGTTAAATAAAGATTTACCCATTAATAATAAAATAGTTAAGGTCATGTATACTTTTATTTTATTATGTATACTTTTTTTATTATCATCAAGCGAGTAGGAAATATGTTAATATATATACTATTCCAAAAAATATTATATATAATAGGTATACTTTTATTTTTACCATCAAGGGAGTAGGAAATATGTTAATATATACCATATTATATATAATATATATACTATTCCAAAAAATATTATATATAATATGTATACTTTTATTTTTACCATCAAGCGAGTAGGAAATATGCTAATGTATACCATATTATATATAATATATATACTTTTCCCAAAGATATTATATATAATATGTAATTTTTTTTTAAATGAAAAAGCCCGCGGGCTAAACGGGCGCGGGGCTAAAAAGCCGGCATTTTTGCGGATCAATATTTCCTAAGTCCATACCCGGTCCGCGGGCTTCAGCCCACTTTGACAGCACTAGTTATCTCAAAGGATATCCTGCCAAAGGCTTGTTTTTTCCCTCCGCATACGATCTTCGACTTAGTGCCTATTCCGACACTCGTCGTTCTACTACTGGGTTTTGTGTTTTTCTTAGGTCATCTTTAATATCTTGGAAGTCTAAAAAGCAGCACACCGTCTCCCGTAGTTCTTCAGAGGCAGAATATCGCGGTCTTGCCACCACTACTTGTGAACTTCAATGGCTAAAATACCTTCTACATGACCTTTTTATACCACATCCTCAAGCTATCCCTCTTTTTTGGGATTAATTTCCATTTTGGTCATCAACATACTTTCGCGCAGCCAATTTCATCATTTTTTTTTTTTAACTTTTTCGGTCATCAATTTATTTTCAAACGACCACTTTTCATCCCTTTTAACTTTTTTGACTACTTTCATCCCTCAATCTGTTTCATGAGTAGCCATTTTGGTCATCCAATTATTTTCTAGCAACCACTTTCATCATTTTTAAAAATACTTATTTAATGATGAAAGTGGCTGTTAGAAAATAATTTGATGACCAAAATGGTCGCTCAGAAACAGATTGGGAGATGAAAGTAGCTGAAAAAAAGTTAAAAAGGGATGAAAGTAGTATTGAAAATAAATTGATGACCAAAAAAAGTAAAGGATGAAATTGGCTGCGCGAAACTATGTTGATGACCAAAATGGCAATTAATTCCTCTTTTTTGTGACAATAAGAGTGCCTTATACCTTACCACCAACCCTGCCTTCCATGAGCGCACAAAACACATTGAGATTGATTGCCGCATTGTTCGAGAAAAGACGTAAACTGGACTTGTGAAACCTTTACCTACCCCATCACATTCTCAACTAGCCAATCTTTTCACCAAGAGTCTTGCTTCTCCCCGTTTTACATTTCTTATTCATTCTCTTGGCCTCCTTGATATATTCTCTCCCAAGTCCAGTTTGAGGGAGCCTGTTACAAATATACCCTCTGTATCAGATCCTAATCCCCCTCCTAATTAGTTGTACTGTATTGTACTATAGTTAGTTGTATTATATTGTACTATATTGTACTAAACTAGTTTGTAGTACAAGTGTTAGTACAAGTTGATTTGTATAAATATGATTAGCAATGTACATTTTAAACACATCAATACAAAGAATTATTTCTCCCAATTTATTTCTCTTTATTCTTCAATTATACATATATTAAAAATGTCAATGTTGATTTGGTGACTTTATGATTTGGTTTTTTAATTATTTAATTTTCACACCTCAATAATACCCTTGAACACTATAGATACTTTTAAAAAATTGACGTACAGTATTTTTTACATTTCTAGTGCACTGTTATGCATTTCATATAAAATGTTTTGATAGACTTTATAGGTTTCTGCAATAAATACGACTGTGCATAACCCAAATTACTCCATTCAAATTGATATTGAACATACAATTTCTAGCTACATACATAATAAAGGAAGATTTGTAACGTCTTATTATGTTGCCTATTGAATCTTAAAATACCCATAATTTTATCAATTTTAGAATTTTAGATTTTCTTCTTTTTCTTTTTTCTTTTTTCCGATTCATTTTATCTTAAATTTCTAACAATCTAGTAAAGAGGGTTCTTTGATTGTCCTATAAAATTCTAAATTATTACTATAACTTTCTTAAACACTTTTTAATCATGTTAAAATAACATCTCGTGAATAGCACAAGTCTTATCAAGTGTGTGTATGTGTATATATATATATATATATATATATATATATATATATATATTAACATTCTTCTCATTTCATCAGATAAATGAGAAATGAAGATGAGGGGTTTGGAGTTAGTCTTGTCCAATAACAACATACGTAATCCTCCACCTTTGTCGCAATCTCAATCCAACTCATCAGCTGTGCCTCCAACCTAGGATTATCATCATCATCATCATACCGACATGTTACTAATGTTTTCTACGACGATGGAATCGTTGGAGGGGGACTTAATAATACTGGTTACTCAAATACAATTGTTGGGATTATCAACGAGTGAGACTAAAGAAATACGGTACAAATGGTTCCCTAGCATCCGCTCGAATTAATGTGTGCAGCAATCATGTCGTGCAACTGCAACCATATGTAAGGTCGTATGCTGTTGCACCCTATGCACCATGCCCCCCTTCCTCGTTTATTCAGCCGCTCATGTCCCTCCATCATAACCTCCTTCATTTACGGCCCATGCTATATTATCTCCATCTCCGACAATTTGGCCACCACCTTCAACAAGCTAATAACCACCTCATAATTAAATCCCAGACAACCTAGCTAGTTTTATGTAAAGCATATACCACTAATATATACTCCTTAGATTACTATATAAATTGTATTCATATTAAATTTTACAACTTATGTGGATAATGAGTATGTGCATGTATTATAAAAATATAAATCATTAATATGTTTATTTATATTCTCTTTTGAGTCTTTATCCAAACAATTATTTTTTATTTTGGAATTGGTGACCTGGATTTTATTATTCACTAGTGTGATGCTCGTGCTTCGCACGAGATTTGGATTATTTTTAGTGAAATTTTTTTTTTTTTCATAATTTTATCATGTTATTGAGTTAATGTTTATTTTTTTTCAAAATAAGTTTTCTATTCCTAAAATAATTTTCTATTTTTAATAATGATATATGTATTCTTTTCACTTTTATTCATCTAATTACATAAATTAGGATTTTAGCATAAGATGTCTATATTACAACGCATCAATCAAATACTTCTCCTTGAAGAATACGTATAGATCATCATCAAACTTTGAATTGCATTTGATCTTACTTTTTTGTGCAAACAAAAAAAGTAAACATTTCAGAGCTAAAGTTAAAAAACAAAATCCCCAAATCCTCTTTGTTAATATACAAACTAACAGGAAGCCCATGATAATGGGATTCTTAAAAGTATGCAATATCAATTACTATAGCAATTGTTACAAGCTACTATGACTGCATTGTTAGAAACAAAATTGTTGTTTCAAACTAAATCCTTGTGGGCACAAAGTTATTAAGCCTCAAAGTAGCCACTTCCAAAATACTTCAGCATTCTCAAAAGTGAAATTATGCTCCATAGTGCATTCTTTCTTATTGAAAGAATAGTCATGCAGGATCATCCACTCTCGAGGCTCCATGAAGATATTCTTAAGTAACTCCAATCAAGACTCTCAACCCTTCCACCTCTATCACGTTTCTCATCAGAATGTAGTTACACGACCACAACCAATAATGCATGAATTGAATAGAGATGAAATAATGCATCAAAACATTTAATTGTATATGAAATACTTTTTGATGCATGAGTTGCACACATTAAAATTCATAAAAAAAGGCTTTACATATTCAACGTCACTAATATGTAGAGAACCTTTAGAACGGTTAATATTTGAGCCGTGAGCTGTTTCATGCTAATATTATATTTTATGGTTGACGATTCGATGAAGTTGTTTTGAAAGCAAATGATTATTTCTAGAAAGCTTTTGGTAGATCACATTGGTATTTTGTTTAACAAACAAGATTCCTTTGAAGATATTCTTGAGATAACAAGGAGGAAGTGCAATTGTTAAGGATTCTCTCGCGAAAACAAAGAAATATAATCCTTTTTAGGATTTGTTAAAAACTCATTTTACGATTCGTTGAGCTATCAGCAAGGAAGTAGAATCATTGTACGATTCGTTGAAAATATCACAAAGAATTCGTGAGCTGCCTTATTCAACAAAGCTTCTAGGGTTTACAATATTAAGTATAAATAAGAAGCCTTAGCGGTCAACAACGTTGTGCCTTTTGTCAGATTATTCAGAGAATTAATAGCTTTGAAAGTCTAAGGTCTTTGAAGAGAGGCTTCATGGATTTGTTTTATCAAGTCTTTCGTGATTTAAATACATTGAGATTTGTTATACCAGTGTGCATAATTTTAAAGGGTTTTTGGTACTTATTTGATTAATTTCAAATACATACTGCTTCAATCGGAGTTTGGGTTGAAGGGATCCCACTGTAGCAGCTGTGCAAGGACTGCACAATACACATCATAGCGAGTATGCCAATCTAGTTGAAGGGAGTAAATAATCCTCCACAGAAGGGAGCCTGTCAATCTAATTAGATGAAGTTCAACAGTCCTCGACATAAGGGAGTCTGTCAATCCATACTAGAAGGGAGGGAGTCTGTTAATCCAATTGAATGAAGTTTCACAATTTTCGTCATAAGGGATTTGGTCAATCCTCGGCGGGAGGGAGTTTATCAATCCTTAGCAGAAGGAAGTATGTTAAACATCGACTAGTAAAATTCACTGTAGTCTTGAGACAAATGTATTTCAATATTTTAGGTAAACTATTAGTGGAATTATTTATGGGTATGACCCCTCATACGTAGGCTTGCTTGGCGAACAACGTTACCAATCTCTGACATTATTAACTTTATGTTGTCTGGTTATTGAACTGCGTACTACTTCCTCTTGATCTGGTTAAGTCACCCCTAATAACTTACAATTTGTATCAGAGTGTGGCTGCCTTTGTTATCATGCTATTAACCTAGCATGCTAGATCTTGGAGAAGTTATTAAGGGATATAATATTACTAGTATCCCAGAGGAAGGATTTCTCAGGGTTAGGCCACACATGTCAGATGGTTATAACTACTCTTATTGAAAGATGGGATCAATGAGAATATATATGTACTCGCTTGATCCCAAGTCGTGCCATCGATGTTTTGAATTTGCGAGATTTTATTCAGAAAAAGACCTTAAGTCACAAAAAGTACATCATGCATATCAATCAATTTCTTGAATAGATCAAGAAAGGTTACAAATTGAAAAGCTATTTAATCTTGCGAAATGAAGGCATTCCAGATTGAAAGTCTGCATAGTCCCCTTATCCACTGCGGTAAGCTCATAATATATTGATAAACACAAGAAGATTGCGTATCGCATGCTTCATTTGCCAGTCCATCAGCCAGTTGATTTGCCTCACGAAAAACAAGATTAAGGCCATTTAAAATGCTTATATCTAGTTGTCATGTGATACTCTATAAGCGTTTTCTTATTACTCTAGAGCAAGGCAGTCAAAATCGCGAGTCGACTCGTAGAATCGTACGATTCTACGAGTTTTAAGGGGTGAACCGAGTTAGATTCTATGTAGAATCGGAATCTGGTAGAATCGGACTCAGACTCGTAGAATCGCGATCCTACGAGTCTACTATTCACTAATTTTTGCTGAAACACTTTATATTTTTTTAAATTTTTTTGTATCATTTCTTATCCTCAGAACTGATACTTTAAGGTGTATACAAATTTATATATCTCACGAGATATTTGAATCTTAATTAAAAATAAAAAATAAGCACATTTTAGCAATTAAATTAACTCCGATTGACTTTTTTCTTTGAATACTTAGTCATTAAAAATGAAGTTTCGCCATTTGAATCATGTTTAATAAACATCTGAATACTTTATTTAATTTTGTTAACTTCAAATTAAATTTAATAAACATGTTTAATTTTAGTACATGATATTAATAACTTGAATGATTTGCTTTGAGTATTTGATTATCTTATTTTCCTTTAAGACACTTTAGAGATGATTTGGAAATAACTATTTAGTTTCAACTAAGGTAATTTGGGTAGAGAAATTGTGCTTTTATATTTTAAAATTGTGATTGAAATGTTTTTCAAAGAGTACATATATATTTTCAAATAATTTTTTAATGTAAGTAGGATCGGCGATCCGAGTTACGATCCTACGATCCTCATATGCCTTCCGATTCTACGTAAAATCGCGAGTTTGATCGCCTTGCTTTCTGAGACGTGTCATCGATATTGAAGAGGGTATGAATTTCCTAAGGAAATCAACACTGCTCGAGTATCAATTGATAAGGACATTGACAAGTGGACGAAACCCAAAATAGAGATCTGTAATGGAAATCACAAAGCACTAAATGCTATTTTCACAGTCGTTGATTCTGTTTAGTTTGAACGGATTTCCACATATTTGAGCGCAAAGGAGACATGATTGAGCACAATACATGAGGTTCCTCAACAGTGCGCATGTCCAAATACTAAAATTGAGAACATCATAACGTGTGATGATGAAGCTGTAACTAGCTTTACCAAAAAAATCAGAGACATCGTCAATAAGTCTTTGCATGCTGGTGAAGCTTACTCTAGTAAAAAAAAAATAGTGAGAAATATTTTGAGATCTCTGCCAAAGAATTTTGAATCAAATGTGTATTCTATTGAAAAAACTACTGATGTCACTACGATGAGAGTATATGAACTCATTAGTTCCTTGCAGACATACGAGATGTGAAGAAATTCAAAAGACGAGGAGAAGATTTCGTAGAAGATGAATTCAGTAATTTGGGATCAATATTATTGGACAACATTTATATGGCATGCCTTTATTTTGATCTATTCATGTTGTCACCTCAATAGGTAGTAGACTAGTCATCACACCAGGAGGGGATTGTAATTGGAGATTTATGGTTGTAGCCACCAAGATTTTGTAATTTGACAATATTAATGTCTGCTAAATAATTTGTAAATTTTCTATTAATATTAAGGATATGCTATTAAGTCTGTATAATTCCCCGGAAATGCAGGGTTCTCTTTCAATATAAATAGATTACTTCAGTTTTTTGTTCAAAGGTTTATGTATATTCTATCATTATTTGGATGTTTGATTTCAAGAGATTTTATATCCGGGTCATAATTTGATGTGGATCAATAAATATTATCATATACATGAGTGAAGATAGATAGATCCAACAATATACTTGTCTTTATGACTGATCTCATTTTGAACTCGAATTTGGATTGTTTAATTGAGACTAACTTCAATTTAGTTTTGTCTTTCGTCACAAAGAAAATTGAATATAGGAATCATATCATAGTTTCGATTCAAATTTTTAAAAGGCAAAAACACTAACATAAGCATGAGCCGCTTCATTTATACTCTATATCTAAAATTAAATGTCTAGTTTCCGTTCATTTCGAATAGAATACTCTATATCTAAAATTAAATGTCTAGTTTCCGTTCATTTCGAATAGAAAAATAGACCTTCAGGTCATTCTTTTCATTTCTTGTCATTTACAAAACCATAATATGCAACGTCCTTCCATAAGAAAATACTCCAATTTTTAAGATGCATTGTAAGATAGGCAACATCATATACAGATGCGTACCTTTTTATGGGGTGGTGATGCAAAGGAAAGAAAGATATGCTGGCGATCATTGACTGAGCTTTGCAAACCAAAATCTCAAGGAGGACTAGGATTTCGTGATCTAGAGGCTTTCAATCTAGCTTTGGTAGCTAAGCAAGGTTGGAGAAGCATCAATCAACCTTTCTCACTTTGCTCTAGAGTTTTGCGGGCGAAGTATTTTGCTTTGGAAAGATTCTTGACTGTTCCCCTAAAGGGACAGACTTCTCTTATTTGGCAAGGCATAATCAAAAGTCGAGACTTACTCCTAGCAGGCTTAAAATGGAGAATAGGAGATGGCTCAAGGGTCAGTATGTGGTGTGATAAGTGGCTTACATCCCCACACACTTTCAAACTCCTATCCCCGCCAAACATGTATTTTTCTGATAAAATGATGGCAGTATCTAGGTTCATTGACTATCAAAGAGGAACGTGGAATGAAGTTTTGCTAGAACAATATTTTTCCACCTATGAGATTGGTGAGATCTTAAAGGTTCCACTATGTGATGCTTGGCCATCAGATAAGCTAGTTTGGGCCTACACAAAGAATGGGTCATATTCGGTTAAATCTGACTACCATCTTCAAGTTGACATCGTGAGCGGTGAAAGAACCCGCCCATCTGCCTCAACGGCCAAGGCTTTTCATTGGGATTTAATTTGGAGACTGCCTGTCCCCGCCAAAGCTACAAGTTTTCATTTGGAAAATCTTTCAACGAATTTTGCCAACCTGCCAACCTCTATCTCGGAGAGTTAAAACTCTTGCATCGCAGTGCCCCATTTGTAGAACTAAAGTCGAGTCTGCTCTACATGCAATTTTTTCATGCCCGCATGCAACAGAAGTTTGGAACTACACTAGTTTTGACATTAATTCTATCATTGCAAAGGACATTTTTCCTTTCTGCCTCATTCATATTTTAGAATGTGGAGGCGAAGTCGTCACTCCTTTTGTTTATGTTGCTTGGAACATCTGGTGCAATAGAAACAAAACGGTATTTGAAGGAAAGGGGAAGTCTGTTGAAGAAGTAGCAAATCTCGCTTTGGTTTGTGCGGCGGAATACATCAACGTTTTAGCTTCATCACTAGGTCAAGGTAATGCTCGTCAACCTTTGCCGGACCATAACCAAATAAGGTATATACTAAAGGGTAAGGCAAAAATGTTTGTTGCCCCTAATCAGACAAGTGAGAGTAGACAACAAATGGTTGATGCAAACATGACTCCTCCTACGCGCTTGGGTTGGAGACCACCTACAAATGGTTTTTTGAAGTTGAATGTTGATGGATCTTGGCTCAATGGTGTTGGTGGTCTAGGTGCTATAGTACGAGACCACGAAGGAGTTTTTGTGGGAGGGTTTACAAAGTTTGCCAAAAATTTATCTAATCCCGAGCATGCGGAAGCAAAAGTACTATTAGAGGGGCTCAGATTTGCAATGTGCCAAGGCTACCAACCATGTCTTATAGAAAGCGATTGTCAATTTCTGGTTAACAAAGTGCATCAAGCCGATGAAGACCTATCCCCAGTGGGCCACATAGTTAGTCGATTAAGAATATCCCTGGGGATTAGTATAAAGCCCAATCTATCTTTTATCCATAGATCTTGTAATAATTCTGCAGATGTTTTGACAAAATATGCAAAGAGGACTAGAACCTCGTCTCAATGGTTTGGAGACCCACCGGGTTTTCTCCTACCACATGTAACCTTCGATATCAATTAATGATAATGATTTTCCTATTCAAAAATATATATATATATATATATATATATATATATATATATATATATATATATACAGATGTAAAACTTCAAAAAAAAATTCATTTTTCCATGAAAATGTAATTGATAAGCGCAATGCGTTTAAAATAAATACAATTTTTTTTAATCATTTTTTCATTAAAACATTTTATATATACTCTTACGTCATATTCACTCAATTTCTAATTCAATTAGAAAAAAATGTTATCAAAATACATAGTACGAGCTAATAGATTTCTCGAATTTGCCGATCTACCCAAATATTGTAACGTAGCATGTTTTTTAAAATTTTAAAGATTAGTCGCAAAAATTGACTGCACTAAAAAAATAAATCAGCCACAGCGCACAGTCCATCCTATTGGAAAGTCCCCGCCTGTGGTGACACTCCAAGCCTTGTTGGGACTTGAACATCCCATTCATACCTGAAGTGTCACTAACAACTGACCCTCTCCATCTAGTTGAGTTGTCCCTAATGGCCTGACCTTGGATTTTTCTACTAATTGTTTTTCAAAAATATAAAATATTTTGTTTTAGAAAGAAAATTTGTCAAATAAGCCATTGTGTTGATTAAAAACGCGGAAGATTGTTATATCCCTACGGACATGCACCAATACATAGTTGATAAACTAAGCAACATTCATCACACACACCTAAAAAAAGAAAAAAAACATAGTTATTGAATTATTGAATACTAGATGCCCACCATAAAGACTACTGCACTTGAAATATATGTCCATGAGGGCACTATTGAATGCTAAGTTTCCACTGATTTTGGGGTAATCCAAATACCATGAGCTTGCTTTCCCAGTTCCAGGATGGCTAAAGAAGTACAGGTTCTAGACATGCAAATTTATACTCCCTCCATTCCTTATTAATTGTCGTTTAGGAGAAATCTAGGAGTCCAAATTAATTGTCGTTTAAGGTTCTTTTGTTAGGTGTCAACAATTCATTTCAATTATACCCTCAACATTTTCCTTTCTTTATAATATAGAAGTGAGAGAGAAAGAGAGGGAGGATGGGGTAGTATTGGAAGTTTAGGTGGAATGGACGACTTCCTTAATTTTCTCAAATTGTCTAAAGAGTCTTATATTTAGGAATGGAGGGAGTACTGTTCAAGTCACTTTCTCATTATATGGTAAACACTCGGAGCACACTTTCTCCAAACCCTTCTGTACATACAGGGCCGGTCCTGACGTTTCGGGGGCCCTGTGCGAAAACAAAAAATGGGGCCTTTCGTATGAACATTAATAAGTTAACATTAATAACTAAAAATGGGGCTCTGCATACAGGCACAGTACATACCCTTCTATCATCTCATTTGATATGTAATTTATAAAAGAGAAACAAAGCAGTATAAAGATCCCCAGATATTGCATATAAAATTAATAAGTTAACATGTATATATTCAACAGGAAAAAATCCCAGAATCACCATTTGTAGTGGATTCTTCTTAATTCCCTATAAATTTTTTTCTTTCTGAAAAAGCAGTCTAGTAATAGAAGAGAATACCTCTCAGGTTCAAATAGTACCTCTGTTCCAGGGACGAAGCCAGGAATTTGGTGTTGGGTGGCGAAACTGATAAAATTTTTGGGGGCAATAAAAAAGGCAAAAAAAAATTCTTGGGGGGCAAAACTGATAAAATTTTCCAAAATACACATTAAATTTCGATAAATATTAGTATTTTTAAAAATTTAGGCCCCTTCTCTGTTCTACATAGCATACCAATTGCTTCTACCACTCTTCCTGACAAACAGAGATCCTTCAAAGCTTTTATTGATATGAAGTAAGTACTTCATATCCTTGGCTAGAAAATTGGGAATACCTTCACAATAGGAGTACCTTTACTTTCTTTTCCTCAGGAAATGGACACCAAAAGAAATGGGCATCACAGAATATAAACAGGGCTAAGGAGAAAAATACATCCTAAGATGACCACAAACTAGTGATATACGAAAAAAGAATATGAGAGCCAAAACAAAAACACCCAAGTGCTCCTATAAGAAGACGTCTGACAATTCCAAAAACAAAGAAAGCAATTTTACACGGACAAAAAAGTCTTTCATTGTATATGTCGTGACCATTTCAATTAAAAAAGTATCAACATTAACATTTCTATGACATAACTAAGGTTGTGGAAGTAATTTTCGGAGGCTAAAACGAGTTGATGTCACATAATTAAAAATAGGAAAATGATTTGTTACTAGAATTTTTGGATAGAAATTGGATAAAACTCAAATTAACATTATTCACCCCCTGCTGGTATAAGGGATTCACCCCAATTTGGGAATTTTATCCAATTCATATCCAATAATTCTAATAAACTTCATAGGTCCCTTAAAAATATGTATACAACAATGGAAAATTTCAAAGTAAACGAACAACTTAATTCATGTATAATACCTTTAGTTTCCCAGGTCCATCAGCATCATGGACATCATAGCATTGAACTTTTGTACGATTTTCTGAAGTATCTTGCATATGAACCAACAGCCTTGAAGGCCACTATCCTTGTAATCCCCGTATCCCACATGGATAAGTAAGGAAAGTTTGTGTTATATGGTGATGAACCTAAACATTCACTATCACCTCCGGACATCAATTTTGTCATAGCGAGTTCGATTTCCATGTAGATGGTTATGGGCGATGTCGGACCATGAGTCGCGTTCTGGGCCCGCGGGCACGAGGCGTGACATTCTAGTATCAAAATCGATGACCGAGTGGAATGTGCGGGAAACTAAGTGCTACACCGTACGGGGGTGGGAGCCACCTCTAGAATCATGTACACTCGGTTAGTCCTCGGTTAAGTATGTATGGGGCCTAGCGAGGACGCTATGGCCTTAAGGGGTTGAATGTAATCCCTGTATCCCACATGGGATAAATGAGAAATGTTGTGTGCTATATGATCATGGGCATGAGCATTCACTATCACCTCCGGATATCTATTTTGATATAGCGAGTTCGGTTGATGAGTAGGTGGTTGTGGGTGCTGCTATACCTATAAGTCATGTTTTAGGCCCGCGGGCACGGGGCGTGACAATCCACAATATAGTCCAAGCAACCGAACAAACAAGATCAAATATGCTTGACAAAATATCTCCCAAACTTGAATAAAAACATAGGACACCAAGCAATAATTCCAAAGCCCCTAGATGACGAGTTGCGAATGCAGTGAACAATAATAATGGAGCAAGTAAATGAAACATAAATCAAGCAACCACAACACCAAGAATTTTACGTGGAAAACCTCTTCAAATCGAAGAGTAAAAAACCACGGGACCTTCGAGTCCACTCCAAAAACTTCACTATAACAAAAGAGTATCTACACCAATATGTGTAAACTCAAACCAACAAGGAAGCTAAAACTTCATCAACAACATAAAAGAGATGAGAATAGATAAAATTTCACCCGGGAAAACGGAACAACTGTTCGGACGACCATAACTCGGAATCGGCAAGCCGGATCCCACCGTCCAGAATGTAGTCCTATGAGCCTTCTACCTCCAGTTAAAATTTGAGAGCATTCCGACAACAAATGACCGTCTGATCGGAAGAAATCCCAAAACTACGCAGTGCTGAAACCCAGGGTCGCGAAAATCCTTATTTTCTCTATAAAACTCACTCGCCTCTTTCTCTCTTTATTTAATTTTTGTGACTAAATTTGAAACACAAGGGTTTTATATCCCCTTGGCCTTGGGCCTCGGGCTCTTTTTCAAGACCCACATAGGGAGGGAAAAATATTATGCCCAACATGATTCTTCTTCATTCCCTATTAAAAAATTCTTTCTGAAAAAGCACACTATGGCATATTTGGCTTTTGGTGGCACTGGATAAATGCCACGAAAAGTTGTTTAAGTGTCATAAAACTACTTTTGTGGCACTTGTGCGACACTTTTTGAAAGTGCCCCACAAGTGGTGTCGCTTTTTTCCGTGGCACTAATTAAGTGCCATAAATAAATTGGCGGCACAATTTGTGGCACTTTTTAAATGCCACAAACACATTGAAAATATGACATATTTTGCGGCACTTTTTGGTAAATGCCGCGAAAATAATTTACTGTTTTTAAATAAAAAATAAAAAGAAATTATTTATAAAGAAAATAAAATAACAAGAAGGATCCTTAAGCCTTATCCATAGTCACACATTATCTATAATTTAATATTTGAGTTTGACAGGATTCGAACACTAAACCTCTCACTGCAAATTCTAACGCTCTAATCAATGAACCACAATGACTTTTGTTTTAATTTTAACCAAATTTGTTTATATAACATAACAATAAATTTTGTTTAATTACTTTTAAATTTGATATTTATATTTATTAATATATATTAAAAACAACCAATTAGAAATAAAACTCTTTTTTTAAAAAAATTAAGTAGAAATAAAATACTAAATGAAAACTAGATACAAATTTTAATCTTCACATCATACGAATTATAAAATAAGTTATAAACTAATAAGTTTATTTATTATATTTTTTAGTTATATATATTATTGTTAATATAATATTTTTAAAATTGGATGACATGAATTCAATAACTAAATATTTTCCATTTCTTTTGTAAAACTTGAAAATGTAATAAAATTGATATAAGAAATGTATAATATAAAATATATGAAATTTCGTGCAATGTGAGTTTTTTTTGTATTTCATCTAAAATATTTTGTTTAATAATTTTAAAATGAAAAAAAATTAATTAATTTCATAGTCAATTAATTATAATTATTTATTATCATTAATAAAATATATCTTATTAACTTTTAAAATTGAAACACTCAAATAGTAATATCAATATTTTTTCTTTAAATTACTTTTAATATAAATTTCATTTATAATGTTTCATATCTTTATGAAATTAAATGGTTAATTATCTTATGGAATATTATGTGGTACTTTACATGTCACAAATTTTAAGGTAATAGTTTAAATTTTGATAGATTAGTCATAAATTTTACCATATATGAATTTTTGATAGATTGTCATAAATTTTGTGGCACTATATGTGGCAATTGAACAAATGCCACAATGTTTTTGTGGTACTTTTTAAAAAGTGCCACGAAAATGTGATATTTTCCCAATATTGCCATAATTATGCACTTCATGAGGTAATTGAAAAAAATGCCATATATTTTGTGGCACTTTATGTGGCAATTGAACAAATTCCACAATATTTTGTGGCACTTGTTTAAAAATGCCACGAAAATGTGACATTTTTCTCAAAATTGCCATAATTATGTGGCACTTCATGAGGCAATTGAAAAAATGCCATAAATTTTGTAACACTTATTATAAAGTGCCACAAAACTATGGCATTTTCACATAAATACCGTAAATAAATGACATATATTATAAGTGCCACAAGCTAAGTGCCACCAAAACCCAATTTTGTCATAGTGGCAGTCTATTAATAGAAGAGAATACCTCTCAGGTTTAAATAGTACCTCTGTTCGACATAGCATACCAATTGCTTCTATCACTCTTCCTGATAAACAGAGATCCTTCAAAGCTTTTATTGATATGAAGTAAGTTCTTCATATCCTTGGCTAGAAAATTGGGAATACCTTCGATGATGATTCAATTTACCATCACAACAGGAGTACCCTTATTTTCTTTTCCTCAGGAAATGGACACCAAAAGAAATGGGCATCACAGAATATAAACAGGGCTAAGGAGAAAAATACATCCTAAGATGACCACAAACTAGTGATATACGAAAACAGAATATGAGAGCCAAAAACAAAAACACCCAAGCAAAGAAAGCAATTTTACACGGACAAAAAAGTCTTTTATTGTATATGTCGTGACCATTTGAATTAAAAAAAGTATCAACATTAACATTTCTGTGACATAAATTTTCGGAGGCTAAAACCAGTTGATGTCACATAATTAAAAATATGTATACAACAAGCACACAATATGCATACAACAATTGAAAATTTCAAATAAACGAACAACTTAATTCATGTATAATACCTCAAGTTTCCCAGGTCCATCAGCATCATGGACATCATAGCATTGAACTTTTGTACGATTTTCTGAAGTATCTTGCATATGAACCAACAGCCTTGAAGGCCACTATCCTTGTAATCCCCGTATCCCACATGGATAAGTAAGGAAAGTTTGTGTTATATGGTGATGAACCTAAACATTCACTATTACCTCCGGATATTCATTTTGTCATAGCGAGTTCGGTTTCCATGTAGATGGTTATGGGCGATGTCAGACCATGAGTCGCGTTCCGGGCACGAGGCGTGACATTCTAGTATCAAAATCGATGACCAGGCGGAACGTGAAGAAACTAAGTGCTACACCGTATAGGGTGGGAGACACCTCTAGAATCATGCACACTCGGTTAGTCCTCGGTTAAGTATGTATGGGGCCTAGCGAGGACGCTATGGCCTTAAGGGGTTGAATGTAATCCCTGTATCCCACATGGGATAAATGAGAAATGTTGTGTGCTATATGATCATGGGCATGAGCATTCACTATCACCTCCGGATATCTATTTTGATATAGGGAGTTCGGTTGATGAGTAGGTGGTTGTGGGTGCTGCTATACCTATAAGTCATGTTTTAGGCCCGCGGGCACGGGGCGTGACAATCCTGGCAGAGAAGCTCTATATTTTCCTCATTCAAGCAAGATGACTGAGAGAGGTCACTTCGAACAAGCTTAATAACACCTGGTCCCTTGGACAATTTGAATTTGAATTTTTGTGGTTCCGAATTTGGAGTATCATAATAACAACCTAGTTTCTGATAACCATCTTAGACTTCTTACCCTTCTAGTAACTAGCTTAAGAGGGTCTTCACAAGGAAAATCTTCTTTTTCTTCATTTGATTTCTGTAACCTCCATTTGTTTTTAAAACTACCATGACAATCAAATAACGAAAATATTGTTCGACTCTCATCGTCACACAATTTACTTACAGAAAATGGCTATGGCACGGAAAAGATTCCAAATGACGAATTCTCAAGAAGTGCCATGCTTTTCCCATAGTGTTTTGGATATAACACATTGCCAATTTAGTCAATATACCTTGCACCGATCACCTGAATATTAGGTGTGATGAATACTTCTTCAGGGTGAGTATTTAACTGAGGAATTACTTCCTTTACTTCCTGATAATGGCGAAACCCCTTCAACCTTTTTTCTCCTTTTACTTCCTCATATAGATCTTCCCAGTAGCCAAGATAGTGGCTTTCTTCGTCTTCATGCATGATAAGTATAGAGTAATCAACTCTTTTAAGGTTGCAGAAAGGTGGATTATCCATGACATGGGAAAACAAAACTAATATGCGACTGCTTACTTATATCATCTTCCCATTGCAAAAAATTCCAGGATACTGCTTAAGCTGCTCAGGACAGATCCACAGTTTACCTAACCATGTAACAGCTGCTTACTGCTGGACCTTGAATTTTCTGCAAACTTAAATCTTATATTAAACGACATGTCTATTAGTGATCGAATAGAACAACTAAAATTCAGAAAAATATTTTATAACATATACATGTAATAGACAATAAACTTAATGTTAGAAATCATCAACTATCTCTCTCCTTTGATCTAGAAGCTTCAAGAAATGGAGAAATAAATTTACTCCAAGAAAACAAACTCTAGAAGGTTCTAGAATTGATCAATAAATTCACTCCTAGAAAACAAGTTTTAGAATGATCTATTAGGAAAGCCATAAGCAATAAGCTAGAGAAAATGAGAAGCTAGCTTCTAGATTTGTTCTAGGTTAAATGCCTAGTTGGTAGAATACTCTAGATGGTTAGAGACTAATCTAACCAACTAGTATAAATAGGTGAAGTGTTGTAAACATTTAGGGAGAGAGTAAATAGAGTGGAAAAGTACTCCAAAGCAAGAGAGTGAAGTCACCAACTTTGATGGTGAATCAAAGTTGTGAGCTTGAGAGCTAAGTGAGCTCTAGTACATAAGTGTGAGTTCTATGTGGCTTTGTGTAGTGTAAATTCAATTGAAATATAAGAGTGTTTGTCAATTGAATTTCTCACCAAGTGGTATTAGAGCTAATACTCAATCAGTAGTATTAGATCAAAATACTCAACAAGTGGTATCGGAGCAAAGGGTTGTCTTAGAGCCGTTGAGATTGAGGTAATACGGTCCGAGACCGTAGTCGAGATCGCTCGGTCTATAGTTGCGCAACGAGGAGACTCTGTCGAACTAAAAGGTCGTGGAACAAGTTTGACATCCATAAGTCGGAGATCGAGGTACGAGAAAATTTGCGTCTGAGCACAATCGGGGATTGTGATGTCGTTGGGGGGGGGACCAAACTTACTTGGTTTGACTGTTGAGCATCACCGAGTTACAATGCCAGAGTTCGTAAGTACCAGTAGCATTGAAAAACGACAACTACCACGACTTGAGTATATGTCTCAAGTTCTAATTGAGAGGACAAGGTTTGTGGGAGATGATCGACGGCAATCAGATAACGCCACCTACAGGAGGAAATACCGCGGAGTACAAGAAGTGGGATGCAAATACCGGTAAAGTCTTATCAATCCTAGCCTTAACCGTAGAGAAAAGATTTTTAGATAAAATTAAGGATGCTAAAACTCCCAAACAAGCTTGTGATATATTGGCGGAGTATTTTGCAAAGTCAAATGAATCCAAGTTGTAGAGACTCGAGAATGAGTTGATGAGTCTCTCACAGGACGACATGACAGTAAGTCAGTTTTATCACAAAGTTAAATCATTGTCTGAAAAAATTACAAAATTAGATTCTTTTCATCCTGTCGATGAAACACTGATGAGAAGGATAATAGTACGGGGCTTCGATAAGAATTTAATCCAATTATAGCATCAACACGTGGATGGCCAAACAACCCACCATTAACAAGTTGGAATATATGTTGGTTGATGAAGAAGCTCTAAGTAAACAAAAGATTAGAGCTTCATATAAGGATGAAGAAAGAGCACTCTTTGTCTAAAGATGACCTTCTAAAGGGGAAGAAAATTCTAGAAGAAAAGAAGAATGAAGGGAGGAGTAGCTCGAAGTCCGAAGGACGCCCTGGAAGAAGCTAACCACAATGTCGAAGTCAATCAAAAGGAAACAAAGGGACGAGAGGAATCAACGACGAGATCACACGTACTACAATCATGCGGGAAGAAAAGACACTTCGCCCGAGATTGCCGGGCACAAGCAAGAAAAAAGGTAACAATGCCGTTTCAAAATAGGCCGAAGGCAGTGATGATGATTGGGACGCTGAGACATCCATGGCAATAGTGGAAGATCACGCGATAGTCGCGATAAGTGAAACTTTAATCAATTTCAACAATGATTGGATAGTAGATTCAGGATGCTCCATTCATATGATGAGAGATAAGGAGAAGTTCCTGAATATGGAAGAATATAACAAGAAACGAGTTGTTGTAACTGCTAACATCTCAAATATGCCAATTACGCATGTCGGGAAGGCCGCGGTGGTACCTCGTTTCAACTCAAACGAGATAGAGCTAAATATGTGATATATGTGTCTGGGATAATGAAGAATCTCATCTCAGTATCACAGTTGGCGTCGGACGGGAACAACGTGGTGTTTGGTCCGAAAGATGTAAAGGTTTATCGTAACTTAAAGCGAGTGGAATCACCAGTAATGGAAGGACGTAGATTAGAGTCTGTCTATGTGATGTCGCCAGAAACCGCCTATGTGTAACAGGCGAAGAAAAATGAGACTCCAAATTTATGGCACGCTCAGCTAGGGCACATGAACTACACAAGACTAAATGTGATGATGAAGAAGGTGATGGTTAAAGGACTTCCACAACTAGAGTTACGTGATAACATAGTATGTGCCGGATGTCAGTACGGGAAAGCGCACCAACTACCATACGAAGAATCAAAGTTCAGAGCCAAAGCGTCATTGAAGTTAATACACTCAGACATGTTTTGACAAGTGAAGCAACCATCGATAAGTGGCTATCGATATATGATAACATTTATCGATGATTATTCTCGTTATGTCTGGGTCAATTTTATGAAAGAAAAGTCGGAGGCGCTGGACAAGCTAAAAGTTTTCAAGGAGAAAGCAAAAAATGAGGTAGGTCATCGGATACAGTGTCTACAGACAGATAATGGTGGTGAAACTATCTCCCATGCGTTTATGGAGTTCTTGAAGAAGAACAAGATCCAACGACAATTGACATGTCCTAACACCCCACATCAGGATGGGGTTGTGGAGAGAGAAAATAGACATCTAGAAGAAACTTGTAGAAGTATGATTCATGCAAAAAATATACAAGCACATTTTTTGGGCTGAATGCACAAAGACAGCTGTTTATATTACTAATCGGCTACCACAGGAAAAACTTGGGTCTATTTCTCCATATAAGAAGCTCTGGAAGAAGAAACCATCGGTGTCTTTGTTAGTAGTGCCCTAGGACCATTAGCACATGTTGTGCGTTTTGTTATCTTTTTGAGCAAGTAATTGAATAGTTAATTTTGCTTTTGATTATCAAATGTGTGATTTGATAGTAAAACTCATTAGCTTATGTAATTACTATTCTAGAAGTCCCTAGTTTTATGTAATGCTTAATTACTATGAAATAAAACTAGTATGATTGTTGATTGATGATCTTGTTTTACTGATCATGTGTAATGGATACAAATCACATCATAGATGCAATATATAGGGATACATTGTATCGACGTGATCCGTCGAGAAGTAATACTTCATGGTCTTAAGTCATAAGTATTACTTCCTCAATACTATTTTAGAATCCTTAGACCTTATGTCTTCATTGATTCTAGTATGAATGGAGCCACGCTTTTGACTCGATCGGACGTTACTTGTAACAGAGTAATCAATACGATCGATGATCGGATGTAGTGTCCTATCATAGCTTGAATGTGAGAGACATTGTAAGGAATTTGTCCCTCTCTATTATTGAGAGAGATATCCATGGGCCCCTCGATAGGGAAAGACTGCTTTAAATGCATGGCCGTGCTCAAATGTGTTTGATAAAGTGGTTATCAAATGCTATTTGTCGAAACAAATTACACGGAGATCGAGCATAAATATAATTAAGCTTAATAAGGGTGACGACCACCATGCCTTATGCTTAATTAGGATATCGCGAGACAAAGGGATTAAATAGTGGATTGATATTAGGTTTCGTTGTATATTCATTCACTTTGGGTAGTCACAATGTCCTCGCTAGGGACCGCTTGTGATTTATGGACTCACACTACTACTAAGTGTGTTTTCATTGCCATTGTGAGATGAACCTACTGTGGTCACACGCATAGACGAGCTAACGAAGCTTTATGTCCGCGATTCAATGAATCTAGAATGTGTCTAGGTTCATTGTATCCGACATTTGTCTTTCTCGGAAATAATAAAGTGTTTATTATTCGAATTAGAGATAGGGGGCAATTTCGGTATTTTACCTATAGCCGGGATTACGTGGGAGTTATTATCCGATAAGGACTCCCACTACCAAGAGAAGTCTAAGGGGACGTGGGAGTTGAGGACTCCCATTGCCGAGAGGAGTTGAGGACGTGAGAGTTAGTTCTGGGAACAAACTCTCACACCCTATATAATAAACTCTTGGCCGAAACCCTAGACCTCAATTCTTTTAGCCAAATTAACCAAGAAACCCGAAATCGATTTCGCTCAGCCTCTCCCTTTTCTCTCTAATTCCCGAAAAATGTAAAAGACGAAGAGCTAGCAATCGCTGCCCGTTTCGTCGCGTGGATACCGGTAGAGGGACTTTCCGCAAGGGAGATCAATTGGTGGCAGATTAGCATCCAAGAAACGCCATCCTCCATTCAAGAAGCAGCTTCTTGAATTCGTAAAATGTAAGTTTTTACCGCTATTTTCGATTCGTTTCGTATGAGCGGATCCTTCAGGGGAGGACTCATGGGTGTTTGGAACGAGTTTCCGCCCATGAATCCCTTCAGTGGTGTCAGAGCCTTGCTCATACGATTCGTATTCGATATTGTTAATCACATCTTAACATATATCAAATTCGATTTGGTATGTGTATTTGTGAAAAACAGAAAAGATTGGTTCTTTCATGTTTCTGTGATTATAATACCGCATAAACTGTTTAATGCGTTTAAAGATTGTCTCTTTGATCATGATATGTGTGATATATGAACTGCTGTTTGATGAACTGCCGTTGCATAAATCATCGTTGTATAAACTGCCTTAGCATGATTCGGTTTGAAATTAAATTTTATTAATTTGCATAAACTGTGAATCTGTGATTAATTAGATTAATTCGGTTATATGCATAAACTGTTTATGATTATGAATCTGTTTATGAATATGATTATATGCATAAATCGCTTTATGAATCGGTTATCAACTCTAGCTAATTCGATTAACCGGTGAATAATCCGATTATCTAAGTTAAGCGATTGAGGGGTAAACTGGGAGGAAAACCTCATTCGATGAGCCGATGTAGAATCGATTTTCCTTCCAGGGGCGCCGTCTCGCCGCCCGATTCGCCGCTTCCCCGAATTAAGACTTTGTGTATGATTTCATTGTGCTTTATGTGATATTAGCATGGTGAATAGCATGGCCTACTATACCCCTTGTTTTACATATTTTGATTGTAATTTTATAATACGACTCGCGAGTCGCTTTTTCAATGTTGTAAAATTGTAATCGCTTCATTAGATTAGCTTTACCGCTTTACATTGAAGGCCGGGTATGCCCATGCAAATATGTAACAAGGTCGGAGGTACAAGATCGAAGACATTATCCATGAGATGGATTTTGACCTAGATTGACCCTCGACTCCCACAAGGCTCGTGGGAGTCATTATAGGAATAGGCCATGCTATATCACATTTACTTTTTTCGCTTAATAACTCAGCGTGTGATGTTTATTTTATGTCCGGATGGATTTAATTTTGAACGTCACATTAAATGGTTTTAATTAAGTCTCAAAGTGCCTACCATATCCTAAGCACTCCATGAGCTTGATCATCATTATGTCTCGCTGCCAAAGCAACATGATAAGTGGTTATCTAGGCGAGAGGAGATGGGAAAATAGTGATTTCCATATGCTTAGACATGGTCCGACTTAACTAGGCTATCAAAATAGTTTTGGGCCTAGGGCATAAAATGAGAAATAGTCGGACATATAGATGTCAATCCCATTAGATGATTTTACTTTAATTGTGGGTGTTAAGCCAAAGCTTTCCTATAACTATTGTAAAATGTTTTTTCCCCACTATTATCAAGTGTTGAAATTGTGGAAAATGTTTTGCTCAAAAAACTAATAACTTTGCAATTAACTTAATGTAGATAAATGGCAACCAATTCATCACACAATTCACTCGCGATCCGTCCCTCGAGAAGGAAAAACCGAGCGGGACCAATTTCCTTGATTGGGCCCGCAACTTAAGGATTGTCCTTAAGCAGAAAGAAAGTCAGACGTTCTTGATACTGGACATTCCCGAACAACTCGCTAATAACGCCCCTAGAGCTGAGAGAGATACTTGGAAGAAGCATTTCGATGACTCTAACGATGTGACTTGTCTCATGTTAGTCACAATGAGCCCCGACCTTCAAAAACAAGCTTTGAAGGAGTTGAGGCTTTCCGGATGATGGGCCAGCTCAAGCAAATGTTCCAGAGCAAGCTCGCCATGAAAGATTCCTCACAACTAAGGCGTTAAATAGTTGCAAATGGCCCCGTGAACCTCTCGCAGTGCACATGTTCTTAAGATGAAGGGGCTATTTTGACCAACTCGAGAAGCTTGGAGCTCCCGTAAGTCATGACATGGCCACGGATATGATCTTGGGCTCCCTCCCACCGGAGTATGACCAATTCATTATGAACTTCAACATGCATGCCATGGAGAAGACCATACATGAAATACACGGGATGCTCAAGCAGCTGAATCGAACATTAAGAAGACCCCTCAAGTCTTAATGGTTCAAAAAGGGAATTTCAAGAAGAAAGGCAAGGGAAAGCCCATGGCTAAGAGAGGTAAAGGCAAAGGCAATGACAAACCCAAGCCCCACCTCAAAGCCAAGGCACCAAAGGAGGGAGTTTGCTTCCATTGTGGCGAACCGTGCCATTGGAAACGGAATTGCAAACTCTATTTGGAAGAGAAGAAAAAAGGGAAAGGCCAGCTTTGACTGCCTCTCCGTATTTATGTTATAGAAATTAACATGTCTCGCTCCTACTTCATGGGTATTAGATACCGGTTATGGATCTCACATTTGTGCAAATGTGCAGGGGGTTCAAAAGGAGTAGATCACTGCAAAAGGAGAAGTGGACATCGGAGTAGCCAACGGAGCAAGAGTTGTTGCTCAGTAGCTACTGGGGACATTTAATTTAGTTTTGCCAAGTGGCCTTATCATAGAACTAGATAATTGTTTGTATGTTCCAACTTTGAGTAGGAATATTATTTCGCTTTCTTGTTTGGATATTGAAGGTTTTGAATTAAGTATTATGAATAAAATTTGCACCATTCATAAAGATCGTATCTTTTATGGAGATGCCTCTTTGATGAATGGGCTTTATATTCTTAACCTCGATGATTCCATTAAAAGGCCCATCTATAACATTAATACTAAAAGGTTTAAATCAAATGACTTAAACCAAACCTACTTTTTGGCACTCGTCGCTTTGGGCCACATAAACGAGAAACGCATATCAAAACTCCATACAGATGGGATTTTAACATCATTTGACTTAGAGTCTTATGAGACGTGTGAATCTTGCTTGTTGGGCAAAATGACTAAAGCTCCCTTTACTTGGACAAAGTGAGAGAGCTTTTCGATTTGTTGGGCCTCATACATACGGGATGTTTGTGGACCAACAAACACTAGTGCTAGATGAGGGTTTCGAGATTTCATCACATTCACGGATGATTTCAGTAGATATGGCTATGTCTATCTAATGAAACATAAATCGAATCTTTTGGAAGATTCAAAGAATTTCAAAATGAAGTACAAAATCAACTTGGTAAAAGTATTAAGATACTTGATCAGATTGAGGTGGCGAATACCTTAACCAAGAGTTTGACGAACATCTTAGTGGTTGTGGAATTGTTTCACAATTAACTCCTCCCCGGCACACCACAATGGAATGGCGTGTCGAACGGAGGAATCGCACCTTATTAGATATGGTTCGATCTATGATGAGTCAAACAAGTCTTCCAATTTCCTTTTGGTGCTACGCCCTTGAAACTGCTTTGCATTTATATTAAATAGAGTTCCTTCTAAAGCGGTTCGAAAAACTCCATATGAGATATGGGACTGGGAAACGACCTAGCTTGTCATTTCTCAAAAATTTGGGGATGCGAGGCGTACGTAAAACGCTTGTTATCCGATAAACTCGCCCTCTAAATCGACAAATGTTTGTTTGTGGGATATCCTAAAGAAACTAAAGGATATTACTTCTATCTTCCATCGAGAGAACAAAGTGTTTGTTGCTCGTAATGGTGTATTCCTTGAAAGGGAATTTATTTCCAAAAAGGATAGTGGGAGTAAGATCCATCTTGAGGAAATTCAAGATCCCCAAACAACATCCGAACCAACTTTAGAAGTTCAAGCAAGCTCACGTGCCGATCATCGAGCTTCAATCTTTGACACAAGGCCCAAGGAGGTCGAGTCGGGTACATCAACGACTCGAGAGATATGGATTTCTCGTGATTGATGATCATCGAGTTGAACCGATTGATCAAGATGAATCCACTACCTACAAAGAGGCAATTCAGTAGTTACGAGTCGGATAAGTGGCTAGAAGCTATGAAGTCCGAGATGCAATCCATGTACGACAACCAAGTATGGACTTTGGTTGACCCACTCGAAAGGGTGCAAGGTCATTGATAACAAATGGTGTTATAAAAAAAGAAGACCGACATGGATGGTAATGTACACACTTTTAAATCGCGACTAGTAGTTAAAGGTTATAGACAAGTTCATGGTATTGACTATGACGAAACCTTTTCCCCCTGTCGTGATGATAAAGTCAATTAGGATTTTACTTGCCATAGCCGCATATTATGACTATGAGATATGGCAAATGGATGTTAAGACTGCGTTTCTTAACGGAAACCTTCTCGAGGATGTGTATATGACACAACCAGAGGGGTTTGTTGATCCAACAAATCCTAGCAAAGTGTGTAAGCTTCAAAGGTCCATTTATGGATTGAAGCAAGCATCTCGAAGCTGGAATCGTCGCTTTGATGAACGTATTAAAGAATTCGGTTTCATCAAAAACGAAGACGAGCCTTGTGTTTATAAGAAAGTAACTGATAATGCAGTAGTGTTCCTTGTGCTTTATGTGGACGACATCTTACTGATTGGAAATGACATCCCCACATTACAAAGCGTAAAAGCTTGGTTGGGGAAGTGCTTTTCCATGAAAGACTTAGGCGAGGCTACATACATTTTGGGTATTAGAATCTATAGAGATAGATCTAACAAAATGATTGGCTCTGAGCTGAGTGGATACATTGACAAAGTGCTCGAAATGGTTCGGGCTTTGCAAGACTCCAAAAAGGGATTCTTGCCCATGTCACATGGCGTCAAACTCAGCGAGAACTCAAGGACCTTCCACAAGGGAGGACCAAGAGTGCATGAGTAAGATCCCATATGCTTCGGCCATTGGGTCTATTATGTACGCCATGATATGCACTCGCCCTGGGATGTCTCATTTGCTTTAAGTATGACTAGCGAGATATCAATCTGACCACTGGTGAGTCACATTGGATTGCAGATCAAGAGCATTCTTAAGTACTTGAGAAGGACTAAAGATATGTTCTTAGTTTACGAAGGTCGGGAAGGAAGTCCGGTAGTAAATGGTTACACAGACGCGAAAGCTTCCGAAACCGACGTAGATGATTTTAGATCGCGATCTGGTTTTGTGTTTTGTTTGAATGAAGGTGATGTGAGCTGGAAGAGCTCAAAGCAAGAAACCGTGGCCGACTCTACAACTGAAAGCTGAGTATCTAGTCGCCTCTGAAGCGACTAAAGAAGCTCGTTTGGATCGGGAAGTTTGTTGATGAACTAGGTGTCGTCCCCTAGCATTGTGAACCCGAGTGGACCTCTATTGTGATAGTATCGGCGCCATTTCACAAGCTAAGGAACCTAGATCTCACCAACGATCCAAACACATTCTCGAGAGTTTCCATCCGATCGGAGAGATCATCGAAAGAGAGACGTTAGTATTTGCAAAGTTCATACGAGACGACAACATTGCGAGATCCATTGACCAAGCCACTCCTACGGCCTCAAACATGAGAGTCATACTAGGTCAATGGGATTGAGGATCATGTATGATTGGAACTAGGGCAAGTGGGAGATTGTTAGTAGTGCCCCTAGGACCATTAGCACATGTTGTGCGTTTTGTTATCTTTTTGAGCAAGTAATTGAATAGTTAATTTTGCTTTTGATTATCAAATGTGTGATTTGATAGTAAAACTCATTAGCTTATGTAATTACTATTCTAGAAGTCCCCTAGTTTTATGTAATGCTTAATTACTATGAAATAAAACTAGTATGATTGTTGATTGATGATCTTGTTTTACTCGATCATGTGTAATGGATACAAATCACATCATAGATGCAATATATAGGGATACATTGTATTGGGACGTGATCCAGTCGAGAAGTAATACTTCATGGTCTTAAGTCATAAGTATTACTTCCTCAATACTATTTTAGAATCCTTAGACCTTATGTCTTCATTGATTCTAGTATGAATGGAGCCACGTTTTGACTCGATCGGACGTTACTTGTAACTGAGTAATCAATACGATCGATGATCGGATGTAGTGTCCTATCATAGCTTGAATGTGAGAGACATTGTAAGGAATTTGTCCCTCTCTATTATTAGAGAGAGATATCCATGGGCCCCTCGATAGGGAAAGACTCGTTTAAATGCATGGCCGTGCTCAAATGTGTTTGATAAAGTGGTTATCAAATGCTATTTGTCGAAACAGATCTACACGGAGATCGAGCATAAATATAATTAAGCTTAATAAGGGTGACGACCACCATGCCTTATGCTTAATTAGGATATCGCGAGACAAAGGGATTAAATAGTGGATTGATATTAGGTTCAGTTGTATATTCATTCACTTTGGGTAGTCACAATGTCCCTGCTAGGGACCGCTTTTAGTGATTTATGGACTCACACTACTACTAAGTGTGTTTTCATTGCCATTGTGAGATGAACCTACTGGGGTCACACGCATAGACGAGCTAACGAGCTTTATGTCAGATTCAATGAATCTAGAATGTGTCTAGGTTCATTGTATCCGACATTTGTCTTTCTCGGGAAATAATAAAGTGTTTATTATTCGAATTAGAGATAGGGGCAATTTCGGTATTTTACCTATAGTCGGGATTACGTGGGAGTTATTATCCGATAAGGACTCCCACTACCCGATAGAAGTCTAAGGGACGTGGGAGTTGAGGACTCCCATTGCCGAGAGGAGTTGAGGACGTGAGAGTTAGTTCTGGGAACAAACTCTCACACCCTATATAATAAACTCTTGGCCGAAACCCTAGACCTCAATTCTTTTAGCCGAAATTAACCAAGAAACCCGAAATCAGATTTCAGTTTCAACCTCTCCCTTTTCTCTCTAATTCCCGAAAAACAGAAAAGACGAAGAGCTAGCAATCGCTGCCCGTTTCGTCGCGTGGATACCGGTAGAGGGACTTTCCGCAAGGGAGATCAATTGGTGGCAGATTAGCATCCAAGAAACGCCATCCTCCATTCAAGAAGCAGCTTCTTGAATCCGTAAAATGTAAGTTTTTACCGCTATTTTCGATTCGTTTCGTATGAGCGGATCCTTCAGGGGAGGACTCATGGGTGTTTGGAACGAGTTTCCGCCCATGAATCCCTTCAGTCTTACCTCAGAGTATTCGGATGTGTTTGCTACTTACTTGTGCGCGATCACTTACGAAACAAGTTTGACAAGAAGGCAATTAGGTGCATCTTTGTGGGATATAATCATCAAAAAAAAAGGTTGGGTGTGCTGCAACCCAGATACTGGGCGTTGTTACACATCTAGAGATGTGGTGTTTGAAGAAGCATCGAGGAAAGAAATCTACCCGGTGGTCGTCTAAAGCTTTGAAGCTACCCAGATTCAAAAGCTTTAAAATCTTGAGGAGCAAGGGGGATATTCTCCACTGTTAAAGCGGTTGAAGAAGAAATAGAAATGCCAGAGGAACATGAATCAAGAAAATGCCAAAATTCATGGGAAACTGGAGTATACAAGATTACGAATGAACAAATGCTGAGCCAATATGAGGAATGAGATGAAGAAAAAGTATATGAGCCATAACTTCGGCGCTCCACTTGACAAAGAAAGAAAAATTCAAAGTATGCTAATGTTGCTTTGGTTGAGAATACGCTAAGGAAGAAAGAGACGTGGAACGTAGCATCAAGATCGAAGAGTATACGACCGATTCCTTGGAAATGGGTGTATAAGCTGAGAGCTAAACCATACTGCTTGATTGATAAGTATAAGACTCGATTGATGGCTCAAGGATCGTCGCAAAAGATGCGAACAATAATGAGAGAGATTAGTTGTTGAGGGGGAGTTTTAGAAATCACCAACTATCTCTCTCCGTTGATATAAAAGCTTCAAGAAATGGAGAAATAAATTTACTCCTATAAAACAAACACTAGAAGGTTCTAGAATTGATCAATAAGTTCACTCCTAGAAAACAAGTTTTAGATTGATCTATTAGGAAAGCCATAAGGAATAAGCTAGAGAAAATGAGAATCTAGCTTCTAGAAAGTTCTAGGTTAATGCCTAGTTGGTAGAATACTCTAGATGGTTAGAGACTAAACTAACGAACTAGTATAAATAGGAGAAGTGTTGTAAACATTTAGGGAGAGAGTAAATAGAGTGAATAGAGTAGAAAAGTACTCCAAAGCAAGAGAGTGAAGTCACCAACTTTTATGGTGAATCAAAGTTGTGAGAGAGCTAAGTGAGTTTAGTATGTAAGTGTGAGTTCTATGTGGCATTGTATAGTGTAAATTCAATTTAAATATAACAGTGTTTGTCAATTGAATTTATCAACAAGTGGTATTAGAGCTAATACTCAATCAGTACTATTAGATCCAAATACTCAACACTATAATTGTCACCTGATTCGTTCCTTTGCTCCCCTATATTCTGAAAACCTGAAATTAAGAGCGTTTAAACCTAAAAGATTGTTTTAATTCAGTTGCCTCTGAATTTGCACAAAAAAAAAAAATTAAAATGAATTGCTGATGGTAGATTTGAAATCTATGTAAGATGCCTTGGAACAATTGTAATTTAAAACATATTGAAAGTCAGCCATAATCAACTTTTTCAAATGTCAAAAGAACATTACAAATTGAGAAAATAGACAAGGAATAAGGACTTGCAAAAGAAAACGAATACAGCAGCATTATGGAAGTTCTTCAAATACATCATTTCTGTATAACTTGTTTCATACACAAAATGAGTCGAAAATGCTGAATATATATCCAAAATCTTGGTCACCATAAACGGGGCTAAAGCAATAACAACAAACTCATAGATGTTGTAGATGGACAAGACTTGTCTCCCCAACATCCATATCATTATCAACTACTCCCTGTCCCAATTTAGTTGTCAAAATAAAAAATAAAAAAAACACAAGGATTAAGAAATTATGAAATTTTATATAATCATATATGTAAAAGACTCAAATGCCCTTAAATATATTTGGAGTGTGGCATTAGGAATACACATGTATTGGAAGTTGCTATGTTAGTGTTACCTAATTAATTAGGAAATACCCAATTAATTGGGAAGTGCCTAATTAGTGGTTGATTAATTAGGACCTTTACATAATTGGTTTCTACCCAATGTATAGTAATTACCTAAATATTGTATTTGGTAGTTAAATAATGTAGTGTAGGAACACATTATAAATACTCATGTACTAGTGCCTTATTTTGTAAGTGAGAAATATACAATTTCCCTTCAAATATTTTATGGTATTAGAGCAAAAACGATCTTAAAAAAAATATCAAAACCATGAGCAAGGATCAGTCTACTACCTCGGGTGAAACAAAATATGTCGTTCCGATCAGCGATCCAAGTTCTCCATACTACATCTCAACATCGGACAATCCTAGCATCGATATCACCCCAATCCTATTTGACGGAAACAACTACGGGGATTGGGTTTCCGGGTTAGAGAATTCCTTACAAGCCAAGGGCAAACTAGGCTTTGTCAATGGGTCATTTGTTAGACCAACGGATCCAGACATGGTGGGACATTGGGATCGCTGTAGTTCATTCATCAAGGGAAACATTATGGCTTTCGTTGAGACAAGATTTCGGGGCATGCTTATACAAGCCAAGACCTCGAAGGATATGTTTGCGATTCTCAAAACAAGATACGCACAAGATAATAGACCACGAATCTACCAGTTGCGTCAGAAAATTCAGTTGCTTCGCCAAGCTACCATGAGTGTGACAGAGTACTATGGAAAGCTGGAGACTCTTTGGAATGAATTGGAGCGCTATGTGCCTTTTCCAAGCTGTGGTTGAGAGGAGACCATCACAATACTTACTCGACAACGTCAAGATGAGCGTGTCCATCAGTTCCTCCTTAGACTAAATTCACGTTTTGGTAAAACACGGAGTCAACAATTGAATGTCGATCCACTGCCCCAGGTAGACAAAGTGTTTAATGCGGCAATTCGTAAAAAAAAATCATTTTTGCTCTATGTCAGAAACTGATGGATCATCCATAAAAGGTTCGGTTTTTAACACGTATTTTAATTCTGAATTTAATCGTGTTATTTGTGAACATTGTGGAAAGGCAGGACACAAGAAAAATGATTGTTGGAGCCTTCATGGAAGGTCGAATAGCGGATCCCAGAGCAGAAGAAGCCGAAATAACAGAGGTCGGGGGCATGGTAGTCGTACTGGAGGTTCAGTTTACCATGTAGCAGTAGAAAATTCTTGCCATATTTACAACCAAAAGGCTGAAAACATACCAGATTTGTCCTAATCAACCACGCATCGCTCGGGCTATCCAGCAACTGCCGCGCAATACGAGAGGTGCTCAATAACATCGCAGCAGACAGCCGCGCATGGCGTGGGATTCACAGTGTCATCCGCGCAATGCGCGCCTCACCCAGGGTCAACAACGAATTTTCAAAGTCAACAGGCTACAACTTCATTGGACAAGGGTCAATTAAGGGAATTGGCCCTAGAACTTACAGAAACACTTCAAGATAATAAAGCTACGGCTTTCACCACCAATGGTAAAAACATTAATTTTTTTTATCTTTTCCTTGGATACTCGATAGCAGTGTCTCTCATCATATTAATTGTGACAAAAATAAATTGGAAAATTTACAAAATCTTATTACACATATTAGCATGAGCCTAACCGATGGGAAACGTATTGGGGCAAGGAAGTTTGGTACAGTGACCCTCAACTCCAAGATCCGTCTCGCTAAAGTCTTATATATGCCTCAATTCTTGTGTAACTTGATATCCGTTCATCAATTAACGCGAGAATTGCGATGTTGTGTCACTTATTTTGATGAATATTGTGTTGTGCAGGACCTAATATAGGAGACAGTGATTGGGGAAGGTGACCTAAGTGGGGGTATCTACCGTCTCAAAGTTATGTCTCACCAAAGGAAAATAATAGCGGTAGATCGTTCAAAGGAAGATTGTCAGTTGTGGCACCAGCGACTCGGGCATCCTTCTTTTAGTACTTTACCTAATATTCATGTTTTATTAAAATATTCAAAAAATAATTCTCTAAAATATTCAAAAAATAATTCTCTACCTTATGATGTTTTCCATCGTGCAAAAGAATCTAAATTATCCTTTCATCTTAGCAATAATAAGGCGAAACGCCTTTTTGAACTTATACATTGTGATTTATCGGGTAAATACCAAACTCCTTCTTTAACTGGGGCACATTGTTTTTTCTGTTTGGTGAATGATTTTTCTAGGTCCGTTTGGTTTTATCTTCTTAAAGAAAAAAGTGAAACAAAAAACATCTTTATTAATTTTCACAACATGGTTTTCACCCAATTTTAAGGAGTCATCAAATGAGTTAGCAGTGATAATGAAACCGAATTTTTGGGCCTTAGAGATTTTTTTTCTCACACCTGTATCCTTCATGAAACTTTTTTTTTTATTATTTTATTTTAAAGGAGGATCAATAGTGGTTCCCCACTTTCCCTCTGGCATGACCCGAACTCCCGACCTACCGGTGGGAAGTGAAGCATCTTACCGCATGAGTTGCGGTTCATTGTCTCCTTAATGAAACTTTATGTGTCTATACTCCTCAACAAAATGGGCTGGTAGAAAGAAAGAATATGCATATTTTAAATATCGCACGAGCCCTTTGTTTTGAAGCTCATTTACCTATTCGTTTTTGGGGGGAGTGCATTTTAACAGCGAGATATTTTGTCAATCACACTCCTAGTAAAATCCTTAATAATAAAGCTTCTTATGAAATTCTTTTTGGACGACCTCCATACTTTGACTACCTTAGAGTCTTTGGGTCACTTTTCTAGGCTCATAACACCAATCCATCTAGAGATAAATTCACTGAACGGTCCACCAAGTGCATTTTTGTTGGATATTATATGGGCCAAAATGGTTGGAATGTCTATGACATTGAGTCTAAGAAATTATTTGTCTCTCGCGATGTTCGCTTCTATGAGGATGTTTTCCCGTTCGCTCCCTTGTAAAAAATCTTTCACCAACCTCGAAAAAAAATTCAGAAGATACTCAGCCCAGAGCCAACTGTCCAAACCCAGCCAGCCAACCAAGTAAGCTCATTCCCAAATCTGGGTCCAGACGCAGATAGCCAGCCCATTCCAACATCCGGCCTAGCTTTTACAGACCCACATCAGCCCAATTCGCCTAGTCCACCCATCCTAGCCCTCGCCTAGGTAAACCATCATGACCCGCGACCATCCTGACTCGCGATCTTCCCTCGCGATCCTGCAACCCAAACCGCGAGGCCTCTATCCGGGTCCCCTGTTCACATCCCCTCTCTTGGCCCACTTGGTGAGCCCGTTCAGTCCAGCCCAACCGCAAACGCAACTTTTAATCCTCATATTTTAGTAGACCCAAAACATTCCAGTAGCTTCTGTCCGTCCTTCAAGCCCTCTTCCTTTTCAGGATGATCCGCCTCGACGATCCACACGCGACACTCAACCATCTGTTCGACTTCGCGATTATATTTGTAACACCGTTGCTCTCGCGGCTCACCCTTCTCAAACGGCTTCTTCGAGCGCTAGTCTATCCACTACATAATTATTTATCTTATGAGAATTTTTCTTCTTCCCATAAATGTTACTTGGCTTCTCTGTCCCGCTATACCGAGCCTCACAGCTATGTAGAAGCCGCTTGTTCTTCTATGCGGAGGGCATCTTTGGCAGACGAAATACGCGTCGTTGAGAGTAACAGCACTTGGGTTTATGCACCATTACCTCCAAGAAAGAAGCCTAATTCCAACCGCTGGGTCTATAAATTAAAGTTTCGGGCAGATGGTTCTTTAGAACACCTTAAATCTCGCGTTGTGGCTAAAGGTTACTCTCAGGTCGAGGGGGAGGATTTCATCGAGACTTTTGCACCCGTTGCCAAAATGACCACGATTCGATGTCTTTTGGCTTTGGTCGTTTCCAAAAATTGGAGCATCTTCTAACTAGATGTCAACAATGCATTCCTTCATGGTGATCTTGTAGAGGATATTTACATGAAACCACCACTTGGATTTCGCCACCTAGGACAAAATTTTTTTTTGTAAGCTCAAGAAGTTCATATATGGTTTGAAACAAGCGGGAAGGGAACTGGTTTGGTAAGCTCATCACGAGCTTTCCAAATTTGGATTTAGGCGGGGATGTGATAAAACCTACCTTATTTATCTGTCGAAGAAGTAATATATTTATTGTGATCCTAGTTTATGTTGATGACATCATTCTCACGGGAAATGACCTAAAAACATGCTAAGAAGTAAAAGGGTACTTGGACTTTAAATTTACAATCAAAGACCTTAGAGTTCACAAGTACTTTTTGGGCATAGAAGTAGCACATTCACCCAAAGGTTTGTTTCTGTGTCAAAGAAAGTATGACATTGACATTCTAACAGAATGTAGTTTATCTGGTTCGCGTCCATGTTCTACACCAATGGAGACACATCTCAAGTTGACGACAGAAGATGAAAGTCGAAAGTTAATCAGAGATTCATGGCAATATAGGCGATTAGTAGGGCGATTACTTTATCTCCCCATAACGAGGCATAATCTTAGCCAATTCATGTAAAATCCAAGAGAAAGACATTGGGATGCTGCAATTCGAGTTGTTCGTTATATCAAAGGCAAACCTGGAAGAGGAATTTTTCTGCCTAGAAACAATCCTAATGTAGGACTGGTTGCTTATTGTGATTCTAATTGGGTCATTTTCCGCACAACTATGAGGTCTGTTACAAGGTACTTTGTTCAATTCTCCTATTTCTTGGCGATCCAAGAAGCAACAAGTTGTCTCTCGATCTTCAGTAGAAGCCGAATACAGAGTTATGAAAAACGCAACAAGCTGAACTAGTTTGGCTAAGAGAATTGTTCAAATCTCTTGGAGTCACTTTGGGACATGCTAAGTTATATTGCGACAGTCCTCCGGCGCTCCACATTGCAGACAATCCAGTCTTTCATGAAAGAACTAAGCATATTGAAATCGATTGTCACTTCGTTCGAGAAAAGGTCCAACATAGGACACTTGTTACTTGTCATGTGGGAACAAAGGAGCAACTCGCCGACGTGTTAACCAAAGCTTTGAGTCAAGGGAAGTTTAATTATTCACAGTTAGCAAGTTGGGTGTTCTCGATTTTCACACTCCAACTTGAGGGGGAGTATTGGAAGTTGCTATGTTAACGTTGCCTAATTAATTAGGAAGTGCCTAATTGTTGGTTGATTAATTAGGACATCTAATAATTGGTTTCTACCCAATGTATAGTAATTACATAAATAGCGTATTTGGTAGTTAACTAATGTAGTGTAGGAACACATGTATAAATACCCATTTACTAGTGCATTATTTTGTAAGTGAGAAATATGCAATTTCCCTTCAAATCTATTAACATGCCTTCTAAGTCCAACTTGAAACTACCAAAATTAAATAAGGGTAAATATGAGAAGGTAAAGTATAAATATCATTGGGATTGAAATGTTGGGCCATAATGTTTTCTCGTCCTATGTTCTTGTTATAGAGCCCAAGGCCCAAGCCCAAAGGGGTATAAAACGCTTGCTCCATTGCTGCCCATAATTATTAGAGAGAGAGAGAGAGAGAGTCGTGAGTATTGAGTGAAAAAGAGAGAATTCGCAGGGGTTGCTTTCTGCCTGCGCAGTCTTGGGAAAACTTTTGATTAGATGGTTATTTTTACTCGGATCGATCTCGAATTTTAATTGAACATAGAAGACATATAGGGTGGAGATTGGATTTCAACGATTGGTTTCTGGGTTATGGTTGTCAGAAAAACATTATGTTTTTTGTGTGAAATTTTCTCTATTCTCATCTCTTTTTGTAACCTTTCTTGATTCATAGTAAAGTTTATGGAGTGGACCCGAAGGTCCCGTGGTTTTTACTCTTCAATTTGAAAAGGTTTTACACGTAAAATTCTTGGTGTTGTGATTGTTTGGTTTATCTTCGCTATCTATTGTTCCGCTGCATTCGTAACTCTCATATGTGGGAATTGGAATTATTGTTTGGTGTCCTACGTTTTTTATTCAAGTTTGGGAGATATTTTGTCAAGTATATTTGTTCTTGTTGTTCAGTTTACTTGGACTATATTGTGGTTTCTCCCCCAACATAGTGCTATCAGAGCTTTGGTTGCTGTGTGATTATATTCTTGTCTAAATTATGGAACCGAATATTAGCCATATAACTCGTCTGATGGGAAAATTTTTCATAGTTGGAGTAGTGACATGGAGGATTTGTTATATGTTAAAGGTTTTCATTCACCAATTTTTGGTTCAAAGCCTGATTCTAAATCTGAAGCAGAATGAGAAGTTGAACATCGCCAGGTCTGCGGTTTCATTAGAAGTTGGGTTGAAAAAAATGTTACGAATGTTATTTTAAAAGAAACAGATGCCAAGAAATTGTGGAAAAAGCTTGAGAATATATATGCCGCAAAAAATGGAAACAATAAGTTTGTTTTGTATGAAGCGGTTGATATATCTGAGATATAAAGAAGATACTCCTATCATGGAATATGTCAATGAATTTGAAGGAGCCTATGGTTAGCTATTTTATATTGATATTAAACTTGATGATAAAGTTTTGGGACTTTAGTTGACTAACTGTTTACCTGAATCTTGGGAAAACTTCCGGTCCTATTATATTAACAATACTCATGCAGGTGCCATGTCTTTAGAGTATGCTAGAGATGGTATTTTGAATGAGGAGGTTAGGAGATCTAGACACCACCTGTTATGTTGGGGGTTTGGCATGGACCCATTCCCTTTTATTGAATAAAGGCAATCGGAAAAAGATACATAGAGGGGGACGTAAAGCGAAAAACCTCTAAGTAGGTGGAAACAAATCCACTTCCTACACGGTATAAACAATGCAAGAAAAGACTATTCCATTTATAAGCATGGAATAAGTGATACAAGAAACCTATGCCAATATGCAAATCAATAAATACAAGATGCAACAAAATCCTATCTAATACGCAAATAAGGTGTCTTGGACTTATCAAGCCAAATGAGACCACGAATGTTAGAAGGCAAACTAGTGATATCTGAATAATAAACAGAATGCCGATTTGAGGTTGCTAGGTTGACCAAAGCATCCGCCACAGAATTAACCTTCCAATAAATATGAATCATCCTGCAATTACCAAGAAGAGAGACATCACGACGAAAAGCACTATCTAGAGACCAAGAAGAAATCATACCTTTTGCGACTGCCTTCACCAAAACTGCTGAATCGGATTTAACTAAGTGGAGTAGCCGCACCGAGCCGCCATTTGAAGTTTTTCAACCAAAGCCATCAATTCCGCACTGAGTCATTTGGAGCTGAATCGGATTGAACTAAGAAAATTGAGAATGCCAAAATAAAATTCCCATCACTATCCCGAAGAATACCACCGATACCAGATAAGCCCGGATTGCCTTTAGAAGCTCTATCGGACCACAAGTGTCCTTCGCATAACAAAAAGTGGAACTGAATTGCCAAACCGAATGCCCTTCGCCCTCATTAAGGTGGATGTGTAATCATGAAATTGAGCCAGAATACTTGACTGGGAAGTAACTTACGCCTCAAATAAAAAACGACAGCGAGCTTTCCATAAAACCCAACAGCCAGAACAAGCCATAATAAGTAGTACCTGGCGGTTTCCGGAAGCCCCAGCATACCACCATAAAGAGAGCAGCCCATGAATATTATTGACAGGAGAAGAGGGCAAAATCAACCCAACACAGACTGCCGCCTCCTACCAAACTACTCTTGCAAGTGTACATGTAACGAAAATATGATCATATGTCTATGTACCTCTAAAACAAACACATCTAGATGCCATAGAAATTCCAAACCTCATTCTATCCTCATCTAAAGCAAGATAACCAATAAGCAATTTCCACATAAACAAAGATAAAGAGAGAGGCAATACCTTATCCCAAATACATTCCCTTGGAAATTGGATGACATCCGAGCTGCGCAACAAGGTGATAGCCGAGGCGAGAGTAAAACAGCCATGAGAGTCCTCCATCCATATGCTCCAATCAGATTCATTAGACAAGCAGACATCCGTCAATGAGGCCATAAAAAACACTGGAGCCAAGTGACATAAAGCCCCTCGGTTCCACCCTTGATCTGTATAGTAATCACGAACTTCCGCCTCACATAACACGGTTGACGGGCCAAAAACCATAGAATCAAAGGATCCATGAAGAGTAAAATTCTCATAAAAAATATTAGACTCTCCATTACGCAAAAGAATGTCAATCATCTTCTCCACATCTTTCTTAACCAAGAGGATTCTTCGCCAAGTAGGAGAACAACCCAAAAGAAAAACACTTTTCTTCACATGATGTAGTCCCACACAATAACGGGCTTTCAGAAAAGTAGACCACAAAGAAGTACAACTACGAAAATTCCACCATAACTTCCAAGAGAAGCATCATAAAAATTAATTAAGGAATGAATACCCACACCATTACACTGAACATCTCTTGCCATCCTTTGCCAAGACATCCAAAGCTTTCGCTCTTGACCATTCGTTTGATCCCACACAAAACGGGAAAAATATTTCTCCAGCTTTAGTAAAACAAATCTCAGCACATTGCAAGTGGTCAATATATGTAATGGCATGGAGTTCAAGACGGACCGAACCAACACAAGTCGGCTGCCCATACTCAATATTTTCCTTTGCCATCCTTCAATCCGATCACTTTTTCAATCAAAGGATCAAAATATTGTGCTTAAGCCCTTCCTTGGAAAATGGGGCAACCAAGATATGTCATGAGGAATTCCACCTCAACAAAACCGGTTACCTCTTGGATCATAGCCCCTGAACTCCGAAAATTTTGGTAGATACATAATAAGAACACTTCCCAACATTAACTCTCTGTCCAGATACTTGCGCATACCTTCTAATGAAATCAATAAGAATAGTAAGATTCCTCCTTTGGCCATTTATAAATATAATAATATCATTAGTGAAAGAAAGATGTGAAATAATGATCGGCTTCTTAGGAATGTGATAAGGAGAAAGATCCCCCCTCCCAGACATCGTTAATTTGTTAAGATTACGAGAAAATACCTCAGCAGCAAGAATAAAAATAAGAGGCGACGGAGGATCTCCCTGCTTTACCTCACGTTTAGCATGACAATAACCATAAGACAATCCATTAACCATAACAGAAAACCAATTAGAGCTCAAGATATTACTGATTAAATGCAAAAAATGCGAACCAAAGCCAAAAATTCGTAGAACCTGAAGGAGAAAAAAATGAGATACCCAGTCAAAGGCTTTCATCATATCGATCTTGATGACCAAATTACCTCCTAAATGGATCGTCCATTTACAAAACCTATCTGATTCAAAGATATTAGTGAAGGCAAAAGAGAAGCAAGCCGAGTACCATTACCTTAGTTATCACTTTATTAGCAAAGTTACAAAGTGAAATTGGGACGGAATCCACTAAGATGAGTGGGGGCTCGTGATTTAGGAAGAAGAACAATCAAAGTACTCTCCATAGCCTTAAGCATAGGCAATCCATACCGTAAAATCCCTGCATCTGCTCGAAGAACATCACACCCTACAATATCCCAACAATCTTGAAAAAATCCCCCTGAATATCCATCTGGGCCAGAAGCACTATGCTTATCCAATGAAAAAACCGCCTCACGCACCTCTAGCAAAGAAGGAAGGACCGAAAGCATGCAGTTTGAAGTAGCATCGACCAGACTTGGAACAACATCCAAAAAATCCCAACGGGATCCACTGCTTTCTCAGCCGAATACAATGAGGAATAAAATAGAAGGGCTTCCTCCCAAATAACGGCTTCTTCGGTCAACCAAATACCTTGATCATTTTGTAAAGTAGTAATATGCATCCACTTCCTCTTATTTTTGCACAATGCACGAAAATACTTTGTATTGGATTCCCCGTCTTGTAGCCATTTTATTCTAGATTTTTTCCTCTAATAAGTTTCCTCCTCCTCCAAATAAAATTGATAACTCGTTTTAGCCTTCATCTACTTAGCCATGTTTATGTCACTCGGATTTGCATCAAACTCCGATTCAGCCGCAACCACATCCGCCTCAGCCTGTTTAAGTCTAGTAGGAACATTGTCAAAACAATATTTATTCCAATTTCTCAAAACTATTTTTATTCGCTTCAACTTCCCGGATAATACCACCATTCCATTACCTTCAATCTCGGCAGCCCAACTTGCTGAGACAACATCTCGAAATTGAGAATGTTTTGATATTTGAAAGATGAAGAGCCTACTCTCCCATCTCTGCCAATTTTGAGGAGCAAAAGACAGTGATCCGAAGCAGACCTGTGCAAATGTTCCAATGAAGTAGTACTAAAATAATCATTCTAATGAGTATTGATCAGAACTCTGTCGAGTCTTCGAAGTAAAGAAGGTGAGGCACTTCTGCACCAAGTGTAAGGACTGCCAACAAAAAAGTATCTAACAAACGACAATCACCAACAGTGTCTACAAACTCCGAAATAGTCAAAGAGGGTGGTATAGAGCCCAAGCTTTCTGAAACACTTAAAACAACATTAAAATCACCTCCCACCAACCAAGGAACATCATGTAGAGTGCTAAAAGAATGAAGTTCATCCCATAATATCCTTCATTGCGTGTAGGCGCACTTGGCATAAACAAAAGAGATATATACAGGTGTCCCAGCATAATTATTAAAAAGAACAGTCAGCATTTGCTCAGAATTGCCTACTACTGAAATATCCATATTACCATTCCAAAACAACCATATATTACTATTGACATTGCTAAAACCGTCATCAAAGCCCAAGCGCCGTACATAGTAAGGTAATTCAACAATATCAAGCATAGGTTCCAAAATAGCAATTAAAGAGAGAAAGCAGTCAAATTTGAGTTGACGTAGCCTAGCAACAGATTCGCTATTTCCAACACCCCGAATGTTCCAAATCACAAAATTCAACATATTCATGGAAATAAGAAAAAGGAGTAAATGGTCTCATTAGAGGGTTCTACTTTGGATTTTTCCACAAGCCGAGATGACTTCCTAGAAGTAGCCATTTGTTGTTTCTTTTCTTAACCGCTCGGGTTGTATTATCTTGAGCTTGAGATTCAACAAGTGGGAGTTCAATGGATATAATACCTTGAGCTTGGCTTTACTCCCCCAAGTCCGAAATTGCTCTATCACCCAAGTCTTGATCATCCGTCGGTTCGGTCATTGTCAGACCGTCCCGGCCGGGTCTCGATCTTCTGGCTGACCTTCGGGCCTCACAAATTCACCCACTTCAACACCAGGCTGTAACGCAAGCGCCTCCGGTTCGTCCGGGCCTTCATCATCCGACCCAGAGTCCACTTCCACTTCATATTCTACAATCGGGTCTTGTAACCCAAGACAACAAGCAGCTGATCCGGACATTACCCAAAGCGTACCCGACCCTTCAGTGGCCTGAACTGGGTGAGTCGTGTCCACAGATTTTGAAGTAGCCGCTATAAATTTCTTTAGCTGTTCAATGATTTCCGCCTGTGGTAGCGTATATTTGCTACCTCCAGTCGATTGATACAAACGTGGGATTAGAATATGACTTTTATCGCAACCAACACGAATATCATCAACACCTTTGGAAGCTAAAATAGTAGGAGAACCAAAAACTGATGAATTAACCATGGGTTCCGAATCAAGAATTGGTGGTGATTCTTCAACCAAATTAATGACCGACACCGAGGATTCCACTTGCACAGCTTAGACCGACTCAATTTGCATTGAAGGGGCCTCCAACATGATTCGCGAAAGGCCGGGATCTTGATGCCCAGTAGCTTTCCAAACTGAATTAGTAGGGTAATTTACAATTAAACCCAAAGCAAGGACCTTTGGTGGCGGTGGCGCCACTATTTTAGCTTTTCCTTTACCTTTTTTGTTTTTCTCAATGGGCTTCGCCATCGCGTGTTTCTCCTTTTCCAGCGGCGGCATAACCGATTCCATTTTATTACGGCACTGATTTTGATGATGTCCAATACGCATACAAAATAGACAATAATCCGGCAAATCATCGTACGCAATTGGTTGCCAATACCCCTTACCAGTTTTGGCTTGTGTAATTCGAATCCTTTGTAGAAAATTCAATAATAAGTCCACCTCTACACAAACTTTAGCGATACTTAGCCTAGAGGCGGCGGCGGTTAGAGCATCCAAAGCAAGCGGTTGTCCAAGCTCCCTTGCAAGAAAAAAAAAGCTTAGCTTTGTTCAATAAATGAATTGGCAATCCTTCAAACCTAATCCAAATCGGCACAATCGTAGGCTCTTCATTAGCATTAAAATCATAAGTACATTTGAAGACTCTCATAGATAATCCAAAAAAATTCCAAATACCTTGTCTCCAAAGGCGGCAATAATCCTCCTCAAGATCAAATATAATCAAGACATGTCTGGGATCCATTCTTCCAATAAAAAAACTGTCATTGAAACCAACTTTATGAAATGATTTCCGAAGAGAATTCAAATTGGGGGCGTGTTTGTGAAACTTTCCAACAAGAGCGAATCTCCATGGGCTAATGAAAGCATCATGTTCTTCCTCCGAGATAATGAGATTCGGTTCACCTTTGTAAACATCAAGAGGGTAACAGGTAAAGAAATTGCCTCGGGTCGACGCCGGGAGAGGAGCTCCGCAAAGCTCTTCTGTTTCCATGGAGTAGGGGCGGCGGAAGGAGTCACCACGACCTGATGGCCGGCGGCCATAGGCGGCCGAGATACCAAATCAAGAAGATATTGAAGATCTCCTAATTTTTAGGAGAGAATATTAGCATGCTTATATTTAAATGTTATCGATACTAAGAGAATGACTCTTTTAAGGTTGTAGAAATGTGGATTATCCATGACATGGGAAAACACAACTAATATGCGGATGCTTACTGATATCATCTTCTCATTGCCTAAAAATGCCGGATACTGCTTAAGCTGCTCAAGAACGATCCACGGTTCACCTAACCATGTAATAGCTAAGTTCTGGACCTTGAATTTTCTGCAAACTTAAATATTATATTCAACGACGCGTGTCTATTAGTGATCGAAGAGTAAAACTAAATTTCAGAAGAATATTTTATAATATATACATGTAATAGACAATAAACTTAACACTACAATTGTCACCTAATTCATTCCTTTGCTACCCATATTCTGAAAACCTGAAATTAAGTGCTTTTAAACCTAAAAGGTTGTTCTAATTCAGTTGCGTCTGAATTTGCACAAAACAAAAGGAAAATGAATTGCTGATGGTAGATTTGAAATCTATGTAAGATGCCTTGGAACGATTGTAATTTAAAACATATTGAAAGTCATCCATGAGCAACTTTTTCAAATGTCAAAAGAACATTACAAATTGAGAAAAAAGATAATGAATAATGACTAGCAAAAGAAAATGAATAAAGCAGCATTATGGAAGTTCTTCACATGCATAATTTTTGTATAACTTGTTTCTTACATGAAATGAGAATAAATGCTGAATATATATCAAAAATCTTGATCACCATAAACGGGGTAGATGTTGCAGATGGACAGGGTTTTTCTCCCCAACATCCAGTTCATTATCAATTACTCTCTATCCCAATTTAGTTGTCCTAATTAAAAAAAAAAAACATATGGATTAAGAAATTATGAAATTTTATACAATCATAGTTGTAAAAGACTCAATGCCTTTAGATTTATTTGGAGTGTAGCATTGGAAATACACATGCCTTATACAACTTGAAACTACAAAAATTAAATGATGGTAAATATGAGATGGTAAAGTAAAAATATCATTGGGATTGAAATGAGGCAATGAATTTGGGATAAGGAAAAAGTGGTTATGGGTCATCTAAGTTGGGACTAGTGACGGATCCAGAAAAAAATTTCACTGGGGTGATTTGATATACACAACAATTCACTGCGGTTATTTATACATTTATTATCTAAATGGAGTAAAATATATCATACATAATTAAAAAAAAAAAAAAAAAATACTGGGGTCATTTGATATGCACAACAATTCACTGGGGTCATTTATACATTTATTATCTAAATGGAGTAAAATATATCATATATAATTAAAATATATATATCAAATGACACCAGTGACCACCACCTACATCCGTCTCTGGTTGGGACGGAGGGAGTAGTAACTCTAGCCCATCAGATTATTAAATATTTTCTGCATATTAACAACCAGGCCTATAAGCCATCCACTCAAGTGAACAAGGACAAAACAGGATACTTCATGGACAAAGCCATGAATTGTATTCTGGGGGCAAAAAACTGCAACAGTATACCCACCTACCTATAAAACTGTAAAAAACAAATCTGTGGGGGGGGCTAACTTGATAAAAATAATTCGAATTACATATAAAAATTACTATATCTATTAGTATTTTTTAAAATCTCGAGCCCCCCGTCCCTATAGAATCGTCCTTAGACAAGTATGACGTTCATTTCTATAAGGCATCACTATTATCATTGTACAATAAACTGTTGGAGTGAAAAAAAAACCACTCAAAGCATGGTGGGGCGGACCCCCATTTATTAATATAGCCAAAATAAGACAAAAATGTAAGGAGGGGGACGTAAACCAAAACTTCCCCAGAAGATGGAAAAAATTCGACCTCTTACATAAATGATAGCAAATAAAATGCAACCTTAAGCATTTATAATATGCTTAAGGGTGATACATTGGAATCTACGCTAAAGTGCAAAACCATAAATTCCGACACCGACCATTTAATGTATGGCCTAGCCGAAAGAGCTACAAAAGGGGAAAGACCATGTACCTATACAAAACGCACATAAGGCGTTCCTAATTTGTCAAGACGAATTAAGCCTCGAACCTCAGGTGGCAGCAAAGACGAATCCGCAAAACGTTGATTCACACAATTTGCACATGCCAAGTTGGCTAATGCATCTGCAACAGAGTTTATCTCACGATATATATAAGTAATCTTGTGATCACCGAGAAGAAATAAAACTTTGCGAAAAGTAAAATCCAGCTTACAGCAGTTAATAGTACCTTTACTGAATGTCGTTGCCATAACTTAAGAGTCTGTCTGAATATGAAACTGAGTAATACCACACTGAATCACCATTTGTAACCCGACAAACAAAACCTCCAACTCCGCTCCAACACTAGTTCTATAATCACCGATATGGCTAGAGAAGGCTATAATAAAATAACCATTAGGATGCCGTAGAATACCTCCCTGTACTGCAGACCCCCTGGATTCCCCCTTTGATGCGCCATCAATGTTCAAGATTGCCTCTCCGGATACCATGTCCGCTCCCCAATGCAGCACCATGGTTCTTCTTGGTTGAAATATTCTTTGACTTGGCAACACCGTTTTGGCTTTCAACAGCATACCAATATAATCTCTGAACTGAGCCAAAATACTTGCTTGAGAAGAAGTTTTTTGACTCATGCACAAAACTACATCGCACTTTCCATATTGTCCAACACACCGAACAAGCCATAAGAGTAATCAATTTAAAATTTAGCGAACCACCAAAATGAAAGCAATTCACGCAATGTGTTTACTCTCCTAATATCCACAACAAGACCCACCCGAGCAGTTGCCTCTTGCCAAACACATCTTGCTAACGAGCATTGGACAAATACATGATCATATGTCTCTGTTGCCCCCAGACAAACACAACGAGAAACCAAAGTACCCCAAAACGCATACGATTATCATCAAGTGCTAAAAATTTGTTAAGCAATTTCCACATAAAAAGAGAAAGTGATAAGGGAAGTACCTTATCCCAAATACATTTCCTCGAATGTTGTGCCACTCCCAAAACTCGCAGACAAGTGATAGCAGATGCTAGAGTGAAATGACCATGAGAAGTGTCCATCTAAATCAGCCTATCATTTTCGCAATTCAAGTCCAATTGAATTATCGGTAGTTTTGCAATAATCGGCAAAGGGACATTTATGCTAAGAGTCTCTCTGTTCCATTCGCCATTTTGAATAAAATCCACTACCCGGGCTAGGCAAGTGACTTCCGTCGGATGTAAAATCCATTTATCCAAAGCGCCAGTCAATGTAAAATTTTCATAAAGAGAGCTAGCTTCCCCTTCCCGCAACAGACAAGCCATGCGAGACTCAACCACATCTTTCACTTTCATCATACGCCTCCAACTCGGAGAACAACCAGAAAATTCCACACTAAACTTTACATGAGCAAAAACCCCCCACAATATTTAGAGCGTAGTAAATTAGACCATAAGGAGCAGCTATTACGAAATATCCACGAAAAAGAATCATAAAAGGTAAGTAATGAAATAACACCAACACCATTACACTCCACCTCCCTAGACATCTTTTTTCCATGACATCCAATGTTTTTTCTCCACACCATCTGTCTCGTCCCCAAATAAAACCGCGAGAACATACGTTCCAATGTTTACGTGAACAAAGCAAGGGACATTACAAGAAGCAAGAATATGCATAGGAATGGAATTAAGAACTAAACGTACCAAAACAAGTCGTCCCTCCCATACTAAGTAAATTTTGCTGCCACCCTCAATACGTGCTCCATTAGTATGCAATACATTCATCATACACCTCCAATCGTTGGAGTTTACATTTTATATAAGTGCTCAATTAGATCGGGAATGCTCAATTGGATTGGGCAAAATTGGACCAGGTCGACCGAGAACTTTCTCGGGTCAACCGTACTGGTTTGTCACTCCGGTCGGTCGAGAACCATTTCTCCCGGGTCGACTCGAACCAGTTGGACCAAGTCAAAATTGACACATGCCTTGTGTGAGAGAGTGTATGTGCGTGAAGGGGATAGTGGAGAGAGGAAAGTGTGAGTGTGGAATTAATTAGTGCCACTAACACCACATGATGAAATGTTCATCACTCACTCAATTCACTCCTATTCCAATCTACACTACTCTAGCCGAAACCAAGAAAAGAAAAATTCTCTGATTTTTGTCTCTCTAGAACACACACTCAAGAACACAAAAAGAGAAAAGAGAAATCGTTTTTCTTATTTCAAATTTCCGGTTTTGTCTTCCCTCAAATGTATATCTACTTAACCAACCAAGAGTCACATAATTGATGTGATTAGCAAGTGTTGCTTACCAAAAGCGTCTTCTTCAGTATAGTAGCATAAGCTGCCTTGAGAATAATGAAATATGGATCTTGATCCTAATATAAAGTTTTGAACTTTCCGAATGAATACTTGAGGGTTATTCATTTGAAAATAAAATGGTGGGAGAATCATTAAATAAAGTCCTATTAATGATTTTAAAATAGGGTTACATGTACTTAAATTAGCCATCTAAGTATTTCATCTATTTCGTATTACTGGCCATAAACAAAGTTTTCTTCGGGTTTTGGCCATACAAATTTTACAGGCAACGGATTTTAGACTCAGGCCAAAATTTCGATCACGTTCTTTTAAATTTTTGCCTGAAAATTTAAAAAGACTAACCTACCCTCAATGACCCGACCCGCAAAACCCTCACATTACCCAATGAATACTCCATTTCCCCTGCAATTTTGCTTTGAAACTTACCAATTTTGCTCTAAAACTTACCTCAACAAAAATATTTCACCACCACCACCCTTCCACCCACCAGCTCCATCCCTCCAACCAATCTATGAAATTTTTTCCAAATACTCCACGGATATATATCATCCATTGGAGATCGAACGGTGCAGAAATCATTTTCAAAATTAATCCCCAAATCCTCAATCTATTCAATCAATCCATCATAAGAATGACCCTTTTCCAATTAAAAAATGCTTAAATTAATTCGTCGGAGATGGGTTTATGTTAATTTTGAATCTTTTCCATGAATTATGATATGTGTTTTTTGTATTTGGTTATTTTTTGGCTTCTATAAACTGAATTTTATGTATTTGGTTATATTATTTGAATAGGCTTCAATTATATGTTTCTTTTATAGATTGGTGGGAGTGATGGAGCTGGTGGGTGGAAGGGTGGTGGTGCAGGGTGAACGGGTGGAATTGACTGAAACTATGAATACTCCATTGATGATGTGCCCTTAATTTGTCTATTGATGATGTGCCGGAGATGGTGGAATTGCTGGGAAGGAGAAAGAGGTCAAAAATGACGAAAATGGCCCTCTCGTGGGAAGCTTTTTTGAAATTTTTGTCGAAATTTTGTCTTGAGTAAAAAATCCGTTGTCCGTAAAATTTAAATGGCCAAAATCCGAAGAAAACTTTGTTTGTAGTCGTAATCCGAAATAGTGAAATACTAGATGGCCATGTAGTGCATTTTAACCCTTTAAAATATGACAACTAAAATTTTGCAAACTCTTCTCTATAGATATAATAGTAAATGCAATCGTTGCACCAAACTCTTTATCATTGCGATCCGTCCTTGAGAAGGAAAAACTCGAGGGAGGAAGCTTTTTTAACTGGTACAGGAACTTGAGAATCGTTCTCAAGCACGAGAAAAAGTTGTATGTTCTTGAAACTCATATTCTTGAACAACCAGCCACTGGGCTCCGACCGCTGAAAGAAATATTTATCGTAAACACTTAGATGACGAATTAGATGTGTGTAGTCTTATGTTAGTGACCATGACCTCTTAGCTTTAGAAGCAACATGAGGAAATAGGATCTTTCGACATGGTTAATCATCTAAGGCAACTCTTTCATGGTCAAGTTCTCCAAGAGAGATTCGATGTGTTGAAGACTGTTTCAGTGCAAAATGGCAGAGTGAACACCAGTCCGAAATCACGTTATGAAGATGATAGGTTGTATTGAGAGCCTTGAAAGACTGGGATTTCCTCTTGTTTAGGAGTTATCCACTGACTTAATTCTGTAATCGTTGCTTGGTTCATTCAGTCAGGTTGTATTGAACTACAACATGAATGGGATAGACAAACCCCTCCCAGAATTGTTGAACCTGTTGAGGACTTCCGAGAATGAAATAGGCTAGTCCAAAGCCATTTATATGGTCAATAACAGGCCAGGGGTTTTGGTAAGCCTAAAGGCAAGCCTTTGGGCACACCTAACCATTCTGGGAAAAGCATTGAAAGCCAAGGGAGGTGTGTTTAAGGATGACACTTGTCACCATTGTGGTAAGCGGTGTCATTGGAAAACAAATTGTATGACTATCTTGCAGGGGAAAAAGTTTGGGAATGGAGCAAATGTCAGCCTCGGCTCGGTATTCATGTTATACGAGATCAATCTGTCTACTACTAATTCCTCATGGGTATTAGATACCATATGTGGTTCTCACATTTGCATGAATGTGCAGGGATTACAAAGGAGTAAGGGGCTGGCAAAGGGCGACGTGGACCTAGATTGCTGCATCAGCTGTAGGAACATTTAGTCTTAGTTTTCCTTTTGTAATTGTTCTAGACTTAGACAATTGTCTTTATGTAACTACTTTAACTAAAAAAGTTATTTCGATCTCTTGTTTAGACTAGATGAGTTTTGATATTCATATTAAAAACCAACGAATGTCGTTATCGTTAAATGATATCTTTTATTGTAGTGCTACATTGGTAAATGATTTATATTTGTTAGACCTAGATTCAGCAGTTTATAACATAAATACAAAGAGGATAAAGACTAAAAAGTCTAATCATTCATACCTCTGACATTGTCGCTTAGGACATATAAACGAAAACCGCATTTCCAAACTCCATAAAGATTGATTGTTGGAATCATTTGATTTTTGAATCATATGATACATACTGAACCTTGTTTAATGGGTAAGATGATTGCTTCTCCTTTTACTAGAACCCGGAGAACGTGAAAAGGATTTGTTGGAACTAATACATAGTGGTGTATGTGGTCCATTCAATATCCATACAAGAGGTGGTTGTCTATATTTCATTACTTTTACTAACTATTTTAGTCATTTTGGATACATGTTTCTTATGAAACACAAGTCTGAGGCCTTTGAAAAGTTGAAAGAGTACAAGAATGAAGTAGAAAACCGACTTGGGAAAAGTATTAAGATGCTTCAATCCGATCGAGGTGGGTAATACTTAAGCCGGGGAATTTCGTGACTATCTAAAGAGTTGTGGAATATTTTCACAACTTTCTCCATCGACTACTCCACAATGGAATAGTGTATCCGAAATGAGAAATCGAACTTGATTAGATATGGTTCGATCAATGATGAGTCACGCGAGCCTTCCAAACTCCTTTTTAGGGACATGCTTTAGAAGTAAAAGCTTTAACACTAAACAGAGTTCCATCTAAATATGTTGAAACAACACTATATCAGATATGAACTGGGAGGCGTCCTAGTATGTCTTTCTTAAAGATTTGGGGTTGTCAGGCGTTTTTGAAACGTCCAGCTTTGGACAAGATTAGCCCAAAGTCGGTCAAGTGCACCTTTGTGTGGTATCCAAAGAAAACTAAATGGTACTACTTCTACATCCTGAACGAGAACAAATTGTTTGTTACTTGTAACAGAGTTTTTCTAGAAGAGAAATTCCTTTCTGGGAAAACAAGTGGGATCAACGTAGAACTTAATGATGTTTCGAAACTTGGTGAAGTTCCAAGGGAACTTGGTGATGTTCCAGGCACAAGTGACCATGTGGAATTGGAACAAGATACACGAGCTGTTGTGGAGCCAGTTTCGAAAACACAAGAATTCCGAAGGTCTAGTAAAGTTCGTAGATCACCAGAAAAATTTAGATTTTACGTAACAGAACATGGAAATGTTATGTTTATTGATCACGATGAGCGTACCACATACAAACAAGTAATTACTAGTCCAGATTCTGAGAAATGGCTTGAGGCCATGAGATACAAGATGGATTCCATGTACACTAACCAAGTATGGATCTTGGTAGCGAGTAACCACAATAGGGTGCAAGTGAATTTTCAAATTGAAAACTGACATAGAAGGGAACATTCAAACGTGCAATGGGCGACTTGTCGCGAAAGGTTTTAAACAAATTCATGGTATTGACTATGATGAAACATTTTTCCCTGTAGTTATGTTCAAATCAACTATAGCTGCATAATGTGATTATGAAATGTGGCAAATGGATGTCAAAAAAGCTTTCCTTGACGATGACGTGTATATGATACAACCCGAAGGTTTTGTCGATTCAAAAAATATCAATAAAGTATGTTACCTTAGGGATGACAATTTGACCCGTGATCCGTTGATCCGCCCTGCCCCAACATCTTTTGGGGAAAATCAGACCTGCCCCGCGAACATGGCAGATCGGGTATGGGTTTCAAGTGTGCCCTGCTCCGCCCCGAACTTATAATATTATTACTAAACCTAATTCCCTCATTCTCTCACTCTCAAACTCTAAGTTCAACCGTTGCGGCGCTGTCTCTCCACTCTCTCTCAGCTCCGCGAAGACAACCAACGGACTCCGCCGCCGACTCCACCATTCTCAATCCGCCCGTCCTCCGACTCCCTCCTTCTGAATCCTCCCGTCCGCCGACTTCCTCCGTCTCAGGTCCTCTTTCTTATCAGGTATAATCTTTTCTCGTTTTTACTGGATTTTTTTTGTACATGCAAACCTTGAATGGATTTTGTTTTGGGATAGATTTTCATGTCCAAAGTTGAGTTTTCTACATGTTTGATAAATTCTCTTGCAATCAATGCTTGCTGAAATTGGTAATTTTAGATATGTTCTCGATTCATGGGATTCAAGATTTGTGTTGATGATTTTTTTTTTGATGAACTTATTTTTTGTTTCTGATGAATTCATGGGTTAGGTTTATTTTTTCCTGATGAAACTGATATTTAGTCATTTCTTGCTGTTGTCAGATTTTCTATATAAATGTATGATCTCATTTTTAATAAATTTGTTTTTTCCTACTTTTACCTTTAATAAGTTAAACATGACTAGTGAATTAAGTTCTCTACATACTTGTGCATTGTTGATTTTGGGAAATATGGAGACTTTAGAAAACGAAGCACGATCTCAACGCGCAAGCGAATTACAATGTCAACTTGCAAGCAAAGCACAATCTCAACGCGCAGGTCCAGAATTTGAATTTTCCTTTCCACTAGAACTACATGCATCATCATCGCCTGATTCACCTACTTCTCCAATTCTGTCAACCACTGTTGCCAATAATGAAATTAATGAATAAAACAAAACTGGTGGAACAGCAGGAAGAGTATTCTCTAAGTAGTGGTCACATTATACGTAAGAGGTTGTTAATCGGTTACAAAAGGTCCGATGCAAGTATTGCAGTAAATTGATGGGTGGTAACCAGAAGAACGACACTACTCACTTAAAGAATCATTACTATAGGTGTCTTAAAAGAAAAAATGATGACGTAAAGCAAAAACTTTTACAAGGCAAGCACAAAAAGGATAATCAATGCGATCTTTCTTCTCCTTTCCACTTTTATCAAAAAGCCTCACGTATGGAACTTGCAAAAATGATTATAATGCATGAGTATCCTCTATAAATTGTAGAACATGTAGGTTTTAGAAACTTTTGCACAAGTTTGAATCCTTGTTTTAAGTCGGTCTCAGAAACACGGTGAAAAGCGATTGTTTCAAGATATACGACGTTGAAAAAAATGGCTACAATGTCGAATTTTGCTACTGTAACATCTACAATTACTCTGAAGATTATTGTTGTGGACTGTAACAACCGTCTTTAAACTAAGAGTAATGGATTGATCATGTGATCAGAGTTAATTCTTGTAATAAATGCAGAACATTACAAGTCCCATTTCGGTGCCTATAAAAAGGCGGTGTTGATTGGCTGAAGAATCATCCGAAATTTTCCTTTCCTTCTGCATAACTCTGTTGTTTTTCCCTTGCACTTACATATCATTCTGAGAGTTCAACTGCTCTATAAGATTCGAAGTTGATGTTACTCGCGCTTCCAGGCTAATGATGAGGTTGGGACGCTTTTACCTTGGGAGTTCGGTGTTCGAGTAGGCCCTGAGTCGATAAAGGCAGGGCATATTGAACTTAAGAGGAATTGGTGTGACTGATGTCTCGACCAGTAATAGCAGTTTAAGGTTTCAGTATTGTTTTTTACTGCTTTATTATTTGCTTTAAATTTAGAGCAGTAATATTTTTTCCCTGTCCCAAAGTATATTGTAGTATACTAGTTTTTTTCGCTTTTTGTTCGGGCTTTTTATTTTCCTGTTCAAGTTTAAAAACCCAATGCAGTAACCAATTGTTCTGCTTTTTATTATTTTTTTGCTCAGTAGTTATAAAAACAAGTGCAGATTTTATTTTTTCTGCTTGCATTTTCTGCACGAGATCTTAATTTTCTGCTCAGTATTCAAGGAAAGATATCTAATAGTCTTAACTTCAATACTCGTGTTATTTTTCTCGTTGTTGTTTCTACCGATTAATTACTAACTTGTGTTTTGTTTTTTTGTTATGGAAATGGAAAAAACCCGAGAATGAATCTGCTGCAACAAATATTGGCACTGGTTCCCCAGTAACGCTCCGATTGGAGTTCCAACTACAACGATTCCCCCTTTCGGTAATCAAATAGGCGATATCGAGACCACTTTTTCCTCCTTTTGTAGTTGCCATGCCAAATCGACCAATTCATTTTTGTCGGGTTTGACAAACCCGAGAAGTTTAAGGGTGGCGACAACTTTAATTTGTGGAAAGAAAAAAATTGTGTTTTTTCCCGACCACTCAACATTTGATTCGGTTTATCACCGAGGATAAACCGGTGGAGGACAGTAATGATCCTCAATCTGAAACCACGGTACGAGCGTGGCTAAGTGCTGACTACCACTGTCTGAGCCAAAGTATATTAATGAATTTAGATGATTTCCTTCATCAGTTGTACTATTAAAAGAGTTCACCAAAAGATTTATGGGAATCTCTGCTAAAAAAAATATACTGTGGACGATGCGGGGTCCAAAAAGTTTATAGTCGCTCGTTTCCATGATTTCAGAATGGTGGATGGAAAGTCTGTTCATGAACAGAGTGAAGAGCTTCAAAAGATATATCATGATCTTGCCGCTGAGGGCATGGGAATCAATGACTCTTTACAAGTGGCGTTATTGATTGAGAAGCTCCCTCACTCTTGGTATGATTTCAAGCATTACCTGAAACACGAGAATAAGGAAATGACTATGGAAGATATAATGTTGAAACTGAGGATTGAACATGACTCACGGAAGATGAGTAAGAAGCTCAATAGCTCTGTGGCTAAGGCTAATGTAGTTGAAACTGAAAACTCAAGAATAACGCTAAGAGAAAGCGTCCAAATTAGTCAAAAGGTTCAAACTCAAAGTTTACTGGAACCTGCTTTGTGTGTGGTAAACCTAACCATAAAGCTAAGGATTGCTGTCAGATCGAGTTGCAGTGATCTAACAAGAACAAGAGAAACCCTGGTGCTGGGAATAAGAACTGGAATTAGAGGGTTGGCCAAGTTAATGTGGCAGAAGATGGAAGACTGGGCTCTGGAATAGAAGACATGCATATGGTAGCTATCATTTCAGAGGTAAACTTGGTTGGAGGCAACCAAAAGGAGTGGTTTGTTGATACGGGGGCCACTCGTCACATATGTACTAATAAATGGATGTTAAAGACATACCAGGCTGTTGAAGATGAAGTCTGCTATATGGGGAACTCCGCGGCCTCCAAAGTAGATGAAAATGGCACTGTTGTCCTAAAAATGACATCGAGAAATGAGGTGACTCTGACTTATCTGCACCATGTGCCAGAGATCCGGAAGAACCTCATTTCAGGAATAGTGCCGAACAACAAAGGTTTTAGACTTGTCTTTGAAGCAAACAAGTTTATTCTTACCAAGAGTGGTGCCTTTGTGGGATAAGGGTATTTAGTTGGTAGTTTATTTAAAATGAATGTAATGACAGTACTACCATGTACTGAGCCAATTAGCGTTAATGTAACTGAGGCTTCCACTAGCTCAGCTGGAAAAATTGCCCAAGAGGCTAATAAAGATGTTAAATTTGCTTATTATGTTGAGTCTTTTAATTTATGGCATGATAGACTAGGTCATGTAAATATTAAAAGTATACAAAATTTAGTTTCATTAAACTTACTTCCAAAATTTAACACTAATAAAAATTACAAGTGCTAGACTTGTATTGAGGCAAAGCTAGCAAAATCCTCTTTTCATTCAATTGAAAGAAGTTCAGAACCATTAGACTTAATTCACACTGATGTTTTTTATTTAAAATATGTGCAATCAAGAGACGGTAAAAGTTACTTCATCACTTTATTGACGATTTTACAAGATTTTGATATGTTTACTTAATGAGAAATAAAGACGAAGCAATAAATATGTTTAGTCATTATAAAGCTGAAGCTGAAAATCAACTTGGAAAGAAAATTAAAAGGCTAAGAAGTGATAGGGGTGGAGAATATGAATCTCCATTTGCACAGTTGTGTGCTGAAAGTGGGATAATTCATCAAACAACTGCGCCCTATACTCCAGAACAAAATGGTATAGCAGAGCGTAAAAAGCAAAACTGAAAGACATGATGAATGCAATGCTAGTAAGTTCCCGGTTCACCATAGAATTTGTGGGGGGGTGAAATCTTTGCTTTTCGCAAATCATAACCTAAACAGACTACCACATCAGAGACTAGATAAAACTCCTTATGAATTATGGAAAGGTCATGCACCTTCTTATAAGTTGATAAAACTTTGGGGATGTGTAGCAAAGGTTCCAATTCCGCCCCCTAAGCGGAAGAGAATATGACCTAAAACGGTAGATTGTGTGTTTATAGGATATACACAGGATAGTAGTGCTTATAGATTTTTAGTGCATAAATCAGATAACTCTGAAGTGCATGTAAATACAATTATTGAGGCTAGGGATGATTCCTTCTTTGAAGGGATTTTTCCTTACATTAAGCGTTCAAGCTTAGACCCTAAAAACAATCAAATTGAGAAGATTGTGGGGGGAAAATAACTTCAAGAAGAAGTTGAAGAATCCAGACGTAGCAAAAGAGTTAGAAGGGAAAAGTCATTTGGTACAGATTTCCTAACTTATTTGTTAGAAAACGATCCTTTGACTTATAGAGAAGCAATTACTTCTCCAGATTCTGACTTATGGAAAGAATCAATTGATAGTGAAATAAATTCAATTCTTCAAAACCATACATGGGAACTTGTGGAACTTCCACCAGGCTGTAAAGCATTAGTATGGATCTTTAAAAGAAAGATGAGACCTGATGGTACAATTGACAAGTACAATGCAAGACTTGTAATTAAAGGATACAAACAAACTGAGGGTGTTGATTATTTTGACACTTATGCCCCAGTATCTGGGAAAACGTCAATCAGGCTAATTATTACTTTTGCAGCCTTGTTTGATTTGGAGATCCATAAAATGGATGTGAAAACAGCTTTCCATTACGGAGAACTGGAAGAAGAAATATTTATGGAACAACCTGAAGGGTATGTTGTTCCAGGCCAAGAAAACAGGTGTGTAGACTTGTCAAATCACTGTATGGATTAAAACAAACACCTAAACCATGGCATGAGAAATTTGATAGTGTAATGCTATCAATTGGTTTTCAAATAAACCAAAGTGATAAATGTGTCTACGTGAAAGAAAGTAAAGAAGATTATGTAATAGTCTGTCTCTACGTACATTACATGATAATTATTGGTAACAAAGAAAATATTAAAATTACCAAGAAATTGTTGTCGAAAAACTTCGATGTGAAGGACATGGGACATGCTGATGTGATACTTGGAATGAAGATTACCAAAACATCAGATGGATATTCACTTTCTCAAAGTCATTATATTGAAAAAATATTAGACAAATTTGATAAAGGAAGTGATGTAATTGCGAGAACACCTATGGAAGTAGGTGCTAATCTTCACAAGAAGGTGTGCCACAACTTGAATATTCTAGGATCATAGGCAGTCTAATGTATCTCATAGACTGCACTAGACCAAATATTGCAAACTAAGTCAACAGACTAGCGAGATATACAAGTAATCCCAATTATGAGCACTGGAAAGCGTTAGTTAGAGTACTTAGATATATAAGGTACACTGCTAACTATGGATTATTTTGTACAAGATATCCAAACTATAATTGAAGGGTACACTCGATGCAAATTGATAGCAGATTCTAAAAATATAAAATCCACAAGCGGATACATTTTTATAATTGGAGGTGCAGCTGTTTCATGGAAATCATGCAAACAAAATTGTATTGGGAGATCACCTATGAATCAGAATTCATAGCTATGGATCTAGCAGGCGAAGAGGCCGAATGGTTACATGGATTTTTGGAAGATGTTCCAATGTTTTCAAAACCAATGCCACCAGTTAGAATACATTGTGATAGCATGTCTTCTATTGTTAGGGAAAAGAATAATGTGTATAATGGGAAGTTTAGACATATACATCGTAGACATAAATCCATAAAGAAACTTTTGAAAACCGGTGTTATAATTTTGGATTTTGTGAGATCCAAAGAAAATATAGCGGATCCGTTAACAAAAGGTCTAACGAGAGATCTTGTAGAGATTTCATCGAGGGGAATGGGGCTGAAGCCCGTAAAATTGAATACCACTCATGATGGCAACCCTACCTGAATTGTAAATCCCAATTGCAGGTTCAAAGGGACAACTGAATTGTGGGGGAAATCGAACAAAGCACTCGGGAAAAGAGTTCCCAGCTCATTTCTAAGGTGAAAGAGTGATAGACCTGTCCATTGGAGGATACACGAAAGTTCTCAATGATCCTTATACGTATTACGTGGAGTATGGCAGGATACTTCTAAATAAGAGATCACCTATATCGGATGTGAAGGGGCCACTTCTATGACATGATTTAAGGGCTAAATCTCTAGAGCATTCGATGACCATTTCTAAGGCAGTCCAGGGCTGAAATGGACAACAAAGAAAGAATCGATTAACAGTATAGAGAAATCGTTGTGTGAGTATCGTTGTCTTGATACACACAAAACGCTGAATACAGATCAAAGCATCACGTCCCACTCGGTTAGCAAGTGTATCCGATGTTATTTCACTAGAGAAGGTTCAAAGCTAACAACTACCTATCCCGATGCAACGAATTCTCGCCGAACTCTTGCATTGCATTTCATGTGCATTTTTTAACAGATTTTCATTCACGTGGGGGATTGTTTTTCTCAAATAATTAAAGTGTAATGAATATGTCGTGAGGACATATTTGAGCTAATATATTTATATGTTACACCGCTCGCTTTTGAATGTTACTGACCACGAAGTGAGTTGCGCAATAACATGCGAGAAAATCAATCTTGGTGTGATTGATAAATTGGTATAAAGTAGGGTGATTGAAATGTGGGAATTGAGTTTTGAATTGCATCCCACATGGGAAACTCATGAAAGAGAAAATCACCTTATAAGTTAAAGTGGTTAACATGGGTTTAAATTTTGTTACTTGTATTATGTCCCATGTTAGAACCCTCGTAGTGCGCCCTGCAGTGAGGTGTAAACGGAAGGTCCATTGATACCAAGTTAGCTTGAACTTGTGTGCAGGCGCAACTCGCGTACATGAATGCTTTGGGACAAAAAAAACTCGCGTGGGCCTGTTAAGCCACGTTTTTGCTACTTGGGTTTGAATTTTAAACATTCGAATTTTGTCATTTGTAACAAATGCAATTACTCAAGATTATTGTTGTGGATCGTAACAACCATCTTTAAACTAAGAGTAATGGATTGATCATGTAATCAGAGTTAATTGCTCTGTAATAAACCCGGGTCATTCATGAGTCCCATTTATGTGCCTATAAAAGGCATTGTTGTTTGGTCAAGAATTATCCAAAATTTTCCTCTCCTTTTGCATAACTCTCCTGTTTTTTCCCTTGCACTTACATATCATTCTGAGACTTCAATTGTTCTATAATATTCGAAGTTGTCATGCATACTGCTTCGAGTTAATGATAGGTTGGGACGCTTTTACCTTGGGAGTTCAGTGTTCGAGTAGGCCTGAAGCTGATAAAGGCAGGGCATATTGAACTTAAGGGGAATTGGTGTGACTGATGTCTCGTCCAGTAATACCAGTTTAAAGTTTCAATATTGTTTTTTACTGCTTTATTATTTGCTGTAAATTTAGAGCAGTAATATTTTTTCCTGTCCAGTATATTGCAGTATACTAGTTTTTTCAGTTTTTATTTTCCTGTTCCGAAGTTTAAAACCAGTGCAGAACAAATTGTTTTGTTTTATTATTTTTCTGCTCAGTATTTATAAAAACAGTGCAGATTTTATTTTTCTGTTCAGAAATTCATAAATCAGTGCAGAAACAATTTTTTTTTTTCCAGATTTTATTTTTCTGTACAGATCTTAATTTTCTGTTCAGTATTCAAGGAAAGATATCTAACAAAATCAAAGGGAAAATTTGCAACTAACCTAGTACTTAAATCGGAGGAGAGACCTATTTATTTCAAGAAATAAGGGGATTTAAAAACTGGAGCGGAAGATTCAAACTCATGACCTCTACGTCATGAGTCACCTTGACATAAAGATCAATGCTGCATTGTCGTATAACCTAGTACATTGTTATGCATTTTCATATAAAACTTTTTGGTAGACTTAAGAGGTTTCTCCAATAAATACGGCTATGTATAACCCAAATTAGTCTATTCTAATTGATCATTGAACAATACAATTTCTATGATATCCTGAATTTTTTGTCATTAAATGATAACATGCTAATTGAATTTTTTGTGTTACATGTTTATTATATGTTAATTTATATGTACGCTTGTTTATGGGTGGCTTTAATATAGTATATAACTTGAGGGGCTTAAATGTAGGTTTTAGAAAACTTATGGGAGTGGTTTAGCACCTTTTGAATGGTTGTGTCTTAAGGTAGTTTGTGCAGGATTTTTAGAGGTTAGGAGGAAAAAAGAAGTTAGAGACGAAGAAAGAAAGAAGAGAAATAATCTGAAAAGCATAGTGGCTGTGAGAATTATTAATAATTGAAGTAGTAAACGAACATCGTGTGGGGCGAAGAAAGAAAGAAGAGCAATAATCTGGAAAACATAGTGGTTGTGAGAATTATTAATAATTGAAGTAGTAAACGAACATCGTTTGGGGCAATTCTAGTTTCTTTTCGAAGCTAACTGAAAGGGATACACGTGAGAAGTGACGGGGGTGCATTTTGAGTTTCCAGCGAACGAGAATTTACATTTGAAGTTTCTTCATTTTTCTGGAAAATTCTTTATTTTGCTTGCTTGCCTATTGTATCAAGTAAGGATCTTCACCCTTGTCTTTTCTATACTAAATGCTCATGAAATGACTTGTTTAAAGTTCTGAAAATCTATGTTGAAAGGAATTTATATCATGTTTTAATGCATTGGACGAAGCCTTGAATTGAACATATTTGTATGTTGATAGCATTGATTATAATTGTGTATGATATTTGCATTCCCTTTCTTATCTTTATTTTTCTTGAGTATTTACAGTATTCTGGAGTCTTATAAGCTATATGTTGGAGTTGTCACTAATGGAACTCTTGTCGAGATTCGATTTCATTGAAAGGATTAATTCTTTTGCATTGTGGAGTCCACGATGGTGGGCAATGACACAATGCGAATGGATCCTTAAACACTGAGCTCTCCGTTAAGGAGATATACTGGACCCATTTATTGCATACTGATGCCTTTCCCTTCTAGGCTTAAAGTTGATTGAAGTAATTGTTTTAGAGTTGTGCATAGACAATCGAGATCTGTTGTGTGAATGTGAGTCAAAGCATAAATTCCATTCGAATAGTCCAACGTTGTGTATGTCGTTTGTTGGTATGAGCAACACATGGTGTTTGTGTCTTTATTTTGATGTTTAGATGTTGGATTTCAACGTGTGTTGTCTATTATTTACTTGTTTATGTTTTTGTATGTTTATTATATGTGCATTGTTGTCTAAAAAGTGTATTTCGGGGTTGGGAATGTTAAAGTGCATAAATGGTAATTTTGTGTACAATTTTATACTTGAAAAACGAGTTTATGCAACACGCAGAAGAATGGTTCGTCCTACCATTCGTCCTCAGCATCGTCCGACAAACTACTGGGGCTTTCTGCCTAACCACAGACGAATGTGCGGACGACGCCACAGACGCACCTGCTGACAAATGCTTTGTCCTTGGGTTAGTCCTAGGGTTCTGTTTCAGCAAGTTTTGTTTTTCTGTTTTGTTTCGTTTTAAGCCAAGTCTCTTATAATTTCCTTAAAGTATTTTGCAAGTGTTTTAAAGGTTGTTCTAAGCCAAGTAAAGTCGTATTATGTTTTCCATGGTTTTTGGAAAGTTGGGAAACAGTTTTGTGTCTTATTTGATGTTTCATTCCAAGGATGTTAATACTTACTGGCTTCATAACTCACGTTTTTATTTTCCTTACTTGCGGGATGACGAGATTGTTGATGATTTCTATGTTGCAGTCGGGGACGGGGACTTTGATGAGGTATCATAATATGTCTTGATGTAATAGATAAACTAGACAATTTACTCATAAGTTAAGTATGTAATAACTGTTAGAATAACACACTTTTATTTCCGTTGAACTTATGTTAAAACTCTGATAATTCTTTAGTAATGATTTAACACATTTAATCAACAACATATTGCAAACCCACTATTAATGGTTCGTAACTTATCCTACTAAAAGAGTAGTGACAGAGATAGGATGGGCAAAATTTCTAGAATATATTGTGTTTTCATTATCATGTTAGGGTTACGTTACGTTAAACTCGAAACTTAAGATTCCATGTGAGAAGTATTCCACAAACTGCATTAACCTTCCTTGATACTAGAATATATTTTATGAAATAATTATTTTACATACTTAATGTTATATACATATTTTACTATTTCAAAAAATTATAGTAAACTTTATTATATATGAAACTGGCATAAATTTATACATACGCAACTTCTATAAATATTTTAGATGTTAAAATCATATCATATATATAGTTAGGAATGTTATACGAAAAAACAAACAAGCAAAAGAAGAACTTCAACATGAAAAATAATACAAAAGTAAAGAATACAAGATATTGATAACGCATTTCAACTACATGCTAACTTCTGCGGGACCAAGTATTTTGAATGGATTTTGCACTACAGCTGAACAATGGAAAGCGTTTGTTGGATTAAAGTTGAGGACAAGAGAATAAAATGGCTACCAATTGAAAGATTTTTAGACAAAAAGAAAAATAGTTTTGGACAAAATAAAAAAAATGAAAAGTAATTAACATTAGAGATTCAATGTGATTCTAGGGATGTGGTTCATGTGCTTCAGCGGCAGTCCACTATTCCGTGAAAATTGGATGATTTATTCCAATATATTTTATGGTTCTTAAATAAATTTTCAGTCAGCAACTTTCATAATTAGAAAGTAGATGGTTTTCTTACAAACTAAGATTTTTATGCTTTTGCATCGTATTCTTACTCTACCTTTGATGAGCTTTCACGAGAATTATGCGGTTTAGTAAATTTAGATCGCAAGGCGATTCCTTCATTAAGAATTTTATGAATGTTTTGCAGTTGAGGTTAGTTTTATGCTCCCCTCATTATACTCTTTGATTAATGAAAAGGTAAGGGTCTCAGCCCTAACCCCCACCATTCTGGTGGTTTATTAAAAAAAACAAGAAAAAAATCAATGTTTGTAATTTTAAATATTTTCTCTGAGAGAAATCTTAGTTTGTAGTCATTGTTGTTGTAATTCATTATCTAGTTTGATGTTTTGGATTTATTTTATTGTCATGAAATATAAACTTTAGGTAATTTTCAATCGTTACACCGTTGGTGAGATATATGAACTTCATGTATTTTCAATTCATTGTAGCCTAATTTTTATTTTATTTTGCTTCAAGGATAAAACATGAATTTTCATTTAGACGTTCAGGAAATTGAATAAAAAAATAATAATAGTAAGGATATGATAATTTGAAAACATTGCGGTCTTACATATTAGATGGAGCAACTAAATAAGTCAAACACTTGAAACTAAACAAGGAAATCAACAAAAAAGATAGGAACCAAAAAAAACTTAACTAAAGGGGAACATTTAAAAGGACAAACATTCTAAACCATAAATCTTATCCTATTTGATTAGCAATCATTGTATTGGTAAACCTTTTCTTTTCTCGGCCCTCATACTATTATCCAACAAATATTTCCATTGTTTGGCCTCTATACTATTTTCCATGCAAAAATTCTTCGACTTGATTTCTCGTAGTTTTTGTCCTGAATTGTGTCCAACCAAAACCATCAATAAAAGTTTTAGCATTTTCCTTTTGTTGGCGAGTTAGGGGAATCCAATTGCACAATCTTTGTCTAATATTGACATCTAGTTGTGGCATTCCGATTGGTGAAGATAGATCTTTTTCGCTCTCTTTAGGTTTTGGTTGAAGAGCCGCTAAAGGCAGGGCGAAGATGTCGGTGGGTGGTTTGAAGGCTGCGACAGGAGATACGATAACTTGAAGATTTGTTATCTTTGGGATTTTGTTGTTCATCAAGACTGCGTGAATGTCTTTCTTTTCGGTTTTGTTACAAACCGATGACATTTTTAAGGAGATGGTCTCTTTCGATAGTCTGCAGGGTAATGAAATGTCATGTTTAACTCAATTTAATTTAAAAGTTTGACACTTCATTGTAGATAGACAAATACCCCACTTTTGTGTCACACTTATTTATTTATTTCCAACCATATAGATCAAATAGAAATGTTGCAATAAGTGTATAAGCATCAACAATAATAATGATATTTTCCATGATCAATGTATGGAAAGTTACATGGCCTATATTATCTTCTTCAAAGCTATTGTGTTGTAGAATTTTGAAACATGTAGGCAAGTTACATAAATGTGTATGAATCAATAATAGTAAATACTCTCCCATCCAAAGTATTTGTGTTATTTTGAACTGTATGTATCATGTCAACCATTCAGACTCTAATTTAATATATATAAAATATGTAATTGCACATAAAGTATCCACTTAATTCATAAATGGAAATTTCAAAAACTTAGATCAAAAGTATAGAATGGTAGTTGTTGTACTACACTATGTTGTGTAAATTTCCACTGTTTCCATTTCTACATACAATTTGAAAATAGTATTTTTGAAAAGTTATAAAATTGAAATATTAGATCATCAATATGTTGCTGTTATATAAAGGGTTAATTGTAGTTTATTACTCCTAAGGTGGAGAGATAAAGCACTTTAGTTCCAAATGTTCAAAAATTTCTCATAGGGGTCCCATGATTGTTAGTCAACACAAACTACGTTTGTTTGGACACTAAAATGGCTAAGATGCACATACTCAAGTAACAATTGCGCCCCTAGTTTAAGTGTGTAAAAGAATAGGAAAATTGACAAATTTTACCATCCAAAATTTTGAAATTGATGGATCGGGCCCTTGATAATTTTTTTTAAGGATTGAGACCTAGAATAAGTTACGATTGGTGGGTTTCGCCCAACCGTCGATGTCCATTAACAAACAAATTAAAGTAATTGTTTTTTCCTATTTCAAAAAAGAAAAGAAAAATTGTCAACTCACTAAGGGCATTTTGGAGAGCCCACATCTACCATCTATGACCATTTCATATTTCCCCAGATGTAAACTATCATCTCACCGCACACCCCATCACCTAGGCCCCCTATCCCTTCTGTCCCATTTCCCCCGACTATACCCCTCGATGTTTGTATCTTCTGCCCCTGGTCTACTTCACCGGATCTGAAAAACCCTCCCACCCTAACCACTGAACCCATCCCCTTTCTTCTTTTTACTTGTTTCTTCCCCACTGGCATAAATGCCTTGAACCCCCTACCCCTAACCCCCCAAAAAAATGGTTGAAAATTCCAATATCAACATGATAATGAATATGAGGCGGTGTTGGGTAGGCGAAGGAACATAAGCGTTAGTCAAGAATAGAATGAACTCATAGTTTCCCAAACTCCAATGTGTTAACCCACTTCCCTTTGATGATGAGAGACGATGTGAGTTTAAGATAGATGGTTGCAGGCGTTTGGGGGAAAGCTTGGAGTAAATCGAAGTTTTAGTTCTGAACAACAAAAAAAAAAACAAATTTGGTGAGAATGCTGAAAAATAGTAGGGGGATATAGGGCGAGGGTGCAATAGATGTAGAGAGGTGGGTTATAAAGAAGAAGAAGAATAAAAATAAAAGAGTGAATGTGAAGAGGAGTAGGTATTAATGGAAGAGTTTGAATGGGATTACAGATCATATATAGGTTGATGAGCCAAAAGGGCTAGGTGCGGAGTGCTCAAGATAAGTGGGGGCCACATAAAGAATTAAGAGAAGGAAAAAATAAAATGATGCGGGCGAGGATTGCAGAGGGTGGAAGTAGGTTAAATGCATTTACCTAATTAAACATTTCCTAGTTTATAATTCGTTTAAAATGCCCCACAAAATTTTCAATGTTAACAATCCAATACAATATAGATCGGCTCTTCTTATAAAAGGAAAACATTACTTTCAATAAGTAGTATATAATACACTTTTATTACCATGTCTTTTAGGTTAAAACACCTTAGTCAATACAAACAACCATTTTTCGTATAGTAAATTGTCAAATACTCATATATTATAGTTACAATTGTGTCCCTAAACTAAGTAGGAATGGAATAAAGAAAATTTATCTAAATTGAAAAACACAAAATAAAACCAAAACCCATTGAAAAATTGAAGAGAAAAAATCAATGGAGAAAAATGAAAGAAGAAAAAAACATCATTTCTAAAACTGCAACGCGTCTATCCTACTTTCTTTTGCAGATTATAGTCGGTGAGGGTTTCAGATAGAGCGTTGCAGACACGTAGGTAGGCGTCGGGGATATGCAGATATAGAAGAAGAATGAGAGAGGGTAGGTGTGACGATTAGAGTTTTGCATAGTGATGGGCAAAAATAGAGTGGGGGATAGAGGAAAATGAAGAAGAAGAAGAACAAGAGGAGAGATAAAAGGAAAGGGAAGATAGATGATAGAGGTTGGAAGTGGTTCCAAAGGGCATAGATTGAAGGAATGGAGGCGGTATAGGCACATCTACCCTCTCTCACTCTCTCTTTCTTTTCTTCTCCTCGCTCTTTGTTCTTCATGGTCGCCGTGGCCACCATTCCGAAACTATTGGTTGTCAGTTCTCATATCATTTATTTCCTTTCCCCTTCGCTATATTCTCACTTCTCTAATCTTCTCTCCTCGCGCACAATCAACGCTTTCTTCCCCATCTCGTTCTTCTTCTTTTTTTCTTTGGCGGCCAAGAAGTTCAACATTATCCTAACGCTAACACAAAGCAATCAAGTGGAAATTTGAAATTATCTAAAGGGACCATAAGGGGTACCAAAAACAACATCAATGGTCAGATTTCCATAACATTTCCTGGCAGGGTTTAAAAATAGATTGAGCAATGAATATGTAGAAACTCATCCCATCCTTGTACTTCGAACAATTTTTTGAACGGTAAAATTGAATCCCCAAAATATATCCAATCAATGGTGTGAGAATCAACATCTTGTTAGGGATTAAGTCTCTTGGATATCTCAGTCTTCTTGTCTTTCTTCTAATTTGCAATTAATTTCTTTGACATCTTTCCTTTCTCAATATGTCGTCATTTACTTCTTTCTAATTTCACTGGGGTTACCAAGAAAGAGGGTTTGGCATTTTTTTAGGCGCCATGGAATAGGAATAAGAAGAATGGGAATGAGGGACGATTTGAGAAAGGTTGGACCTTTTCTCATAAACACAATCTATTTTATTTGTGAGAGAAAGATAAGTTAATGAAAGAACTTTGAGAGACTTTGAAGGTTTTCTGATTTTCAAGGAAGAGGGAAAAAATAAATTAATTAATATGAATTGATGGGTATATTTTCTTATATATTGATTGTTGGAAGATGATACAAATTAAAAAAGTTTGGTAGTGATTACCATAACAAATTCGCTTTTTTGATGAATAATATTCTAAACCAAGAAACGTTTAAGAAGGTTTATTCATTTTAACCCTATGCATTTATTGTAACATCGTAATATTTATTTTTTCCAATCTATAACTCTCCAAAAAATGCAATTTTAAATTTGAATTTATTACACGTATAACACAAAAGTACACACTACATTTAGAACTATCATAAACATTCATACCTTTCCTGGGAAAAGTTTAAAACTTGGAAATTATGAGGATGACAATTTGGACGTGCCGTCAAATATGTCATGGAATTTGAATTCGAGTATTGATTAGATTTGAGTGTTGATTGTTGAGATGATTATACACATCAATGTAACTCTTGATAACATTGTAACTTCTCTAGCAGCTAGACTTCTATGCCCGATAGAACATTCTAGCCGCGCCATCTCATGGCTTTGCTGGCACCAGCGCCGCCCCCTACGGGTAGTGTCTAGCCCAAAACATCATTCGCGGATCTCCAATCCGCACCAACACAGCCGCATACTACAATTATGGTAAAAGACCTTACATCATATAAGGGTGAACCGGCGATCATTGTTGAAGAAGATGATCTTGTGTCGCTAGAAAAGCCATGGAAACAGGATTTGGTAAGGAAATTTTCACACCGAGGGCCGCCCTTAGAGGTTCTTAAGCGTGATTTTTAAAAAATTGCAATTCAAGGGAGAATTCGGATTGGATGGTTGGATTCACGACATGTAATTATACGTTTTGAGAACGAAGATGATTATTGTCGCTCAAGCGCAAGGGTATATGGATTTTTTGTGGATCAAGAATGCGGGTGTTCAAATGGACGTATGATTTCGATCCGCGGTGGAATCCTCCATTTTCCCGCTTTGGATACGCTTGGAAGGATTACCAATTCATCTATTTAATAAAAGCTATTTATTTTCAATTGCTAAAGTCTGCGGGGATTTCTCTCGTTCTTGATGAACCCACGACTATTGTTACAAGGCCTAGCGCCGCACACATTTGCGTCGAGGTGGATTTGTTGAACCCCATATGCACGGGAATATGGATTGGGAGTACCCAATCGGGGAAGGGGTTTTGGGCGAGGGAGATAGAGTATGAAAATCTTCCACAATATTGTTAGAGCTATTGGAAAATCGGACATGGTACATCAGATTTCTGAGGGACTGAGGTTCGTAGGGCTGAGGTCACGAAAAAGCGGGCTGACGTCATCAACAAAAAGTCAGCGCCGTGTGTTCTTAAATCTGGGAAGGTTGTTGGGCAGAAATAGCCGCCGACTCAGGGCGGCGCACAACAGGTCTCGGAAGAGCCTTGGGTTGCGAAGCCTACAAAGGATGGGCCAATTGTGGATACTGGGTCTGGGAATGAACACGAGTCAGGTGAGGAACCGGCCCATGAGAACATAATGGTGGAATCAGAGACCCGAGATGAGGAGCAAACTGGGGATATTTTGTCTACTGCTGGGATGCCTGTATTGGAGCAGGGTGAAATCCAAGAAGGTGACGTGGAGACGGATTCAGGAGAGTCTAGGATGATACAAGTCCGAGATGATTTCAATGTCAACCGTCAGATTAATGTTGGAGAGGTAATGGAAACAATGGGAAAGAGTCATGATGACTTACGGATCCTTCTCTCAAGAGTTAGAGGAAGTGGCTAAATCGGCGTCGCAGGCGGGACCAAAATCTCGAATTGTGCCACGAGAAGGCTGTTCGAAATTTGCAACCTTCTCCAAAAATATAGGGTCTCGACTTGCTAAGGCTCGGGCGGATCAAGCACCTTGTACAGCGATATTGAAGGAGCCACATCCGGTTGCCATTACAAACATTGTGGTTGACTTAGATCACATCCCAAGTCAGCCAGAGGCTACTGTTGCATCACGGCTCAGAACGGCCAGAAAGAAAATAACTTATTATGGTGATATTCGGAAATCGGTCTGAATCCCTCAAAATGGCCATTGGTCTTTTTGAAAAGTATGTGTCTTACTCCTATTTTATGCTTTTCCTAATTTTTTATGGTTTTGTTATTCTGGAATATTAGAGGTATGTAGAATGATGAATCGGTAGCCCGGGTTAAATATCTTAAATGGGAATATCGGGTTACATTTGATTACACTGTTAGAACCTATGTTGCAACTAGAGGATTTGACTCACATCGCCTCTCGCAGTGGTTTTGATTATAGCTTTGGCAACACCACTAGTAAAATTTTGCTCTTGTGGGATGGAACGATTGACCTATCGGTCATTGGTGATCATGAACAAGTGGTCCATGTTAAGTTTAATAACTTTGCTGGTAATTCAGTTTTTGGTTCTTTTGTATATGCGCGTTGTCAATATACGCAGCGCCGTGATTTATGAAATGAGTTAATCAGTTCATAATACATGTCTTAATTCCATTACACAACAATTAAGATTTTGAGGAATTCAATAGAAAATTTTGATACATGTCTAAAATGCTCCGATTGGGGTGGTTAGAATTGAACATTGGGGAATTGATGTTTAAATATTTGTCTTTGCAGAACAAAATCATTAAATGGTTTGTTGGAGATAAGAGTAAAGTTTGAAAAAGTATAATAAATTCATTCTTTATAGGGCATATATTTTGAAATATATGGATTACATTTATTTTGGGAAAAATTAAAATATAAAGTCTGACATTCAATTTAGAACGGAGGGAGTAATATAAACTAGGACATGTTTTGTGTGCTGCTGCTGCAGATTTATATCGACTAAAAACCAAATCCTTGTGGATTTGTATTGTTTCAGTCCCTTGAGGCCAAGGCTCAGAAAGCATTAGACTGCCCTTGTTTTTCTCATTTGCTGAGTGGGCCTTGTTGTTCATAATTCTCGGATGCTTTCCTCTGTTTCCTTAAAAGCACTGCTGAAGAGAAGGTAAATTCACCTTCTCATTTCTTTCTTCATATATTTGATTTTGTCAACTTAAACCAGTAGTATTTCTCATGCTCACCTCCTTTAATTTGTATAAACTTTTATCTAATAGTAGAGTATTTTGATAAAGAATGGTGCATTAAGATTTAAGACATAAGATAAGATGACTACAAAATATATTTAGATTTAAGTTTTAATTTACCCTTAATTTTGTCTCATTTACTTCCAATGTTTCCTTTTTTTGTTTGTTGAGTTGCTTTAGCATGTTTTGAATTTATTTTCATTTGAACTGATAGAAATATAAACAATCTTCTATAGTAAGCTCCGCTCTCTGTATTTTGAAATGGCAAATTGGCGTAAATAGTCCCCAAACAAATTAGCGCCAGACTGGGAGTCCCAAACATTGTTTTTTGGTTTAAAAATCCTCAAACAATTTACAGTTGGTGCGTATAGTCCTCCCGTCAAATTTTTTGTTAGTCAACCGTGATATTCAAAATTTGTAATGGTCAAACGAATTAGCATCCTATAATTGGTAGTTCATATTACAATACCCAATACCTTTTACCCCCAATTACTTTTACCTTCCCAGTAAAATCGTAAATTCCCAATAGGCGAAAATTGAGGGTTTTCTTCTCCTCTTCGTGTGATCGATTGAAGCCCTAATCTCCTCGTCGTTTGATCGATTGAAGCCCTAATCGTTGTTAACAAAGCCATAATGGATGAAGACGGGGTTGAAATTGTGAGGAAAAAGAACGTCGAAAAATCTCTTGGCAAAACTCGACAAATTCGAGGTCAAGGTCGAAAGAGTGCTGTAGTTGGAAAATGCAAAAATATACTGAATAGGATGATTGATTCTGAAACTGTTGAGAAATATTTCGAGTAAGTATTTATTTTTTGTGATATGTACTATTTTCTTGTAGTTTCAATGTAAAATTTGAATCTTTGTGTTTGTAGAATCATTTGGAATGAGCTTAACGATGATAAGAAGAAGTATTTTTTCATTATGGACGCTATGTGGTTTAATTTGTACGCAAATAAGACCAAACATCCCTGTTATGGGGGTGGATACTAGCAAAGGAATGGCTGAAATTTTTTTATTCTTGTGCCTGTTGTGCTATGGTAAGTCATCTTAAATATGGAAATACATAGGCATTTGAAGTGTTTACTAAGTGTTACTTTGTGTACTATAGGTCTCACTAGAATCTTGTAATATTGCTGTCATCCAAAAGTCAGTGCATTATATTGCTGGACTCTCTTCATGTTACTCAACATACTAATGAGAATTTGATTAGGAAGTAAGTACATTACATAATTTAAGTATTATGTTGTCTTGGAAACCATCTAATAAATTGTTATATTATGATACGAGGTTTATATGTGGGTTTTTTGAATGCAAGTGGGACAGTGGTTAATCGAAGAAAAAAAATCGGGAAATTCCTTTTTTGGTCCCCCAACAACAAAATGGAGAAGATTGTGGTTGTTACATTCTTTACCATGGTCAACTTTTCATGAATGGTGCTCAAGTCCCCTTCAATCACAAAGAAGGGTTTCCATATTTTGTAAGTATGAATTATTTGTTCAAAAAGTTATTGATTAATTTAATAAATTACTTACAATTTTTGCCTCAAATGTAGATGAATGAGCAGTCGCTTTCAATTGATGACTTGACATCATTCAGGCATAGAATGAAATCCATTTCAAGCAACTTAAGTGAAGATGTCATATGCTCTGGAGTGTCAACTGTTGACGATGTTCCTATTACTGACTTAGGACATATGGTTCCGGTGGATCAGTCAATTGGTGAGAGTGATGAGGAGGATAATGTTCTGGAGATGTTTTTTCCTGATTCAGATAATGAAGTAGCTGAAGGAGATGACATGTTTCAAGACATTGTAGATGAAGCTCTTCATGATTTTGATGACTTAGCATCCAAAGTTGGGAGCAGGATAAGATTTACCAGTGAACCATATGAGACAAGATTTGTTAAGGAAACGGAAGAAATTGTTGAAGAATCTGAGTGTATGGAGGAAATGTTTAAGGCTAAGACAGAAACTGACCAGGACTATTATTCTGAAAACAAAGTGAACAAGTGTGACATGCTCCTAAACAATCACAGTGAGTGTTTCAACTTCCAAATCCTTATTGCTAGAACCAAACCAATCTTAGGACTGCTAGAGAGAATTAAGGTATACCATTTGTTGAGGCTGCATTCTAGAAGAGAATGGATTGATTGGCAAAAAGGGGAAACATGTCCTGAAATCATGAAATTTTTTGAGAAAATGAAAAGTGAATCTGCTTACTGCACAGCAGATTTTGCTGGTGGTACTTTATTTCAGGTTAAGCAGAAAAAAAAAGTGAAGAGCAGTTCACAGTTGATACTGCTGGAAGAACTTGTAGTTGCAGAAAGTGGCAACTTTCTGGGATACCCTGTGCTCATGGAGTTGCAGCACTGTCTAAGCAACACTTGAGACCAGAAAACTACATTCATCCATGCTACTCAATCGAGGCATACAAAAGGGCTTATAAATACATCATCACTCCAACAAATGGCCCTAACAACTGGCCAAAGTCAAATGAAATACCTGTTCTGCCACCAATAAAGCTTAGAATGCCTGGAAGACCAAAGAAAAAAAAAAAGACCAGAGATGGGTAAACCAGGTTATACTGGTTTTCGAGTGACTGATGATGGAATAAAGAAGTTGGATAGGGATGGTCTTGTTAATCCCATTTGTAGAAAATGTGGAGTAAATGGGCATAATGCAAGAAAATGCCCAAAGTATCCGCATGTTCAAAAGCTAAACAGATACAGTCATTGTATTAAGCTAGGCCACAACAAGAAAGGGTGCAAAATTCTTAAACAATTGCTTGCTGATAAAAAATTAGCAGCTGAAGTAGAAGCTGAATCTGAAGCAGCAAAACAAAGACACAATGAGCATTTTGAATCAATGCTCAATGACAATGATTACCAAGAGATGGATCTACTTGAAGCAGGACAAGCACAAGTATTCCAAGAATCTGAATATGGAACATCTCAAAAGATGGCAATCAAAAAATATCCCTAGAGATGCTAAATGCTTTATTTTTTGTAATCCAATTGCTGGAAACAATGCTTTTTGCTTGTTTTATATTGACCTAGTTGGGGGAATCTTTTGTCTTGGCAAATGTAGAATATTGACTGATTTTTTGGTTGTTTTGGAATTGCATTGTTCTCATCAATTAATGGACTTTGTATTATTGTTAATTCTTGTGCAAAGCTCAAATACTGGTACCAAAAATACTTCATTACATAGCAAAATACCCAAACCAAATTACAACTTTACAAACACCATACCACATTGATAAATAAATCATTACCCAGCAAACAATATCATAACAAACATAATCCAAGACACTATTAATGCAAACCACAAAGTTTTAATCCTATTCTGATATCGTGCAATTTCAGCATCCTTCATCTTCAACCTTCTTACTATACCAGGTACAAAATCTCTCCCTCTATCACATAATGGGTTATCATACCACCAAAAAAATTTGCACTTTTTACCACCAAGTATGCCAACATTCCTTTCACATGTCATGAATCTCCTCCCAGGGTTCTTGACAGTCCAAGATGTCCGAACATGAGTCTAAATACCCTCCGGACAGTAGCATAATCGTGGATGATGCGGCCCCAAATAACTGCTTTCTTCATCTCCATCATCAATGAAACGACCTACATTGCTTATTTCACAGTTTGTTCCTCATTGATTTAGAGGATGACATTGTTCTTGTAGAAGAAGAAAAATATATGGGGAGGGATGTATATACTACCCGACTAAGTCGCTTCTTGATGTAGAAGAAGAAGGTAAAATTAGGGATTTGATTTGGTAAAATGTATAGTGATATGGGGGAGGGATGTATATACTACTAGTCGGGATAGAAACTTCCTAAAATACCCCTTCAATTTTGAAGTTTGACTCGGCATATTTTCACGGTTTTTGTTGACCCGTCAAAATTTTGACGGGAGGACTATACGCACTATCGTAAATTGTTTAAGGATTTTAAAACCAAAAAAACAATGTTTGGGGACTCCCACTCTGGCGCTAATTTGTTTGGGGACTATTTACGCTAATTTGCCTTTTGAAATTAGCCAATTTGTTGACACCCAGCGGAGGCACAGGTGGAGCCCTGATGGGACATTTTTTCCATATATATATATATATATATATATATATATATTCTATTATAGTTTTAGTTTTATTTTTTGTAACACCTCGTCCCTGCGAACATTGTTTATTGTACCCATTTTGAATCACTGTACGATTTACAATTAGATTATTTAGTTCGTGAATTATAGAAATGACACCACGTAAATCTTAACAAATTTGGTTAAAATTGTAACAAGTTTAAGTGTGTAAGAGACTATAATATTTATTTAATAAAAAAAAAAAAAATTACTACTAGAAAATGGTGAACAAAAGTGTGTATAACTCTAGTCTATAACTTATTTAGCAAAAAAAATAAAAAAATAAAAAAATAAAAATCTGGAACACAATATCCGAACATCTCCGTGTGTTCAAAAAGATTTTGTTAGTGCCATTGCTTCTACAATTTTAAATATGATTATCAAAGATATTCGTGAAAGATTGTTTTCTATTCTTGTTGATTACCAAGTGGGACGGGTCTCAATCAAGAAACTATCCTTAAATGTTCTGGTGATACGCGTTGGGGCTCTCATTATAAATGTTTAATTAATCGATGACCATGTTTTCATATGCGATTGAAGTTATTAAAATGATTAGCATCGACCGTACAAGTATAAGAACAAGAGGTGATGCATGTATTTTACTGCAGTTGATGTTAAAGTTTGAATTTGTATTTAATCTACATCTCATTAAGAAAATCTTGGGAATTTCAAATGAATTATCTAAAGCATTACAAAGGAAAGATCAAGATATTGTCAATGCTATGAAATTAGTGAAGTACTGTAAATTGAAGCTCCAAACATTGAGGGATGATGGATGGGATTCTTTTATTTAGACGGTTTCTTCGTTTTGTGGATCTCACAGTATCAATGTTCTTGACATGAAAGATATATTTAGGCCTATAGGTCGTTAAAGGTTTGAGAAAGTGACAAATTTACATCACTATCGTGTTGAAATGTTTTATGTTATCATTGATATGCAACTTCAAGAATTGAATAATCATTTTTCGGAGGTGAATAGTGACCTAATAATTTGTGTTGCGTGCTTGTGTCCAAATAGACCCTTTGCTGATTTTGACAAGAACAAATTGATTCGACTATGTGGATACTATCCATTGGATTTTGATGCAGGACATATCTTAACAATGGACGATCAACTTGATACATATATTATTGACATGCGTATGAGTGAAGAGTTTCAAGGATTGCAGGGTCTTAGTGAGTTTTTACAGAGGTTATTTGTAGAAAATATGCATCAAGTTTGCTCATTAGTTTACAAGCTTTTGACATTGACTTTAATTCTACCAGTGGCTACTGTTTCAGTTGAGAGAGTATTTTCTGCAATGACTTTTGTCAAGAATCGTCTACACAATCGAATTGGAGATCAGTGGTTGAATGATAGTTTAATTGCATTTGTTGAGAAAGATGTGTTTTATACTATCGAAAATGAAGTAATTATAGAATATTATTAAAGTATGAAAATACGTAGGAAACCATTGTAATGAAATATTTTATGTGCTCTTATTAATTTATTTTGTCTATATTAATTGTGCTCCCAAAAGATAAATTGCAGGTTCCGCCACTGATTGTTGATCTTCTTGTAGGGCTCCGACTATGTGAACCCTTTTGTGGCTCTGCAGAACTGTATCAAAGAACACCTCGATGCATTCTCAAAGGACATTTTAGAGAACGAGGAAATCAAGAAAGAAGAAAAACTCGTCCAAGAATACAAAGTTTATCCTCCCGTCTGGTCTGTAGAATCCAAAAAAATCCAGAAAATCCAAAACATAAATCCTAAACAGGCATTATTTATTTATTTTTTTAAAATTATTCAATGTATCCTCACTTCACTTCTTGTAGGCGAATTTCAGAACAATAGTAGAGGTAGAAGTTTCTACTTATAGATCTATTCACTGGAATGACTTGGGCATTGCTAAAAGGAAGCACAGTTCAGTACTTGGTAATGTAAAGTTAGTAGCATTACCATATGATTAAAGAGATTTTCAGTGCTTATGCTTTCATGTTCAATCTTGGTAGCTCCCAATATTCATACACACTACATTCTTTATGAGGTTTTCACGCATCAGACGCACAACTCACACTGGAATTTCACTCATCAGTATACTGGGCCTTCCTCGTCAGCCTAGCATAACTATGACTCCTTAAGCAGGGATCCTTATAGTACCTGTGTTTATTCAGTGATTTTGGTAGGGATTATCTTACACTACAAGAAAACAGTTAAATAGCGACTAAATGTTTTGGTCACTTCGCTAACGACCGAATCCCGACTGAATAGAAATCGAAAAAAATTGGTCCCTACTGCGTTGTCCATATCGGTCCCATTGACCCAATTAAAATGTCGTCGTTTAGTGTACCGTTAATGACCGAATACCGACAAAAGTTAACGACCGTGTACCGACGGAATACATAACGGCATTAAACCGACGTCGTTTTAATCTTTTATTTATTTTAAAAAATTAAGGTTTAAAATTAATTGAAACGATGTCGTTTAGTGCACAGTTAACGACCGTTTACCGACGGAATATATAACGGCGTCAAAACGACGTCGTTTTGATGTTTTATTTCTCTAAAAAATTAAAAATTAAAAATAATTAAAGCGACCTTGTTTGTTCACCGTTAACGATCGAATACCGACGAAATATATAACGGTGTCAAAACGACGCCGTTTTGTTCGCGAATTAATTCTCTTAAAAATCCCCAAGTCCCAGCAAATTCCCCTTTCTCTCATCTCCTCTAATCTCTCCGGCTAATTATCCCCAAAGCTACCGCCTCCCTTTCTCTTATCACTGATCACCCCGTCGAACACTGCCTTCCTCACCCCTGCTTCGTCATCACCATTTCACCCCTGCTTCGTCCTCACCATTGCAGCAGCACCAACGAAGAAGAATCAAAACGACGACTGAATCGAACTTCGGTCATCCCCTGCCGTCGAATTCTCTGCGTCACTGAATCTAAGCTGCGTTTTACAGAGTGCTCCACTCCTACATCTGAAGCCGCTGTGTTCAGCACTACAGCCCCGTAATTAGAAGCATAAATTCACATCGAACTCAGGCCGGCCACCACCGTCGCGTTCTCTCCGTCCCTGATCACCCCAATTGAGGTCAGTGTGGATAAATATGTTTTATAAGTTCGTAAATGCCAAGTCAAGAAAAATGTGTTACTGAGAAATTCAGAAAAAATGTGAGTAATGAGAAATGTGTTACCGAAATTGTTTGTGAAATTCTGAGTACTGAAATTGTGTTACTGCAATCATTATTGTTTTCAAGATTTTTAACTTTATTTGTCCGAGACCGGGCGGGAGGATTTAAAGAAAAAAATTGGCAATTTTATGTGCTTCTGCTTTATTTACTAGTGTCCAACATTTATTTTATTTACTTCTCTCTCTATTTTATAATTACAAAAAAAAAAAAAATTTAATCACAAGTAATTAGGGTCGACGAGAAATAAATGTAAAAAATTCTTCATTCTTTAATCTATGCTAAAACACTTATGGACCTCAGATATGTGTTATAAAACGAAAGGAGTAGTAAACAACAACTTCTCTTGTTTCGGTGGGACTGCAGCGGCGGCTATTATACAGTAGGTCTCGTCACGTGCTGGAAGATTAATAATACTACAATTTGACAAATAATGTGAAGATTCATGCATGCACTTGTCTCGATCCAATGTCCCTTTTAGTGGGCAAAAAATTGTTTGTCCACTCGTATGTTCTTATTTATTTATTTAATTACTCAAAAATTGTTATGTGTATAAGGTATAATTGGATAAGATTTTAGTTTTGGTTTTGATTTTAGTTTGGGTTTTGATTTGAGTTTGAGTTTGAGTTTCTAAATTTTGACGGGAGAAATTCAAATTCAATTTCTTTTTAAATAATAGTTCAAGTTCAAATTTTGGCCTCAAAAAATTGGAATTTGAATTTCTCCCGCCAATTTTAGGTACCAAAATTTGAGCTTGAACTATTATTTGAAGAAAAAAAAATTTGAATTTGAATTTCTCTCACCAATTTTAAAGACCAAAATTTCAGCTTCTCCCGCTAAAATTTAAAAACTCAAACCCAAACCAAAACCTTTTTCAAATACACCCATATAATTGGAATAAATATCCATATTGCGAATTCTGAATGGGTAAGTACAACTGTATATAGACGAATTTTATCCCTTTTAGTGTTATCTTCGTTTAAGAGTAACAATCATATTCTACAAGTTATTCATGCAGCACCGACTGCAATACATGTGAGTAAAAAAAGTCGAAGCATTGAAGTAAAAATAACTTTTAAAATTATTAAACATTTAACATTGGCTAGTATGTGAATATATTTAAAATCTATATTACCTGGGCAATTCTCTTCCATTCAAGGTACTTTGAGAGTTGAAGTTAGATTCAAATTCATTTTTAATATGTATGAAAGCTATTTACTTCAGTGGTGACCCCCATTTGATATTATAGTTGTTCACTGTTCAAATGTCTAACTTAATCGTAAAGGTGTGTATTAAAGATTCCATATTAATTCGTTTGTCAGCATATTTAGAATTTATATGACTTAAGCAATCCTCTTCTTGAGTTATCTTTTGAGGGGTTAGGGTTAGATTAGAGTTTAACCAATGAGATTACATAGTAAATGATGATGAATAAAAGGTTATTGCATCACTTTGATGATGATAGAATATTAAATACTACAACTCTAAAAGCCAATGAAGCCTAAACCAAGTCGTAAGAACTAAGGCCTCTCAATCAAATGTTTAGAGCTCAAACTTTTAAATTGAAGAAAAAAATACATATATTGCATATTTGTAGAAATTTCTACTAGTAGTAAGGCGGAATAAGAGTTCCCATGCAAACACAAGAAGCACCACAAGTTGTTGCAGGTGAGCCATCTATCAGGACATCCCCAATAGACTTTGTCAAAAGATCATAAACCACAATCTTATCCCCTTCAATCTGTAAAACCAATTCTCGACCATTCTTCAAGAGCATTATTGGTGTTAAATTCCAGAATGTCTGAATCCCATAACCCATTTGGATTGACGCTAACTTTGTCCAATAATTTTCCTCCATTGATGATACCACAGATATGTCAGCACGAAATTGCCCACTTGTATAATAATAAGAAATCAAACAAAGTTTCTCATTCAACACTCTTAAGGTCTGCTTAAGCATCACACCATCTGAATCTCGAGTACAAACAATTTTTCATACCTCAGATCAAACGAAAGAATCGAATTTACGACAAAATTTGTTTCCAGTGATCTTTTTTTCACAATCCAATGCAGTGCACCATTTGCAAATGCCGCAACATCGTGTTCGTGCTGCTCTGGTAACTTCTAAGGAAAATCAACTATCAGTTTCCAAGAATTCGATTTTAAGCTATAAACATGAACTTCATAATCACTTGATTCTTCGAAGATATCAGATAATTTGACAAAGTTAACTACTTTATAGTCGTCGTTGATTTGATCGTAACCAAATCCAAGACGACGAAAAGAAGAAACTTGCTGATTCCGGGGTAACTTTAACTTGCAATACTGTTGATTCCAGGGATTCCATAAAACAATGTCTTGAGTTGAATTTATGAAGCAAATTAGACCGTTGCAAGAACCCGCAAAATGAATCTTATTAGTTTGATTATTATTGAGGAGAGGGTAACAATTAAGTTGTTTAGCACTTGCAACAGAAGAAGAGTCTTCTTCTTTTGATGAATCAAACTGGAGAATGCAAAATGTACCATTTTCTTGACTAAGGGCAACAATCTTGAGACCATAATCTTTTGGCTTTTTTATTATGAGGGAATAATAATGCATCTTTATGAAATCAGGATTGTCTATTAAAGAACGCCATGATTTTGAAACGCACCTGGATCGGAGCAGTGAATCGAACTCTAATCTCAAAAGTACATTGTAAAGTATGTCAACTGGAATGTAGTCTGACATATTCCTTGAGGTTTAAGCTGATATTTGGAATTTGTTCGATTCTTAGGAGAGATTGACAAACAATGGGAAGATTATATATAAAAAAACAGGTTCTTCTCTTTCTTGTTTGGCGGCTAATAGGACTGTGAGTATTATTGTTTTGATAGACAAAACAAAATAAAGCAAGAAAAGTATCAGTTTGTTCTTTCTAATGAAACTAAGCATTAATGATGACTCCACAAAGAACAAGAAGATTGCTTCTAATGAAACTAAGGTGATTATGAGAAGAAGAAGCAATGAAAGGACAAGCTCCTCACAAGAAAGAAGATGTCAAGTTAAAGACTATTCAAATTGCCTCATTGGACTCATTGATGAAGATCAACATGATATTAAAAGTCCTAAATCTATAGGAAATGAGGTACGTCATTCTAATCCTTCTCTTGATCTTGACTATGTAAATGAGGAGGATCCTTATATGCTCTTAAATGATTTATATGATGAATTGAAAAAGATGGCTAAGAAGAACAAGATCACTTGTAATGAACTTGCTTGCTCACTTAATGAAATATCTAGATTGCAAGTAGAGTATGATAGTCTTCTTACATCTTTTCATGTCATAGTAAATGAAAAAGAGTGTGGTTTTATCACTTGATGCCTTATCTCTTGAGAACCATGAATTACTTGACAAGGTACATATTGTTGAATATAAACTTGTTCAGTATGATATCTGATAGCACAAATTTGATATTCTAAATGCTTATGTGGTCAAGTGTACATGTGCTACACATATCCTTGGTAATGTGCTTGTTGCTCAACATACTTCACATTTTAATATTTGTTTAGAGCACAAACATGATCACTCTACTTCTTTTGATGCTAGAACTTTACCTTCCACCGATCTTAATGATAATTGCTCATATTGTGGAAAATGTGATCATAATATTACTTGTTGCATAGTCTATTTGGGTTGAAAATTAAGAACCCTATAACTAACCCCCAATGGCCCAAAAGAAAATGGGTACCAAAATTGCATGTTATTGCGGGAAAAAGGGGAATTCTAGTTGACCGCACAAGGCACCGGTCGACCGAAGAAATTATCAAAATGCCTCAAGCTATTGCAGGATATTCCGGTCGACCACAAAAAACTCCCAGTCAACCGACATCAAAGGCTTATTAGGATTCAGGGTAACCCGGTGGACCAAAATTGAGACGGAAAGAAATTCAATTTTTCAGTTTCATTTTTCATACTTTTCATATTCCATCTTCAAAACTCCCAAACCTCTATATTTTCCCTCAAAGATCAAATCCCAAACTCACCCATATATCAACTCCTTCCACAAAACTTCAATTCATACCAATATGAATCCGAATCCAAATCCAAACCCAAATTCGAATCCAAATATTTCCAAAGATAAGCCCAACCAAGATCCTCCAAAAAGAAAAGCCTATATTCGAAAAGGGATATCCATCCAAGAACCTTCATCAAAACATTTCAAACAAATTGTACAAAAGAATGAAAAAGGCAGAGAGAAGAGCAAAGTGACAAATCCAACGAACGAAGAAACGGATTCCGACAAGTAGCGTCACATCCCTCCACCTTCTCCATGTTTTCGAGGAGGTTCCTCATCATCCTACACAACGAAAAAGGTATCCGCTAGATTCTATTCTTAAGATGATAGGAAATTATATGAAAATAAGTAAAGGAAAAAAGAGGAATCATTCAGGGGTATATGATAGATGATGATTCAGGGCTAGAAAAAGTAGTTGAATACTTTGTAGATATAGGTTGGCTTAATATTATTTTTCATAATCATGAATATATCCCCTTACAATATATGAGTTCGGTGCAAAGAATGAAAGAGTGATGATGGGGGCATCTAGGGTTGGTGGCTTAGAGTTTAGCTTCTCTGAGGCAAAGAAGGTCCTTCCTTATGGGATCATGTGGACTTTGCTTTTCAAGAAATATAAGCTCAAGCTCACAAATCCCACACAACGAAGCGGAAAACAGCATATATAAAACCAAGGCCTCTTCCACCAAATGCACATGATTCTTGTTGGTGGAAAATGGAAATTCCACATTATGGGCACCAATGAGGAGCTTATGGCGGTATTAATTGAGCATAGAAAGAGCTCGAAAGTGTGTGAAACCCTAAGAAAGCTCATTGCTTCAAGAAGGGAACAAAGGAAAAATGTGCATGAAGAGGAAAATGTGCAAGGAGTACAAATGGAAGAAGGACAAGATCAAGGATTTGAGGATGTTAATTTTGGGATTAATGAAGAAGGAAATGTCGAAGTAAATAAGGATATTCCAAGGGTCAATATTGAAAGAGAGGCTCCTCAATGAAGAAATAACTTCAACAATGATATACTCCGGCAAATCATGTCAAGTTTGAATTCTTTTCAAGAAAACTTCAACAACCAAGATAGAATCCCTTCAAGAACACCTCAACCATAAGATGTCAACCTTAGAGAATAAGGTGGAAATTTTGGGAAACAAGATTGGGGATGTTGAGACAAGATTGGAAGAAATCGAATACAAGGTTGACAATGTAATAAGTTACACAAGAACAAAGAAGTCAATTGTTGTAGAAGAGAGTGAAGAGGAGAAAGAAGAAGAAGAAGAGGTTAATGTTGATGAGAGTGATTCAAGTGATTATGAGAGTGGAAATGAAGGCGAAGATGAGAAAGAAAAGGAAAATGAAGATGAGAGTGATGAGGAGGCTAAAGAGGTTAATGAGATTTCAAGTGATGAGAATGGGAATGAAGATGGTGGAAATAAGGATGATGAGGCCAAAGAGATTGATATGGACATTGGGGATGATAAAGAGGATGACAAAGTAGATGATTTGGGTGAAGACAAGGAAGAAGAGAAAAACATGGAAGAAGCTTCACCAAAAGAAGAATGAAGAAGCTCAAGTGGTCAACAAAGATTCTCATGAGGACTCAAAGTGCCAGAAGCAACTACAAAGCCATGAGAAATTCTAAAACTCTATCTCTTTAAACCTTTTGATTTTTCTTTATATGTTTTTCCCTTCATGTTATCCCATTGTACCCCTACTTAACAAGTGTTGTTCTTACATTTTCATTTCTTTGTATGAATAGCTTATGAGGGTTTGATGTATAACATGTTTTTGGTTTATTGTTTGATGATTATATGAGCATTTTCTTAGAGAGGTTAATGATTGAACTCTTTGATGAAAGCTCATTTTTTAACCATCTCCCTTTATTCTTTTTGCTATATGCCTTAGGGGAGTAGTAATGCTATGCTTTTTACTTGATCTTTATAGCACGAGGTGCTTTGTTGTTTATCTTCAATGTCTTAAGCATGTGTTTATATGGTTAACCGTCTAAAAGCTTAAGAATGATGTATAAATTGTGTTTGTGGCATTATATATGCTTGTGTATGTGCCTATGACTGTTTGTACTTGTATTCAACTGAAAATTGCAGGTTTTTTCTGCTTTCTGCCATGAGTCTGGTCGACCGGATTTGGTACCTCGGTCGACTGCAACCCTTCGGTCGACCAGAGGCTACCATGCGGTCTACCGGAGCAGCCAAAATTCAGCAAAATATGAACTTCAACTTCAGAAATCTGTAACCTTTGCTATTATTTTTCTGGGCACAACCTTATGGGGAGATTTTATGTGATTATATCCTAATATCCCCTCCCCCCCCCCTCCCCTCATTTATGGGATGTAAGTTATTTGGGAGTTGTATGATCCAAATAATTGAACTTTTTGCATCTACCCTCTCTTATAACTTTGAGATCATGTTCTTTATTTTTCTATCTCTTGATCTCATCTAGTTCTTGGTTAGCGTTTCTTAAGATTTCTTATACTTCTTTAAGCTAACAATTTACTTAAAGAGGAATGCGCTTTAAAGTGTTAACCTTACACTTCCTCTTAGCTCTTGGTTTTGTGATACATATGCTTTCTATTTATATCTCATGGTATCACATCCATTTTTTCTTTGTTAGCTATGGTTTTAAACCTGTTTTCATCTTAATGTAGCTAACATTGGTTTTGATAAACGGGGAGATTGTATTTAAAAGTTTCATTCCTATATCTCCTTAGATTTCATCTTATGTTGTTGATTAATTTTTTAGCCATATGACCATCTTTGATTTTGTGTGTCATCATGTGCTCTCTTATTTTGAAATCAACCAAGCTTAAACCTCTGCAAAAGATCTCTTTAAACGCTTACTTTAATTTTCAAGATAAGCATCATCTCTTGGCCAATAACATTTCAATTCTAAATGGCCTTTTACAAATGATGTGCATACTTAAAAATATTTTTTGGTCTTTGGATAGGTCTTCTTTGATTCCCAATTTTACTAATTCCATTGACTAACAAGATTCTCCAAGATTTCAAGCTTAATCTGATGAGGAACCTTGATTTTTGAAGTCAAGATTCATCACAAAAGGTTAAAGTTCGGATCTTTCTCGAACTCGAACTAGTTTCCAAGGGGAATATACTCAACGCAACTCTAGGAAGCCCAAGTATCGATGGAGATTGAAACACCACAACAAGTGAAACTAGCTTGTTGATACAGTAACCTAAGAATGAATGAAGTTCTACATAGAACTTCAATTCATTAGTATCTAAGGAATAACTATAACAAATATCATATATCAAGTCTAAATAATACTTGGCCGAATTCCCTCTTAAATAGAGTGGAATTTCTGTTCCAAGGAACCCACAAGGAAGAATCCTAATTAAGTTTGAATTCTCCTATCCTAAAAATAGTAAACTACTATAATTGAAACACTAACTAAACACATGGACAGCATGTCCTTTATTATAGTCTTATCTAGATAATGGCGCCTAAACTATAATTAAGTAAAATAAAATAAAGCTAAAATTCTAGACTTTAATTTACAAGTTTCCTAAAATGCCCTTTAACCGTTTTTCTTTCAATTGTGTATCTTGCCTTCAAACGCGATTAGATGGATTTGATCTTTGTGTCTTGCATTCTTTGAAGGCTTCTTTGTCTCATTGATCTTTAGGTTAAATACTTTAAGTACTTCGAACAAAGGCTTTCTTTGGGGACTTGGATTTGGAATGCATGAGTTAAGAACTTAGTCATTTAGATGAATGACCTCTTTAAGCTTCATGGATGATCCCTCCTAAAAGATTTTAATTTTTTTATCCTTTGGATCTATATTTTCACAAAAAGGAGGAGAGAATGCTTTTCTTAGTGGCGCTCTGATGAACCTTTTTATGTTGACAGAAAAAATATCATTCCAATTGTGCCATGAAAAGTAGTTTACATAAAGAGAAAGCTATAGAACTTGCAAAATGGGAGAGATAAGGAATTCTTTAAAGTAGGGGGAGTATAATTTTTTTTTCAAAACATCTACTTACCTTGATCATATGCATCCTTATCTCATGCATGGATATTTTGTGTTTAATTGCCTTATCCTTTTTATTTATATATTCTCATTTGCATCAATGTTTTGTCATCATCCAAAAGGGGAAGATTGTAAGCCCTAAGGGCTAATGTAGATCAATCCTGCTTTGTTAATAACAAACCATTGGTAGTTGTAATGTTTGTCTTAGCTCCTTGTGTACATCAACGACAACATCCTACACACAAGAGGAAGCTACAATTTGCAAGACTCCATGGCACAAGCTTGAAGACAATCCACATGCCTTGGAAGTATTTGCAAAGTCAAGAAGAAGGAAGGTCAAGGTTAAGAGCTACTCAATCCAACAAGAGAAGAATCAAGTGGTATGCTCCTTAACCAAAGAAGTGATGAAGTCCAATACACTACAATCATATAGATTGCTATAGGACTTCCACCACTCAAAGAAGTGGTTGCTACGAACTCTACTAGACCTATGCAATTCTTATGTTTCTGGAACTGGCTCCACAACAGCTTGTGTAGCTTGTTCCAATTCCACCTGGTCACTTGTGCCTGCAACTTCACCAAGTTCCCTTGGATTTTCACCAAGCTCCAGAACTTCATTAAGTTCCACGTGGCTCCCACTTGTTTTCCCAGAAAGAAACTATTTCTCAAGAAAAACTCATTTTTTTTGGCAACAAACACTTTGTTCTCATCATGAATGTACAAGTAGTATCCTTTAGTTTCCTTAGGATATCCCACAAAAGTGAACTTGACCGACTTTGCGTTGAGTTTGTCCAAAGCTAGACGTTTCACAATCGCCTCACAACCCCAAATCTTTAAGAAAGACAAACTAGGACGCTTCCCAGTCCATATCTGATATGTTGTCATTTCAAAAGTTTTGGATGGAACTCTATTTAGTGTTAAAGCTTCTTCTTCTAAAGAATGTCTCCAAAAGGAGTTTGGAAGGCTCGCGTGACTCGTCATTGATCGAACAATATCTAATAGAGTTCGTTTTCTCCTTTCGGATACACCATTCCATTGAGGAGTAACCGGAAGAGAAAGATGTGAAACAATTCCACAACTCTTTAGATAGTCATGAAATTCTCGGCTAAAGTATTCCCCACCTCAATCGGATCAAAGAATCTCAAAGGCTTCAGACTTATATTTCATAAGAAATACGTATCCAAAACGACTGAAATCGTCAGTAAAAGTAATGAAATGTAGATAACCACCTATTGCATAGATATTGAATGGACCACATACATCAATATGTTTTAGTTTCAACAACTCCTTTGCTCAATCTCCAGTTCAAGTAAAAGGAGAAGCAGTCATCTTACCCATTAAACAAGGTTCGCATGTATAATATGATTCCAATAATCCATCTTTATGGAGTTTGGCAATGTGGTTTTCGTTTATATGGCCTAAGCGACAATGCCAGGGGTATGTAAGATTAGACTTTTTAGTTTTTATCCTCGTTGTATTTATGTTATAAACCAGTGACTCTAGGTCTAGGAACTATAAACCATTCACCAATGTAGCATTACAATAAAAAAACATCATTTAACGATAACGATATTTGTTGGTTTTTAATATGAATATCAAAAACCGATTTTGTCCAAACAAGAGATCGAAATAATATTCTTTGTTAAAGTAGGTACATAAAGAGAACTGTCTAAATCTAGAACAATTCCAGAAGGCAAAATAAGAATATATGTTTCTACAGTTAATGCAGCAACTCTTGCTCCATTGCCAACGCGTAGGTCCACGTCGCATTTTGCCAGCTTTCTAGTCCTTTGTAGTCCCTGAACATTCATGAAAATGTGAGAACCACATCCGTTATCTAATACTCATGAGGAAGTAGTAGTAGCCAAGTTGATCGCAATAACATAAATACCTGAGCCAGAAGCAACGTTTGCTCTCTCTTTCCAAGTTTTTTACGAGCAAGAAAACTAGGGCAGATTCTCTTCCAGTGTCATTTCTGTCCACAATGGAAACAATTTCCATCCATATCCACAGCGCCCTTGGGCTTCAGTGCCTTCTCAAAATGGTTAGGGTTTCCCTTAGGTTTGCCCTTAGGCTTACCAAAACCCTTGCCCCTATTGTTGTTGACCATTTAAATAGCCTTGGACTTGCCTATTTTCTTCTCTGAAGTCCTCAACAGGTTCAAAAATTCTGAGAGAGGTTTGTCTATCTCATTTATGTTGTAGTTTAATACACCCTGACTGAATGATTCAGGCAACGATTGCAGAATCAAATCAGTGGATTGTTTCTGGTCAAGAGTAATCCCAGTCTTTCGAGGCTCTCAATATAGCCTATCATCTTCATAATGTGAGTTCCGACTGGTGTTCCCTTTGCCATTTTGCACTTAATAAGAGATTTCGACACTTCAAATCTCTCTTGGCGGGCTTGACCCTGAAGGAGTTGCCTTTTTTGATTAATCATATCAAAAGCTCCCATTTTCTCATGTTGCTTTGAAGCTCAGAGGTCATGGTCACTAACATAAGACCATACACATCTAATGCGTCATCTAAGTGCTTACGATAAGCATTTCTTTCAGCGGCCAAAGCCCCTGCGACTAGTGGATCAGGAATTTGTTCCTCGAGAATATACATATTTTTCTCGTGCTTGAGAAAGATTATCAAGTTCCTATACCAGTCGAGGAAGTTTTCTCCCTCAAGTTTGTCCTTCTCAAGGATGGATCGAAATGATAATGAATTTGATGCAACGATTGCATTTGCCATTTTATCTATAGAGAAGTATTTGCAAAATTTTAGTTTTCATATTTTAAAATCATTCAAAGGACTTTATTTAACAATTCTCCTACCATTTTCTTCAAATGAATAACCCTCAAGTACTCATTCGGAAAGTTCAAAACTTTCTAGTAGGACAAAGATCCACATATCACCGGTCTCTAGGCGGGTTTTGGCTACAAAGCTCGAGAAATGGTTGTTTAGGTAAGCAACGTTTGCTAATCACATCAATTATGTGACTCTTGGTTGGTTAAGTAGGTAACACTTACCCTAAGTACATAAATGCACATCTTAACCCTTTGCCTCCCGACCCAATACCGAGGCAACTTTGGCTACAAAGCTCAGTATTGTCAATCCGGTTAAGTATGACCCATGATTACGCCGTCGGATATCACTAACTTATCCTTCGTGCCTCGCCATGATAGACAGGCGCTTATTACACTCAGAAGTTCACACTATTGTTAATTTTGGCCTTGACGAGGGCAGATCATGGAAGGCAATAAACTAAATATTTAAAATTGAGGGTTTTAAAATTGTCTCACCAAACCGTGTATAATCTGATTATACATTTGAGTACGCATCTCAAGCTAAAATATACTGTAAACATGCATCAGGCATCTCATGCAAAATACATAAAACATTAAATAAATCGTGACATAGTAATAGCCCCTACGCGGATTTTCCGAGCCAACGAAAAATCCTAGGTCGATCTAAATGTGGAAAAGAAATAAATCATATCTATTGTCTTCCGCCTCCTTGTGGTTTCCTCCATCGATGGACGCCTTTCTTCATCACTTGTTAAATATGTAAAATAAATTCTATTATATACTTTTACATAATTGAAAGAATTCTCAAGTTACATTCAAGATTAAAATTACAACAAGAATTTGATAAGAGAAGGCATGACACGCAGGCTTTATTATAATAAAACCACTGGTCAAAGGCTTTTACTATGCACCATTCTCAAAACAAACATAAAAGCATGCTAAGCGCTCAAATACACACTGTCTGCCCCTTTCCGGTCGACCGAGACCATACTTCCGGTCGACCGCGATAAGGCAGTAACAAAAAAGTGTAATACTTAGGCCACCTAGGTTGACCCAAAACATTTCTGTTCGACCGGCCTGAAAACAAACTAGCCTCGATTGACCGTGATTGCTCATCAGTCGACCGAAATCTAGGCAGTAGCAAAATACTATTTTCTAACACATGTTCCGTCTGCCACAAATCTCTTCCGACCGACCAAACTTTTGCGAGAAAACATAAAACAACCAAAAACAAGAATTTACAATTCGTTACGGGATTCGTTTAACACTTAAACGACTTCCCAGAGGCTGTACAAAGGTAAACACATCTCATGACATGCATTATCCGTCTAATACAAACACGATTACACATAAGGAATGTTATTGGGTTCTCGTGATAAAGCTCGATACCACTTGAAGGAAAAATTCGTAATCCCCAAAACACATCAGAAATAAATATCGCGGGATTACGTTCCTTTAGAGGATCTACTCACGAGAAAGAACCAAAAACCATGTGTTAGGAATTATACCTTTATGTCGATCTAATCTACGTTGCCCAGATTATGCTACTAAGAACCACCAACAACAGCCTTTAGACTCCAGTCTCTATTGGTATCCACACACCAACCGCTGAAATTCTTACTTTGTGTTTCAGTTACTAGTCCAAGAACTACAAAGTTTGGAAAAATACTTTTTCCTGGAATCCAGAAAGTGTAGATAACTTAGGAAAATCGAAAATCAAAGAGATGAGAAAAATTGTATTTTCTTCTCTTTAATTGTTCTTGAGAGTGTAAAAGTAAATAAGGGAAATTCCCAGATTTTTTCTTCGTGGGTTTCGGCTAAGAGACTAGAGAGAATAGAGAGAAATTAATCACACTTGAATTTCTTGAATGATGAACATTTCATCATCTTGTGGTGTTAGTGGAAACACCCACTAACTCCACTTCCCTTTTATTCTCTCCCACTACTCCTTTACACACACATTCCCTCACACATGTAGATGTGTCGATTTTGACTTGGTCCAGCCCGGTCCGGTCGACAAGAGAAATGGTTCTCTGCACGACCGGAGTGACAAATGTTCGGTCGACCCGAGACGGCTCTCGATCGATCGGGTCTTTTGCCCAATCCAATTGAACACCTATATCAAATGTAAACTCCAGAAATTCCTTCATTAAGAATTTTATGATTGTTTTGCAGTTGAGGTTAGTTTTATGCTCCCCTCATCATACTCTTTGATTAATGAACATGTAAGGGTCTCACTCTAACCCCTACAATTCAGGTTGTTTATTTTAAAAAAACAAGAAGAAAATCAATGTTTGTAATTTTAAATGTTTTCTCTGAGATAAATCTTAGGTTAGAGTCATTGTTGTTGTAATTCCTTATCTAGTTTGATGTTCTGGACTTATTTGATTGTCGTGAAATATAAACTTTAGGTACTTTTCAATTCTTACACCGTTGGTGAGATATTTGAACTTCATGTATTTTCACTTTATTGTAGCCTAATTTATATTTTATTTTGCTTCAAGGATAAAACATGAATTTTCATTTAGACGTTGTGGAAATAAAATAAAAAACAATAATAGTAAGGATATGATAATTTAAAAACATTGTGGTCTAACATATTAGATGGAGCAACTAAATAAGTCAAACACTTGAAACTAAACAAGGAAATCAACCAAAAAAAACTTAACTAAAGGGGAACATTTAAAAACACCAACATTCTAAACCATAAATCTTATCCTATTTGATTAACAATCATTGTGTTGCTAACCCTTTTATTTTCCAGGTCCTCCTACTATTATCCAACCAATATTTCCATTGTTTGGCCTATACACTATTTTCCGCGCAAAATTCTTCGACGTACTTTCTCGCAATTTTTGTCTCGAATTGTTTCCAATCAAAACCATCCATAAATGTTTTAGCCTTTTCCTTTTGTTGGCGAATTAGGGGATTCCAATTGCGCAAACTTGGTCTAACAATTACATTTAGTTGTGGCATTCCGATTGGTGAAGATAGATCTTTCTCTCTCTCTCTCTCTCTATAGGTTTTGGCTGAAGAGCCGCTAAAGACAGAGTGGAAATATCGGTGGGTGGTTTGAATGCTGCGACAGGAGATACGGTAACTTGAAGATTTGTTCTCGAGTATGTCTTTCTTTTCGGTTATGTTAAGAACCATTGACATTTTTAAGGAAATGGTCTCTTTTGATATCTGCAGGTAATGAAATGTCATGTTTAACTCAATTTAATTTCAAGGTTTCACACTTCATTACAGATAGACAAATGATCCCACTTTCATGTCACACTTATTTATTTATTTCCAACCATATAGATCAAATATAAATATTGCAATAAGTGTATATGCATCAACAATAATAATGATATTTTTCATGATCAATGTATGGAAAGTTACATAGAATATATTATCTTCTTCAAAGATATTGTGTTGTAGACTTTTAAAACATGTAGGAAAGTTACATAAATGCGTATGAATCAATAATACTAAATACTCTCCCATCCAAAATATTTTTGTTATTTTGAATTGTATATATCATGTCAACCATTCGGACTCTAATTCATTATATATATATATATATATATATATATATATATATATATATAAAATTGCACATCAAGTATCCATATAACTCATAAATGGAAATTTTAAAAACTTAGATCAAAAGTATAGAATGGTAGTTGTTGTACTACATATGTTGTGTAAATTTCCACTGTTTCCATTTCTACATACAATTTGTAAATAGCATTTTTGGCAAGTTATAAAATTGAAAAATTAGATCATCCTTATGTTGCTATTACATAAAGGGTTAATTGTAGTTTATTACTCCTAAGATGGAGAGAGAAAACACCTTAGTTCCAAATGTTCAAAATTTCTCATAGGGGTCCCATGATTGTTAGTCAACACAAACTACGTTTGTTTGGACACTAAAATGGCTAAGATGCACATACTCTAGAAAAAATGGCGCCAATAGTTTAAGTGTGTAAAAGAATAAGAAAATTGACAAATTTTACCATCCAAAATTTTGAAATTGATGGATTGGTCCATTAATCATTTTTTTTAAGGATTGAGACCCTGAGAATAAGTTACGATTGGTGGATTTCTCCCAACCGTCGATGTCCATTAACAAACAAATTAAAGTCAACGTTTTTAATCTATTTCTAAAAAGAAAAGAAAAAATGGTCAACTCACTAAGGGAATTTTGGAAAGCCCACATCTACCATCTATGACCATTTCATTTTTCTCCAGATGTAAACTATCCACCTCACCCCACACCCATCACCCAGGCCCCTATCCCTTCTTTCCCATTTACTCTGGTTATACCCCTCGATGTCTTCATCTTCTTCCCTTGGTCTACTTCACCATATATGAAAACCCTCCCACCCTAACAACATGAACCCATCCCCTTTCTTCCTTTTTATTTTTCTTCCCCACTACCCCCTAACCCCCCAAAAAACGTTGAAAATTCCAATATCAGCATGATAATGAAGATGAGGCAGTGTTGGATAGGCGAAGGAACATAAGTGTTAGTCGATATAGGTAGTGGTGGAGTGGGTTTCTAGTGAGGGAGATAGAAGTATAAAAATGCAAACAAAAAAAGGTCGGATGGCAGTGAATTTCAAAAAATACCCTTCAAGCATTGAATACTATCTCAAAACATTTATTTGACTAGCAAGAAATTCAGCAAAACGAGTAACTCCACCAACCATTACCGATTATAGGACCAAACAATTAAAAATCATTCAAAAGAACATTAAAGCATTTGATTAAACAAACAAAAGTTATTAAAATTTGTAAAAACAATCATCTATAGGCAAGAAATATAATGAACTCGCAGTTTCCCAAACTCCAATGTGTTAACCCACTTCCCTTTGAAGAGGAGAAATGATATGAGTTTAAGACAATTGGTTGCAGGCGTTTTGGGGAATGCTTGGGGTAAATCGAAGTTTTAGTTCTGAACAACCAAAAAACAAAAACGAATTTGGTGAGAATGCTGAAAAATAGGAGGGGGGATATAGGGTGAGGGGGCAGCAGATGTAGAGGGGTGGGGTATAAAGAAGACGAAGAGTAAAAATAAAATAGAGAATGTGTAGAGGAGTGGGTATTGATGGTAGAGGTTGAATGGGGTTACGTTGCATATATAAGATAAAGAACCAAAAGGGGTAGGTGCGGAGTGCTCTAGAGAAGTGGGGGCCACATAAAGAATTAAGAGAAGGAAAAGAGAAAATGATGCGGGCGAGAATGGCAGAGGGTGAAAGTAGGTTAAATGCATTTACCTAATTAAACATTTCCATGTTTATAATTTGTTCAAAATCCCCCACAAAATTTTCAATGTTAACAACCCAATACAATATAGATCGGCTCTACTTATAAAAGGAAAAAATTACTTTCAATAAGTAATATATAATACTCTTTTAGTTTATTACCCATGTGTTTTAGGTTAAAACACCTCAGTCTAATTGCCTTAAAAAATTTAAAATTTGTTCTCAATGGTCCTAGGACCGCTAGTCAACACAAACATTCATTTTTTGTACAGTAAATTGTCAAATACTCATTTATTATAGTTACAATTGTGTCCCTAAACTAAGTAGGAAACTAATAAAGAAAATTTATATAAATTGAAAAAAAATAAAATAAAACCAAAACCCATTGAAAAATTGAATAGAAAAAAAATCAATGAAGAAAAAATGAAAACATAAAAACCCATCATTTCTAAAACTGCAACAAGTCTATCCTACTTCCTTTTGCAGATTATAGTCGGTGAGGTTTTCAGATTAGAGGGTTGCAGACATGTAGGTAGGCGTCGGGGGTATGAATGATTTAGTACTAAACAACTTATATGGGTGAAAACAAAGAAGATATAGAAGAAGAATGAGAGAGGGTACGTAAGACGATTAGAGATTTGCATAGTCATGGGCAAACATAGAGTGGGGGAAAGAGGAAAATGAAGAAGTAAACGAACAAGAGGAGAGGAAAAAAGGGATGGGAAGATAGATGATAGAGATTGGCAGTGGTTGCAAAGGGCATAGATTGAAGAAACGGAGGTTGTACATGAACATCTACCCTCTCTCACTCTCTCTTTCTTTTCTTCTCCTCTCTATTTTTTTTTTTCATGGTCTCCGTGGCTACCATTCCAAAACTATTTGTTGTCAGTTCTCATATCATTTATTTCCTTTGCCCTTCGCTATATTCTCACTTCTCTAATCTTCTCTCCTCGCGCACAATCAACGCTCTCTTCCCAATCTCGTTCTTCTTCTTTTTTCTTCTAGTGATCAAGAAGTTCAACATTATCCTAAAACTAACACAAAGCAATCAAGTGGAAATTTGAAATTATCTAGAGGGACCATAAGGGGTACCAAAAACAACATCAAGGGTCAGATTTTCATAACATTTACTGGTCGAGTTTAAAAATAGATCGAGCAATGAATATGTTGAAATTCATCCCATCCTTGTATTTCGAACAATGTTTTTAACGATAAACTTGAATCCCCAAAATATATCCAATCAATGGTGTGAGAATCAGCATCTTGTTAGGGATTAAGTCTCTTGGATTTCTCAGTCTTCTTGGCTTTCTTCGAATTTGCCATTAATTTCTATGACATCTTTCCTTTCTCAATCTTTCGTCATTTACTTTTTTTTTTAATTTCAGTAGGGTTACCAAGAAAGAGGGTTTGGCGTTTTTTTTTTTTATTTTTTGTTTAGGCACCATGGAATAGGAATATGAATAATATGAACGAGGGACGATCTGAGAAATGTTGGACATTTTCTCAAGAACACTATAAACTAACCTATTTTATTTGAGAGACTTTGAAGGTTTTCTGATTTTCGAGGAAGAGGGAAAAAATAAATTAATTAATATGAATTGATGGGTATATTTTCTTATATATTGGTTTTTGGAAGATGATACAAATTAAAAAGTTGGTTGGTGATTACCATAATAAATTTTCTTTTTTGAGAGAATAATATTCTAAACCAAGAAACGTTGAAGAAGGTTTATTCATTTTAACCTATGCATTTACTTACCAAAAAACGTAATATTTATATTTTCCAATCTATTACTCTCAAAAAAATGTAATTTTAAATTTGAATTTATTACACGTGTAACACAAAAGTACACACTACAGTTAGAACTATCATAAACATTCATACTTTTTCTGGTAAAAGTTTAAAACTTGGAAATTATGAGGATGGCAATATGGATGTGCCATCAAATATGTCATGGAATTTGAATTCGAGTATTGATTAGATTTGAGTGTTGATTATTGAGGTGATTATACACATCAATGTAACTCTGGATACTCCAAACAAGAGAAAGCTTGACATGATCATACATAGCCATCTTAACGTGCATACTTATGATTTGAGTATTTATTAATATTTTGCGTGCATCAGTATTTATTGCACATATCCTCTCTATTAGATTTTTTTTTTTAAAATAATGGGTTGAGAGGGCTACACTTGTCGATGTAATTGTATTATTTTATTATTGTATAAACATCAACAATTATTAAAAAAGATTATTTGTATACTAGAATTTGCAAAACAATAGCTCATTAATATCTGAGTATTATAATATCTGGCATATAATTTCAATGAAATTTCTCGTATACTCATTTTTGTCGAGTGTTAATATTTACCTTTCAATGTTAAGCTTTACATATAAATATATCTTGATTCCTCTTATTCAAAATTTCAGGTTCAATAGACTTTCATAATTAACCACATACTGCAAACCCACTATTAATGGTTTGGAACTTATCCTACTCAAAAGAATAGTGACATAGATAGAATTTTGATTTTAGGGAGGGGCAAACTTTCGAGAATATATTGTGTTTTCATTATTGGGTTAGGGTTATGTCAAACTCGACACTTATGATTACATGTGAGAAGTACTCCACAAACTGCATTAACCTTTCTTCATACTAGAATATATTTTGTGAAATAAGTATTTTACATACTTAATGTTATACACATGTTTTATTATTTCAAAAAATATATATTAAACTTTGTATATATGAAATTAGCTTAAATTTATATATACGCAATATATATATATATATATATATATATAGTTAGGTTATAAAGTGACGGAACACACAAACAAACGAAAGAGGAACTTCAACACTAAATAATAATACAAAAGAAAAGAGTACAAGATATTGATAACACAATTCAACTACCAGCTTATATCTGCGGGACCATGTATTTTGAATGGATTTTGCACTGCCGCTAAACAATAGAAAATATTTGTTGGATTAAAGTTTAGGACAAGAGAAGAAAAGGGCTCCCAATTAAAAGGTTTTTAGACAAAAAGAGAAATGCTTTTGGACAAAAAAAAAAAAGTGATTCACATTAGAGATTCAATGTGGTTCTAGGGATGTAGTTCATGCGCTTCAGCAGCAGTTCATTGTTCCGTTGAAATTGGATGATTTATTTTAATATATTTTCTGACTCTTGAAAAAATTCTCAGTCAACATCTTTCATATTTATCGAAAGGGTAACAAGGTAGTTGATTGTCTTACAAACTAAGATTGTGTTTCTTTTGCATAGTATTCTTATTCTACCTTTGATTGGCTTCCACGAGAGTTACGTGGTTCAGTGCATTTAGATCGCACGGAGATTTCTTCATTAAGAATTTTATGAATGTTTTGTAGTTAAGGTTAGTTTTATGCCCCCCTCTTCATACTCTTTAATTAATGAAGACGTAAGGGTCTCAACCTAACCCCACAATTCTCATGGTTTATTAAAAAAAACAAGAAGAAAACTAATGTTTGTAATGTTAAATGTTCTCTTAGATAAATCTTAGTTTTGTGCCATTGTTGTTGTAATTCTTTATCTAGTTTGAGGTCTTGGATTTTTTTTATTGTCGTGATTTATAAACTTTAGGTACTTTTTTTCTTATACCATTATTTTTTATGTAACTTTGTTGGTGCGATATATGAACTTCAAGTATTTTCAATTCATTGTAACCTAATTTTTATTTTATTTGCTTCAAGAATAAACGGTTGGTGACATTATCCATAGAGAAATTCTCCTGCTACATGAACATTTTGCATCTAAATGACATGATTGTCCTTTCTGTCAACGCTTACTTATACAATGATACATTTCTATCTCCAATCATTTCCCACATCTCTCCCATTTCTTCCTAATCTTAAATGTTCTCTCTTTACACAATATCTACCTCCTCTATTAGGCTCTCTTATCTTCTCTCTTATATATCCTTACTAACTGACTACTATACCCAACATCGATTGGATCCCAAATAAGTTTAATAGTTGTTTTGCTTCATTTTTTGTGCAACTATAAAGATGAGAATTTAAATACATCTCCGAAGTTGAATCCCTACATTCTCCAAATTCATCCTACAGTTTGAGATGAGATGCTATCCATGTAGAATATATTTTCTTCTGATTAATGCATAGATAGTTAATTCCCTATGTTTCTTCAAGTTTTTATGAGTTTAGAACTTTGAGGGTATTTTTATTCCCTTAAAATGGCTCCCTTTCTTGTTATACATGCCATATATTTATAGCGTTCATGGATAACCGACTCACCTTCTTCAGATTTAACAAAACAGAAAAAACATTAAAAATAAAATAAATAGATTTAAATACCCCGAAGGGGAGAACCTAAGAGGGGTGAATTAGGTTTTCAAACTTCTTCGCTTTTCTGATAAATCTTCACCTATGTGATCACTTAGATATTAAGTATGTTGATTAAGCACATAGATGTCAGTTAATGGAGGAATAACTTAGGTGCCTAGTATGGTTGATACAACATATGAAGATGTCAATAGAATGATGACGAACAAAGTATGATAAGCTAATATGCCACTAACAAAATTATAGTAAGGATCCTATATGCAAAGGTTGTAAGATCAAATAATACAAGTCATATTGTAATGACAAGGCAAGATACACTATACTAGGGAACGATGTTGCTTATCAAAGTAGGGAGCTAGAGGAATTGAGCTCCGCTACTAGGGAACTTTTTCAGAGTGTCCAATCTAATGAGGAAAGGATTGTGACGAGTGATGCGGCGATTGCTGAAATTCGCGCATCCGTGGCAAAGAACACCAAAGCGTTGACCGAACTTCGGTCTGTGATGGACGAGGTGAGGTGCGAGCTGAGGGTGCTGTCTTTGGCCGTTGGCCGTGCAGCTGGAGCACAGACTAGGCAACGTGTTGTCGCTCCCAACACTCCTAAGGTAAAGGTGAGAGAACCGAAGGCCTATACGTGAGCTAGGGAGGCTAAGGAGATTGACAACTTCTTCTTCGACTTGTCCCAATATTTCAAGACTGTAGGCATTGTGGATGTGGCCATGAAGGTTGATACTGCCGCTACCTATCTGGAAGATGATGCTAAGTTATGGTGGAGGGTGACAACCCACGATATCGAAGCGGGTCGGTTGGTTATCAATACCTGGGAGCTACTGAAAAGTGCTATGAAGAAACAATTCTTCCCAATGAATGCTTCCTACGATGCTCGCAGCAAGCTTAGGGAACTAAGGCATACGGGTGCTGTTCGGGAGTATGTGAAGAATTTTTTCTACCTATATGCTACTGATTGAGGACATGTCGTAGATGGATAAGCTCTTTGCCTTTGTCAAAGGGTTGAAACCGTGGGCAAGGCAAGAGTTGAAAGCAGAGCAGAAGGTCGAGACAGGTGGCTGAAGCCATGTCGGCAGCGGAGAGCTTGAAGGACAATGGGATGGAACCTCGGAGAGACCGAAGAGTGGAAGACTCGAGAGGGTCTAGTGGAGGGAACTTCATCTCCCCCAGTGCCGAAACAGACTTTTTAGTGGAGCGGATCGTCCCAGCCCTACGATGACGAGCTCTAGTGGGAGAGATGCCGGCTCAACTTCAAGAGCGGGAAGTAGAGGTTACTCGTGCTTCTCGTGTGGAAAGTCTGGGACACCTTCGAGAGATTTTGTCCCGACAAGGTGGCGCCTAGTGGGTCGGTGAATGCTATAAGATCCGGTCCAGAGGTGATTGAGATTGTGCTAGCAGCGATACATGCTGTATCAGTTGGCAAGGAAAAGACCCAAGAGCGAGAAATCGCTGGCGGGGGAGACGAGGGTTACCGAGCTGCCCATCATGAAGAGGGGAGTTACTTGGGAAGCCTTCGAACTTTTGAATGCAACAAGAATATCCCCGAGGGAAGTAGGATATTTGGGAAGCTTTCGCACGGTTGAAGATCAAGGTCTTGCTCGGAGCCTTTGGGTCTAAAGAGGAGATCGTTGCAGTGAAAACGGACGATGCTCCAGACATGAAACCTGAGATCGTGGCAGTGAAAACGGACGATGCTCAAGACATGAAGCCCGGACTCTTGTATGTGGACTCGAAGATCAACGGGAGAGCTATCTCAGCTGTTGTGGATTGTGGAGCCACGGAGAACCCGTATTGCTTGCTCCGAGATTGATCGAGTTGGGCATAACACTATCAAAGAGTGTGGGTCGTGTTGTGAAGGTCGTTAACTCGTGTGCTAAGCCTTTTTGTGGGCATGGCCCATATTGTGAAAGGTGGAGTTGGGACCGTTGAAGAAACTCGACTTCCTTCGCGGTTGTAAATATGGATGACCACTGAATTGTTCTTGGCATCCAGTTTCTTCGGAAAAATAAAGTAGCAATAGAACCCTGAGCTAATTCACTAATGGTGATAGGGAATAAACCTACCTTGGTCCCTTTGAGAAATAATGTTGAGTCCTCAGAGAATACATCGCTACTGGCCACCATGTATTCGATGAGAGCTCCCATGAAGGGAAAGGAACACTGCAGCACAAAGATTAAAGGATGCAGAACCCTGGGAACGGATTATGCTAGCCTAACCTTGAACTCTTGCAGGAAACACATTCGCCTTGGCGTGCAACAATGTGAAAGGACTCGATTCCGGAATATCTTAAAGAAACTGTTGCTGAACTGACTGGAAGCGGAGTTGCTGCCAGAGACCGTGTTTTGATGAACCTCCTCGGGCTCGCCGTGGATTTAAAGAGTGCTCATATGAAGAAGGCGCCGAGGACGTCGCCTAAATCAAGTGGGGGGAGTATGTCACGGGTCGGTCGTGACTTCGCATAGGGAGACAACAACGATGCCTCCCTCGTGCGCCCAAGTTTGCCTAAGTCGTGTGGCCAAAGGCACCCTGAGTATGCCGATCATGCAATGCGCGCCTCGTCGTCGCAATGTGACCCGCACGCCCGTGTGTCAAGCGTGCCCCATTGCCTCGCCCAACTCGTGTGCACAGAGGCGGCACCGTCCCAATATTCAAGTCCCAGACACGGTGCACAACGTTGGGCGTAAAACACTGTTCATCCGCCCCCAAAGTTGTGCACGACGCATGGCAGCCACGCCCCCAAATCACGTGCACATGCATGGCAGCCATGCCCCCAAAGCTGTCAGCGAGAACACTGTTCACCCGCTCCCAATCGCCACATGCAGCGCTCCCAGCCTGCCAGACGGCAGCAGCACGCAGCGCAGCTGTTCATCCGCCCCCAATCGCCTCGCGCGCATCTGTAGCGGCGCCCTCAACAACCCTAACCGACTTGGCATCCGCCGTTTGCATCCGAATGGGCCCAAATTGTGCAAGTCATCCTTATATGACATTTAGAAGAGAATGCACGAAGTAGATTGTAATTAGCACTTGTATAGCATAGGTAGATAGATTTCCCACCTCCTCGGAAAAAAAGTGCTACACTCCTATCACATGGGCAAATGTTTTTTTAAGCACCTATAGAGGATTATTTCTTAAATTTTTTTCTCTCGGCTCCTAAAATTTCTCTTCTCTAACCTTTCGCTACACGGCTCTTGATCGGCAGCCATGGCCGCCAGTCCTCCAGCTACTGGAGCCGCCGGGGGTGCTGTTTTGTGGCCCAAGAAATCTTTCGCAGATCTTCTTGCGAGTCCGGCTATTACACATACTCTCCCAATCACTCCTTTGAACACTTTCAAGGGGGAACCGAATCTTTCGATCTCCGCGGATGAACATGAGGCTTTGATGTCCCCGTGGAGATTCTCATTAGTTGGAAAATTCCATAAATACGCCCCTAATATGGAATCTCTCAGACGATCGTTTCATCGAGTCGGATTCAAGGGTAGTTTTTGGGTTGGATGGATGGATCCTAGACATGTCCTCATAAGGTTCGATTTGGAAGAAGATTACTGCAGATTATGGAGACAGGTATCTTGGATTTTTTTCGGATTGATGATGCGGGTTTTCAAATGGACATACGATTTTAATGTTCATGAGGAGCCTTCGATTGTCCCTGTTTGGATTGGTTTTGAAGGGCTTCCCATACATCTGTTTAATAAGTCGAAATTGTTTTCTCTGGCGAAGGCTGTTGGAAACCCATTAACATTGGATGCGTCGACGACTAATGCTACTAGGCCAAGCGTTGCGAAAGTTTGCGTAGAGGTGGATTTGCTGGGGGAATTGCCAAATCGGGTACGAATAACTCATGAGAAAACTCGAAAAGGATTTTGGCAAGCCATACAATATGATAATTTGCCGGAATATTGCACTGTTTGTATGAGGATTGGGCATGGACAAGGGAAATGTCAATCGAACATTATGGACAGGGGAAATGTCACCAGACAGTGTCAAAGCCGGTGGAAAAAATCCAGAAAAAGGCTTTTGTACCGCCGCCACTTTTGAAGGATAATTTGGTCAATAAAGTTTTAAAATCAGGGATTGTGGTTTCGGCGCCTGGAACAAGTGCTGAAATTTGGAAGCCGACGGGGAAGAAGATCACTAATGATCGGATTCTGCCAATGCCTGCACCGATTCCAGACAATCAGATTATGGTGGTAGTACCGGATGCGGTTGATATTGAACTGGTAAGTGATGATCCGGCTATGGAGGAACATTTAATTTCGGTCAAAAAATCTGTCCCAAGTAAGGATGATATCGGGATAGGGAAGATGGGATATTCCCCAATTGTTGATTCAATGAAGGTGGTCTCGGAAAATCGGGGAACACTCCCGCAAATCACCAGGGACAATGATGTTCTTTCTCTACAAAGTTTTGCAAAGAAATTGGAAGAGGTCACTCAGGCTCCGATTTTCTACACCAAGGTCGGATTTATCTCCCGGGCTGTGACTGGACGTTCAAGAGGTAGTGGCGGCAAGGGGTTTCGGAGGCGGAACCGGGTCAAGAAGACACAACCCATGTTGCAGATATGGTACCCGAAACAGAGGACTGCGGGTCAGTATCTCCACAGCCATCCACAGAAACAGAGGTTCCCGGGTCAGAATGTGCAATTACAGAGGATTATGGGTCAGAAATTGCAACCGGGTCAGTAATCTTGCCTACAACCGGGTCAGTTTCTCTGGTGCAGGCTTCCGGGTCAGTATGTGCTATGGCAGAGGCTTCCGGGTCAGATATTGTTGCAGCCAGGGTCGATCTTTTTGCCCTCAGCTGCTATGGAATCGCAATCGGGTCAGGGCATCTCTGCAGCAGCCTGCATTTGACGGGTCAGCAGTTATACCATCCCCTGCGGCAGTACAAACTTCAAGTGAAATTCCTATCGCATCTGTCTCTCTACAACTACCAGGTAAACTGCTTAGAAAGAATGTGGCAAAGGATAATGTGCCTAAGGACAAACCTCTACGACGTTCACCGAGACTCGCTCAAAAAGGCGGGACTCGTGATCAATAGCTTGTTTTACGCTACTTATACTTGTCACTATTATTGTGTTATTAATGAATTGGTTGATTTGGAATATAAGGGGTATAGCGAATGATAGTACTATGGCTAACATTCGGCAACATAAAATTAAATACTCTTTGGATTTGGTGGTTTTATTGGAACCGATGGTGGGGTCGGATGATTTGTCCTTGTATGGTCGCAGGTTGGGATTTGATTATAGTTTTAGTAATATTTCTGGCAAAATATGGGTGTTGTGGAATGGGATTTTGGGTATGGATATATTGGGGGATAAGGAGCAGGTGGTGCATGTTAGGATAGATGATTTTGCTGGTAGGCCTGTTGTTTGTTCTTTTGTGTATGCAAAATGTTCACATGTACTTCGCAGGGAGTTGTGGCAGGACATGAGACAGTTTAGAGAGCAGCGAGCGGGACCCGTGGCTCATTGGTGGTGACTTTAATGTGGTTATGAGTCAGCCGGAGAGTCGGGGTTCCATCCCAGCTATGTTGCCGATTTCTGAATTTCAGGAAACCGTTAATGATTGCGGTTTGCTGGAGGTTCCTTATATAGGGAGTCCTTTTACTTGGAATAGAGGAGGAGTGAGACCATTACAACGACGGTTGGATCGGATTATGGTTGATGCGGAGTGGAATTTAATGTTTCAACAGTCGATAGTAGAGCACTTGCCGCGTACCATTTCAGACCACTGCCCTTTGTTAGTATCAATACGCCTCACAACAGAGCGGCGTGGTTCGGCATTTCGATTTCAGGAGATGTGGATTAAACATGGAGGTTTTATGAAGGTAGTGGAGGATAGTTGGAAGCAGGAGTTGGAAGGTTCGGGTATGCTGAAACTCCAGGAGAAATTGAAAAGATTGAAAGTTGCTCTAAGAATATGGAATAGGGACGAATTTGGTAACAATACAACAGTCTTGAAGGCGGCTTTAGAGAGGTTGGAGATTTTGGAGAGGGAGTATGATGCAAGTCCTAGTGAAGTCAGTTGGCAGGAGTTAGAAGTTGCTAAGAGGGAGTACGTAGAGGCGTTAAAAAGGGAGGAGGTTTTTTGGAGACAAAAATCCCGCATAAGGTGGTTGAAGGAGGGTGAGGCTAACACTTCTTATTTTCATTCTTTTTGCAGGAACAAACAAAAACGCATGCAAATATCACAAATCACTACAGATGGAGGTGATATTTTATCCAATATGGAGGATATTGGGGCGGCTGGAGCTGACTACTTTCATCAATTGCTCAGTTGTGACTCAGAGGAGCAGTCTGCTGACCAGTTGCTGTCCTTGATCCCGGAGCTTGTCTCGGAAGCCGATAACAAATGTCTAAACCAACTTCCTTCTCGGTTAGAGGTCAAGTCAGCTGTTTTTGCGCTTTGCTCGACAAGTGCTGCGGGGCCGGACGATTTTACAGGCAAATTTTTCCAGTCATGCTGGGAGATTATTGGCGACGATGTTACACAATCGGTGCGGGATTTTTGGGCTGGTCTTCATATTCCGAAATCAATGGCGAGTGCTTTTCTGGTCCTTCTCCCAAAGGCTACTAATCCAACAACGTTTGCGGAATTCAGGCCGATTTCCTTATGTAATTTCTCAAGCAAAGTCATCTCAAAGGTGTTGTCAAATCGGCTTGCAGGTATTCTTCCGTCCTTGATCAGTCCTAATCAAACTGGCTTCGTAAGCGGGAGGGCAATCACTGACAATATATTGCTAGCCACGGAAATGGTGGGCTCACTTAATAAGAAAGTCCGGGGGGGAAATATGATTATAAAATTAGATATGATGAAGGCTTTTGATCGTGTTTCGCATGCTTTCTTGATTCTTGTTCTTCGGAGGTTTGGTTTTAGTTCTCATTTCCTTCAAATGATAAAACGCTTGTTATGTGATAATTGGTTTTCGGTTTTGATAAATGGAAGTCCTTATGGCTTTTTCAAGTCTGAGAGGGGGGTTAAACAAGGCGATCCCATGTCACCTCTCCTTTTTATTCTAGCTGCTGAGGTCTTCTCGCGAGGTTTGAATCATTTGGTCGGATTACGGTCTTTTGATCCTTATGTTACATCTCACTCCACATTAGTTGTTTCTCATTTAGCTTATGCAAATGATGTCATCATTTTTTTAAATGGAGGGAAACGAGGTCTGCAGAATCTGATGACATTTATTGCATCCTATGAGCAAGCATCGGGGACAGAAGATCAATCCAGTCAAGAGTTCTTTCTATACCTCAAGCAGATCCCAACTAGCTCAAATACACATGATATCTCAGGTAGCAGGTTTTACTCAAGGTATCCTTCCTTTCACCTATCTTGGTTGTCCTTTGTACACGGGAAGGTCGAAGGTCTCATATTATGTTCCGCTTGTGGAGAAGGTTATGAAGAGGGTTGAGGGTTGGCAACAGAAATTGTTAGGATTTGGAGGTCGTTTAATTTTGATTCGGCATGTTTTGATTTCTATGACCTTATATATTTTAGCCTCAGCTGATCCACCCAAAAAGATTTTTGATGACATTGAAAGAATTTTGGCTAATTTCTTATGGGGTCAATCAATATATGGTAATAAGAAGCATTGGATGTCTTGGTCACGACTATGTAATGATGTGTTAAATAATGGGCTGGGTTTATTTTCATTATGGGATCTTCAAAGGGCTTTCTCTGTTAAATTGTGGTGGAAATTTCGGATAACTGATTCTATATGGCGAGATTTTCTTTTTGATAAATATTGCAGGGATTTTCCACATCCAGCTCTCGTTCACTTAACATCTGCTGATTCGACTATTTGGCGGAGGATGCTCAGACACCGAGAGAATGCTGAGGTGAATATGGGAGTTCTAGTTCGGGGAGGTGCCACTTCTTTTTGGCATGACGATTTCACTTTGAAAGGTCGATTATCTATTGTCCGCCAACCCGATTCTTCGGCGAAGATCAGTGATTTCCTTAGCCTGAGTGGTTGGTCTTCTTTGCCGCCAAGTCTACCTTTGGGGCAGCTCGGTAGTTTGCCGAGGATAGTGGGCTGGAGAAAGGGGCGGATATATGGGTGTGAAGCTGAGTCTAGAGGTAATTTTACAATTACATCGTCTATGAAGGAGTTACAACCATTTGCTATAATACAAGGTACTCGCCGTATATTGTGGAACTCAAAACTTCATTTGTTCTTGTGTGTATTTATGTGGCGTTTATTCAATGGCTTTCTCGCTTTTGATACGAGTAGACAAACTTGGGGAGTTTCTTTGGCTCCATGGTGTAGCTGTGGGAGGGGGGTTGATAGCATCTTACATATATTTGTAGACTGTCCCTTTGGCTAGCTTTCTGTGGCGGAAATGTTGTGGTTTTTTGGGTGTGGATTGGCGTTTACTACATCGTGACAATCCGGTTTCTCTTATAAAAATGTTATGGTGGAAAGGTCAAGGGAAATTGCGGGATATTTATGTGATTGTGAGTTCAGGGATATGTTGGATTTTGTGGCGTGCTAGGTGTCGTTTTATTTATGAAGGAACTATTGCGAATCAAAGGGGGCTTTTGAAAGAATTCGAGAATTTTATTGCTCCAATTTTACAATCCGTAGGGCATGTATGATCACTATATGGGGCGGAAATCACCAACTTGGAACATTATGGGAAAGACTTTGGCGGTTAAATGGTTGGTTGATGGTTCTTCGGGGTTGCTCATATTAAATATAGATGGTGCTTCTCGAGGCAATCTCGGATGTGCAGGTGCTGGTGGAGTCTTGCGTTATGGTAATGGTGATTTTGTCTTTGCCTATTATCGTTATCCGGGGATGACCTTACTAATTCTGAAGCTGAGATACATGCGATGGTGTCGGGGATTCATTTGTCCTCTAGTTTGGGTCACACTCAGATTACTATTCAATCAGACTCCAAATTCTTGGTGGATGCAATCCATTCTCGGCACATTCATAGCTGGAAATTAGATGTGTTATTTCAGACTTTGCTCAAGCTTATAAATCAACATGCTATTACTCACATTTATCGGGGAAGCAAATAAGGTTGCGAGATATGCTTGCTAATGAGGCATGTGACACTAATACTTCTTGTGAATTTCCTACTTTTTCACGATTACCTTTAGCAGTTCAATTACAATGTATATCCCGATAGGAATGGTTTGCCAAATCTGCGATTTCGGCAAAGACCATAATTTAGATACGAGCTCATATTTTAACCGCTACCGAGAGGCGGTTTTATGCTCGTACTCTAGCTTCTGCCTTTTTTAATAAAATTTCATGCTTTCCTAAAAAGCACCTATAGGGGGGAACAAAAAGTCAACAAACAAGCAAAAACCAAACTTTGAGCAATTGTAATAGACGCTCAGCGACTCTCACCCTCGCTGTTTTGAACCTTTTTGATGTACATTTCTATTACTTGTAATGTCTTATGTTTTAATGAGAAAAGCCGAGTTTTCGCGCAAGTGACCCGTGTTATTGATTGCTTTCGTTTTTAAGTGTTGCCTATCATCTTGTCCCGTGATTGTGAACATAAAGAAAGGTTGACGGGAGTAACTTAGGAGCTATTGGAGCTAGAGTTACTCGGCATCGCGGGCGTCTCAAGTGCTAAGACTTGCGACCCGTGACAGCACCCGCTCAACGGGCTTCTACGACACCCGCTCAACGGGCTTCTACTACTCTCCTCACGGGGCACCCGCTCAGCCGGGCTTCTACTACTCCTCCTCTGGTGATGTCGACCTCCTCTGGTGAGGTCCAATAAATAATTGTAAAAGAAAAAAAAATTAAAAATATATATATATATATATATTAAGCGATGAAGAGGATTAGAGATACTAGAAAAGCCTTGGAAACATGCGTTAGTAGGGAAATTCAGTAGACGTGGACCTTTATTGGACAATCTACTGAAATATTTTCACTAGTTACAGTTCAAAGCATCTTTTTGGATTGGGTTGCTTGATTCGAGACATGTAATCATCTGATTTGATCATTAAATCATTTCGAAGTATGGGTCCGATTCGAAGTATTACTGGTTCATTTATTTAATAAATCATTTCCCTTTTCAATGGCCTAGGCAGCCGACGCACCATTGGTTCTGGATGAACTTACTGCTAATGTTACTCATCCGAGTGTCGTTAGAGTTTGCGTAGATGTGGATTTAATGGCACCATTATGCAAATGTATTTGGATTAGACATTTACATTCTGAAAAATGATTTTGGAAAGGTATTGATTATGAAAATTTGTTGGATTACTGCTTGAATTTTTGGATGATTGGGCATTGTAATTCGGAATGCAAGGCTCATGCACCAATGGCTGATGTCATGCCGAATAAATTTTTTAGCCGATATAATAATTTCGATCTTCCACGTACGCTGAAGTCGGGGAAGGTAAGGGAGATGCGGCTGTGGCAGGAACAAGTAAATGAGTTATGGAGAAGAAGAATTCGGGAAATAACAATCCTAGCAGGATTGGGATAGCTCGGGTTGGAGTCAAAGAAAGAAAGAGAAAGGTGTCAATGAATGTGAATCTGAGTTTTGATGAGATTAGGACTCCTATTCCTATCGATGATGATCTGGTGGTGGTCGATGATCAATCAAATGAGGACTCTTCGAGCATCCATGCATTGGGTGCGGATAAATTATTTCCTAAGGAGGTATCGGTGGTGGATCGAAGGATTGAAGGAATTGAAAATAGAGCTACGGATGATATTGCTTTTCATCTGGATGCACATGAGCCTATAATTCAAAAAGTGATGGGAGCGAATGATGATTCCTGAATTTTCCTTAAAACAACCACTGTGGAGTAGGATGTTATGCATGATGCCTGCTCGGACAACTTTCTTGGGCCTATAGCAAGACCGGATGTGTTGCCGAGAGTGGCTAGGAATGAACTTAGAGATTTTCGGCTATAAATTGGAAGGGATTTTGATGTCTCAAGGCCATGCATCATCTGCTGGTTGAGTATCCAGTGCAAGAAGTAGTGGTACATCCGAAGAAGACTAAAACAAAGGAAAAGTTGGTTGCATCTCGAAAATCAGTAAGCATAGCCGAGAAGGCTATCATCTTAGTTAATAAAGGGTATCCCCTTCTCTTTTACTCCATTTAATTATTTTATGGATTTAATAATATGGAATATATGTGGAATTAGTAATGTAGAATCAATGGCTAGAGTTCGACAGCTTAAGGTAGAGTATTAGATCTCCTTGATGTCGATACTTGAACATATGGAGTCGAATGAGGAATTGCCGATATATGCTAGGAGATAGGGGTTTGATTTTGGGTTTTGAAATATATCGAGGGAAATATGGATAATGTGGAATGGAACTCTTGATGTGTCAGTAATCCAAGATTAGGAGCAGTTTGTTACACTTTTGTTGAATAACTTTACGGGTTCTCCCACATATTGTTCTTTCATTTATGATAAAATTCAGTATACACTGCGCAGAGAGCTATGGGCGGAGATGCGATCTTTTGCAGGTACGCATTATTGGAGTTTACATTTGATATAGGTGCTCAATTGGATTGGGCGTTCGATTGGATTGGGCAAAAACCGGACCCGGTTGGACAGGATCTGGTTGACCGAACTTTTTGTCACTCCAGTAGGTCGAGCGGGGCCCTCGTCAAGATCAACAGTAGTGTGAACTTTCGAGTGGAATAAGCGCTCGGTTATCCCCGGTGAGGCGCGAAAGATAAGTTAGTAATATCTCGCTGGTGAACCTTGGGTTATACTTAACCGGATTACCTCAAGGGTTGAGAATCTGGAGGCAAAAGGGTTAAGATGTGCATTTATATACTAAGGGTAATCGTTACCTACTTAACCAACCAAGAGTCATATAATGCTTATCGTAAGCACTTAGATGAAGCATTAGATGTGTCTAGTCTTATGTTAGTGGACATGACCTCTTAGCTTCAGAAACAACATGAGGAAATGGGAACTTACGGTATGATTAATCATCCAAGGAAACTCTTTCAGGGTCAAGCCGCCAGGAGAGATTCGATGTGTCGAAATATCTTTTTCAGTACAAAATGGACAGAAAAGACACTCGAAGAGAAACTGCCCTAGTTTTCTTGCCGATAAAAAGCTTAGAAAGGGTGCAAATGTTGCTCCTGGCTCAGGTATTTATGTTATTGAGATCAACTTGTCTACTACTACTTCCTCATGGGTATTAGATACCGGATGTGGTTCTCACATTTGCATGAATGTGTAGGGACTACAAAGGAGTAGAGAGTTGGCAAAAGGCGATGTAGACCTACGCGTTGGCAATGGAGCAAGAGTTGCTGCATTATCTATAGGAACATATAGCCTTAGTTTTCCTTCTGGAATTGTTCTATATTAGATAGTTTTCTTTATCTATCTACTTTAACAAAGAATATCATTTCGATCTCTTGTTCAGACAAGATGTGTTTTGATATTCGTATTAAAAATCAACGAATATCATTATCGTTAAATAATATCTTTTATTGTAGTGTTACATTGGTGAATGGTTTATACTTGTTAGACCTAGAGTCACTGGTTTATAACATAAATACAAAGAGGATAAAGGCCCAAGAGTCTAATCCTACATACCTCTGGCATTGTCGCTTAGGCCATATAAACGAAAATCGCATTTCCAAACTCCATAAAGATGGATTGTTGGAATCATTTGGTTTTGAATCATATGATACATGCGAACCTTGTTTAATGGGTAAGATGACTACTTCTCCTTTTACTAAAATTGGAGAACGAGCAAAGGAGTTGTTGGAACTATTACATAGTGATGTATGTGGTCCATTCAATATCCATGAAAGAGGTGGTTACCTATATTTCATTACTTTTATCGACAATTTTAGTCATTTTGGATACGTATTTCTCATGAAATACAAGTTCGATGCCTTGGAAAAGTTCAAAGAGTACAATAATGAAGTAGAAAACCAGCTTCGCAAAAGTATTAAGATGCTTCGATCCGATCGAGGTGGGGAATACTTAAGTCAATAATTTTGTGACTATCTAAAGAGTTGTGGAATTGTTTCACAACTTTTTCCTCCGGCCCCTCCTCAATGGAATGGTGTATTCGAAGGGAGAAATCTCTATTAGATATGGTTCGATCAATGATGAATCACGTGAGCCTTTCAAACTCATTTTGGGGATTTGCTTTAGAAGCAGCAACTTTAACACTAAACAGAGTTCCATCAAAATTTGTTGAAACGACACCATATCAGATATGGATTATGATATTTGGGGTTGTGAGGCGTTTGTGAAACGTCCAGCTTTGGACAAACTTAGGTCAAAGTCGGTCAAGTGAATTTTTTTGGGGTATCCTAACGAAACTAAAGGATACTATTTCTACATCCTGAACAAGAACAAAGTGTTTGTTGCTCGTAACAAAGTTTTTCTAGAAGAGGAATTCCTTTCTGGGAAAACAAGTGGGAGCCAAGTGGAACTTAATAAAGTTCCACAGCTTGGTGAAGTTTCAGGCACAAGTGACCAGGTGGAATTTGAGCAAGCTGTTGCGGAGCCAGTTCTAGAAACACAAGAATTGCGTAGGTCCAGTAGAGTTTGTAGATTACCCAAAAAATTTGAATTTTTCTAATCAGAATATGGAGATGTTATGTTTATTGATCACGATGAACCGACAACCTACAATCAAGCAATTACTAGTCCAGATTATGAGAAATGGCTTGAGGCCATGAGATCCGAAATGGATTCCATGTACACTAACCATGTTTGGATCTTGGCAGATGCCCCTGAGGGGATAACCCCAATAGGGTGCAAGTGGGTTTTCAAATTGATAACTGACATGGAAAGGAATGTTCAAACGTACAAGGGGCGACTTGTCGCGAAAGGTTTTAAACAGATTCATGGTATTGACTATGATGAGACATTTTCCCCTGTAATTATGTTCAAATCCATTCGTATCTTGCTTGCTACTGTATACTACGATTATGAAATCTGGCAAATGGATCTCAAAACAGCTTTCCTTAACGGAAACCTAGATGAGGCCGTGTATATGATACATCCCAAAGGTTTTGTCGTTCCAACTAATGCCAATAAAGTATGTAAGCTATTAAAGTCAATTTATGGACTAAAGCAAGCTTCTAGAAGCTGGAATCGACGTTTTGACGAAGCTGTACGTGAGTTCAGTTTTATCAAGAATGTTGATGAACATTGTGTTTATAAAAAGTTTAGTACAAACTTTGGTGATATTCCTAGTTTTGTATGTAGATGACATACTACTCATAGGAAATGACATTCCAACCTTGGAATCTGTAAAGGTCTGGTTGGGGCAATGTTTCTCTATGATCACTTAGGTGAAGCAAGCTTCGTCTTAGGAGTCAAGATGTATAGAGATAGATCACGTAGACTTCTTGGCCTAAGTCAGAGTAGATGTATAGACAAAGTGCTAAATCGGTTTAGCATGTAAGAGTCCAAAAAAGGCCTTTTGTTAGTAGTGCCCTAGGACCATTAGCATATGTTGTACGTTTTATATCTTTTTGAGTATTTAATTTTGCTTTTGCACATCAAATGTGTGATTTGATAGTAATACTCATTAGCTTCTGCAATTACTATTCTAATCGTCCCTAGTTTTATGTAATATTCTTTACAATGAAATAAAACTGGTATGATGTATGATTGATGATTATGTTTCTGCTGATCATGTGTAATGGATACAAATCATATCATAGATGCAATATATTGGGATACATTGTATCGGACGTGATCCGTTAGAGAAGTAATACTTCATGGTCCTTAGTCATAAGTATTACTTTCTCAATACTATTTTGGAATCCTTAGAACTTATGTCTCCATTGATTCTAGCATGAATGGAGCCACGTTTTGACTCAGTCAGAAGTTACTTTTAATCGAGTAATCAATACGACTGATGATCGGATGTAGTGTCCTATCATGCCTTGAATGTGAGAGGCATTGTAAGGAATATGTCCCTCTCTTATTAGAGAGAGATATCCATGGGCCCCTCGATAGGGAAAAACTGTTTAAATGCATGGTCGGGTGCTCAAATGTATTTAATAATGTGGTTATTAAATATTGTTTGTTGGAACAGTCTAACTGGAAATCAAGCATAAATATAATTAAGCTTTATAAGGGTGACACCTACCATGCCTCATGCTTAATTAGGATATCGCGAGACAAAGGGATTAAATAGTAGATTGATATTAGGTTTCACTGTAAATTCATTCACTTTGGGTAGTCACAATGTCCTGCTACGGACCGCTTGTGATTTATTAACACATACTACTACTAAGTGTGTTTTCATTGCCACTGTGATATGAACCTACAGGTCACACGCATAGACGAGTTAATGAGCTTCATTGCAGATTCAATCAATCTAGAATGTGTCTAGGTTTGTTGTATCTGACATTTATTTATTATTCGAATTAGAGATGAGTAAGGGGCATTTTCGGTATTCGATTATAGACTGGAATTATGTGGGAGTCGTTATCCGATAAAGACTCCCACTACCAGCAGAAAGTCTAGAAGACGTGGGAGTTAAAGACTCCCATCGCCGGAAAGAGGTGGAAAGGGACGAGGGAGTTGTTCCGAACAAACTCTCATACCCTATATAAACTTTTCTTGGCCGAAACCCTAGAGACTAATGTTTTTTAGCTGCAAAAATACCAAAAAACCCTGGAAATCCGATTTCTTGTTTTCGGCCTCCTTTTCTCTCTAGATTCCAAAACTCAGAAAAACGAAGAGCTTGCAGTCGCGTGGATCCCGTTAGGGAGTAATTCCGCAAGGGAGGACTCCGGTGGCAGCAGCACACATCCTAAAGACAGAATCTTTAGCCGAAAAATGTAAGTATTTTTTCGCTGGTTTTCGATGCCTATTGTATGAACGGATCCTTCAAGGGAAGACTCATGCGTGTTTAGAACAAGTTTCTGCCCATGAATCCCTTCACCTTTGTCCAATAGCACTTGGTACAATTCTTTCAAGATAATAGTGTGCTAAGACACTGTATGAGAAAGAACGCATGAGTGAGATTCCGTATGCTTCGGCAATTGGATCTATCATGTATGTCATGTTGTGTACTCAGCAGATATCTCGTATGCTTTGAGTATAGCGAGTAGATACCAGTCTACTTACGGTGAACATCACTTGATAGATGTCAAGATCATCCTTAAGTACTTGCGAAGGACTAAAGACTCGTTATTAATCTATGGTTGGGAAGACGAGGCTCATTGTAAGTGGTTACACTGATGCTAGTTTCCAAACCGATAGAGATGACTTTAGATCGCAATCAGGTTATGTATTTTGCCTAGACAGCGGTGATGTGAGCTGGAGGAGTTCAAAGCAAGCGACCGTTGCGGATTCTACAACCGAAGCCGAGTATATAGCTGTATCAAATGCAGCTAAGAAAGTCGTTTAGATCCGAAAGTTCATTACTGAACTTGGTGTGGTGCCTAGCATTTCAAATGTGATTGATCTCTATTGTGACAACAATGGAGCCATATATCAATCAAAGGAACTACGGTATCACCAAAGGTCCAAACATATATTGCGACGGTATCACCTGATCTGTGAGATCATTGATAGAGAAGCTGTGAAGATTTGCATGGTTCACACGGACGATAACATCGACGACCCACTGACGAAGCTGCTGACACAGCAGCAACATGATCGTCATACTTGTAGCATGGGTATTAGATACCAAGAGAACTGTTCTTAGAGATAGTGTTTATGTATAGTATACACTAAAAGGCAATGTTGTGTAGGGATTCATGGGCGGAAACTCGTTCCAAACACCCATGGATCCTCCCCTGAAAGATCCGCTCATATGAAACAATTCGGTAAAACAGTAAGAACTTACGTTTCTTGGATTCAAGAAGCTGCTTCTTGAATGGAGGATGACGTTTCTTGGATTCAATCGCCACCAATTGATCTCCTTGCGGAAAGTCCCTCTACCGGTATCCACGCTGACTTTAAACGGGCAGCGATTGCTAGCTCTTCGTCTTTTCTGAATTTCGGGAATTAGAGAGAAAAGGGAGAGGCTGAGAATAGAAAACGGTTTTCTGATTATCAGTATTATTTCGGCTGAGAACTTATTTCCTAGGGTTTCGGCCAAGAGTTCATTATATAGGGTGTGAGAGTTTGTTCCCATAACCAACTCTCACATCCTTAACTCCTCTCGGCAGTGGGAGTCTTTAACTCCCACGTCCCCTAGACTTCTGCTGGTAGTGGGAGTCCTTATCGGATAATAACTCCCACGTAATCCCAGTCGTAGTAAAATACCGAAATTGCCCATATCTCTAATTCGAATAATAAACACTTTATTATTTTCGGAAAGACAAATGTCGATACAATGAACCTAGACACATTCTAGATTCATTGAATCTGGACATAAAGCTCGTTAGCTCGTCTATGCGTGTGACCCTGTAGGTTCATCTCACAATGGCAATGAAAACACACTTAGTAGTAGTATGTGTTCATAAATCACAAGCGGTCCCCTAGCAGGGACATTGTGACTACCCAAAGTGAATGAATATACAACGGAATCTAATATCAATCCACTATTTAATCCCTTTGTCTCGCGAAATCCTAATTAAGCATAAGGCATGGTGGTCGTCACCCTTATTAAGCTTAATTGTATTTATGCTCGATCTCCGTGTAGATCTGCTTTTGACAAATAGCATTTGATAACCACTTTATCAAATACATTTGAGCACTGTCATGCATTTAAACAGCTCTTTCCCTATCGAGGGCCCATGGATATCTCTCTCTAATAATAGAGAGGGACAAATTCCTTACAATGTCTCTCACATTCAAGCTATGATAGGACACTACATCCGATCTCGATCGTATTGATTACTCATACAAGTAACGTCCGACTGAGTCAAAACGTGGCTCCATTCATACTAGAATCAATGAAGACATAAAGGTCTAAGGATTCTAAAATAGTATTGAGGAAGTAATACTTATGACTTAAGACCATGAAGTATTACTTCTCGACGGATCACGTCCCAATACAATGTATCCCTATATATCGCATCTATGATGTGATTTGTATCCATTACACATGATCGAGTAAAAACAAGATCATCAATCAACAATCATACTAGTTTTATTTCATAGTAATTAAGCATTACATAAAACTAGGGACTACTAGAATAGTAATTACATAAGCTAATGAGTTTTACTATCAAATCACACATTTGATAATCAAAAGCAAAATTAACTATTCAATTACATGCTCAAAAGATAATAAAACGCACAACATGTGCTAATGGTCCTAGGGCACTACTAACATGTTGTTGTCTTTAGTGTAAGTGAGAGATTGTTGTATTTCTTTTCATGTGATGAAACATTAAGGCATGAATTCCATTATTATTTTTTTGAATACGAATGTGCTTTTTTGTATTAAAACATATAAAAACGTCCTTAGATAGTTATGTTATTGTTACATTCAACTATTTTAAAATGTCCCTAGTCAATCATTATTGTGGAATTTTAGGACAACAATAATGTGTGGAGACTAGTATGTGTTGTGATTAAATATGTAATATTAAATCAAACACGCTGGTATTTGATACTAGACTGACCCGCTTATAAGAACATTTCATGGATTGTTATATAAATGTCAACAATGTTCTTAGAATGATTTTTCTTGCACCTGAATCCTTCTACTTGAGATCACATAAGATTTCCTGCTTGGCTAATGGTATGCTTTGATGGTGTCAAACACCGTCTGTAACTAGATGGGCTATAAAAGCATTTGTTGGGTGTATTTATGAACCATGTAAGGATGATGTGTGATAGATACAGGATTTGTCCCTACTATACAACATGAGTGATATCTTGGGCCCCTTGATTGAGTGAGACTAATTCATGACCATGAACAAGTGAATTAATATGAGATATTAATGTCATTTGATTAGTCTACTCGGGAATTAAGAAACTGATTAATTGAACTATACAAGTTTGACATACACCATGACTTGTGTTCAATCTAGATATCGAGGACAATGGGATTAGTGCAAAAGATCATACTTGTAGTTACTTGAATCACCGGGACTATTTGTGAATTGGGAGTAATGATGTGTTACTAGATACCTCTCATTACTATTGACAATTGTTGTCACGACCAACACAGCAAATACCTAAAGGGTCGCACACTATAATCAACTGGATTGACCTAAAGTCTATAATCAACTAGATTGGGCTTGTTGGAGTTTACATTTGATATAGGTGCTCAATTGGATTGGGCAGGCTCAATTGGATTGGGAGTTTGATTGGATTGGGCAAAATTGAAACCAGTAGGACCGGACCCGGTCGACCGACAGTTGTCTCGGGTCGACCGAACTGAAATGTTCATCATTCTACACATTCAAGAGTGCTTAATTTTGCTCTCTAACCTCTCTACTTTCCTAGCCGAAACTTAAGAAGAAAAAATCCGGGATTTTTCCTTCTTTGTTTTTACACACTCTGAAGAACGATTAAAGAGAAGAAAATACGATTTTCTCATCTCTTTGATTTCTGGTTTTCCTAAGTTATCTATACTTTGTGGATTTCGGGAAAAAGTGTTTTTCAAACTTCGGAGTTCTTGGACGCTTAGCATCTAAAACATGGAGTAACAAGCTCAGAGGTTGGTGTGTGGATACCAATAGAGACAGGACTCTGAAGGATGATGTTGGTGGTTCTTAGTAGCAGAATCCGAGCAACGTCGATTATATCGACATAAAGGTATAATTTCTAACACAGGGTTTTGGTTCTTTCTCGTGAGTAGATCCTTTAAAGGAACGTAATCCCGTGCTATTTATTTCCGCTGCGTTTTGGGGATTACGAATTTTTCCTTCATGCATGATATTCCATGGCTTGTGTGTGGGTAGTTATTTTAATTTGGTTTTGAATGAATCTGAAAGTTTAGGGTCCATTTCGGCAACTTTGGGAGAATATGGTTTACTTGATATTCCTTTTGTGGGCAGCCCCTATGCATGGTATCGAGGGGCCAATCCTCCCCTTTTGCGGTGCTTCAAATGAGTGGTAGTAAATGCAAAATGGAGTGACTAATTTGATTGTACGCAATTGGAGCATTTAAATAGAACGGTCTCGAATCATTGTCCTCTTCTATGCCGAGTATGGATTGGTACCATTTCAAAGGGATCGTCTTTTCACTATCAATATATGTGGGTGGAGCATGATTCCTTTATTTCAATCGTCGAAGGATTGTTGGAGGAAAGAATACCAAGGGAATGGTATGACGGTGCTAGTGGGAAAATTAAAGAGATTGAAGGGTTTATTGAGAGTCCGGAATGCACAAGTATTTGGGAATATACATCGAATTTTGAAAGAAGGCGAGGGAAAGGTAGTTGATGTGGAGGCTTATTTTGGTGTAAATCCAACACCCCAAATTAAAGAGGATTTATGTCAAGCATGGCAAAATTATACATTTTATTTGGAATCTGAGGAAATGTTTTGGCGCAAAAGGTCGAGAACAAAATAGTTAAAAAGAGGAGAAGCAAACACTAAGTATTTTCAGGGCATTGTGCAAAAATAAAAGAAACTGCATGTACATATCTTGGATACAAAATATGGCGGGTTCATGGCTGGTCACGAAGAAGGAAATTGGAGATGAGACGGTTAGTTTCTATAAGGGGCTATACACGGCTGAAATTAATTCACAAATCAGCTCGGATTTACTTGGTCTCATGCCACAATTGATAACAACTGATGTCAATAGATCGTTGGCGCAGCTCCCTACCTTGCAATAATCAAGGGATGCGGTGTTCTCTCTTGATAAACACAGTGCTTCGGGGCCAGATGGATTCTCAATGGGGGGTTTTACAAGATTGTTGGGGGATAGTATGACAAGATGTGCATCAAACAGTGAACGATTTACAGGGCGGGGTTTGCCAGTCCCAAAAGCCATGGCAAGTACGCTCATTGTTCACATACCAAAGAGTTAGAGCCCTTCAAATTTCGGTGACTTTCGACCCATATCTTTGTGTAATTTTGCTAGTAAAGTATTATCAAAAGTATTGGCAACAAGACTAGCTGCATTATTGCTGAGATTAATATGCCTCGATCAAGCCGGTTTTGTTAAATATAGATCAATCTCGGACAATATACTTTTTGCCATGGAATTGGTGCATTAGGTTAATCGCCGGGTTAGTTGTGGAAATATGTTAATCAAATTGGATAAGGGTTTTTAAGTGGACCTATGATTTCGATCCGCGTGTGGAGTCTTCCATATTTCCATGGGATTGGAAGGATTGCCCATTCACCTATTAAATAAGTCATATTTGTTCTCGATTGCCTCAGCCGCGAGTACTCCACTTTTCTTGGACGAGCCAACAACGAATGTGACTAGACCTAGCGTAGCTAGGTGTGTGTGAAGTTGATTTACTGAAGCCTCTATGCTTAGGAATATGGATTGCTCACGCACGATTTGGGAAAGGATCATGTCAAGCAATTTTATATGAAAATATATAAGCGTATTGCTTCGCTGGTTGGAAAGTGGGCCATGGTAACATGGACTTCCGAACACTAGAATTCAAGGATCATGCAAGCGCTGATGTTATGATGCCCATGGCTTACATTAGCGCCCCAAAATCAGCCCATAATATCGAGAAAACAATCACGGTACCAAAGGAACATCCATGGATTTTAAAATATGGAAAGGTTGTTTATTTTAATGTCAAGAATGGTAATCAGGAATATGGAGGTATCAAGAAACCATTAATTCTGAATCCTAGATGGACAGGGAATAATATTGAAACTGTTAGGAATTTGAATCCAATAAGGAATGGGACTGAGGCACCCATACCCCTCGACCCGCTCCAAAAAGTGGATGACAATGTGAATGTTCAAAAGGGGGAAGCATCATATGAGATGATCCCTATCGACACAAGTGCGGCTAAGGTTATGTATGATATTATGGTGCATCTTCGAATTACAAAAATGGATACTGTTATGCCAACACGACGAGGTCAGGATGATTCAAAAATATTTTTGGTATCGTCCACACCGATTGATGTACCGAGGGGCGCTTGCTCATTGTCTTTTCTAAGGTGAAAAATGTTATCTTAAATAATTCCAAGAGTGGGCTGCAGAGAATTCTCATTTGTTTCCAACAAACTAACTGCTTGTCTAGACCAGAAACGTCAAGAAATAGTCGCAAAGGCTGCTTTGGCAAAGAATTTTGATGAGAAGCATGTGGCTAGCATCGAGGTAGACTTTTGCAATTATACAATTCATGAAGGGCATATAGAGGACTCGAAGCAAAAGCCAAACAAAAATAGAATTACTCCGGACGGAGAGGTTCGAAAATCCATCAGAATGTTCAAAAGGGCCAATGGCCTCTTCGATGGGTTTGAGTACTCAACTTTTACGTCAATTTTATTCTTTTTATGGATTTAATAATTTGGAATATAAGAGGAATTGGGAACACTGAATCGATTGCTCGGGCATCTATCATTATTTTGCTTGCACCGATGTTGCAACTAGTGAATTTTCCTTTAATTGCTTCTCGACTTGGTTTTGATCACTATTATGGTAATTGCTCTAGAAAAATATGGATACCCTGGGATGGAAATATGGATATGTCTATCATTGGAGACCATGAACAAGTTATGCATGTTAAGCTAAACAATTTTGCAGGTACCCTGGGCTTTTGTTCCTTCGTGTATGCTTGTTGTCAATACACACATAGACGGGAACTGTGGTAGGAATTGATTAGTTTCACGACGCGAAAAACTGAGCCTTGGTTGGTTGGGGTGACATCAACGTGGCGATGAGACCATCTGAGAGTTTTGGGTCTATTCCCTCGCCGCTCTCCCGAAAGATCGTAATTGCAAAAAACTATCCAAGATTGAGGATTGCTCGAGGTTGATTTCTTGGGCAATCCCTTCTCATGGAGCCGAAGTGCAAGCCCTTCATTGCTACGTCTACTAGACAAGATCCTTGTCGACACCACATGGAACGATTCTTTTATGGTCATGTCAGTAGAGCATCTTCACCACTCAGTATCAGATCCATGCCCCTTAAGAATATCGGTCTGAACCAATGATCATCGATAAAGCTCGACTTTTCATTTTCAATCCATGTGGATGAAACATCATCTTTTTAAAGGTGTGGTTAAGGAAAAATGAGCAGAGACAATGCATGGAAATGGTATGGGAATTCTTATGGGAAAGTTGAAACGACTTAAAAGACTTTTTTGGCAATGTCAATAGCAATTTGAAGCTACCGAGGACAAGGTACAACAAGAAGAACGCCTCTATGACTCTGAACGCATCGAGGATACTAGAATTTTTTTTCAACTGCATGGGGGTTCCTATGCGTGTAGTTCAAATAGACGGAAGCGTATGTATATTTCGAAAGTTCAAAATCCGGCCGGAGTGTTTCTCACCAATCAAGACGACATTGGGCGCGAGGGAGCAGCCTTCTTTGAGAGGCTTTTCGCAAAGGATTCCTTGGTGGTAGAGGATGACGAGCTTTTAAATGTGATGCCACAGTTCAAGAAAAGTGGTAGATAATGTTTGCTTGAATGGTTTACCGAGTTTGGAAGAGGTACGTGTTGCAGTGTTTTCGTTGGATAAGAACAGTACCTCAGGGGATTTTTTCCAATCTTGCTAGGAGATAGTGAGTTGTGATGTACTTCAGGCGGTACGAGATTTTTGGGCAGGCTTGCCATTACCAAAGTCGATATCAAGTTCGCTTATCGTTCATCTTCCGAAGATCCCTAATCCTTGCTCCTTTGGTGATTATCGCCCTATTCACTTTGCTCATTCGCAAGTAAAATGGTATCAAAAGTCCTCGCTCTATGGCTCGCTGCCATTTAGCCGATGCTTGTTTTACCTAACCAATCGTGAGGGTCGTTTGATATCCGATAATATTTTATTGGCTCGTGAGCTTGTTCAAAACCTTAACCGACGAGTTCGAGGTTGCAATTTGATTATGAAACTTGATATGAAAAAAGCTTTTGACAGAGTCTCTCATTTTTATATGATATTAGTCTTGCGACGGTTTGGATTTAGTCCACATTTCACTAATCTTGTACGCAATCTTTTGGTATCCAAATGATTCTCGTTGGTAGTCAATCGAGCGCAATATGGTTATTTAATGTCTTGAAAAGGACTTAAGCAATGAGATCCCTTGTCCCATCTCCTTTTTATCATAGCCAGTAAGTATTTTTCCCGAGGCCTTGATCATGCTTTCTATGTTATGTCAAAATCTGCTTTCGACAGGATACCATGATTCAGATGGTGTCTAACTTTGTTCAAGGAGAGTTTCCCATTATATACCTAGGCTGCATTTTAGTTCAAGGTATGGCAAGTGCTGGGCATTTTCATTCCTTGATAGATTTTGATCCGCATCGAGGGATGGCAAAACAAGTTACTCGATATGGCAGGGCGACTGATTTTAATCAAGCATTTTTAATATTCTACTACACTTCATTTTTAATCAAATAAATTCCCCGTCGGTGCTTTGAACAAATAACAAAATGTTTGTTTGCATGATTCATTTGGGGAGATTCTAATGGGACAATGAGGAGACATTGGATGTCTTGGAAGTTGTTTTGTGGAGATACTTCATGTAACAATCTTGGATTGATCACTATGGCTCACTACCGTCACGCATTTGTTGTTAAATTGTGGTCGATGTTCAGAACAATGGGCTCGTTGTGGGCAAGGTATCTTCGAACTAGTTACTGCCACGGTCTTGGGCATGTAACTTTAGCAACATTACAAAAGCCCTTCTCGGCGACATGGTGTATGATGCTCGCAGTCAAGCAACATGCGAAGGCTTATATAGGATGATTACTAATGGAGCTCTTGTCTATAATCGATTCCATTGCAAAGATTCAATCTTTTGAATTGTGATTGTGTTGTCGTTGAACCCAGGACTTCTCTATATGTGTCACTGTCACTGAGCCCATTTCTAACCGGGAGAAATGTTAGGGACTACAAATGGTTATTGTGGAGTCCACGATGGTGGGCAATGACACAATGCGAATGGATCCTTAAGAACTGAGCTCTTCGTTCAGGAGATATACTGGACCCATGTACTGCATACTGACTCCTTTCCCTTGTAGGCTTAAAGTTGGGGCCATTGTAGTAATTTATTTAGAGTTGTGCATAGACGATCGACCTATGTTGTGTGAATATGAGTCATAGCATAAATTGCATTCGAAAAGTCCAACGTTGTGTATGTCGTTTGTTGGTATGAATAGCACATGGTGTTTGTGTCTTCATTTCGATGTGTAGATGTTGGATTTCAACGAGTGTACTTTATTGTTTACTTGTTTATATTTTGGTATGTACATTATATGTGCATTGGTGTCTCAAAAGTGTATTTTGGGGTTGGGAATGTTAAAGTGAAGAAATGATCATTTTGTGTACAATTTTATACTTGAAAAACGAGGGGTCCTACACACTACTGGGGCTTTCTGCCCAACCGCGGACGAATGCTTCGTCCTATGGTCCTGTTTCAGCCAGTTTTGTTTTATGTTCTATTTCGTTTTATGCTAAGTCTCTTATAAGTTCTTTAAACTATTTTGCAAGTGTTTTAAAGGTTGTTCTAAGCCAAGTAAAGTTGTGTTATGTTTTTCAATGGTTTTGGAAAAGTTGGGAAACGATTTTGTGTCTTATTTGATGTTTCATCCCAAGGGTGTTGATTCTTACAGGGCTTCATAGCTCACGTTTTTATTCTCCTTACTTGTAGATGACGAGATTTTTTATGATGTCTATGATGAATCCTGGGACGGGGAATTTGATGAGTGATCATAATATGTCTTGATGTAATAGATGAACTAGACAATTTACTCATATGTTAACTATGTAATAACTAATAGAATAACAAACTTTTATTTCCGTTGAACTTATGTTAAAACTCGGATGATTTGTAATCTAATAATTCTTTAGTAATGATTTAACACACTTAATCATCTCTATCGTGGGTTTTGTGCCTCGTTAACATACGAGGTACTGCCAAGTCTTCACCCGGTTTTGGGGTGTGACAATTTCCAACTATGTACATAATAAAGGAAACTTTCTAATGTTTAAAAAGTGGTTAAATCAACCTTATTAGGTTTGCCTATTGAATCTTAAAATATCTTTATTTCATCAATCTTAGAATTTTAGATTTTTCTTTTCTTTTTTTCTTAAATTTCTAATGAGTCTAACAAAGAAGATTCTTGGCCTATCCAACAAAATTCTAACTTATTACTATTACTTTCTTAAATACTTAATTTTAATCATGTTAAAATAAAAAATCGTGCATAGCTTGAGCCTTAAGCTAGTATTTAGAGATTAATAGTGGTGGTGAGCTGATTATGCAAGTTTGTTCCCAATTGTATCTGATTTGAATCCGAGTCAGATATACTCGTTTTAAAGATGATAAAATAAAGAAGATGTCAATATTTAGAGATTAGAAGTGATCGATAGATATTCTTTGCTAACACAAACCAAAAATATATATTTAGAAGTTAGTAATCATGGGCATTCTTTACTAATAAACTAAACATCTTTTTTTACTTGTCATTTTTTTCTTAAATTTCTAACAATCTAATAAATAGGGTTGTTTGACTGTCAAACAAAATTTTAACTTATTACTATTATTTTCTTGAATTATTTTAATCATGTTAAAATAATATTTCGTGCATAGCTTGAGCCTTAAGCTAGTATTTAGATATTAGTAGTGATGGTGAGTTGATTATGCAAGTTCGTGCTTGACTGTGTTCGATCGTATCATATCTGGATTCGAGTCGGATATACTCATTTAAAAATGATAAAATAAAGAAGATGTCAAAATTTAGAGATTAGCAGTAATGGATATTCTTTGTTAACACAAACAAAAAATATTTAGAAGTTAGTAGTCATGAGCATTCTTTATTAATAAACCAAACATCTTTTTTTTTCCATTTTTTCTTAAATGTCTAATAGTTTAATAAAGAAGGTTATTCGAGGTTGAGGCCTCATGACATAGAGGTCATGAGTTCGAAACTACTCCCCACTTCTTCAATCCCCTATTTCCTGTAATAGATAGATTCCCTCCCTCAATAAAACTTTTTTTTTAGAAAAAAAAAGAGGGTTCTTTGACTATCCAACAAAATTCTAACTTATTTTCTTTCTTAAATTTTTGTAATCATGTTAAAATAATATATCGTACACAACATTAGCCTTAAGCTATTATTTAGAGATTAATTACAGATGGTGAGATCATTATGCAAGCCCGTGTCCGTCTATCTGATATGGATCCAAAACATTCGGAAAAATTAAGAAGTGGAGATGCGGGGGATCAAACCCTGTGCCTCTTACTTGCAAAGAGAGCACTCTATCATTTGACCTACATCCCCTTTGCAAACTCTTTAATTGTTAATCCAATTCATCCATTGTTTTTCAATAAGACACTACTCGAGGATGATTTTTTTTCCAACCAGGGAAGAATGATGGACAACCCAAAAGGGGTCAATATCCGGAATAATTCTAAGTCAACCAAAAAAAAGAATTCCTAGCTTAAAACAGATTAGAATCCTTATTGGCTAACTCTGTTTAAGTCTTATAAGAAGCCTTAGGATTTTATAGAGTTTAAAGTAATTTAATCCTAGTATTTTCTGTTGTCTTTTATTAAAATGAGTGCTAGGTGATTTGGTAGATACTGAATTCGAGCAGTTGTCCTAGTTCTAGGTTTGACTCCTAGGATTATCTTCTAGGTGAGACGCGTAGGGTTATCTTCTCTTACAGTACGTTTGGTACACTCACTACTAGAAAATTTGTCAACAGCGACTGCAATTTGCAACCGTAAATAATTCGTCGCTAATATAAGCTCATTAGCAACCACTTATCTAGTAGTTCCAAAATAGTCGCTACATTTGGCTCCACTGACTATCTTAATCCAAAAAACAAAGTGGTCGCTAAGTGGTGGCAATTTGCACCGCTTACCGGCCATCGTCTATATTAAAAAAACTTAAATTAAAAAATTATAGATGGTCACAAAGTGGTGGCAAATTGCGACCACGTAGACGACGGTCGATAAGGGTGGTGCAATTTGCGACCCTTTACCGACCATCGTCTATATTAAAAAAAAACTTAAATTAAAAATATATCCATGGTCACAAAGTGGTGGCCAATTGTGACCATCTATATATTTTAATTTAATTTTTTTTTATTACATACGGTGGTCAGTAAGTGGTCCGCAAAGTGGTGGAAAATTGCGACCACGTAGCGACCACTATGTTTATTAAAAAAAATATGAAATTAAAAATATGAAGGTGGTCATTACATGGTCGCAACTTGACACCACTTTGCGACCACAAAGTTTATTAAGAGAACGGCGTCGTTTTTAGTTATCAACAACCCTTCATTTTATATTTTATATTATATATATATATATATAGTCGCAAATTCGTCGCAATTTACCACCAATTTGCGACCGCCAAATTAATGAATAAAACGGCGTCATTTTTGTTGTAATCAACGCTTAATTGCCGAAATTTGAAATGCCTTCATCTTTGTGTTTTTTAAAAATTTTAAATTAAATACAGAATCGTAAATATTACAAACTTATAAAATAACAAACAAACATCATAAACTGAAATTCATTTAATTAACAAAAATAACTAGTACATATGTTTGATGGCTTTTTACATATTTTAAAATAAAGCAATCAAACTAGAAAAAAAATACACAGAAATAACAAAAACTAATACTGAAAAAATCTACACTGGAGGGGTCTAAATATCCATTTTTCGTCCAATCAAACATAATCAAGATGCTTCCTCAATTCTCTTGGCTAAAAGTCAACAACTTAAAATGGATGGTCGAAGAATGAAATTCCAGTACTTTCCTCCACCTGCTCGCCCTCAAACTATGTCGTGCCACCATCCATTTTTATTGTAGGCATCCACATGTGTCCCTATTGTGATGGTAAGAACGGGTATGAAAGGAGGAAGCAGGCGGAGAAACCTCCATTCAACAACCTCCCGAAGAGGCCTGCTGAGATCGTCTTCCAGAAGTGTATCATAAACAATTGTCCGAACGCCTGGTCGATTGGACATAACTATTGATTTGTAGTAGGAACCGTACATTCTGGGGTCCCCATTACCGATCACTTCGACCTTTTCAAATTTTCTAAACTCTAGAATACACATAATTTCGGTCATTTTTTGAGTATGAAATATTTGATATAGAAGGTTAAAAATGGAGAACAAATGAGGAGGGTAAAAATGTGAGAAGAACGAAAAAGTTTATATAGTGAGCAATCGGTCGCAAAGTGGTCGCAAGTTGAGACCGTTTTGCGACCACTTTGAGAGACGTTTTGATAACTCCTGTTAGAAAAAATGGCGTCTCGGACAGGACTTTTTTCCAATTCCCACAAATAATTGTGCTACCGCGTTGTGACCATATTCAAAGAGTCGTTTCAATAGCCCCTTTCAGTCAAAACGACGTCTCGAAAAGTACATTTTTTAATTCCCGCAAAAAAAAATGTTGGCGACCATGTTAAAAACCGTTTGCGAGCACGTTCAAAGAGACTCTTTGATAACCCCTATCAATCAAAAGTCGCCTCGGAAAAGGCCTTTTTTTCAACTCCCACAAAAAAGTGGCGATCGCTCTGAAACAACTGAGTCGTCGTAAACCTAGTATATAAAAACTGCTGCGTTCATCTTCTTCCTCACCACATTCACCTGCTCTGTTTCTTTCTCCCTAAATTCCCTAACACATAATTCTCAAAATGAATCCCTACGAACGAACACATTCTCCTTCCTGGTCATCTCCTGATCGATAATCTCTGCTGCATGATTATCCGTCCACGCCGCCCTATCCCACAACCCAAACGTCTTCTCAGGCCACTCCACCAATTCCCTACTCACCAACACAATCTCTGTCATCTCCCTCTCCCCCACCGTCAGCTCCACTACTTCTCTCACCATCTCAATCTCCATCTGAATCTCTATCTCCCTCTCCCTCCCTTGTTTTCTTCACTGCCCCTGTCATGATTACTATTGTGAGCTCACGCAGGTCATTGAGTTTTAACTTGCTGGGTTACCAATCCAAAAATTAGTTTTGTTCAAATGTGATTGGTTCAATTCCACTCAAAATGGGGGATTGCAGGAGCATCCTCGATGAAAGGTGATTGAGATCAATCACAAGAAACAATATTAGGGATACGATCCATTCATATTTGCTCACCAAGCCCATCAATTCTATTACACTCCTTATCCATGCAGTGATAGAAACATGTGGATTTGTAGGTTATGTGTCGTTCTAAGACGCAGGCCGTTGACACTCCCGATGAACAAAACCATTTCAGCAAGAACTTTGAGCGGACAAGATAAGTCACATTGACACCTCCATTGTTGCAGTTGGATCTCTAATACACAAATCTGGTGAAGCATAATTGGTTAATGTTGACGATTCAAGACATCTTCACTAAGATAGTGTGGACATTTACGTTTAATGATAAGGAATCGGATTGGGACTCAGATGGTGATAGCCCTGCAGACGATGAAGAAATTTTGTTTGAGTTTATATGTATCCTCCTTACTTAGGTCTACTCACAGCATGTGTAAGGGCTACTCTAGTTTAGAACTTCATAGTTTTATGCGTCCTTGATGTATTTGTCAATGTTAGTAGCTTATTTCCTCAATACATTAGTAACTCAATACATTGTATGTAGCAAAACATCTTATGCATAATTCAAATGATTCAAAACTTAATTCCTTACATTATAAAGAAAAAAATGATTAGAAAAAGGCACTACACTTACAAATTACATTTTTTTTTTCAAAATAGACATCTTTATCAATTAAAAAGTAATTTTAGGAGGCCTCCGAAAAACCGCCTACCCTTCGATTATGTACGGAGCCATGTTCGAGAGATCGAGTTGGTCGTATCCACTTCATCATCGCCGATCGAGGAAGACTCCCGTATGGTCATTACCCCTAGCTTGGACACGTAAGTGAATATTTCCCTAACAAGATGATTTCAGTCATATGAAAATTTAGCAATCTAAAAATATGAATTAAATAAGTTTGAATATTGAAGATTCACTAGTGAAGTGGCCGAGATGATAACAAGTAATATTTAAAGGCATCATTGAGGTCTTTACAATAGCCTGGATGATGTACCCGATGATGTTCCAATCTTGTGGTGGGAGGAGTTTCAAATAAAATATTAAGTTTATTTATATTATTCTTTAATAACGTAATATATACGCTCGTTAACACTTTGTTTCTTTACTTGTTTGTAGCTTTACTTTTTTTGCATAAATTATTTAGATGGGATCCCATACGTGAGGGCGCCATCATGGTCCAATGGAGAAAATTAACCAGGGAAGAGATCGAGTACAATTATGGTAGACCATAGAAAATCTCGAATTAGGTTTGGATGGATCCATCCGGGATATTTGGATTAGACTCAAGATCGTTTGGGACTTAGATGAGTTGAAGACTCGGTATACAAGAAACAATAAAAAATCGTCTCGAGTTGGGGGGTGGAAAGGGCCCGTGGAAGCATAGTGGCGACTTGAAGGAAATTGTGAGTAAAACCAATTTAATTTCCTTTTGTTTTCGTCATACAAAATCAAAACGATGGTAACTTAGATCTTTAACATTTGATTTATAGATGGCTAACAAAGGACCGAATGTCGACTTAGCTGACTTATATGAAGATCTGCATACTTACAAGAAGGGTACCTGGGTAGATAAGGACGCTAGAGAGTTCTCGGTAAGTTGAATTTCGTCGAGTCATGCATCTCTTTTCTATTATGTCTTCTTGAATTTTGAATTTTGAATATCATACCTCTTTGGGTGATCTGATTAATCTTGACATCTTATGCCAAATTTTGTACTTGCTTTTGTTACGCTAACGAATGACTAATGTTGTTTACCTATTAGACTCACCAACTAAACGTGCTCCTATCAAATTTTGCAGTATGACATTTTGTTCAAGATTAAGTTCCATTAGCGGTTATGATATGTTTAATAGAATAGCATAGATAAAATAAGGAATAACATTTTTTACTCTGATTTAGTTATGCTCGGATAATAACTTGAAGTCATTTATACTTCACACTCTACTTACTTAAATAGGTTTTACAATTTGACTCTAATTTATTGTTTATCTTGGAAATGAATTGGTTTCTTCAACATCTTTTTTGTTTTTTCGGAGAAAAATAAGACAGATATTTGATAACCAAGATATTATATCGCATAGCCAAAAGATCGATGAGGATGACTCTAACGACGAAGATGGTCCCGATAATAGGTGATTTATGTTTTTGTTTTTTGGAAGGATTACGAATATATTTGTGGTTTCTTATTTTGGATTTTAGATTTGTGAATTTTATTTTGGATTTTAGATTTGTGCATTTGTGAATTTGGTTTTGGATTTGTCTACGCGGTTTTGGCGGGTAGCTATTTTAAATTTTCAAATTTTTATTTTAAAATTTATATATATTAGCAACGACGATGACGGATCTAGAAATATAATCCATTTGGGTCATTTGATATACACAATAAATCATCAGGTCATTTATACATAAATTATGTAAATGAAGTAAAATATATCATATATAATTAAAAAATAAATAATAAAAAAATTCATCGGGGGTCAAATGACCCTAGTGACAAACTATTGGATCCAGTCATCGGCGACGGCTTTGCGGTCATAAAACCGTCGTCAATTTTACCAATTTTCCAGAAAAATTAAAAAAAAATTGTGGTCGCAAACGAGGCCAATTTCGCTCGCTACTATCCGGTCAAACTAAGATCAAAAGGTGGTCGCAATGTGGACTCTACAAAGCGATCGCGGGACCGTCTCAAAAGAGGCTGGCTTAACATTGTCGCGAATATCTGGTCAAACTAAGTCAACTCGTTATCGCAAAGTGGTTGCTAAATTACGGTCGCAACACCAGTCAGTAAAGTATATCGACGCAAAATATTCGCTAATATCCGGTCAACCAAAGTCAATAGGTGGTGGCAAAGTAGTTGCTAAACAACGATCGCTAGTAAACTAAAGTTAATATGTGGTCGTAAAGTGGTCACAACTATGATTTCAACCTCGAGTCAACCGGGTGGTCGTAAAACCGTCGGTAAAGAGGCGCGGTCGCGCTTTGTTCGGTCAAACTTGGTTGAAAACATGGTCGCAACATCCAATGGCAAAGTGCGACCAATACTTTATGTGGTCGTAAATGTCGATTTGCGTCCCGATTTAGGTCACTACATGGAATGGTCGCAAATCGCCGATTAGCGTCCGATTTGCGACTATTAAGGCGGTCGCGATTAACAGTTTTCTAGTAGTGGCTGGAATAGAATGACGATTCCATCCTCTCTTTTCATTCCAGTGTTCGGTTTGACAAATTTAAGTTTGTTTGACGATTCCAACTTCTCTTTCCATTCCATTGTTTGGTTTGACGATTTCAGGAAAAAGCGGGTAAGGTCATTCCCACAAAATCCTACGGAATAGCCTTTCCAGAGAAGTCGAAATCATCATAAATAGTGAATCGACATTTATACCATTCTTTTTATTTAATTATTACGTTCATTTTATATAGTATCATATTCATACTTAGTCATAAATATTCTATTTCACTTGGTATAATTTCATTGATGATAATTTTATAAATATTTTTTTTATGTAGTAGTTTTTAATCTATTTTTTAATTCAAAAGTAAAGTTATTTATATGACTATATATATATATATATATATATATATATATATATATATATATATATATATATATATATTCAAATTCCTTTCATTTCAGATAAAGTGACAAATGAATATGAGAGGTTTGGAGTTAGTCACGTCCAATAACAACAAGAAGAACAACAACATACATAATCCTCCACCTCTGTCACAATCTCAATCCAACTCATCAACTGTGCCACAAACCTAGGATTCATAATGACACTCCTCTTGACTTTTCCATGTTCTTGGTTGGCGCATCATCATCATACCGACCTGCTACTAAGGTTGTTTACGATGATGGAATCACTGGAGGATGACTTAATAATATTGGTTAATCTAATATAAGTGTCACAACGAAGTGCAGCTCAATAGATAAGACACTTCATTTCCAACCGGTAGTTCGGGAGTTCGAGTCATATTGGAAGGTAAATGGGGAACCATTATTGATTTTCCTTTTAAAAACCAAAAAAAAAAAAGTGTTGGTAGTCCTTTAAAGTGTCAACGAGGGAGACCGAAGAAATACGGTACAAATAGTTCCCTAACATTCGCTCAAATGTGTGCGGCAATTGCAACCGCAACCATATGTAAGGCCGTCTGCTACTGTACCTTGTGCACCACGCCGAACATCCTCAATTCTTTAGCCACTCATGTCCGTCCATCATCACCTCCTTCATTTGCAGCCCATTCTATATCATCTTCATCTCCGACAGTTGTGCCACCACCTTCAACAAGCCAACAAACACCACATAATTCAAGCCTAGACAACCTAGCATTATGGATAGTCTATACTACTAATATATACTCCTTAGCTTTCTATGTAAATTGTATTCATATTTAATTTTACAACTTATGTGTACAATGTGTGTGTGCACGTATTCTAAAAATATAAAACATTAATATGTTTATTATATTCTCTTGTGAGTCTTTATGTAAACAATTATTTTTTTATTTTTGGAATTGGTGTACAATAATTAAACTAGTACCTAGTTTTATTATTCACTAGTGTGATGCACGTGCTTTGCACGAGAATTGTATTTTTCTTTTTTAGTGAAATAGTTCTTTTCATAATTTTATTATATTATTGAGGTAATGTTTCTTTTTCTCAAAGTAAGTTTTCTATTCTTAAAATAATTTTATGTTTTTAAATAATTATGTTGGTATTTTTTTCCGCTTTTTTTTTTTATCTAATTACATAAATTAGGATTTTAACATGAGATACCTATATTACCAATATATTAACTAGTTCTAGAGAATTCTCTCTCAAGAGAATTTCTCTCCTCTCTCAGGATTTCTTTATTGAGGCAATCTCAATAAAAAATCTTTGAGCTTTCTCTACCATAGTTATTCATACCAGGATTTCCACAAATCCTCAATTATATCCAAGATATTTAAGTATAAGAATATCATACATTACTATTTTCCAAAAAAAAAAAAAGGAAAAGAAAGAGAAGCGTACATCATTACTGGTTTCATAAAATTAGAAGGAAAGATTACATTACTGCTCCAAAAAAAAAAAAAAAAAAGGGGAAGGCATAGTTTATGGCTGGCTCGATTTGCCTAAATTATGGCTAAATTGAGATTTACATTCCAATTGTCTAAGGAAACTGTTCTATCATTCCAAAATAAGGAAGATCTCTCTCGGCGAAATTCATATAATAAGCATCTCTCCCTTTTGTTTTTAATCTACATCATCTCAGAAAAATCCATATCCCCCTTTGTTTTTTTGCCCTTTCTTCAGTCAAGCTTAACAATGAAACATGTTAATGACATCGTCTCTAGATTGAAAAAATTCGACCTACGCGGTAAAGAAAAAGAAACCACTGTTTTCGAAAAAAAAGAAGTTCAGGGTGGTGTGAATGGAGCCAATGCATCTCTGGTGGGTTGCTTTATCCGCACTAACGATCATCTTCCAAGATACTTTACAATAATGTTAGGCCGCTCATGGAAATGCGAAGTCACATACCAAAAATTAGCAAAAAACACGTACTGTTTCATTGTTCCAAGCGAAAAAGATGTAGACCATGTGCTCAACAATGGGCCTTGGTGATTTGATAACGTGTTACTGGTAACAAAAAAGATTCCTACGAATGTGGTCCTGTAACTGCGGAAGTTTTCGCAAAGTGCACTTTTTGGGTACAATCTGTTTTTTTGAATGCGGGGTCACTTTGACACCCGAAATGGGAATTAGAATTGCTTTGGAACATTGGATAATAGTGTTACTATGGAGCTAGTGGGAACAATGGAAGGAATATGGTTTTTACTGCTTTTCGAACATGTATATCGATGTGATCGAGTCAGTTAAGGCGAGCGTTCTTAGGAGAAGCACCAGACATAGGAAAACTCAAAGGTTGCTTCAAGTATGAACGGTTATCTAGCTTCTGTAATCACTGTGGTATGTTGGACCACGTCCTTGTTACCAATCCAGAATTACCACATGGTGTTAAACCTACTGACTGAACAAACTACAGTTAAGATGTTTTTCTCAAAGCATCACGTATTCCAAATTCAAAACTGAATCACACTGTCAACTTCATAAATAATTGACATGTACTGGCGGTTGATAATCGTGCAATTATTCCTTTTACAGGGATTTTGGGTGGAGCCACTACATCTGCCGGAAATAGTAGACCTGAATTTGTGGATACCAAGGACATAGATGTCCGAAAGGAAAAAGGAAAAATGAAACAGGAAGAGTTGCGTGAACCGATCAAGAGGAGGCTAGGTTTTAATGGAGGAGAGAAACTGATGAAAGAGGCCATGGTAGCTGATAAGAGACAAGCAGTGAGGCGCAGGGGAGGACAAGGTCCGGGCACGGGTAGGGGCAGAGGAGGTCCGAGAAGGGATTTGGCTGGGAGTTCGAATTCGGGAGGTACCGGAAAAAAAGGGATTTGGCTGGAAGTTAGAACCCGAATAAGATTAATATAATTAAAATATCATATATATAATAATAATAATAATAATAATACTAATTAAATAAAAAGACTTATATAAATTATAATTATAATTAGAAAAGTTGATCAACTCAATAGTCAATACTTATTACCCACCGTCTAATTATTCTCTCCCTTCACAAAATCCTATTCAAGTATTCACCGAGACCGACTCATCATCTTCCATCACCATTGTAAGCCCTAGGGCGAACAAACTCGACTTTTGATATTGGATAAACTTTTTGATGTTGTGTCTAATGATCTTAATCTTTGTGATAGAATATCGGAACTCATTATGGAAGCTCTAAGTACTTCAATCAAGCCATTGGTATCAAGATTCAAACTTATACTTAAAGGCGCATCTCATCAAGATTGAAGATTGAAGACTTAGGTTTGGTTAGAATAGCTTTGTCATTATAAGTTGTTATCTTATAAGCTCTAACCAAAGCTCTCATGAACATAAGCTCTACACTCTAGTCTTGCATTCACACAAACAAGTTTTCAAAAGGCTTAGTTTTCAAAAGGATTCTTATATGTGTTTGTATCTTCAAAGCCCTTGTTTTCAAAGTATAAGTCCTTTAAAATGGTTTTCCAAGTGTTCTTACTTGTTACATATTGAGAAAACCTTTTAGACTTCAAAAGATTTCAAAACGTGTGAAAAATCAGCTCAGAAGTCGGATCATCCGAGCTTGCCTCGGATCAACCGAAGCAAGACAGAGAGATTGGATTTGGAGCTTCGGTCGACCTAAGGAAGGGGGTCGGTCGACCGAACCTAGTGTTGGTCATCAGAGCTTCGAGTTCGGTCAACCGAACTCTGCGGGAACTAAGCCGTTTTTTGACCGTTAAAGAGTCGTTTTTTCAGCTATTTTGAAATGTATAAATACTCCAAAGCTAGAGAACGATTCTAAGACTTGGATATACAATATAGATTGATTTCTTATCAAGTCTAAACACTCTCAAAGTAAATGCTCTTCATTTCTATGATCTAAATCATTCAAGAGCAATCTTTCAAAAGCAAGACAAAGAGTGGAATTCATATGTTCAAAGAGCTTATCATTGTTGTACTTCAAAGGTAATATCTTTCACTTAGAAGAGTGAATATTCTTTGTATTAAACATTCTTATTTCCCTTTCTTAGTGATTGGGTAATTGTTGTAAAAGTCCTACTTAGTGTGGGCAAGCTCTTAGTGAGTTTTGCATTGTGGTTGTTGTGTAAAACTCTTAGTGAGTTGTCCACAAGTGTAAAGTTCTTCTTAGTGAAGTTGTTGAAATCCTTGAGTACCGCTCAAGGTAGTGGATGTAGATTCTAAGTGAATCGAACCACTCTAAATCCTTTGTCTTGTTGTTGGGTTTTGCTTTTGGTTTTGTTCATCTTGCTTAAACTCTCACTTGCATTGAATAGATTCGAAAAAGTTAGCAAGATTAGTTAAAACCCAATTCACCCCCCTTCTTGTGTTTTACAATTGGTATCGAGCCTCGTCTTTATTTTTTAGCTAAACCGCTTGAAGTAAAGATTATGGCTGTAATTCCGCATTAGCTTATCTAGAGGGGTCTTCCACCAATAGGCCACCACTTTTTGATGGAAATAATTATGAGGCTTGGAAAGGCCGTTTCAAGATATATGTGTGCTCAATAGATTATTCTTTATGGCATATATTTGAAGATGGTCCATATGTGCCTATGAAAATGGTGGATGGTGTTCAAGTGCCAAAGCCGGACAATGAGTTAAATGAGTTTGAGTCCAAGAAGATGACTCAAAATTACAAGGCAATGAACATTCTTAGTTGTGCCTTAAATCCGGATGAGTACAATCGTGTCCTTGGAAGAAAATTCGCACACTCCATGTGGAAAATGCTAGAAGTTACTCATGAAGGCACAAATCAAGTCAAGGAGTCAAGATTAAATTTGCTAGTTAGAGAATTTGAGCTATTCTCCATGAAGCCTAATGAATCTATCAATGAGATGAACTCAAGACTCACCAACATTGTAAATGGGTTGAGGTATAATGGCAAGAGTATACTTCGGAGAAATCAATAGGAAAATTCTCAACTCACTCCCAAAATGTTGGGAAACAAAAGCTCTTGCCATTGAAGAAGCCAAAGACTTAAAGACATATTCAACGGAGGAACTAATTGGCTCTCTACTCACCTTCGAGATGAAGAAAAGCAAAAAATGGTGCTAAAAAGGCTATTGATCTTGATTCTATCATCAATAATGAAGAAGTAGAGAAATTGTTCTTCAATCTCAAAAAATGCAAAGTGCTTGTTAAGCCATTGGGATGAAGAAGGAAGTGAGGATGATCAAGAAGTAAATGACCCCATGTGTCTTATGGCATTTGGTAATGAGGTACATCCTTCTCCCTCTATTTCAAATTCTTATGATGATGATGATAATGATGAGGATGATCCAAATGAGCTTTTAATTGATATGTATGATCAATTGAAAAAAAATGTGCAAAAGCAAAACAAAGAAATGAAGCTTAAAATGGAATCCTTGCTTGTTGATAAATCTAAGTTGATTGATGAAAATGAAAAGTTGTGTGTTGATGTTAATTGCTTGAAAGCGTGAAAATGAAAGTCTTATTACTACTTGCAATTCATCTTCATTACAACACAAAGAAGCTTATGATAAATTGTCATCTTTAGAAAACAAGCTTGTTGAATTTGATCTTTTGAAAAACAAAGTTAAATGACCTTACCTTTCTTGTTGAAAACTTTACAAAGGGTAAGAAAAATCTTGATCAAATTCTTGGCATGCAATGTGCTTCTCTTGATAAACATGGCCTTGGTTATATTGCTAAACATATTGATATTGCTAGCTCTTCGCTTAAACCTAAGAATCATGTTTTAAATGCTAGAATGTCACATAGGCCAAGTAGTTATCTTGTGCATGCTCACAAATCTTCTAAGCCACATATTCATTGCACATATTGTGGAAAACATGGTCACTCTTGTGTTAGATGCCATGTTAAGAAGAAGATTGAAAGGGGAGTTAAAACCATTTGGAGAGTTAAGCTCACTTCAACTAACCCCCTATGGACCCAAACAAAAGTGGGTACCAAAAGTACTCTTCCCTTGATCTTATAGGTTCTTATAAGTTACATGTATGCCACAAAGCTTCAATGGACTTGATTCGAAGAGAAGTGGTATTGGGGAGAAGTCAAAGGAGATGTGCCAAAAGAAGAAATTCAAAAGCACTCCTTAACACTTGGATTCTCAAAGCTCAAATGGTAATCAATTGGAGAACCAAGTTGCTTAGATACAAAGAGCAAAGCATCAAGTGATGACAAGAGCCAAAATTGTCAAGCTAATACCTTCATCACTTGGTAAGAAAGCAAAGGTATCAAATCACTTTCTCTTAACACTTTATTGTGTTTAAGTGTTGTTGGTATATATATTTTTACATGCTTGCTCTTGTACATGTTGCATCTCACATTCTTGAATTTTATTTTATATAGATAACCTTTAGCATGTTCTTTATTGTCCATGTCTATTTAGCTAAGGTATCTATGAGATGTAGCATATGCAACTTGATTGATTCTTGTTTTGTCATGTCATATTCATTTAAGAATCCATCTAGTTGTTTTTGGCTTTTGATTTGCATGATCCTTAGGCATATATGTGCTACTCGAGATTTTGAGCTAATCATGAAGGACCTTTAAAAAAGGTACCATATTTGTTCTCAAGAATTCCTTGTAGGTAACAAAGAGTTCTAAGCTTCAAGATGAAGATATGAACTACAAGGAATGGCACAAGTGAGCTAAGACTCCAAGAAAAGAGTCAAATGCTAAGGATTACAAGATTGTAGAGGGTTCATCAAGAAAAGAAAAGTCACCCATCATTGATGACTCTACACTTGTCATGCAAAGAAGATTGAGAATCAAGGAACTCATTGAAGGAACTCAAAGTGCAAAAGCATTCATCAAATTCAATGAGATATTACTAAACTCAATCTCTTTCCTTTATAACATGTTTGCTCTTCATTTGTTTTGATTCTTTTGAGCATGCTATAAGAGAGCTTAATGATTTGATCCTTGTGATGAAATCTCTTTTTAAAACACCCCTTCCCCCTTTTATTTAGTGTCTTATGCTTTGGGGAGTTTTGTATATGCTATGTTTAGTTTTTTACTTGATCTTTATTGCATATAGGGGTGTTGGTGTGTTTATATTCAAGTCTATAGCATTAATCTTATGTGGTTGATCGTCTAGATGCTTGACTTAGGATGTAAACTCGATATGTGATGTACGCTCTATTGTCTTATTTTACATCATCACATCACTTGTTGGCTTGTCTTTCATCTTTTATATCTTTTAGCTAACTTGTGTAAGTTATTTTGGAAGTTATATGTGTTATAAATGTTTATGTCTTTAATTGGTATCACATATACTCTCACTTAATAACTTTGAGATCATATTCTTCATTTTTCTTATCCTTTGTGATCTCATTAGAGTTTTTGGTTAGTATTTCTTTAAGAGTTGCTACACTCATTTAGCTAACCATTAACTTGTTAGAGGAATGTACTCAAAGTGTTATCTTACACTTCCTCAACTTCTTTTGGTTGTGATACTTGTGCTTATCTTATGAATTCATGGTATCACTTCCACTAGTACTTTGTTAGCTATATTTTCAAACATGTTTTACAATTGGCTATATTTACAATTGGTATCATGTTTTACAATTGGTCAATTGGTATCATACTTGGTTTTATCTCAAATAGCTAACATCGTATGTTTGATAAACGGAGAGATTGTTCTTAAAGGTTATATTCCCTATCTCCTTTGTTTTTAGCTTAGGTTGATATTCTTTTTGGACCATAAATGACCATCTTTATATTTGTGTGTCATTATGGACTCTTTGTTTTTAGAAATCAACCAAGCTTATTCAAAAAGATCATTCTTGAGAAAAATTGGTGTATTAACTTTGCTTGTGCTATGAGCGATTATGTTTTTGCAAGTACACCCTTATATCTTGGAGTTTGAAGTCTTTTTGATTATGCCAAAGGGGAGAAAAAATAGTTTTTTAATCTTACGCAAATTGTGTATTAATCTTGGTGTATTAATCATGTTTTTTTATCCTTTCCAGGCTTGTTTTGAGGGGGAGCTTTTTATATATCTTATGTCTCAGAAACATATTAAATGGAAGGAAGGAGGAAAGGAGGTTGGTTGGGATATAGGGCTCTTCTAAGAGTCCACTAGATGCATTGGCAAAAAGAAGTGATACGAAATTTGCAAGTGCACAAATATCAACAAGTAATAAAGTAGTAAGTACAAGATCGATTTCCCAACGAAGATTGTTTATCTAAGCTGGAAAATTATCTTACTTATAACCTAACTTAAACCAAAATAAGGATGAATTTAATTAAGTAAAGCTAAGAATAAATAACAATTGAAATAAATTAAAGATGCATTTAAAAGAGAGAAAATAAATTTACGAATGGACTAAGACACCTCTAATCCAAGTCTACTCCTTTTATGGAAAATAAATAATCCCTTCATTTAAGTCTCAACTAGGTTAATGGTAGAAATTCCGAATATAAGCTAGACCCAATCTCTTGGCGAAAAGCTCACTAGCCTTAGAGAATAAATCGAGTCGTATCTCTACGTGATTTTAAGACCTAAAACCGCATAAAACTCCGTGGACTTTCCCTAGCTTTTGTTTCCTACTCGCTAGAAACCACACAAGGAAATCGAATCTATCTCTAGTCAATTTTACGTCATGTTGTTATTATCAGTGATCCAATTAAATATAGAACTTCTCAACTCTACAAATAGCAGTACGTAGCGAAAAC